>OU426978.1:46552811-47236998 GCA_911387785.2 Aelia acuminata | reverse complement strand
AATGGGATATATTGTAAGTAAATAAGTAAATAAGTATTGGAGGTCTTTTTTCACCAGTGCGCTCTTTCATGCAGCTTCAGCATCAAACGATTTTTGGATACATAATTTTAGTAATCAATCAACTAATGTGGAGGACCTGGGTTCGACTCACGGCCGTGGTCGAAACTTTTATCGTCTAATAAAATAATTTAAAAATTATAAATTAAAATATTCAACCAAAGACCATAAATAAATGCATCATTTAATAATTTTAGTAACTGCGCTTCCTCCGAAAAGATTGTGATGTATTTAACATGGTATTTAATATTTTAATTTAATAATTTTTATTAGCAGTTACTATATATTTGTACTAATCAAAATAAAATTATCCGTTTATATTATATAAGAAGGTCCCGAAGTCATACTACTTTCAGAAGCCCCTGTGAATTAAAATGAATCGAGATAGAAGCAGGATTGGAACCGAGTGGGTAAACTTTTTTTGTGAATTTATTGTGAAAGGATGTTTGTTGTTCCAAAACCCTGTTATGTCCATTGCTGAAATTTTATATTAAAAAAAAATAAATAAACGAATTTTAAAATAAAAATAAATGATATTTGCTTTCTCGACAACTCTATTATTTATAAATGGGATATATTGTAAGTAAATAAGTAAATAAGTATTGGAGGTCTTTTTTCACTAGTGCGCTCTTTCATGCAGCTTCAGCATCAAACGATTTTTGGATACATAATTTTAGTAATCAATCAACTAATGTGGAGGACCTGGGTTCGACTCACGGCCGTGGTCGAAACTTTTATCGTCTAATAAAATAATTTAAAAATTATAAATTAAAATATTCAACCAAAGACCATAAATAAATGCATCATTTAATAATTTTAGTAACTGCGCTTCCTCCGAAAAGATTGTGATGTATTTAACATGGTATTTAATATTTTAATTTAATAATTTTTATTAGCAGTTACTATATATTTGTACTAATCAAAATAAAATTATCCGTTTATATTATATAAGAAGGTCCCGAAGTCATACTACTTTCAGAAGCCCCTGTGAATTAAAATGAATCGAGATAGAAGCAGGATTGGAACCGAGTGGGTAAACTTTTTTTGTGAATTTATTGTGAAAGGATGTTTGTTGTTCCAAAACCCTGTTATGTCCATTGCTGAAATTTTATATTAAAAAAAAATAAATAAACGAATTTTAAAATAAAAATAAATGATATTTGCTTTCTCGACAACTCTATTATTTATAAATGGGATATATTGTAAGTAAATAAGTAAATAAGTATTGGAGGTCTTTTTTCACTAGTGCGCTCTTTCATGCAGCTTCAGCATCAAACGATTTTTGGATACATAATTTTAGTAATCAATCAACTAATGTGGAGGACCTGGGTTCGACTCACGGCCGTGGTCGAAACTTTTATCGTCTAATAAAATAATTTAAAAATTATAAATTAAAATATTCAACCAAAGACCATAAATAAATGCATCATTTAATAATTTTAGTAACTGCGCCGCCTCCGAAAAGATTGTGATGTATTTAACATGGTATTTAATATTTTAATTTAATAATTTTTATTAGCAGTTACTATATATTTGTACTAATCAAAATAAAATTATCCGTTTATATTATTTAAGAAGGTCCCGAAGTCATACTGCTTTCAGAAGCCCCTGTGAATTAAAATGAATCGAGATAGAAGCAGGATTGGAACCGAGTGGGTAAACTTTTTTTGTGAATTTATTGTGAAAGGATGTTTGTTGTTCCAAAACCCTGTTATGTCCATTGCTGAAATTTTATATTAAAAAAAAAATAAATAAACGAATTTTAAAATAAAAATAAATGATATTTGCTTTCTCGACAACTCTATTATTTATAAATGGGATATATTGTAAGTAAATAAGTAAATAGGTATTGGAGGTCTTTTTTCACCAGTGCGCTCTTTCATGCAGGTTCTGCATCAAACGATTTTTGGATACATAATTTTAGTAATCAATCAACTAATGCGGAGGACCTGGGTTCGATTCCCGGCCGTGGTCGAAACTTTTATCGTCTAATAAAATAATTTAAAAATTATAAATTAAAATATTCAACAAAAGACCATAAATAAATGCATCATTTAATAGTTTTAGTAACTTCGCCGCCTCCGAAAATATTGTGATGTATTTAACATGGTATTTAATATTTTAATTTAATAATTTTTATTAGCAGTTAGTATATATTCGTACTAATCAAAATAAAATTATCCGTTTATATTATATTAGAAGGTCCCGAAGTCATACTACTTTCAGAAGCCCCGGTGAATTAAAATGAATCGAGATAGAAGCAGGATTGGAAACGAGTGGGTAAACTTTTTTTGTGAATTTATTGTGAAAGGATGTTTGTTGTTCCAAATCCCTATTGTGTCCATTGCTGAAATTTTATAAAAAAAAAATAATAAATAAACGAATTTTAAAATAAAAATAAATGATATTTGCTTTTTCGACAACTCTATTATTTATAAATGGGATATATTGTAAGTAAATAAGTAAATAAGTATTGGAGGTCTTTTTTCACCAGTGCGCTCTTTCATGCAGCTTCAGCATCAAACGATTTTTGGATACATAATTTTAGTAATCAATCAACTAATGTGGAGGACCTGGGTTCGACTCACGGCCGTGGTCGAAACTTTTATCGTCTAATAAAATAATTTAAAAATTATAAATTAAAATATTCAACCAAAGACCATAAATAAATGCATCATTTAATAATTTTAGTAACTGCGCTTCCTCCGAAAAGATTGTGATGTATTTAACATGGTATTTAATATTTTAATTTAATAATTTTTATTAGCAGTTACTATATATTTGTACTAATCAAAATAAAATTATCCGTTTATATTATATAAGAAGGTCCCGAAGTCATACTACTTTCAGAAGCCCCTGTGAATTAAAATGAATCGAGATAGAAGCAGGATTGGAACCGAGTGGGTAAACTTTTTTTGTGAATTTATTGTGAAAGGATGTTTGTTGTTCCAAAACCCTGTTATGTCCATTGCTGAAATTTTATATTAAAAAAAAATAAATAAACGAATTTTAAAATAAAAATAAATGATATTTGCTTTCTCGACAACTCTATTATTTATAAATGGGATATATTGTAAGTAAATAAGTAAATAAGTATTGGAGGTCTTTTTTCACTAGTGCGCTCTTTCATGCAGCTTCAGCATCAAACGATTTTTGGATACATAATTTTAGTAATCAATCAACTAATGTGGAGGACCTGGGTTCGACTCACGGCCGTGGTCGAAACTTTTATCGTCTAATAAAATAATTTAAAAATTATAAATTAAAATATTCAACCAAAGACCATAAATAAATGCATCATTTAATAATTTTAGTAACTGCGCTTCCTCCGAAAAGATTGTGATGTATTTAACATGGTATTTAATATTTTAATTTAATAATTTTTATTAGCAGTTACTATATATTTGTACTAATCAAAATAAAATTATCCGTTTATATTATATAAGAAGGTCCCGAAGTCATACTACTTTCAGAAGCCCCTGTGAATTAAAATGAATCGAGATAGAAGCAGGATTGGAACCGAGTGGGTAAACTTTTTTTGTGAATTTATTGTGAAAGGATGTTTGTTGTTCCAAAACCCTGTTATGTCCATTGCTGAAATTTTATATTAAAAAAAAATAAATAAACGAATTTTAAAATAAAAATAAATGATATTTGCTTTCTCGACAACTCTATTATTTATAAATGGGATATATTGTAAGTAAATAAGTAAATAAGTATTGGAGGTCTTTTTTCACTAGTGCGCTCTTTCATGCAGCTTCAGCATCAAACGATTTTTGGATACATAATTTTAGTAATCAATCAACTAATGTGGAGGACCTGGGTTCGACTCACGGCCGTGGTCGAAACTTTTATCGTCTAATAAAATAATTTAAAAATTATAAATTAAAATATTCAACCAAAGACCATAAATAAATGCATCATTTAATAATTTTAGTAACTGCGCCGCCTCCGAAAAGATTGTGATGTATTTAACATGGTATTTAATATTTTAATTTAATAATTTTTATTAGCAGTTACTATATATTTGTACTAATCAAAATAAAATTATCCGTTTATATTATATAAGAAGGTCCCGAAGTCATACTGCTTTCAGAAGCCCCTGTGAATTAAAATGAATCGAGATAGAAGCAGGATTGGAACCGAGTGGGTAAACTTTTTTTGTGAATTTATTGTGAAAGGATGTTTGTTGTTCCAAAACCCTGTTATGTCCATTGCTGAAATTTTATATTAAAAAAAAATAAATAAACGAATTTTAAAATAAAAATAAATGATATTTGCTTTCTCGACAACTCTATTATTTATAAATGGGATATATTGTAAGTAAATAAGTAAATAAGTATTGGAGGTCTTTTTTCACTAGTGCGCTCTTTCATGCAGCTTCAGCATCAAACGATTTTTGGATACATAATTTTAGTAATCAATCAACTAATGTGGAGGACCTGGGTTCGACTCACGGCCGTGGTCGAAACTTTTATCGTCTAATAAAATAATTTAAAAATTATAAATTAAAATATTCAACCAAAGACCATAAATAAATGCATCATTTAATAATTTTAGTAACTGCGCTTCCTCCGAAAAGATTGTGATGTATTTAACATGGTATTTAATATTTTAATTTAATAATTTTTATTAGCAGTTACTATATATTTGTACTAATCAAAATAAAATTATCCGTTTATATTATATAAGAAGGTCCCGAAGTCATACTACTTTCAGAAGCCCCTGTGAATTAAAATGAATCGAGATAGAAGCAGGATTGGAACCGAGTGGGTAAACTTTTTTTGTGAATTTATTGTGAAAGGATGTTTGTTGTTCCAAAACCCTGTTATGTCCATTGCTGAAATTTTATATTAAAAAAAAATAAATAAACGAATTTTAAAATAAAAATAAATGATATTTGCTTTCTCGACAACTCTATTATTTATAAATGGGATATATTGTAAGTAAATAAGTAAATAAGTATTGGAGGTCTTTTTTCACTAGTGCGCTCTTTCATGCAGCTTCAGCATCAAACGATTTTTGGATACATAATTTTAGTAATCAATCAACTAATGTGGAGGACCTGGGTTCGACTCACGGCCGTGGTCGAAACTTTTATCGTCTAATAAAATAATTTAAAAATTATAAATTAAAATATTCAACCAAAGACCATAAATAAATGCATCATTTAATAATTTTAGTAACTGCGCCGCCTCCGAAAAGATTGTGATGTATTTAACATGGTATTTAATATTTTAATTTAATAATTTTTATTAGCAGTTACTATATATTTGTACTAATCAAAATAAAATTATCCGTTTATATTATATAAGAAGGTCCCGAAGTCATACTGCTTTCAGAAGCCCCTGTGAATTAAAATGAATCGAGATAGAAGCAGGATTGGAACCGAGTGGGTAAACTTTTTTTGTGAATTTATTGTGAAAGGATGTTTGTTGTTCCAAAACCCTGTTATGTCCATTGCTGAAATTTTATATTAAAAAAAAAATAAATAAACGAATTTTAAAATAAAAATAAATGATATTTGCTTTCTCGACAACTCTATTATTTATAAATGGGATATATTGTAAGTAAATAAGTAAATAAGTATTGGAGGTCTTTTTTCACCAGTGCGCTCTTTCATGCAGCTTCAGCATCAAACGATTTTTGGATACATAATTTTAGTAATCAATCAACTAATGTGGAGGACCTGGGTTCGACTCACGGCCGTGGTCGAAACTTTTATCGTCTAATAAAATAATTTAAAAATTATAAATTAAAATATTCAACCAAAGACCATAAATAAATGCATCATTTAATAATTTTAGTAACTGCGCTTCCTCCGAAAAGATTGTGATGTATTTAACATGGTATTTAATATTTTAATTTAATAATTTTTATTAGCAGTTACTATATATTTGTACTAATCAAAATAAAATTATCCGTTTATATTATATAAGAAGGTCCCGAAGTCATACTACTTTCAGAAGCCCCTGTGAATTAAAATGAATCGAGATAGAAGCAGGATTGGAACCGAGTGGGTAAACTTTTTTTGTGAATTTATTGTGAAAGGATGTTTGTTGTTCCAAAACCCTGTTATGTCCATTGCTGAAATTTTATATTAAAAAAAAATAAATAAACGAATTTTAAAATAAAAATAAATGATATTTGCTTTCTCGACAACTCTATTATTTATAAATGGGATATATTGTAAGTAAATAAGTAAATAAGTATTGGAGGTCTTTTTTCACCAGTCCGCTCTTTCATGCAGCTTCAGCATCAAACGATTTTTGGATACATAATTTTAGTAATCAATCAACTAATGTGGAGGACCTGGGTTCGACTCACGGCCGTGGTCGAAACTTTTATCGTCTAATAAAATAATTTAAAAATTATAAATTAAAATATTCAACCAAAGACCATAAATAAATGCATCATTTAATAATTTTAGTAACTGCGCCGCCTCCGAAAAGATTGTGATGTATTTAACATGGTATTTAATATTCTAATTTAATAATTTTTAATAGCAGTTACTATATATTTGTACTAATTAAAATAAAATTATCCGTTTATATTATATAAGAAGGTCCCGAAGTCATACTGCTTTCAGAAGCCCCTGTGAATTAAAATGAATCGAGATAGAAGCAGGATTGGAACCGAGTGGGTAAACTTTTTTTGTGAATTTATTGTGAAAGGATGTTTGTTGTTCCAAAACCCTGTTATGTCCATTGCTGAAATTTTATATTAAAAAAAAAAATAAATAAACGAATTTTAAAATAAAAATAAATGATATTTGCTTTCTCGACAACTCTATTATTTATAAATGGGATATATTGTAAGTAAATAAGTAAATAAGTATTGGAGGTCTTTTTTCACCAGTGCGCTCTTTCATGCAGCTTCAGCATCAAACGATTTTTGGATACATAATTTTAGTAATCAATCAACTAATGTGGAGGACCTGGGTTCGACTCACGGCCGTGGTCGAAACTTTTATCGTCTAATAAAATAATTTAAAAATTATAAATTAAAATATTCAACCAAAGACCATAAATAAATGCATCATTTAATAATTTTAGTAACTGCGCTTCCTCCGAAAAGATTGTGATGTATTTAACATGGTATTTAATATTTTAATTTAATAATTTTTATTAGCAGTTACTATATATTTGTACTAATCAAAATAAAATTATCCGTTTATATTATATAAGAAGGTCCCGAAGTCATACTACTTTCAGAAGCCCCTGTGAATTAAAATGAATCGAGATAGAAGCAGGATTGGAACCGAGTGGGTAAACTTTTTTTGTGAATTTATTGTGAAAGGATGTTTGTTGTTCCAAAACCCTGTTATGTCCATTGCTGAAATTTTATATTAAAAAAAAATAAATAAACGAATTTTAAAATAAAAATAAATGATATTTGCTTTCTCGACAACTCTATTATTTATAAATGGGATATATTGTAAGTAAATAAGTAAATAAGTATTGGAGGTCTTTTTTCACTAGTGCGCTCTTTCATGCAGCTTCAGCATCAAACGATTTTTGGATACATAATTTTAGTAATCAATCAACTAATGTGGAGGACCTGGGTTCGACTCACGGCCGTGGTCGAAACTTTTATCGTCTAATAAAATAATTTAAAAATTATAAATTAAAATATTCAACCAAAGACCATAAATAAATGCATCATTTAATAATTTTAGTAACTGCGCTTCCTCCGAAAAGATTGTGATGTATTTAACATGGTATTTAATATTTTAATTTAATAATTTTTATTAGCAGTTACTATATATTTGTACTAATCAAAATAAAATTATCCGTTTATATTATATAAGAAGGTCCCGAAGTCATACTACTTTCAGAAGCCCCTGTGAATTAAAATGAATCGAGATAGAAGCAGGATTGGAACCGAGTGGGTAAACTTTTTTTGTGAATTTATTGTGAAAGGATGTTTGTTGTTCCAAAACCCTGTTATGTCCATTGCTGAAATTTTATATTAAAAAAAAATAAATAAACGAATTTTAAAATAAAAATAAATGATATTTGCTTTCTCGACAACTCTATTATTTATAAATGGGATATATTGTAAGTAAATAAGTAAATAAGTATTGGAGGTCTTTTTTCACTAGTGCGCTCTTTCATGCAGCTTCAGCATCAAACGATTTTTGGATACATAATTTTAGTAATCAATCAACTAATGTGGAGGACCTGGGTTCGACTCACGGCCGTGGTCGAAACTTTTATCGTCTAATAAAATAATTTAAAAATTATAAATTAAAATATTCAACCAAAGACCATAAATAAATGCATCATTTAATAATTTTAGTAACTGCGCCGCCTCCGAAAAGATTGTGATGTATTTAACATGGTATTTAATATTTTAATTTAATAATTTTTATTAGCAGTTACTATATATTTGTACTAATCAAAATAAAATTATCCGTTTATATTATTTAAGAAGGTCCCGAAGTCATACTGCTTTCAGAAGCCCCTGTGAATTAAAATGAATCGAGATAGAAGCAGGATTGGAACCGAGTGGGTAAACTTTTTTTGTGAATTTATTGTGAAAGGATGTTTGTTGTTCCAAAACCCTGTTATGTCCATTGCTGAAATTTTATATTAAAAAAAAAATAAATAAACGAATTTTAAAATAAAAATAAATGATATTTGCTTTCTCGACAACTCTATTATTTATAAATGGGATATATTGTAAGTAAATAAGTAAATAAGTATTGGAGGTCTTTTTTCACCAGTGCGCTCTTTCATGCAGCTTCAGCATCAAACGATTTTTGGATACATAATTTTAGTAATCAATCAACTAATGTGGAGGACCTGGGTTCGACTCACGGCCGTGGTCGAAACTTTTATCGTCTAATAAAATAATTTAAAAATTATAAATTAAAATATTCAACCAAAGACCATAAATAAATGCATCATTTAATAATTTTAGTAACTGCGCTTCCTCCGAAAAGATTGTGATGTATTTAACATGGTATTTAATATTTTAATTTAATAATTTTTATTAGCAGTTACTATATATTTGTACTAATCAAAATAAAATTATCCGTTTATATTATATAAGAAGGTCCCGAAGTCATACTACTTTCAGAAGCCCCTGTGAATTAAAATGAATCGAGATAGAAGCAGGATTGGAACCGAGTGGGTAAACTTTTTTTGTGAATTTATTGTGAAAGGATGTTTGTTGTTCCAAAACCCTGTTATGTCCATTGCTGAAATTTTATATTAAAAAAAAATAAATAAACGAATTTTAAAATAAAAATAAATGATATTTGCTTTCTCGACAACTCTATTATTTATAAATGGGATATATTGTAAGTAAATAAGTAAATAAGTATTGGAGGTCTTTTTTCACCAGTCCGCTCTTTCATGCAGCTTCAGCATCAAACGATTTTTGGATACATAATTTTAGTAATCAATCAACTAATGTGGAGGACCTGGGTTCGACTCACGGCCGTGGTCGAAACTTTTATCGTCTAATAAAATAATTTAAAAATTATAAATTAAAATATTCAACCAAAGACCATAAATAAATGCATCATTTAATAATTTTAGTAACTGCGCCGCCTCCGAAAAGATTGTGATGTATTTAACATGGTATTTAATATTCTAATTTAATAATTTTTAATAGCAGTTACTATATATTTGTACTAATCAAAATAAAATTATCCGTTTATATTATATAAGAAGGTCCCGAAGTCATACTGCTTTCAGAAGCCCCTGTGAATTAAAATGAATCGAGATAGAAGCAGGATTGGAACCGAGTGGGTAAACTTTTTTTGTGAATTTATTGTGAAAGGATGTTTGTTGTTCCAAAACCCTGTTATGTCCATTGCTGAAATTTTATATTAAAAAAAAAATAAATAAACGAATTTTAAAATAAAAATAAATGATATTTGCTTTCTCGACAACTCTATTATTTATAAATGGGATATATTGTAAGTAAATAAGTAAATAAGTATTGGAGGTCTTTTTTCACCAGTGCGCTCTTTCATGCAGCTTCAGCATCAAACGATTTTTGGATACATAATTTTAGTAATCAATCAACTAATGTGGAGGACCTGGGTTCGACTCACGGCCGTGGTCGAAACTTTTATCGTCTAATAAAATAATTTAAAAATTATAAATTAAAATATTCAACCAAAGACCATAAATAAATGCATCATTTAATAATTTTAGTAACTGCGCTTCCTCCGAAAAGATTGTGATGTATTTAACATGGTATTTAATATTTTAATTTAATAATTTTTATTAGCAGTTACTATATATTTGTACTAATCAAAATAAAATTATCCGTTTATATTATATAAGAAGGTCCCGAAGTCATACTACTTTCAGAAGCCCCTGTGAATTAAAATGAATCGAGATAGAAGCAGGATTGGAACCGAGTGGGTAAACTTTTTTTGTGAATTTATTGTGAAAGGATGTTTGTTGTTCCAAAACCCTGTTATGTCCATTGCTGAAATTTTATATTAAAAAAAAATAAATAAACGAATTTTAAAATAAAAATAAATGATATTTGCTTTCTCGACAACTCTATTATTTATAAATGGGATATATTGTAAGTAAATAAGTATTGGAGGTCTTTTTTCACCAGTCCGCTCTTTCATGCAGCTTCAGCATCAAACGATTTTTGGATACATAATTTTAGTAATCAATCAACTAATGTGGAGGACCTGGGTTCGACTCACGGCCGTGGTCGAAACTTTTATCGTCTAATAAAATAATTTAAAAATTATAAATTAAAATATTCAACCAAAGACCATAAATAAATGCATCATTTAATAATTTTAGTAACTGCGCCGCCTCCGAAAAGATTGTGATGTATTTAACATGGTATTTAATATTCTAATTTAATAATTTTTAATAGCAGTTACTATATATTTGTACTAATCAAAATAAAATTATCCGTTTATATTATATAAGAAGGTCCCGAAGTCATACTGCTTTCAGAAGCCCCTGTGAATTAAAATGAATCGAGATAGAAGCAGGATTGGAACCGAGTGGGTAAACTTTTTTTGTGAATTTATTGTGAAAGGATGTTTGTTGTTCCAAAACCCTGTTATGTCCATTGCTGAAATTTTATATTAAAAAAAAAAATAAATAAACGAATTTTAAAATAAAAATAAATGATATTTGCTTTCTCGACAACTCTATTATTTATAAATGGGATATATTGTAAGTAAATAAGTAAATAAGTATTGGAGGTCTTTTTTCACCAGTGCGCTCTTTCATGCAGCTTCAGCATCAAACGATTTTTGGATACATAATTTTAGTAATCAATCAACTAATGTGGAGGACCTGGGTTCGACTCACGGCCGTGGTCAAAACTTTTATCGTCTAATAAAATAATTTAAAAATTATAAATTAAAATATTCAACCAAAGACCATAAATAAATGCATCATTTAATAATTTTAGTAACTGCGCTTCCTCCGAAAAGATTGTGATGTATTTAACATGGTATTTAATATTTTAATTTAATAATTTTTATTAGCAGTTACTATATATTTGTACTAATCAAAATAAAATTATCCGTTTATATTATATAAGAAGGTCCCGAAGTCATACTACTTTCAGAAGCCCCTGTGAATTAAAATGAATCGAGATAGAAGCAGGATTGGAACCGAGTGGGTAAACTTTTTTTGTGAATTTATTGTGAAAGGATGTTTGTTGTTCCAAAACCCTGTTATGTCCATTGCTGAAATTTTATATTAAAAAAAAATAAATAAACGAATTTTAAAATAAAAATAAATGATATTTGCTTTCTCGACAACTCTATTATTTATAAATGGGATATATTGTAAGTAAATAAGTAAATAAGTATTGGAGGTCTTTTTTCACTAGTGCGCTCTTTCATGCAGCTTCAGCATCAAACGATTTTTGGATACATAATTTTAGTAATCAATCAACTAATGTGGAGGACCTGGGTTCGACTCACGGCCGTGGTCGAAACTTTTATCGTCTAATAAAATAATTTAAAAATTATAAATTAAAATATTCAACCAAAGACCATAAATAAATGCATTATTTAATAATTTTAGTAACTGCGCTTCCTCCGAAAAGATTGTGATGTATTTAACATGGTATTTAATATTTTAATTTAATAATTTTTATTAGCAGTTACTATATATTTGTACTAATCAAAATAAAATTATCCGTTTATATTATATAAGAAGGTCCCGAAGTCATACTACTTTCAGAAGCCCCTGTGAATTAAAATGAATCGAGATAGAAGCAGGATTGGAACCGAGTGGGTAAACTTTTTTTGTGAATTTATTGTGAAAGGATGTTTGTTGTTCCAAAACCCTGTTATGTCCATTGCTGAAATTTTATATTAAAAAAAAATAAATAAACGAATTTTAAAATAAAAATAAATGATATTTGCTTTCTCGACAACTCTATTATTTATAAATGGGATATATTGTAAGTAAATAAGTAAATAAGTATTGGAGGTCTTTTTTCACTAGTGCGCTCTTTCATGCAGCTTCAGCATCAAACGATTTTTGGATACATAATTTTAGTAATCAATCAACTAATGTGGAGGACCTGGGTTCGACTCACGGCCGTGGTCGAAACTTTTATCGTCTAATAAAATAATTTAAAAATTATAAATTAAAATATTCAACCAAAGACCATAAATAAATGCATCATTTAATAATTTTAGTAACTGCGCCGCCTCCGAAAAGATTGTGATGTATTTAACATGGTATTTAATATTTTAATTTAATAATTTTTATTAGCAGTTACTATATATTTGTACTAATCAAAATAAAATTATCCGTTTATATTATATAAGAAGGTCCCGAAGTCATACTGCTTTCAGAAGCCCCTGTGAATTAAAATGAATCGAGATAGAAGCAGGATTGGAACCGAGTGGGTAAACTTTTTTTGTGAATTTATTGTGAAAGGATGTTTGTTGTTCCAAAACCCTGTTATGTCCATTGCTGAAATTTTATATTAAAAAAAAAATAAATAAACGAATTTTAAAATAAAAATAAATGATATTTGCTTTCTCGACAACTCTATTATTTATAAATGGGATATATTGTAAGTAAATAAGTAAATAAGTATTGGAGGTCTTTTTTCACCAGTGCGCTCTTTCATGCAGCTTCAGCATCAAACGATTTTTGGATACATAATTTTAGTAATCAATCAACTAATGTGGAGGACCTGGGTTCGACTCACGGCCGTGGTCGAAACTTTTATCGTCTAATAAAATAATTTAAAAATTATAAATTAAAATATTCAACCAAAGACCATAAATAAATGCATCATTTAATAATTTTAGTAACTGCGCTTCCTCCGAAAAGATTGTGATGTATTTAACATGGTATTTAATATTTTAATTTAATAATTTTTATTAGCAGTTACTATATATTTGTACTAATCAAAATAAAATTATCCGTTTATATTATATAAGAAGGTCCCGAAGTCATACTACTTTCAGAAGCCCCTGTGAATTAAAATGAATCGAGATAGAAGCAGGATTGGAACCGAGTGGGTAAACTTTTTTTGTGAATTTATTGTGAAAGGATGTTTGTTGTTCCAAAACCCTGTTATGTCCATTGCTGAAATTTTATATTAAAAAAAAATAAATAAACGAATTTTAAAATAAAAATAAATGATATTTGCTTTCTCGACAACTCTATTATTTATAAATGGGATATATTGTAAGTAAATAAGTATTGGAGGTCTTTTTTCACCAGTCCGCTCTTTCATGCAGCTTCAGCATCAAACGATTTTTGGATACATAATTTTAGTAATCAATCAACTAATGTGGAGGACCTGGGTTCGACTCACGGCCGTGGTCGAAACTTTTATCGTCTAATAAAATAATTTAAAAATTATAAATTAAAATATTCAACCAAAGACCATAAATAAATGCATCATTTAATAATTTTAGTAACTGCGCCGCCTCCGAAAAGATTGTGATGTATTTAACATGGTATTTAATATTCTAATTTAATAATTTTTAATAGCAGTTACTATATATTTGTACTAATCAAAATAAAATTATCCGTTTATATTATATAAGAAGGTCCCGAAGTCATACTGCTTTCAGAAGCCCCTGTGAATTAAAATGAATCGAGATAGAAGCAGGATTGGAACCGAGTGGGTAAACTTTTTTTGTGAATTTATTGTGAAAGGATGTTTGTTGTTCCAAAACCCTGTTATGTCCATTGCTGAAATTTTATATTAAAAAAAAAAATAAATAAACGAATTTTAAAATAAAAATAAATGATATTTGCTTTCTCGACAACTCTATTATTTATAAATGGGATATATTGTAAGTAAATAAGTAAATAAGTATTGGAGGTCTTTTTTCACCAGTGCGCTCTTTCATGCAGCTTCAGCATCAAACGATTTTTGGATACATAATTTTAGTAATCAATCAACTAATGTGGAGGACCTGGGTTCGACTCACGGCCGTGGTCGAAACTTTTATCGTCTAATAAAATAATTTAAAAATTATAAATTAAAATATTCAACCAAAGACCATAAATAAATGCATCATTTAATAATTTTAGTAACTGCGCTTCCTCCGAAAAGATTGTGATGTATTTAACATGGTATTTAATATTTTAATTTAATAATTTTTATTAGCAGTTACTATATATTTGTACTAATCAAAATAAAATTATCCGTTTATATTATATAAGAAGGTCCCGAAGTCATACTACTTTCAGAAGCCCCTGTGAATTAAAATGAATCGAGATAGAAGCAGGATTGGAACCGAGTGGGTAAACTTTTTTTGTGAATTTATTGTGAAAGGATGTTTGTTGTTCCAAAACCCTGTTATGTCCATTGCTGAAATTTTATATTAAAAAAAAATAAATAAACGAATTTTAAAATAAAAATAAATGATATTTGCTTTCTCGACAACTCTATTATTTATAAATGGGATATATTGTAAGTAAATAAGTAAATAAGTATTGGAGGTCTTTTTTCACTAGTGCGCTCTTTCATGCAGCTTCAGCATCAAACGATTTTTGGATACATAATTTTAGTAATCAATCAACTAATGTGGAGGACCTGGGTTCGACTCACGGCCGTGGTCGAAACTTTTATCGTCTAATAAAATAATTTAAAAATTATAAATTAAAATATTCAACCAAAGACCATAAATAAATGCATCATTTAATAATTTTAGTAACTGCGCTTCCTCCGAAAAGATTGTGATGTATTTAACATGGTATTTAATATTTTAATTTAATAATTTTTATTAGCAGTTACTATATATTTGTACTAATCAAAATAAAATTATCCGTTTATATTATATAAGAAGGTCCCGAAGTCATACTACTTTCAGAAGCCCCTGTGAATTAAAATGAATCGAGATAGAAGCAGGATTGGAACCGAGTGGGTAAACTTTTTTTGTGAATTTATTGTGAAAGGATGTTTGTTGTTCCAAAACCCTGTTATGTCCATTGCTGAAATTTTATATTAAAAAAAAATAAATAAACGAATTTTAAAATAAAAATAAATGATATTTGCTTTCTCGACAACTCTATTATTTATAAATGGGATATATTGTAAGTAAATAAGTAAATAAGTATTGGAGGTCTTTTTTCACTAGTGCGCTCTTTCATGCAGCTTCAGCATCAAACGATTTTTGGATACATAATTTTAGTAATCAATCAACTAATGTGGAGGACCTGGGTTCGACTCACGGCCGTGGTCGAAACTTTTATCGTCTAATAAAATAATTTAAAAATTATAAATTAAAATATTCAACCAAAGACCATAAATAAATGCATCATTTAATAATTTTAGTAACTGCGCCGCCTCCGAAAAGATTGTGATGTATTTAACATGGTATTTAATATTTTAATTTAATAATTTTTATTAGCAGTTACTATATATTTGTACTAATCAAAATAAAATTATCCGTTTATATTATATAAGAAGGTCCCGAAGTCATACTGCTTTCAGAAGCCCCTGTGAATTAAAATGAATCGAGATAGAAGCAGGATTGGAACCGAGTGGGTAAACTTTTTTTGTGAATTTATTGTGAAAAAATGTTTGTTGTTCCAAAACCCTGTTATGTCCATTGCTGAAATTTTATATTAAAAAAAAAATAAATAAACGAATTTTAAAATAAAAATAAATGATATTTGCTTTCTCGACAACTCTATTATTTATAAATGGGATATATTGTAAGTAAATAAGTAAATAAGTATTGGAGGTCTTTTTTCACCAGTGCGCTCTTTCATGCAGCTTCAGCATCAAACGATTTTTGGATACATAATTTTAGTAATCAATCAACTAATGTGGAGGACCTGGGTTCGACTCACGGCCGTGGTCGAAACTTTTATCGTCTAATAAAATAATTTAAAAATTATAAATTAAAATATTCAACCAAAGACCATAAATAAATGCATCATTTAATAATTTTAGTAACTGCGCCACCTCCGAAAAGATTGTGATGTATTAAATATGTTATTTAATATTTTAATTTAATAATTTTTATTAGAAGTTAGTATATATTCGTACTAATCAAAATAAAATTATCCGTTTATATTATATTAGAAGGTCCCGAAGTCATACTACTTTCAGAAGCCCCAGTGAATTATATTGAATCTTGATAGAAGCAGGATTGGAAACGAGTGGGTAAACTTTTTTTGTGAATTTATTGTAAAAGGATGTTTGTTGTTCAAAACCCTGTTATGTCCATTGCTGAAATTTTACATTAAAAAAAAAAAATAAACGAATTTTAAAATAAAAATAAATGATATTTGCTTTCTCGAAAACACTATTATTTATAAATGGGATATATTGTAAGTAAATAAGTAAATAAGTATTGGATGTCTTTTTGCACCAGTGCGCTCTTTCATGCAGCTTCTGCATCAAACGATTTTTGGATACATAATTTTAGTAATCAATCAACTAATGCGGAGGACCTGGGTTCGATTCCCGGCCGTGGTCGAAACTTTTATCGTCTAATAAAATAATTTAAAAATTATAAATTAAAATATTCAACCAAAGACCATAAATAAATGCATCATTTAATAGTTTTAGTAACTTCGCCGCCTCCGAAAATATTGTGATGTATTTAACATGGTATTTAATATTTTAATTTAATAATTTTTATTAGCAGTTAGTATATATTCGTACTAATCAAAATAAAATTATCCGTTTATATCATATTAGAAGGTCCCGAAGTCATACTACTTTCAGAAGCCCCGGTGAATTATAATGAATCGAGATAGAAGCAGGATTGGAAACGAGTGGGTAAACTTTTTTTGTGAATTTATTGTGAAAGGATGTTTGTTGTTCCAAATCCCTATAGTGTCCATTGCTGAAATTTTATAAAAAAAAAAATAAACGAATTTTAAAATAAAAATAAATGATATTTGCTTTCTCGAAAACACTATTATTTATAAATGGGATATATTGTAAGTAAATAAGTAAATAAGTATTGGATGTCTTTTTGCACCAGTGCGCTCTTTCATGCAGCTTCTGCATCAAACGATTTTTGGATACATAATTTTAGTAATCAATCAACTAATGCGGAGGACCTGGGTTCGATTCCCGGCCGTGGTCGAAACTTTTATCGTCTAATAAAATAATTTAAAAATTATAAATTAAAATATTCAACCAAAGACCATAAATAAATGCATCATTTAATAGTTTTAGTAACTTCGCCGCCTCCGAAAATATTGTGATGTATTTAACATGGTATTTAATATTTTAATTTAATAATTTTTATTAGCAGTTAGTATATATTCGTACTAATCAAAATAAAATTATCCGTTTATATCATATTAGAAGGTCCCGAAGTCATACTACTTTCAGAAGCCCCGGTGAATTATAATGAATCGAGATAGAAGCAGGATTGGAAACGAGTGGGTAAACTTTTTTTGTGAATTTATTGTGAAAGGATGTTTGTTGTTCCAAATCCCTATAGTGTCCATTGCTGAAATTTTATAAAAAAAAAAATAAATAAACGAATTTTAAAATAAAAATAAATGATATTTGCTTTCTCGACAACTCTATTATTTATAAATGAGATTAAATTATTTATAAATGTAAGTAAATATTTATTGGAGGTCTTTTTGCACCAGTGCACTCTTTTAACCTGCTGCAGCTTCAGCATCAAACGATTTTTGGATACATAATTTTAGTAATCAATCAACTAATGTGGAGGACCTGGGTTCGACTCACGGCCGTGGTCGAAACTTTTATCGTCTAATAAAATAATTTAAAAATTATAAATTAAAATATTCAACAAAAGACCATAAATAAATGCATCATTTAATAGTTTTAGTAACTTCGCCGCCTCCGAAAATATTGTGATGTATTTAACATGGTATTTAATATTTTAATTTAATAATTTTTATTAGCAGTTAGTATATATTCGTACTAATCAAAATAAAATTATCCGTTTATATTATATTAGAAGGTCCCGAAGTCATACTACTTTCAGAAGCCCCGGTGAATTATAATGAATCGAGATAGAAGCAGGATTGGAAACGAGTGGGTAAACTTTTTTTGTGAATTTATTGTGAAAGGATGTTTGTTGTTCCAAATCCCTATTGTGTCCATTGCTGAAATTTTATAAAAAAAAAATAATAAATAAACGAATTTTAAAATAAAAATAAATGATATTTGCTTTTTCGACAACTCTATTATTTATAAATGGGATATATTGTAAGTAAATAAGTAAATAAGTATTGGAGGTCTTTTTTCACCAGTGCGCTCTTTCATGCAGCTTCAGCATCAAACGATTTTTGGATACATAATTTTAGTAATCAATCAACTAATGTGGAGGACCTGGGTTCGACTCACGGCCGTGGTCGAAACTTTTATCGTCTAATAAAATAATTTAAAAATTATAAATTAAAATATTCAACCAAAGACCATAAATAAATGCATCATTTAATAATTTTAGTAACTGCGCCGCCTCCGAAAAGATTGTGATGTATTTAACATGGTATTTAATATTTTAATTTAATAATTTTTATTAGCAGTTACTATATATTTGTACTAATCAAAATAAAATTATCCGTTTATATTATATAAGAAGGTCCCGAAGTCATACTGCTTTCAGAAGCCCCTGTGAATTAAAATGAATCGAGATAGAAGCAGGATTGGAACCGAGTGGGTAAACTTTTTTTGTGAATTTATTGTGAAAAAATGTTTGTTGTTCCAAAACCCTGTTATGTCCATTGCTGAAATTTTATATTAAAAAAAAAATAAATAAACGAATTTTAAAATAAAAATAAATGATATTTGCTTTCTCGACAACTCTATTATTTATAAATGGGATATATTGTAAGTAAATAAGTAAATAAGTATTGGAGGTCTTTTTTCACCAGTGCGCTCTTTCATGCAGCTTCAGCATCAAACGATTTTTGGATACATAATTTTAGTAATCAATCAACTAATGTGGAGGACCTGGGTTCGACTCACGGCCGTGGTCGAAACTTTTATCGTCTAATAAAATAATTTAAAAATTATAAATTAAAATATTCAACCAAAGACCATAAATAAATGCATCATTTAATAATTTTAGTAACTGCGCCACCTCCGAAAAGATTGTGATGTATTAAATATGTTATTTAATATTTTAATTTAATAATTTTTATTAGAAGTTAGTATATATTCGTACTAATCAAAATAAAATTATCCGTTTATATTATATTAGAAGGTCCCGAAGTCATACTACTTTCAGAAGCCCCAGTGAATTATATTGAATCTTGATAGAAGCAGGATTGGAAACGAGTGGGTAAACTTTTTTTGTGAATTTATTGTAAAAGGATGTTTGTTGTTCAAAACCCTGTTATGTCCATTGCTGAAATTTTACATTAAAAAAAAAAAATAAACGAATTTTAAAATAAAAATAAATGATATTTGCTTTCTCGAAAACACTATTATTTATAAATGGGATATATTGTAAGTAAATAAGTAAATAAGTATTGGATGTCTTTTTGCACCAGTGCGCTCTTTCATGCAGCTTCTGCATCAAACGATTTTTGGATACATAATTTTAGTAATCAATCAACTAATGCGGAGGACCTGGGTTCGATTCCCGGCCGTGGTCGAAACTTTTATCGTCTAATAAAATAATTTAAAAATTATAAATTAAAATATTCAACCAAAGACCATAAATAAATGCATCATTTAATAGTTTTAGTAACTTCGCCGCCTCCGAAAATATTGTGATGTATTTAACATGGTATTTAATATTTTAATTTAATAATTTTTATTAGCAGTTAGTATATATTCGTACTAATCAAAATAAAATTATCCGTTTATATCATATTAGAAGGTCCCGAAGTCATACTACTTTCAGAAGCCCCGGTGAATTATAATGAATCGAGATAGAAGCAGGATTGGAAACGAGTGGGTAAACTTTTTTTGTGAATTTATTGTGAAAGGATGTTTGTTGTTCCAAATCCCTATAGTGTCCATTGCTGAAATTTTATAAAAAAAAAAATAAACGAATTTTAAAATAAAAATAAATGATATTTGCTTTCTCGAAAACACTATTATTTATAAATGGGATATATTGTAAGTAAATAAGTAAATAAGTATTGGATGTCTTTTTGCACCAGTGCGCTCTTTCATGCAGCTTCTGCATCAAACGATTTTTGGATACATAATTTTAGTAATCAATCAACTAATGCGGAGGACCTGGGTTCGATTCCCGGCCGTGGTCGAAACTTTTATCGTCTAATAAAATAATTTAAAAATTATAAATTAAAATATTCAACCAAAGACCATAAATAAATGCATCATTTAATAGTTTTAGTAACTTCGCCGCCTCCGAAAATATTGTGATGTATTTAACATGGTATTTAATATTTTAATTTAATAATTTTTATTAGCAGTTAGTATATATTCGTACTAATCAAAATAAAATTATCCGTTTATATCATATTAGAAGGTCCCGAAGTCATACTACTTTCAGAAGCCCCGGTGAATTATAATGAATCGAGATAGAAGCAGGATTGGAAACGAGTGGGTAAACTTTTTTTGTGAATTTATTGTGAAAGGATGTTTGTTGTTCCAAATCCCTATAGTGTCCATTGCTGAAATTTTATAAAAAAAAAAATAAATAAACGAATTTTAAAATAAAAATAAATGATATTTGCTTTCTCGACAACTCTATTATTTATAAATGAGATTAAATTATTTATAAATGTAAGTAAATATTTATTGGAGGTCTTTTTGCACCAGTGCACTCTTTTAACCTGCTGCAGCTTCAGCATCAAACGATTTTTGGATACATAATTTTAGTAATCAATCAACTAATGTGGAGGACCTGGGTTCGACTCACGGCCGTGGTCGAAACTTTTATCGTCTAATAAAATAATTTAAAAATTATAAATTAAAATATTCAACAAAAGACCATAAATAAATGCATCATTTAATAGTTTTAGTAACTTCGCCGCCTCCGAAAATATTGTGATGTATTTAACATGGTATTTAATATTTTAATTTAATAATTTTTATTAGCAGTTAGTATATATTCGTACTAATCAAAATAAAATTATCCGTTTATATTATATTAGAAGGTCCCGAAGTCATACTACTTTCAGAAGCCCCGGTGAATTATAATGAATCGAGATAGAAGCAGGATTGGAAACGAGTGGGTAAACTTTTTTTGTGAATTTATTGTGAAAGGATGTTTGTTGTTCCAAATCCCTATTGTGTCCATTGCTGAAATTTTATAAAAAAAAAATAATAAATAAACGAATTTTAAAATAAAAATAAATGATATTTGCTTTTTCGACAACTCTATTATTTATAAATGGGATATATTGTAAGTAAATAAGTAAATAAGTATTGGAGGTCTTTTTTCACCAGTGCGCTCTTTCATGCAGCTTCAGCATCAAACGATTTTTGGATACATAATTTTAGTAATCAATCAACTAATGTGGAGGACCTGGGTTCGACTCACGGCCGTGGTCGAAACTTTTATCGTCTAATAAAATAAATTAAAAATTATAAATTAAAATATTCAACCAAAGACCATAAATAAATGCATCATTTAATAATTTTAGTAACTGCGCCGCCTCCGAAAAGATTGTGATGTATTTAACATGGTATTTAATATTTTAATTTAATAATTTTTATTAGCAGTTACTATATATTTGTACTAATCAAAATAAAATTATCCGTTTATATTATATAAGAAGGTCCCGAAGTCATACTGCTTTCAGAAGCCCCTGTGAATTAAAATGAATCGAGATAGAAGCAGGATTGGAACCGAGTGGGTAAACTTTTTTTGTGAATTTATTGTGAAAGGATGTTTGTTGTTCCAAAACCCTGTTATGTCCATTGCTGAAATTTTATATTAAAAAAAAATAAATAAACGAATTTTAAAATAAAAAAAAATGATATTTGCTTTCTCGACAACTCTATTATTTATAAATGGGATATATTGTAAGTAAATAAGTAAATAAGTATTGGAGGTCTTTTTTCACCAGTGCGCTCTTTCATGCAGCTTCAGCATCAAACGATTTTTGGATACATAATTTTAGTAATCAATCAACTAATGTGGAGGACCTGGGTTCGACTCACGGCCGTGGTCGAAACTTTTATCGTCTAATAAAATAATTTAAAAATTATAAATTAAAATATTCAACCAAAGACCATAAATAAATGCATCATTTAATAATTTTAGTAACTGCGCCACCTCCGAAAAGATTGTGATGTATTAAATATGTTATTTAATATTTTAATTTAATAATTTTTATTAGAAGTTAGTATATATTCGTCATAATCAAAATAAAATTATCCGTTTATATTATATTAGAAGGTCCCGAAGTCATACTACTTTCAGAAGCCCCAGTGAATTATATTGAATCTTGATAGAAGCAGGATTGGAAACGAGTGGGTAAACTTTTTTTGTGAATTTATTGTAAAAGGATGTTTGTTGTTCAAAACCCTGTTATGTCCATTGCTGAAATTTTACATTAAAAAAAAAAAATAAACGAATTTTAAAATAAAAATAAATGATATTTGCTTTCTTGACAACTCTATTATTTATAAATGGGATATATTGTAAGTAAATAAGTAAATAAGTATTGGATGTCTTTTTGCACCAGTGCGCTCTTTCATCCAGCTTCTGCATCAAACGATTTTTGGATACATAATTTTAGTAATCAATCAACTAATGCGGAGGACCTGGGTTCGATTCCCGGCCGTGGTCGAAACTTTTATCGTCTAATAAAATAATTTAAAAATTATAAATTAAAATATTCAACCAAAGACCATAAATAAATGCATCATTTAATAGTTTTAGTAACTTCGCCGCCTCCGAAAATATTGTGATGTATTTAACATGGTATTTAATATTTTAATTTAATAATTTTTATTAGCAGTTAGTATATATTCGTACTAATCAAAATAAAATTATCCGTTTATATCATATTAGAAGGTCCCGAAGTCATACTACTTTCAGAAGCCCCGGTGAATTATAATGAATCGAGATAGAAGCAGGATTGGAAACGAGTGGGTAAACTTTTTTTGTGAATTTATTGTGAAAGGATGTTTGTTGTTCCAAATCCCTATAGTGTCCATTGCTGAAATTTTATAAAAAAAAAAAATAAATAAACGAATTTTAAAATAAAAATAAATGATATTTGCTTTCTCGACAACTCTATTATTTATAAATGAGATTAAATTATTTATAAATGTAAGTAAATATTTATTGGAGGTCTTTTTGCACCAGTGCACTCTTTTAACCTGCTGCAGCTTCAGCATCAAACGATTTTTGGATACATAATTTTAGTAATCAATCAACTAATGTGGAGGACCTGGGTTCGACTCACGGCCGTGGTCGAAACTTTTATCGTCTAATAAAATAATTTAAAAATTATAAATTAAAATATTCAACAAAAGACCATAAATAAATGCATCATTTAATAGTTTTAGTAACTTCGCCGCCTCCGAAAATATTGTGATGTATTTAACATGGTATTTAATATTTTAATTTAATAATTTTTATTAGCAGTTAGTATATATTCGTACTAATCAAAATAAAATTATCCGTTTATATTATATTAGAAGGTCCCGAAGTCATACTACTTTCAGAAGCCCCGGTGAATTATAATGAATCGAGATGGAAGCAGGATTGGAAACGAGTGGGTAAACTTTTTTTGTGAATTTATTGTGAAAGGATGTTTGTTGTTCCAAATCCCTATTGTGTCCATTGCTGAAATTTTATAAAAAAAAAAAAATAAATAAACGAATTTTAAAATAAAAATAAATGATATTTGCTTTTTCGACAACTCTATTATTTATAAATGGGATATATTGTAAGTAAATAAGTAAATAAGTATTGGAGGTCTTTTTTCACCAGTGCGCTCTTTCATGCAGCTTCAGCATCAAACGATTTTTGGATACATAATTTTAGTAATCAATCAACTAATGTGGAGGACCTGGGTTCGACTCACGGCCGTGGTCGAAACTTTTATCGTCTAATAAAATAATTTAAAAATTATAAATTAAAATATTCAACCAAAGACCATAAATAAATGCATCATTTAATAATTTTAGTAACTGCGCCGCCTCCGAAAAGATTGTGATGTATTTAACATGGTATTTAATATTCTAATTTAATAATTTTTAATAGCAGTTACTATATATTTGTACTAATCAAAATAAAATTGTCCGTTTATATTATATAAGAAGGTCCCGAAGTCATACTGCTTTCAGAAGCCCCTGTGAATTAAAATGAATCGAGATAGAAGCAGGATTGGAACCGAGTGGGTAAACTTTTTTTGTGAATTTATTGTGAAAAAATGTTTGTTGTTCCAAAACCCTGTTATGTCCATTGCTGAAATTTTATATTAAAAAAAAAATAAATAAACGAATTTTAAAATAAAAATAAATGATATTTGCTTTCTCGACAACTCTATTATTTATAAATGGGATATATTGTAAGTAAATAAGTAAATAAGTATTGGAGGTCTTTTTTCACCAGTGCGCTCTTTCATGCAGCTTCAGCATCAAACGATTTTTGGATACATAATTTTAGTAATCAATCAACTAATGTGGAGGACCTGGGTTCGACTCACGGCCGTGGTCGAAACTTTTATCGTCTAATAAAATAATTTAAAAATTATAAATTAAAATATTCAACCAAAGACCATAAATAAATGCATCATTTAATAATTTTAGTAACTGCGCCACCTCCGAAAAGATTGTGATGTATTAAATATGTTATTTAATATTTTAATTTAATAATTTTTATTAGAAGTTAGTATATATTCGTACTAATCAAAATAAAATTATCCGTTTATATTATATTAGAAGGTCCCGAAGTCATACTACTTTCAGAAGCCCCTGTGAATTAAAATGAATCGAGATAGAAGCAGGATTGGAACCGAGTGGGTAAACTTTTTTTGTGAATTTATTGTGAAAGGATGTTTGTTGTTCCAAAACCCTGTTATGTCCATTGCTGAAATTTTATATTAAAAAAAAATAAATAAACGAATTTTAAAATAAAAATAAATGATATTTGCTTTCTTGACAACTCTATTATTTATAAATGGGATATATTGTAAGTAAATAAGTAAATAAGTATTGGAGGTCTTTTTTCACCAGTGCGCTCTTTCATGCAGCTTCAGCATCAAACGATTTTTGGATACATAATTTTAGTAATCAATCAACTAATGTGGAGGACCTGGGTTCGACTCACGGCCGTGGTCGAAACTTTTATCGTCTAATAAAATAATTTAAAAATTATAAATTAAAATATTCAACCAAAGACCATAAATAAATGCATCATTTAATAATTTTAGTAACTGCGCCGCCTCCGAAAAGATTGTGATGTATTTAACATGGTATTTAATATTTTAATTTAATAATTTTTATTAGCAGTTACTATATATTTGTACTAATCAAAATAAAATTATCCGTTTATATTATTTAAGAAGGTCCCGAAGTCATACTGCTTTCAGAAGCCCCTGTGAATTAAAATGAATCGAGATAGAAGCAGGATTGGAACCGAGTGGGTAAACTTTTTTTGTGAATTTATTGTGAAAGGATGTTTGTTGTTCCAAAACCCTGTTATGTCCATTGCTGAAATTTTATATTAAAAAAAAATAAATAAACGAATTTTAAAATAAAAATAAATGATATTTGCTTTCTCGACAACTCTATTATTTATAAATGGGATATATTGTAAGTAAATAAGTAAATAAGTATTGGAGGTCTTTTTTCACCAGTGCGCTCTTTCATGCAGCTTCAGCATCAAACGATTTTTGGATACATAATTTTAGTAATCAATCAACTAATGTGGAGGACCTGGGTTCGACTCACGGCCGTGGTCGAAACTTTTATCGTCTAATAAAATAATTTAAAAATTATAAATTAAAATATTCAACCAAAGACCATAAATAAATGCATCATTTAATAATTTTAGTAACTGCGCTTCCTCCGAAAAGATTGTGATGTATTTAACATGGTATTTAATATTTTAATTTAATAATTTTTATTAGCAGTTACTATATATTTGTACTAATCAAAATAAAATTATCCGTTTATATTATATAAGAAGGTCCCGAAGTCATACTACTTTCAGAAGCCCCTGTGAATTAAAATGAATCGAGATAGAAGCAGGATTGGAACCGAGTGGGTAAACTTTTTTTGTGAATTTATTGTGAAAGGATGTTTGTTGTTCCAAAACCCTGTTATGTCCATTGCTGAAATTTTATATTAAAAAAAAATAAATAAACGAATTTTAAAATAAAAATAAATGATATTTGCTTTCTCGACAACTCTATTATTTATAAATGGGATATATTGTAAGTAAATAAGTAAATAAGTATTGGAGGTCTTTTTTCACCAGTGCGCTCTTTCATGCAGCTTCAGCATCAAACGATTTTTGGATACATAATTTTAGTAATCAATCAACTAATTTGGAGGACCTGGGTTCGACTCACGGCCGTGGTCGAAACTTTTATCGTCTAATAAAATAATTTAAAAATTATAAATTAAAATATTCAACCAAAGACCATAAATAAATGCATCATTTAATAATTTTAGTAACTGCGCCGCCTCCGAAAAGATTGTGATGTATTTAACATGGTATTTAATATTTTAATTTAATAATTTTTATTAGCAGTTACTATATATTTGTACTAATCAAAATAAAATTATCCGTTTATATTATATAAGAAGGTCCCGAAGTCATACTGCTTTCAGAAGCCCCTGTGAATTAAAATGAATCGAGATAGAAGCAGGATTGGAACCGAGTGGGTAAACTTTTTTTGTGAATTTATTGTGAAAGGATGTTTGTTGTTCCAAAACCCTGTTATGTCCATTGCTGAAACTTTATATTAAAAAATAAATAAATAAACGAATTTTAAAATAAAAATAAATGATATTTGCTTTCTCGACAACTCTATTATTTAAAAAACATTTTATAAAAAAATATTAAACCGACTTCGAAACCTAGGAACCAGTAAAAATAAATTCACTGAAAAGTATGAAATAATTACCTTCTGAATTTTATGAATACACACCAAAATGGAAAATGGTATAAAAAGTGGAAAAGAGCAATAAGACGAACAATTTTATTTTGATTTGTACAAATACACACTAATTGTTACTAAAAATTATTAAATTTAAATATTAAATACTATGTTCAATAAAACACAATCTTTTCGGAGGCGGCGCAAAATAGAAATGACATGTTACTGATACAATTCCATTAGTAGGCATTGAAATCAATAGCTGGGAAGAGAAGATCCATTTAGAAGATTTTCATAATGTCTAGCGTAAAAAATTTTAAATTTTGCGCCGCCTCCGAAAAGATTGTGTTGTATTGAACATAGCATTTAATATTTAAATTTAATAATTTTTATTAACAATTAGTGTGTATTTGTACAAATCAAAATAAAATTATTCGTCTTATTGCACTTTTCCACTTTTTATACCATTTTCCATTTTGGTGTGTATTCATAAAATTCAGAAGGTAATTATTTCATACTTTTCAGTGAATTTATTTTTACTGGTTCCTAGGTTTCGAAGTCGGTTTAATATTTTTTTATAAAATGTTTTTTATTTAACAATTTTTAGTTGGAGAAGATAACAAATGTAGAAAACCGTACGTTGGTTTAAAAAATTCGTTGGTAATTGGTCGTTGATAAAATAAACGTTGGTTTAAAAATTTCGAAATCATTTTACGCTCTAACACGTTTGTCTTTCCCAGGTCTTTTTATTATACAATAATTGTATAAAATTATTATGAAATACACTTTACCTTTTCAATTTTATGAATACACACAGAAAAGTGGGAAAGCGGTGCGTGTATTATACAACTTTCAACACACTACGTTTTATGATTATAAATGGATTTTATTTTTTTTAAAAATATCAATGTTCAATTGGGAAGGGAACACATAAAATGTTTTTCCACAATGACAATATTTTTCCTTTGCTAAATGTCGTCAGTACTTGTCATTTACGTAGAGAATCAGTGTTCCGAGATGTGTCGAGTTAAATATACATAAATACATAAATCCGGCCATTCCAAGATGAAGTAGATAAGTCACTGAACAGTCGAGAATTTGGCCGGTTTTAGACAAGATATCGTTAATGGAGAATCGATGAGGATGCTAATATGACCTGTAGTAAATTTGAAAGTAATTTTTAAATTTTGATTGCTTGAATATCCTTCTAAAAACTATGGCGATATTAAACACGACTTCATTGGATTACATCATTGGATAGAAGTCCCTGCAAAAAAGGGGCAACCATGAAATTTATCGATATCAAAAAGACTGTCTCGCTAGGATAGAAGCAACAGGGTTTGGGACTCACATATGGTTAATTTATTATTACGAAGGATATTATTATTCTCCGTATTAGACTACTGACTTAATTCCAAAGGTTGATTCAATTATGTTCGTAATTCCTTTCGATGAATTTTTGACTAAATTTATTACCGAAGTACTCTGAATTATATCCTTCGTAATAAAACATTATTCAGAAAATAAATTGCTAAACAATGTTGCTTCAATTCTTGTGGCGTAGCATTTATCATCATTTTTAACAATCATTTCCATGACTGCCAAATTTTTGCTGAGGGGACTTTCATACAATGAGGTTGTTTTCGGGTAGTTATCAAGTTTTATTTTGTAGTTTTTATTGATGGATGAACACCAGCAAAAGCCTCGATAGTCGTAGAAACAAATTTAAAAACCGATACTAGTAATCCGGATAACATAACAGAAGTTTCACCCATAAAGGATCGGCACAAGACCTCCGGCAAGATATTCAACAGTAACCGAGTGTATCCGGAAGACAGAGGTATCTGAATCCTTTATTAAGTCAACTGAAAATGAGCTTTTCCAGGAATTATTGTATTCTTTTTTAATGTGCATAGTCAATAAAAGATAGAAATCAAAATCTAATTTAAATCAATAATAGCTACGATTTTAAATTTAAACGATCCTTCGGGAGCTTGAAGAAGTCTTAAATTCTGCTTTAAACCGATTACCATATACCCAGTCTTTATTGGAATTCCACGAATTTTGTTGTCTTATGATTATGGTGTCCAAACGTTGATTAGATCTAAATAAAGAAGGTTTACTGTTATCGGTGAATATACATATATCTAATATTTATGCTAATATCACTACAGAAAACGACAGCGATATTATATTCTGCTGATATTTATATCTTCATTTAAATCTAATGTTGAAAAATTAGTTAAGGTTATGTATAGGTTTGTTCCAACAAGCACGTAAAACATATCGATAACTAACAGACTGCTCATGTTCTCCCCTCACTCTTTTGATTCTGAATTTGATTGGTTGGTTTCCCATTTGATTCATCCAGCAGTAATACAATATTTGGATTTGTTAGTTATCAATTAGTTTTAATAGCTTGTTGGAGCATACCTTATGTTATATATGCCATATGTTTTTCCAATAAGTAAACAATTTGAGCGAAAATTAAATAATTATTTTCATGTTTTTTCCCGATAACTTCTTAAATAAATTAGGAACCACAAAAAGGTTTAAATGGGACCACCTTGGGAAAATACTCTACAAGATGAAAAAGGTTTCATTCCAATTGGTCCACCCATCTCTGAGTAATCGGTGAACATACATAGAAAAAAAAAAAAAAAAAAAGGCACAAAAAAAAAAAAAAGTCACATACGTATCGAATTGAGTAACCTCCTCTTTCGTTCGAAGTCGGTTAAATAAATGGGATATATTGTAAGTAAATAAGTAAATAAGTATTGGAGGTCTTTTTTCACCAGTGCGCTCTTTCATGCAGCTTCAGCATCAAACGATTTTTGGATACATAATTTTAGTAATCAATCAACTATTGTGGAGGACCTGGGTTCGACTCACGGCCGTGGTCGAAACTTTTATCGTCTAATAAAATAATTTAAAAATTATAAATTAAAATATTCAACCAAAGACCATAAATAAATGCATCATTTAATAATTTTAGTAACTGCGCCGCCTCCGAAAAGATTGTGATGTATTTAACATGGTATTTAATATTTTAATTTAATAATTTTTATTAGCAGTTACTATATATTTGTACTAATCAAAATAAAATTATCCGTTTATATTATATAAGAAGGTCCCGAAGTCATACTACTTTCAGAAGCCCCTGTGAATTAAAATGAATCGAGATAGAAGCAGGATTGGAACCGAGTGGGTAAACTTTTTTTGTGAATTTATTGTGAAAGGATGTTTGTTGTTCTAAAACCCTGTTATGTCCATTGCTGAAATTTTATATTAAAAAATAAATAAATAAACGAATTTTAAAATAAAAATAAATGATATTTGCTTTCTCGACAACTCTATTATTTATAAATGGGATATATTGTAAGTAAATAAGTAAATAAGTATTGGAGGTCTTTTTTCACCAGTGCGCTCTTTCATGCAGCTTCAGCATCAAACGATTTTTGGATACATAATTTTAGTAATCAATCAACTAATGCGGAGGACCTGGGTTCGACTCACGGCCGTGGTCGAAACTTTTATCGTCTAATAAAATAATTTAAAAATTATAAATTAAAATAGTCAACCAAAGACCATAAATAAATGCATCATTTAATAATTTTAGTAACTGCGCCGCCTCCGAAAAGATTGTGATGTATTTAACATGGTATTTAATATTTTAATATAATAATTCTTATTAGCAGTTAGTATATATTCGTACTAATCAAAATAAAATTATCCGTTTATATTATATTAGAAGGTCCCGAAGTCATACTACTTTCAGAAGCCCCTGTGAATTAAAATGAATCGAGATAGAAGCAGGATTGGAACCGAGTGGGTAAACTTTTTTTGTGAATTTATTGTGAAAGGATGTTTGTTGTTCCAAAACCCTGTTATGTCCATTGCTGAAATTTTATATTAAGAAAAAAATAAATTAACGAATTTTAAAATAAAAATAAATGATATTTGCTTTCTCGACAACTCTATTATTTATAAATGGGATATATTGTAAGTAAATAAGTAAATAAGTATTGGAGGTCTTTTTTCACCAGTGCGCTCTTTCATGCAGCTTCTGCATCAAACGATTTTTGGATACATAATTTTAGTAATCAATCAACTAATGTGGAGGACCTGGGTTCGACTCACGGCCGTGGTTGAAACTTTTATCGTCTAATAAAATAATTTAAAAATTATAAATTAAAATATTCAACCAAAGACCATAAATAAATGCATCATTTAATAATTTTAGTAACTGCGCCGCCTCCGAAAAGATTGTAATGTATTTAACATGGTATTTAATATTTTAATATAATAATTTTTATTAGCAGTTACTATATATTCGTACTAATCAAAATAAAATTATCCGTTTATATTATATTAGAAGGTCTCGAAGTCATACTACTTTCAAAAGCCCCAGTGAATTATATTGAATCGAGATAGAAGCAGGATTGGAAACGAGTGGGTAAACTTTTTTTGTGAATTTATTATGAAAGGATGTTTGTTGTTCCAAAACCCTGTTATGTCCATTGCTGAAATTTTAATTAAATAAAAAAAATAAATAAACGAATTTTAAAATAAAAATAAATGATATTTGCTTTCTCGACAACTCTATTATTTATAAATGGGATATATTGTAAGTAAATAAGTAAATAAGTATTGGAGGTCTTTTTTCACCAGTGCGCTCTTTCATGCAGCTTCAGCATCAAACGATTTTTGGATACATAATTTTAGTAATCAATCAACTATTGTGGAGGACCTGGGTTCGACTCACGGCCGTGGTCGAAACTTTTATCGTCTAATAAAATAATTTAAAAATTATAAATTAAAATATTCAACCAAAGACCATAAATAAATGCATCATTTAATAATTTTAGTAACTGCGCCGCCTCCGAAAAGATTGTGATGTATTTAACATGGTATTTAATATTTTAATTTAATAATTTTTATTAGCAGTTACTATATATTTGTACTAATCAAAATAAAATTATCCGTTTATATTATATAAGAAGGTCCCGAAGTCATACTACTTTCAAAAGCCCCTGTGAATTAAAATGAATCGAGATAGAAGCAGGATTGGAACCGAGTGGGTAAACTTTTTTTGTGAATTTATTGTGAAAGGATGTTTGTTGTTCCAAAACCCTGTTATGTCCATTGCTGAAATTTTATATTAAGAAAAAAATAAATTAACGAATTTTAAAATAAAAATAAATGATATTTGCTTTCTCGACAACTCTATTATTTATAAATGGGATATATTGTAAGTAAATAAGTAAATAAGTATTGGAGGTCTTTTTTCACCAGTGCGCTCTTTCATGCAGCTTCTGCATCAAACGATTTTTGGATACATAATTTTAGTAATCAATCAACTAATGTGGAGGACCTGGGTTCGACTCACGGCCGTGGTTGAAACTTTTATCGTCTAATAAAATAATTTAAAAATTATAAATTAAAATATTCAACCAAAGACCATAAATAAATGCATCATTTAATAATTTTAGTAACTGCGCCGCCTCCGAAAAGATTGTAATGTATTTAACATGGTATTTAATATTTTAATATAATAATTTTTATTAGCAGTTACTATATATTCGTACTAATCAAAATAAAATTATCCGTTTATATTATATTAGAAGGTCTCGAAGTCATACTACTTTCAAAAGCCCCAGTGAATTATATTGAATCGAGATAGAAGCAGGATTGGAAACGAGTGGGTAAACTTTTTTTGTGAATTTATTATGAAAGGATGTTTGTTGTTCCAAAACCCTGTTATGTCCATTGCTGAAATTTTAATTAAATAAAAAAAATAAATAAACGAATTTTAAAATAAAAATAAATGATATTTGCTTTCTCGACAACTCTATTATTTATAAATGGGATATATTGTAAGTAAATAAGTAAATAAGTATTGGAGGTCTTTTTTCACCAGTGCGCTCTTTCATGCAGCTTCAGCATCAAACGATTTTTGGATACATAATTTTAGTAATCAATCAACTAATGTGGAGGACCTGGGTTCGACTCACGGCCGTGGTCAAAACTTTTATCGTCTAATAAAATAATTTAAAAATTATAAATTAAAATATTCAACCAAAGACCATAAATAAATGCATCATTTAATAATTTTAGTAACTGCGCCGCCTCCGAAAAGATTGTGATGTATTTAACATGGTATTTAATATTTTAATTTAATAATTTTTATTAGCAGTTACTATATATTTGTACTAATCAAAATAAAATTATCCGTTTATATTATATAAGAAGGTCCCGAAGTCATACTACTTTCAGAAGCCCCTGTGAATTAAAATGAATCGAGATAGAAGCAGGATTGGAACCGAGTGGGTAAACTTTTTTTTGTGAATTTATTGTGAAAGGATGTTTGTTGTTCCAAAACCCTGTTATGTCCATTGCTGAAATTTTATATTAAAAAAAAATAAATAAACGAATTTTAAAATAAAAATAAATGATATTTGCTTTCTCGACAACTCTATTATTTATAAATGGGATATATTGTAAGTAAATAAGTAAATAAGTATTGGAGGTCTTTTTTCACCAGTGCGCTCATTCATGCAGCTTCAGAATCAAACGATTTTTGGATACATAATTTTAGTAATCAATCAACTAATGTGGAGGACCTGGGTTCGACTCACGGCCGTGGTCGAAACTTTTATCGTCTAATAAAATAATTTAAAAATTATAAATTAAAATATTCAACCAAAGACCATAAATAAATGCATCATTTAATAATTTTAGTAACTGCGCCGCCTCCGAAAAGATTGTGATGTATTTAACATGGTATTTAATATTTTAATTTAATAATTTTTATTAGCAGTTACTATATATTTGTACTAATCAAAATAAAATTATCCGTTTATATTATATAAGAAGGTCCCGAAGTCATACTACTTTCAGAAGCCCCTGTGAATTAAAATGAATCGAGATAGAAGCAGGATTGGAACCGAGTGGGTAAACTTTTTTTGTGAATTTATTGTGAAAGGATGTTTGTTGTTCTAAAACCCTGTTATGTCCATTGCTGAAATTTTATATTAAAAAATAAATAAATAAACGAATTTTAAAATAAAAATAAATGATATTTGCTTTCTCGACAACTCTATTATTTATAAATGGAATATATTGTAAGTAAATAAGTAAATAAGTATTGGAGGTCTTTTTTCATCAGTGCGCTCTTTCATGCAGCTTCAGCATCAAACGATTTTTGGATACATAATTTTAGTAATCAATCAACTAATGCGGAGGACCTGGGTTCGACTCACGGCCGTGGTCGAAACTTTTATCGTCTAATAAAATAATTTAAAAATTATAAATTAAAATATTCAACCAAAGACCATAAATAAATGCATCATTTAATAATTTTAGTAACTGCGCCGCCTCCGAAAAGATTGTGATGTATTTAACATGGTATTTAATATTTTAATATAATAATTTTTATTAGCAGTTAGTATATATTCGTACTAATCAAAATAAAATTATCCGTTTATATTATATTAGAAGGTCCCGAAGTCATACTACTTTCAGAAGCCCCAGTGAATTATATTGAATCGAGATAGAAGCAGGATTGGAAACGAGTGGGTAAACTTTTTTTGTGAATTTATTGTGAAAGGATGTTTGTTGTTCCAAAACCCTGTTATGTCCATTGCTGAAATTTTACATTAAAAAAAAAAAATAAACGAATTTCAAAATAAAAATAAATGATATTTGCTCTTTCGATAACTCTATTATATATAAATGGGATATATTGTAAGTAAATAAGTAAATAAGTATTGGAGGTCTTTTTTCACCAGTGCGCTCTTTCATGCAGCTTCAGCATCAAACGATTTTTGGATACATAATTTTAGTAATCAATCAACTATTGTGGAGGACCTGGGTTCGACTCACGGCCGTGGTCGAAACTTTTATCGTCTAATAAAATAATTTAAAAATTATAAATTAAAATATTCAACCAAAGACCATAAATAAATGTATCATTTAATAATTTTAGTAACTGCGCCGCCTCCGAAAAGATTGTGATGTATTTAACATGGTATTTAATATTTTAATTTAATAATTTTTATTAGCAGTTACTATATATTTGTACTAATCAAAATAAAATTATCCGTTTATATTATATAAGAAGGTCCCGAAGTCATACTACTTTCAGAAGCCCCTGCGAATTAAAATGAATCGAGATAGAAGCAGGATTGGAACCGAGTGGGTAAACTTTTTTTGTGAATTTATTGTGAAAGGATGTTTGTTGTTCCAAAACCCTGTTATGTCCATTGCTGAAATTTTATATTAAAAAAAAATAAATAAACGAATTTTAAAATAAAAATAAATGATATTTGCTTTCTCGACAACTCTATTATTTATAAATGGGATATATTGTAAGTAAATAAGTAAATAAGTATTGGAGGTCTTTTTTCACCAGTGCGCTCTTTCATGCAGCTTCAGCATCAAACGATTTTTGGATACATAATTTTAGTAATCAATCAACTAATGCGGAGGACCTGGGTTCGACTCACGGCCGTGGTCGAAACTTTTATCGTCTAATAAAATAATTTAAAAATTATAAATTAAAATATTCAACCAAAGACCATAAATAAATGCATCATTTAATAATTTTAGTAACTGCGCCGCCTCCGAAAAGATTGTGATGTATTTAACATGGTATTTAATATTTTAATATAATAATTTTTATTAGCAGTTAGTATATATTCGTACTAATCAAAATAAAATTATCCGTTTATATTATATTAGAAGGTCCCGAAGTCATACTACTTTCAGAAGCCCCAGTGAATTATATTGAATCGAGATAGAAGCAGGATTGGAAACGAGTGGGTAAACTTTTTTTGTGAATTTATTGTGAAAGGATGTTTGTTGTTCCAAAACCCTGTTATGTCCATTGCTGAAATTTTACATTAAAAAAAAAAAATAAACGAATTTCAAAATAAAAATTAATGATATTTGCTCTTTCGATAACTCTATTATATATAAATGGGATATATTGTAAGTAAATAAGTAAATAAGTATTGGAGGTCTTTTTTCACCAGTGCGCTCTTTCATGCAGCTTCAGCATCAAACGATTTTTGGATACATAATTTTAGTAATCAATCAACTATTGTGGAGGACCTGGGTTCGACTCACGGCCGTGGTCGAAACTTTTATCGTCTAATAAAATAATTTAAAAATTATAAATTAAAATATTCAACCAAAGACCATAAATAAATGCATCATTTAATAATTTTAGTAACTGCGCCGCCTCCGAAAAGATTGTGATGTATTTAACATGGTATTTAATATTTTAATTTAATAATTTTTATTAGCAGTTACTATATATTTGTACTAATCAAAATAAAATTATCCGTTTATATTATATAAGAAGGTCCCGAAGTCATACTACTTTCAAAAGCCCCTGTGAATTAAAATGAATCGAGATAGAAGCAGGATTGGAACCGAGTGGGTAAACTTTTTTTGTGAATTTATTGTGAAAGGATGTTTGTTGTTCCAAAACCCTGTTATGTCCATTGCTGAAATTTTATATTAAGAAAAAAATAAATTAACGAATTTTAAAATAAAAATAAATGATATTTGCTTTCTCGACAACTCTATTATTTATAAATGGGATATATTGTAAGTAAATAAGTAAATAAGTATTGGAGGTCTTTTTTCACCAGTGCGCTCTTTCATGCAGCTTCAGCATCAAACGATTTTTGGATACATAATTTTAGTAATCAATCAACTAATGTGGAGGACCTGGGTTCGACTCACGGCCGTGGTCGAAACTTTTATCGTCTAATAAAATAATTTAAAAATTATAAATTAAAATATTCAACCAAAGACCATAAATAAATGCATCATTTAATAATTTTAGTAACTGCGCCGCCTCCGAAAAGATTGTGATGTATTTAACATGGTATTTAATATTTCAATATAATAATTTTTATTAGCAGTTAGTATATATTCGTACTAATCAAAATACAATTATCCGTTTATATTATATTAGAAGGTCTCGAAGTCATACTACTTTCAAAAGCCCCAGTGAATTATATTGAATCGAGATAGAAGCAGGATTGGAAACGAGTGGGTAAACTTTTTTTGTGAATTTATTATGAAAGGATGTTTGTTGTTCCAAAACCCTGTTATGTCCATTGCTGAAATTTTAATTAAATAAAAAAAATAAATAAACGAATTTTAAAATAAAAATAAATGATATTTGCTTTCTCGACAACTCTATTATTTATAAATGGGATATATTGTAGGTAAATAAGTAAATAAGTATTGGAGGTCTTTTTTCACCAGTGCGCTCTTTCATGCAGCTTCAGCATCAAACGATTTTTGGATACATAATTTTAGTAATCAATCAACTAATGTGGAGGACCTGGGTTCGACTCACGGCCGTGGTCGAAACTTTTATCGTCTAATAAAATAATTTAAAAATTATAAATTAAAATATTCAACCAAAGACCATAAATAAATGCATCATTTAATAATTTTAGTAACTGCGCCGCCTCCGAAAAGATTGTGATGTATTTAACATGGTATTTAATATTTTAATATAATAATTTTTATTAGCAGTTAGTATATATTCGTACTAATCAAAATAAAATTATCCGTTTATATTATATTAGAAGGTCTCGAAGTCATACTACTTTCAAAAGCCCCAGTGAATTATATTGAATCGAGATAGAAGCAGGATTGGAAACGAGTGGGTAAACTTTTTTTGTGAATTTATTATGAAAGGATGTTTGTTGTTCCAAAACCCTGTTATGTCCATTGCTGAAATTTTAATTAAATAAAAAAAATAAATAAACGAATTTTAAAATAAAAATAAATGATATTTGCTTTCTCGACAACTCTATTATTTATAAATGGGATATATTGTAAGTAAATAAGTAAATAAGTATTGGAGGTCTTTTTTCACCAGTGCGCTCTTTCATGCAGCTTCAGCATCAAACGATTTTTGGATACATAATTTTAGTAATCAATCAACTATTGTGGAGGACCTGGGTTCGACTCACGGCCGTGGTCGAAACTTTTATCGTCTAATAAAATAATTTAAAAATTATAAATTAAAATATTCAACCAAAGACCATAAATAAATGCATCATTTAATAATTTTAGTAACTGCGCCGCCTCCGAAAAGATTGTAATGTATTTAACATGGTATTTAATATTTTAATTTAATAATTTTTATTAGCAGTTACTATATATTTGTACTAATCAAAATAAAATTATCCGTTTATATTATATAAGAAGGTCCCGAAGTCATACTACTTTCAAAAGCCCCTGTGAATTAAAATGAATCGAGATAGAAGCAGGATTGGAACCGAGTGGGTAAACTTTTTTTGTGAATTTATTGTGAAAGGATGTTTGTTGTTCCAAAACCCTGTTATGTCCATTGCTGAAATTTTATATTAAGAAAAAAATAAATTAACGAATTTTAAAATAAAAATAAATGATATTTGCTTTCTCGACAACTCTATTATTTATAAATGGGATATATTGTAAGTAAATAAGTAAATAAGTATTGGAGGTCTTTTTTCACCAGTGCGCTCTTTCATGCAGCTTCTGCATCAAACGATTTTTGGATACATAATTTTAGTAATCAATCAACTAATGTGGAGGACCTGGGTTCGACTCACGGCCGTGGTTGAAACTTTTATCGTCTAATAAAATAATTTAAAAATTATAAATTAAAATATTCAACCAAAGACCATAAATAAATGCATCATTTAATAATTTTAGTAACTGCGCCGCCTCCGAAAAGATTGTGATGTATTTAACATGGTATTTAATATTTTAATTTAATAATTTTTATTAGCAGTTACTATATATTTGTACTAATCAAAATAAAATTATCCGTTTATATTATATAAGAAGGTCCCGAAGTCATACTACTTTCAGAAGCCACTGTGAATTAAAATGAATCGAGATAGAAGCAGGATTGGAACCGAGTGGGTAAACTTTTTTTGTGAATTTATTGTGAAAGGATGTTTGTTGTTCCAAAACCCTGTTATGTCCATTGCTGAAATTTTATATTAAAAAAAAATAAATAAACGAATTTTAAAATAAAAATAAATGATATTTGCTTTCTCGACAACTCTATTATTTATAAATGGGATATATTGTAAGTAAATAAGTAAATAAGTATTGGAGGTCTTTTTTCACCAGTGCGCTCTTTCATGCAGCTTCAGCATCAAACGATTTTTGGATACATAATTTTAGTAATCAATCAACTAATGTGGAGGACCTGGGTTCGACTCACGGCCGTGGTCGAAACTTTTATCGTCTAATAAAATAATTTAAAAATTATAAATTTAAATATTCAACCAAAGACCATAAATAAATGCATCATTTAATAATTTTAGTAACTGCGCCGCCTCCGAAAAGATTGTGATGTATTTAACATGGTATTTAATATTTTAATATAATAATTTTTATTAGCAGTTAGTATATATTCGTACTAATCAAAATAAAATTATCCGTTTATATTATATTAGAAGGTCCCTAAGTCATACTACTTTCAGAAGCCCCAGTGAATTATATTGAATCGAGATAGAAGCAGGATTGGAAACGAGTGGGTAAACTTTTTTTGTGAATTTATTGTGAAAGGATGTTTGTTGTTCCAAAACCCTGTTATGTCCATTGCGGAAATTTTACATTAAAACAAAAAAAATAAACGAATTTCAAAATAAAAATAAATGATATTTGCACTTTCGATAACTCTATTATATATAAATGGGATATATGAGAATGTTTTAGAGGTCTTATTGCACCAGTGCGGTCTTTTCTGCAGCTTCAGCATCAAACGATTTTTGGATACATAATTTTAGTAATATATCAACTAATGCGGAAGACCTGGGTTCGATTCCCGGCCGAGGTCGAATCTTTCATCTTCTAATAAAAGAATTTAAAAATTATAAATTAAAATATTCAACCAAAGACCATAAATAAATGCATCATTTAATAATTTTAGTAACTGCGCCGCCTCCGAAAAGATTGTGATGTATTTAACATGGTATTTAATATTTTAATTTAATAATTATTATTAGCAGTTACTATATATTTGTACTAATCAAAATAAAATTATCCGTTTATATTATATAAGAAGGTCCCGAAGTCATACTACTTTCAGAAGCCCCTGTCAATTAAAATGAATCGAGATAGAAGCAGGATTGGAACCGAGTGGGTAATTTTTTTTTGTGAATTTATTGTGAAAGGATGTTTGTTGTTCCAAAACCCTGTTATGTCCATTGCTGAAATTTTACATTAAAAAAAAAAAATAAACGAATTTCAAAATAAAAATAAATGATATTTTCTCTTTCGATAACTCTATTATATATAAATGGGATATATGAGAATGTATTAGAGGTCTTTTTGCACCAGTGCGCTCTTTCATGTAGCTTCAGCATCAAACGATTTTTGGATACATAATTTTAGTAATCAATCAACTAATGTGGAGGACCTGGGTTCGACTCACGGCCGTGGTCGAAACTTTTATCGTCTAATAAAATAATTTAAAAACTATAAATTAAAATATTCAACCAAAGACCATAAATAAATGCATCATTTAATAATTTTAGTAACTGCGCCGCCTCCGAAAAGATTGTGATGTATTTAACATGGTATTTAATATTTTAATTTAATAATTTTTATTAGCAGTTACTATATATTTGTACTAATCAAAATAAAATTATCCGTTTATATTATATAAGAAGGTCCCGAAGTCATACTACTTTCAGAAGCCCCTGTGAATTAAAATGAATGGAGATAGAAGCAGGATTGGAAACGAGTGGGTAAACTTTTTTTGTGAATTTATTGTAAAAGGATGTTTGTTGTTCCAAATCCCTGTTGTGTCCATTGCCGAAATTTTATATTAAAATAAATAAATAAACGAATTTTAAAATAAAAATAAATGATATTTGCTTTCTCGACAACTCTATTATTTATAAATGGGATATATTGTAAGTAAATAAGTAAATAAGTATTGGAGGTCTTTTTTCACCAGTGCGCTCTTTCATGCAGCTTCAGCATCAAACGATTTTTGGATACATAATTTTAGTAATCAATCAACTAATGTGGAGGACCTGGGTTCGACTCACGGCCGTGGTCGAAACTTTTATCGTCTAATAAAATAATTTAAAAATTATTAATTAAAATATTCAACCAAAGACCATAAATAAATGCATCATTTAATAATTTTAGTAACTGCGCCGCCTCCGAAAAGATTTTGATGTATTTAAGATGGTATTTAATATTTTAATATAATAATTTTTATTAGCAGTTACTATATATTTGTACTAATCAAAATAAAATTATCCGTTTATATTATATTAGAAGGTCCCGAAGTCATACTACTTTCAGAAGCCCCAGTGAATTATATTGAATCGAGATAGAAGCAGGATTGGAAACGAGTGGGTAAACTTTTTTTGTGAATTTATTATGAAGGGATGTTTGTTGTTCCAAAACCCTGTTATGTCCTTTGCTGAAATTTTAATTAAATAAAAAAAAATAAATAAACGAATTTTAAAATAAAAATAAATGATATTTGCTTTCTCGACAACTCTATTATTTATAAATGAGATTAAATTATTTATAAATGTAAGTAAATATTTATTTGAGGTCTTTTTGCACCAGTGCACTCTTTTAACCTGCTGCAGCTTCAGCATCAAACGATTTTTGGATACATAATTTTAGTAATCAATCAACTAATGTGGAGGACCTGGGTTCGACTCACGGCCGTGGTCGAAACTTTTATCGTCAAATAAAATAATTTAAAAATTATAAATTAAAATATTCAACCAAAGACCATAAATAAATGTATCATTTAATAATTTTAGTAACTGCGCCGCCTCCGAAAAGATTGTGATGTATTTAACATGGTATTTAATATTTTAATTTAATAATTTTTATTAGCAGTTACTATATATTTGTACTAATCAAAATAAAATTATCCGTTTATATTATATAAGAAGGTCCCGAAGTCATACTACTTTCAGAAGCCCCTGTGAATTAAAATGAATCGAGATAGAAGCAGGATTGGAACCGAGTGGGTAAACTTTTTTTGTGAATTTATTGTGAAAGGATGTTTGTTGTTCCAAAACCCTGTTATGTCCTTTGCTGAAATTTTAATTAAATAAAAAAAAATAAATAAACGAATTTTAAAATAAAAATAAATGATATTTGCTTTCTCGACAACTCTATTATTTATAAATGGGATATATTGTAAGTAAATAAGTAAATAAGTATTGGAGGTCTTTTTTCCCCAGTGCGCTCTTTCATGCAGCTTCAGCATCAAACGATTTTTGGATACATAATTTTAGTAATCAATCAACTAATGTGGAGGACCTGGGTTCGACTCACGGCCGTGGTCGAAACTTTTATCGTCTAATAAAATAATTTAAAAATTATAAATTAAAATATTCAACCAAAAACCATGAATTTATTATGAAGGGATGTTTGTTGTTCCAAAACCCTGTTATGTCCATTGCTGAAATTTTAATTAAATAAAAAAAAATAAATAAACGAATTTTAAAATAAAAATAAATGATATTTGCTTTCTCGACAACTCTATTATTTATAAATAAGATTAAATTATTTATAAATGTAAGTAAATATTTATTGGAGGTCTTTTTGCACCAGTGCACTCTTTTAACCTGATGCAGCTTCAGCATCAAACGATTTTTGGATACATAATTTTAGTAATCAATCAACTAATGAGGAGGACCTGGGTTCGACTCACGGCCATGGTCGAAACTTTTATCGTCAAATAAAATAATTTAAAAATTATAAATTAAAATATTCAACCAAAGACCATAAATAAATGTATCATTTAATAATTTTAGTAACTGCGCCGCCTCCGAAAAGATTGTGATGTATTTAACATGGTATTTAATATTTTAATTTAATAATTTTTATTAGCAGTTACTCTATATTTGTACTAATCAAAATAAAATTATCCGTTTATATTATATAAGAAGGTCCCGAAGTCATACTACTTTCAGAAGCCCCTGTGAATTAAAATGAATCGAGATAGAAGCAGGATTGGAACCGAGTGGGTAAACTTTGTTTGTGAATTTATTGTGAAAGGATGTTTGTTGTTCCAAAACCCTTTTATGTCCTTTGCTGAAATTTTATATTAAAAAATAAATAAATAAACGAATTTTAAAATAAAAATAAATGATATTTGCTTTCTCGACAACTCTATTATTTATAAATGGGATATATTGTAAGTAAATAAGTAAATAAGTATTGGAGGTCTTTTTTCACCAGTGCGCTCTTTCATGCAGCTTCAGCATCAAACGATTTTTGGATACATAATTTTAGTAATCAATCAACTAATGTGGAGGACCTGGGTTCGACTCACGGCCGTGGTCGAAACTTTTATCGTCTAATAAAATAATTTAAAAATTATAAATTAAAATATTCAACCAAAGACCATAAATAAATGCATCATTTAATAATTTTAGTAACTGCGCCGCCTCCGAAAAGATTGTGATGTATTTAACATGGTATTTAATACTTTAATTTAATAATTTTTATTAGCAGTTACTATATATTTGTACTAATCAAAATAAAATTATCCGTTTATGTTATATAAGAAGGTCCCGAAGTCATACTACTTTCAGAAGCCCCTGTGAATTAAAATGAATCGAGATAGAAGCAGGATTGGAAACGAGTGGGTAAACTTTTTTTGTGAATTTATTGTGAAAGGATGTTTGTTGTTCCAAATCCCTGTTGTGTCCATTGCCGAAATTTTATATTAAAAAAAAATAAATAAACGAATTTTAAAATAAAAATAAATGATATTTGCACTTTCGATAACTCTATTATTTATAAATGAGATTAAATTATTTATAAATGTAAGTAAATATTTATTTGAGGTCTTTTTGCACCAGTGCAGTCTTTTAACTTGCTGCAGCTTCAGCATCAAACGATTTTTGGATACATAATTTTAGTAATCAATCAACTAATGTGGAGGACCTGGGTTCGACTCACGGCCGTGGTCGAAACTTTTATCGTCAAATAAAATAATTTAAAAATTATAAATTAAAATATTCAACCAAAGACCATAAATAAATGTATCATTTAATAATTTTAGTAACTGCGCCGCCTCCGAAAAGATTGTGATGTATTTAACATGGTATTTAATATTTTAATTTAATAATTTTTATTAGCAGTTACTATATATTTGTACTAATCAAAATAAAATTATCCGTTTATATTATATAAGAAGGTCCCGAAGTCATACTACTTTCAGAAACCCCTGTGAATTAAAATGAATCGAGATAGAAGCAGGATTGGAACCGAGTGGGTAAACTTTTTTTGTGAATTTATTGTGAAAGGATGTTTGTTGTTCCAAAACCCTGTTATGTCCATTGCTGAAATTTTATATTAAAAAAAAATAAATAAACGAATTTTAAAATAAAAATAAATGATATTTGCTTTCTCGACAACTCTATTATTTATAAATGGGATATATTGTAAGTAAATAAGTAAATAAGTATTGGAGGTCTTTTTTCACCAGTGCGCTCTTTCATGCAGCTTCAGCATCAAACGATTTTTGGATACATAATTTTAGTAATCAATCAACTAATGTGGAGGACCTGGGTTCGACTCACGGCCGTGGTCGAAACTTTTATCGTCTAATAAAATAATTTAAAAATTATAAATTAAAATATTCAACCAAAGACCATAAATAAATGCATCATTTAATAATTTTAGTAACTGCGCCGCCTCCGAAAAGATTGTGATGTATTTAACATGGTATTTAATATTTTAATTTAATAATTTTTATTAGCAGTTACTATATATTTGTACTAATCAAAATAAAATTATCCGTTTATATTATATAAGAAGGTCCCGAAGTCATACTACTTTCAGAAGCCCCTGTGAATTAAAATGAATCGAGATAGAAGCAGGATTGGAAACGAGTGGGTAAACTTTTTTTGTGAATTTATTGTGAAAGGATGTTTATTGTTCCAAATCCCTGTTGTGTCCATTGCCGAAATTTTATATTAAAAAAAAATAAATAAACGAATTTTAAAATAAAAATAAATGATATTTGCACTTTCGATAACTCTATTATTTATAAATGAGATTAAATTATTTATAAATGTAAGTAAATATTTATTTGAGGTCTTTTTGCACCAGTGCAGTCTTTTAACTTGCTGCAGCTTCAGCATCAAACGATTTTTGGATACATAATTTTAGTAATCAATCAACTAATGTGGAGGACCTGGGTTCGACTCACGGCCGTGGTCGAAACTTTTATCGTCTAATAAAATAATTTAAAAATTATTAATTAAAATATTCAACCAAAGACCATAAATAAATGCATCATTTAATAATTTTAGTAACTGCGCCGCCTCCGAAAAGATTTTGATGTATTTAAGATGGTATTTAATATTTTAATATAATAATTTTTATTAGCAGTTACTATATATTTGTACTAATCAAAATAAAATTATCCGTTTATATTATATTAGAAGGTCCCGAAGTCATACTACTTTCAGAAGCCCCAGTGAATTATATTGAATCGAGATAGAAGCAGGATTGGAAACGAGTGGGTAAACTTTTTTTGTGAATTTATTATGAAGGGATGTTTGTTGTTCCAAAACCCTGTTATGTCCTTTGCTGAAATTTTAATTAAATAAAAAAAAATAAATAAACGAATTTTAAAATAAAAATAAATGATATTTGCTTTCTCGACAACTCTATTATTTATAAATGAGATTAAATTATTTATAAATGTAAGTAAATATTTATTTGAGGTCTTTTTGCACCAGTGCACTCTTTTAACCTGCTGCAGCTTCAGCATCAAACGATTTTTGGATACATAATTTTAGTAATCAATCAACTAATGTGGAGGACCTGGGTTCGACTCACGGCCGTGGTCGAAACTTTTATCGTCAAATAAAATAATTTAAAAATTATAAATTAAAATATTCAACCAAAGACCATAAATAAATGCATCATTTAATAATTTTAGTAACTGCGCCGCCTCCGAAAAGATTGTGATGTATTTAACATGGTATTTAATATTTTAATTTAATAATTTTTATTAGCAGTTACTATATATTTGTACTAATCAAAATAAAATTATCCGTTTATATTATATAAGAAGGTCCCGAAGTCATACTACTTTCAGAAGCCCCTGTGAATTAAAATGAATCGAGATAGAAGCAGGATTGGAACCGAGTGGGTAAACTTTTTTTGTGAATTTATTGTGAAAGGATGTTTGTTGTTCCAAAACCCTGTTATGTCCTTTGCTGAAATTTTAATTAAATAAAAAAAAATAAATAAACGAATTTTAAAATAAAAATAAATGATATTTGCTTTCTCGACAACTCTATTATTTATAAATGGGATATATTGTAAGTAAATAAGTAAATAAGTATTGGAGGTCTTTTTTCCCCAGTGCGCTCTTTCATGCAGCTTCAGCATCAAACGATTTTTGGATACATAATTTTAGTAATCAATCAACTAATGTGGAGGACCTGGGTTCGACTCACGGCCGTGGTCGAAACTTTTATCGTCTAATAAAATAATTTAAAAATTATAAATTAAAATATTCAACCAAAAACCATGAATTTATTATGAAGGGATGTTTGTTGTTCCAAAACCCTGTTATGTCCATTGCTGAAATTTTAATTAAATAAAAAAAAATAAATAAACGAATTTTAAAATAAAAATAAATGATATTTGCTTTCTCGACAACTCTATTATTTATAAATAAGATTAAATTATTTATAAATGTAAGTAAATATTTATTGGAGGTCTTTTTGCACCAGTGCACTCTTTTAACCTGATGCAGCTTCAGCATCAAACGATTTTTGGATACATAATTTTAGTAATCAATCAACTAATGAGGAGGACCTGGGTTCGACTCACGGCCATGGTCGAAACTTTTATCGTCAAATAAAATAATTTAAAAATTATAAATTAAAATATTCAACCAAAGACCATAAATAAATGTATCATTTAATAATTTTAGTAACTGCGCCGCCTCCGAAAAGATTGTGATGTATTTAACATGGTATTTAATATTTTAATTTAATAATTTTTATTAGCAGTTACTCTATATTTGTACTAATCAAAATAAAATTATCCGTTTATATTATATAAGAAGGTCCCGAAGTCATACTACTTTCAGAAGCCCCTGTGAATTAAAATGAATCGAGATAGAAGCAGGATTGGAACCGAGTGGGTAAACTTTGTTTGTGAATTTATTGTGAAAGGATGTTTGTTGTTCCAAAACCCTTTTATGTCCTTTGCTGAAATTTTATATTAAAAAATAAATAAATAAACGAATTTTAAAATAAAAATAAATGATATTTGCTTTCTCGACAACTCTATTATTTATAAATGGGATATATTGTAAGTAAATAAGTAAATAAGTATTGGAGGTCTTTTTTCACCAGTGCGCTCTTTCATGCAGCTTCAGCATCAAACGATTTTTGGATACATAATTTTAGTAATCAATCAACTAATGTGGAGGACCTGGGTTCGACTCACGGCCGTGGTCGAAACTTTTATCGTCTAATAAAATAATTTAAAAATTATAAATTAAAATATTCAACCAAAGACCATAAATAAATGCATCATTTAATAATTTTAGTAACTGCGCCGCCTCCGAAAAGATTGTGATGTATTTAACATGGTATTTAATACTTTAATTTAATAATTTTTATTAGCAGTTACTATATATTTGTACTAATCAAAATAAAATTATCCGTTTATGTTATATAAGAAGGTCCCGAAGTCATACTACTTTCAGAAGCCCCTGTGAATTAAAATGAATCGAGATAGAAGCAGGATTGGAAACGAGTGGGTAAACTTTTTTTGTGAATTTATTGTGAAAGGATGTTTGTTGTTCCAAATCCCTGTTGTGTCCATTGCCGAAATTTTATATTAAAAAAAAATAAATAAACGAATTTTAAAATAAAAATAAATGATATTTGCACTTTCGATAACTCTATTATTTATAAATGAGATTAAATTATTTATAAATGTAAGTAAATATTTATTTGAGGTCTTTTTGCACCAGTGCAGTCTTTTAACTTGCTGCAGCTTCAGCATCAAACGATTTTTGGATACATAATTTTAGTAATCAATCAACTAATGTGGAGGACCTGGGTTCGACTCACGGCCGTGGTCGAAACTTTTATCGTCAAATAAAATAATTTAAAAATTATAAATTAAAATATTCAACCAAAGACCATAAATAAATGTATCATTTAATAATTTTAGTAACTGCGCCGCCTCCGAAAAGATTGTGATGTATTTAACATGGTATTTAATATTTTAATTTAATAATTTTTATTAGCAGTTACTATATATTTGTACTAATCAAAATAAAATTATCCGTTTATATTATATAAGAAGGTCCCGAAGTCATACTACTTTCAGAAACCCCTGTGAATTAAAATGAATCGAGATAGAAGCAGGATTGGAACCGAGTGGGTAAACTTTTTTTGTGAATTTATTGTGAAAGGATGTTTGTTGTTCCAAAACCCTGTTATGTCCATTGCTGAAATTTTATATTAAAAAAAAATAAATAAACGAATTTTAAAATAAAAATAAATGATATTTGCTTTCTCGACAACTCTATTATTTATAAATGGGATATATTGTAAGTAAATAAGTAAATAAGTATTGGAGGTCTTTTTTCACCAGTGCGCTCTTTCATGCAGCTTCAGCATCAAACGATTTTTGGATACATAATTTTAGTAATCAATCAACTAATGTGGAGGACCTGGGTTCGACTCACGGCCGTGGTCGAAACTTTTATCGTCTAATAAAATAATTTAAAAATTATAAATTAAAATATTCAACCAAAGACCATAAATAAATGCATCATTTAATAATTTTAGTAACTGCGCCGCCTCCGAAAAGATTGTGATGTATTTAACATGGTATTTAATATTTTAATTTAATAATTTTTATTAGCAGTTACTATATATTTGTACTAATCAAAATAAAATTATCCGTTTATATTATATAAGAAGGTCCCGAAGTCATACTACTTTCAGAAGCCCCTGTGAATTAAAATGAATCGAGATAGAAGCAGGATTGGAAACGAGTGGGTAAACTTTTTTTGTGAATTTATTGTGAAAGGATGTTTATTGTTCCAAATCCCTGTTGTGTCCATTGCCGAAATTTTATATTAAAAAAAAATAAATAAACGAATTTTAAAATAAAAATAAATGATATTTGCACTTTCGATAACTCTATTATTTATAAATGAGATTAAATTATTTATAAATGTAAGTAAATATTTATTTGAGGTCTTTTTGCACCAGTGCAGTCTTTTAACTTGCTGCAGCTTCAGCATCAAACGATTTTTGGATACATAATTTTAGTAATCAATCAACTAATGTGGAGGACCTGGGTTCGACTCACGGCCGTGGTCGAAACTTTTATCGTCAAATAAAATAATTTAAAAATTATAAATTAAAATATTCAACCAAAGACCATAAATAAATGTATCATTTAATAATTTTAGTAACTGCGCCGCCTCCGAAAAGATTGTGATGTATTTAACATGGTATTTAATATTTTAATTTAATAATTTTTATTAGCAGTTACTATATATTTGTACTAATCAAAATAAAATTATCCGTTTATATTATATAAGAAGGTCCCGAAGTCATACTACTTTCAGAAGCCCCAGTGAATTATATTGAATCGAGATAGAAGCAGGATTGGAAACGAGTGGGTAAACTTTTTTTGTGAATTTATTATGAAGGGATGTTTGTTGTTCCAAAACCCTGTTATGTCCTTTGCTGAAATTTTAATTAAATAAAAAAAAATAAATAAACGAATTTTAAAATAAAAATAAATGATATTTGCTTTCTCGACAACTCTATTATTTATAAATGAGATTAAATTATTTATAAATGTAAGTAAATATTTATTTGAGGTCTTTTTGCACCAGTGCACTCTTTTAACCTGCTGCAGCTTCAGCATCAAACGATTTTTGGATACATAATTTTAGTAATCAATCAACTAATGTGGAGGACCTGGGTTCGACTCACGGCCGTGGTCGAAACTTTTATCGTCAAATAAAATAATTTAAAAATTATAAATTAAAATATTCAACCAAAGACCATAAATAAATGTATCATTTAATAATTTTAGTAACTGCGCCGCCTCCGAAAAGATTGTGATGTATTTAACATGGTATTTAATATTTTAATTTAATAATTTTTATTAGCAGTTACTATATATTTGTACTAATCAAAATAAAATTATCCGTTTATATTATATAAGAAGGTCCCGAAGTCATACTACTTTCAGAAGCCCCTGTGAATTAAAATGAATCGAGATAGAAGCAGGATTGGAACCGAGTGGGTAAACTTTTTTTGTGAATTTATTGTGAAAGGATGTTTGTTGTTCCAAAACCCTGTTATGTCCTTTGCTGAAATTTTAATTAAATAAAAAAAAATAAATAAACGAATTTTAAAATAAAAATAAATGATATTTGCTTTCTCGACAACTCTATTATTTATAAATGGGATATATTGTAAGTAAATAAGTAAATAAGTATTGGAGGTCTTTTTTCCCCAGTGCGCTCTTTCATGCAGCTTCAGCATCAAACGATTTTTGGATACATAATTTTAGTAATCAATCAACTAATGTGGAGGACCTGGGTTCGACTCACGGCCGTGGTCGAAACTTTTATCGTCTAATAAAATAATTTAAAAATTATAAATTAAAATATTCAACCAAAAACCATGAATTTATTATGAAGGGATGTTTGTTGTTCCAAAACCCTGTTATGTCCATTGCTGAAATTTTAATTAAATAAAAAAAAATAAATAAACGAATTTTAAAATAAAAATAAATGATATTTGCTTTCTCGACAACTCTATTATTTATAAATAAGATTAAATTATTTATAAATGTAAGTAAATATTTATTGGAGGTCTTTTTGCACCAGTGCACTCTTTTAACCTGATGCAGCTTCAGCATCAAACGATTTTTGGATACATAATTTTAGTAATCAATCAACTAATGAGGAGGACCTGGGTTCGACTCACGGCCATGGTCGAAACTTTTATCGTCAAATAAAATAATTTAAAAATTATAAATTAAAATATTCAACCAAAGACCATAAATAAATGTATCATTTAATAATTTTAGTAACTGCGCCGCCTCCGAAAAGATTGTGATGTATTTAACATGGTATTTAATATTTTAATTTAATAATTTTTATTAGCAGTTACTCTATATTTGTACTAATCAAAATAAAATTATCCGTTTATATTATATAAGAAGGTCCCGAAGTCATACTACTTTCAGAAGCCCCTGTGAATTAAAATGAATCGAGATAGAAGCAGGATTGGAACCGAGTGGGTAAACTTTGTTTGTGAATTTATTGTGAAAGGATGTTTGTTGTTCCAAAACCCTTTTATGTCCTTTGCTGAAATTTTATATTAAAAAATAAATAAATAAACGAATTTTAAAATAAAAATAAATGATATTTGCTTTCTCGACAACTCTATTATTTATAAATGGGATATATTGTAAGTAAATAAGTAAATAAGTATTGGAGGTCTTTTTTCACCAGTGCGCTCTTTCATGCAGCTTCAGCATCAAACGATTTTTGGATACATAATTTTAGTAATCAATCAACTAATGTGGAGGACCTGGGTTCGACTCACGGCCGTGGTCGAAACTTTTATCGTCTAATAAAATAATTTAAAAATTATAAATTAAAATATTCAACCAAAGACCATAAATAAATGCATCATTTAATAATTTTAGTAACTGCGCCGCCTCCGAAAAGATTGTGATGTATTTAACATGGTATTTAATACTTTAATTTAATAATTTTTATTAGCAGTTACTATATATTTGTACTAATCAAAATAAAATTATCCGTTTATGTTATATAAGAAGGTCCCGAAGTCATACTACTTTCAGAAGCCCCTGTGAATTAAAATGAATCGAGATAGAAGCAGGATTGGAAACGAGTGGGTAAACTTTTTTTGTGAATTTATTGTGAAAGGATGTTTGTTGTTCCAAATCCCTGTTGTGTCCATTGCCGAAATTTTATATTAAAAAAAAATAAATAAACGAATTTTAAAATAAAAATAAATGATATTTGCACTTTCGATAACTCTATTATTTATAAATGAGATTAAATTATTTATAAATGTAAGTAAATATTTATTTGAGGTCTTTTTGCACCAGTGCAGTCTTTTAACTTGCTGCAGCTTCAGCATCAAACGATTTTTGGATACATAATTTTAGTAATCAATCAACTAATGTGGAGGACCTGGGTTCGACTCACGGCCGTGGTCGAAACTTTTATCGTCAAATAAAATAATTTAAAAATTATAAATTAAAATATTCAACCAAAGACCATAAATAAATGTATCATTTAATAATTTTAGTAACTGCGCCGCCTCCGAAAAGATTGTGATGTATTTAACATGGTATTTAATATTTTAATTTAATAATTTTTATTAGCAGTTACTATATATTTGTACTAATCAAAATAAAATTATCCGTTTATATTATATAAGAAGGTCCCGAAGTCATACTACTTTCAGAAACCCCTGTGAATTAAAATGAATCGAGATAGAAGCAGGATTGGAACCGAGTGGGTAAACTTTTTTTGTGAATTTATTGTGAAAGGATGTTTGTTGTTCCAAAACCCTGTTATGTCCATTGCTGAAATTTTATATTAAAAAAAAATAAATAAACGAATTTTAAAATAAAAATAAATGATATTTGCTTTCTCGACAACTCTATTATTTATAAATGGGATATATTGTAAGTAAATAAGTAAATAAGTATTGGAGGTCTTTTTTCACCAGTGCGCTCTTTCATGCAGCTTCAGCATCAAACGATTTTTGGATACATAATTTTAGTAATCAATCAACTAATGTGGAGGACCTGGGTTCGACTCACGGCCGTGGTCGAAACTTTTATCGTCTAATAAAATAATTTAAAAATTATAAATTAAAATATTCAACCAAAGACCATAAATAAATGCATCATTTAATAATTTTAGTAACTGCGCCGCCTCCGAAAAGATTGTGATGTATTTAACATGGTATTTAATATTTTAATTTAATAATTTTTATTAGCAGTTACTATATATTTGTACTAATCAAAATAAAATTATCCGTTTATATTATATAAGAAGGTCCCGAAGTCATACTACTTTCAGAAGCCCCTGTGAATTAAAATGAATCGAGATAGAAGCAGGATTGGAAACGAGTGGGTAAACTTTTTTTGTGAATTTATTGTGAAAGGATGTTTATTGTTCCAAATCCCTGTTGTGTCCATTGCCGAAATTTTATATTAAAAAAAAATAAATAAACGAATTTTAAAATAAAAATAAATGATATTTGCACTTTCGATAACTCTATTATTTATAAATGAGATTAAATTATTTATAAATGTAAGTAAATATTTATTTGAGGTCTTTTTGCACCAGTGCAGTCTTTTAACTTGCTGCAGCTTCAGCATCAAACGATTTTTGGATACATAATTTTAGTAATCAATCAACTAATGTGGAGGACCTGGGTTCGACTCACGGCCGTGGTCGAAACTTTTATCGTCAAATAAAATAATTTAAAAATTATAAATTAAAATATTCAACCAAAGACCATAAATAAATGTATCATTTAATAATTTTAGTAACTGCGCCGCCTCCGAAAAGATTGTGATGTATTTAACATGGTATTTAATATTTTAATTTAATAATTTTTATTAGCAGTTACTATATATTTGTACTAATCAAAATAAAATTATCCGTTTATATTATATAAGAAGGTCCCGAAGTCATACTACTTTCAGAAGCCCCTGTGAATTAAAATGAATCGAGATAGAAGCAGGATTGGAACCGAGTGGGTAAACTTTTTTTGTGAATTTATTGTGAAAGGATGTTTGTTGTTCCAAAACCCTGTTATGTCCATTGCTGAAATTTTATATTAAAAAAAAATAAATAAACGAATTTTAAAATAAAAATAAATGATATTTGCTTTCTCGACAACTCTATTATTTATAAATGGGATATATTGTAAGTAAATAAGTAAATAAGTATTGGAGGTCTTTTTTCCCCAGTGCGCTCTTTCATGCAGCTTCAGCATCAAACGATTTTTGGATACATAATTTTAGTAATCAATCAACTAATGTGGAGGACCTGGGTTCGACTCACGGCCGTGGTCGAAACTTTTATCGTCTAATAAAATAATTTAAAAATTATAAATTAAAATATTCAACCAAAAACCATGAATTTATTATGAAGGGATGTTTGTTGTTCCAAAACCCTGTTATGTCCATTGCTGAAATTTTAATTAAATAAAAAAAAATAAATAAACGAATTTTAAAATAAAAATAAATGATATTTGCTTTCTCGACAACTCTATTATTTATAAATAAGATTAAATTATTTATAAATGTAAGTAAATATTTATTGGAGGTCTTTTTGCACCAGTGCACTCTTTTAACCTGCTGCAGCTTCAGCATCAAACGATTTTTGGATACATAATTTTAGTAATCAATCAACTAATGAGGAGGACCTGGGTTCGACTCACGGCCATGGTCGAAACTTTTATCGTCAAATAAAATAATTTAAAAATTATAAATTAAAATATTCAACCAAAGACCATAAATAAATGTATCATTTAATAATTTTAGTAACTGCGCCGCCTCCGAAAAGATTGTGATGTATTTAACATGGTATTTAATATTTTAATTTAATAATTTTTATTAGCAGTTACTATATATTTGTACTAATCAAAATAAAATTATCCGTTTATATTATATAAGAAGGTCCCGAAGTCATACTACTTTCAGAAGCCCCTGTGAATTAAAATGAATCGAGATAGAAGCAGGATTGGAACCGAGTGGGTAAACTTTTTTTGTGAATTTATTGTGAAAGGATGTTTGTTGTTCCAAAACCCTGTTATGTCCTTTGCTGAAATTTTAATTAAATAAAAAAAAATAAATAAACGAATTTTAAAATAAAAATAAATGATATTTGCTTTCTCGACAACTCTATTATTTATAAATGGGATATATTGTAAGTAAATAAGTAAATAAGTATTGGAGGTCTTTTTTCCCCAGTGCGCTCTTTCATGCAGCTTCAGCATCAAACGATTTTTGGATACATAATTTTAGTAATCAATCAACTAATGTGGAGGACCTGGGTTCGACTCACGGCCGTGGTCGAAACTTTTATCGTCTAATAAAATAATTTAAAAATTATAAATTAAAATATTCAACCAAAAACCATGAATTTATTATGAAGGGATGTTTGTTGTTCCAAAACCCTGTTATGTCCATTGCTGAAATTTTAATTAAATAAAAAAAAATAAATAAACGAATTTTAAAATAAAAATAAATGATATTTGCTTTCTCGACAACTCTATTATTTATAAATAAGATTAAATTATTTATAAATGTAAGTAAATATTTATTGGAGGTCTTTTTGCACCAGTGCACTCTTTTAACCTGATGCAGCTTCAGCATCAAACGATTTTTGGATACATAATTTTAGTAATCAATCAACTAATGAGGAGGACCTGGGTTCGACTCACGGCCATGGTCGAAACTTTTATCGTCAAATAAAATAATTTAAAAATTATAAATTAAAATATTCAACCAAAGACCATAAATAAATGTATCATTTAATAATTTTAGTAACTGCGCCGCCTCCGAAAAGATTGTGATGTATTTAACATGGTATTTAATATTTTAATTTAATAATTTTTATTAGCAGTTACTCTATATTTGTACTAATCAAAATAAAATTATCCGTTTATATTATATAAGAAGGTCCCGAAGTCATACTACTTTCAGAAGCCCCTGTGAATTAAAATGAATCGAGATAGAAGCAGGATTGGAACCGAGTGGGTAAACTTTGTTTGTGAATTTATTGTGAAAGGATGTTTGTTGTTCCAAAACCCTTTTATGTCCTTTGCTGAAATTTTATATTAAAAAATAAATAAATAAACGAATTTTAAAATAAAAATAAATGATATTTGCTTTCTCGACAACTCTATTATTTATAAATGGGATATATTGTAAGTAAATAAGTAAATAAGTATTGGAGGTCTTTTTTCACCAGTGCGCTCTTTCATGCAGCTTCAGCATCAAACGATTTTTGGATACATAATTTTAGTAATCAATCAACTAATGTGGAGGACCTGGGTTCGACTCACGGCCGTGGTCGAAACTTTTATCGTCTAATAAAATAATTTAAAAATTATAAATTAAAATATTCAACCAAAGACCATAAATAAATGCATCATTTAATAATTTTAGTAACTGCGCCGCCTCCGAAAAGATTGTGATGTATTTAACATGGTATTTAATACTTTAATTTAATAATTTTTATTAGCAGTTACTATATATTTGTACTAATCAAAATAAAATTATCCGTTTATGTTATATAAGAAGGTCCCGAAGTCATACTACTTTCAGAAGCCCCTGTGAATTAAAATGAATCGAGATAGAAGCAGGATTGGAAACGAGTGGGTAAACTTTTTTTGTGAATTTATTGTGAAAGGATGTTTGTTGTTCCAAATCCCTGTTGTGTCCATTGCCGAAATTTTATATTAAAAAAAAATAAATAAACGAATTTTAAAATAAAAATAAATGATATTTGCTTTCTCGACAACTCTATTATTTATAAATAAGATTAAATTATTTATAAATGTAAGTAAATATTTATTGGAGGTCTTTTTGCACCAGTGCACTCTTTTAACCTGCTGCAGCTTCAGCATCAAACGATTTTTGGATACATAATTTTAGTAATCAATCAACTAATGAGGAGGACCTGGGTTCGACTCACGGCCATGGTCGAAACTTTTATCGTCAAATAAAATAATTTAAAAATTATAAATTAAAATATTCAACCAAAGACCATAAATAAATGTATCATTTAATAATTTTAGTAACTGCGCCGCCTCCGAAAAGATTGTGATGTATTTAACATGGTATTTAATATTTTAATTTAATAATTTTTATTAGCAGTTACTATATATTTGTACTAATCAAAATAAAATTATCCGTTTATATTATATAAGAAGGTCCCGAAGTCATACTACTTTCAGAAGCCCCTGTGAATTAAAATGAATCGAGATAGAAGCAGGATTGGAACCGAGTGGGTAAACTTTGTTTGTGAATTTATTGTGAAAGGATGTTTGTTGTTCCAAAACCCTGTTATGTCCTTTGCTGAAATTTTATATTAAAAAATAAATAAATAAACGAATTTTAAAATAAAAATAAATGATATTTGCGTTCTCGACAACTCTATTATTTATAAATGGGATATATTGTAAGTAAATAAGTAAATAAGTATTGGAGGTCTTTTTTCACCAGTGCGCTCTTTCATGCAGCTTCAGCATCAAACGATTTTTGGATACAGAATTTTAGTAATCAATCAACTAATGTGGAGGACCTGGGTTCGACTCACGGCCGTGGTCGAAACTTTTATCGTCTAATAAAATAATTTAAAAATTATAAATTAAAATATTCAACCAAAGACCATAAATAAATGCATCATTTAATAATTTTAGTAACTGCGCCGCCTCCGAAAAGATTGTGATGTATTTAACATGGTATTTAATATTTTAATTTAATAATTTTTATTAGCAGTTACTATATATTTGTACTAATCAAAATAAAATTATCCGTTTATGTTATATAAGAAGGTCCCGAAGTCATACTACTTTCAGAAGCCCCTGTGAATTAAAATGAATCGAGATAGAAGCAGGATTGGAAACGAGTGGGTAAACTTTTTTTGTGAATTTATTGTGAAAGGATGTTTGTTGTTCCAAATCCCTGTTGTGTCCATTGCCGAAATTTTATATTAAAAAAAAATAAATAAACGAATTTTAAAATAAAAATAAATGATATTTGCTTTCTCGACAACTCTATTATTTATAAATGGGATATATGAGAATGTATTAGAGGTCTTTTTGCACCAGTGCGGTCTTTTCTGCAGCTTCAGCATCAAACGATTTTTGGATACATAATTTTAGTAATATATCAACTAATGCGGAGGACCTGGGTTCGATTCCCGGCCGAGGTCGAATCTTTTATCTTCTAATAAAAGAATTTAAAAATTATAAATTAAAATATTTAACCAAAGACCATAAATCAATGTATCATTTAATAATTTTAGTAACTGCGCCGCCTCCGAAAAGATTGTGATGAATTTAACATGGTATTTAATATTTAATTTTATAATTTTTATTAGCAGTTACTATATATTCGTACTAATCAAAATAAAATTATCCGTTTATATTATATAAGAAGGTCCCGAAGTCATACTACTTTCAGAAGCCCCTGTGAATTAAAATGAATCGAGATAGAAGCAGGATTGGAAACGAGTAGGTAAACTTTTATTGTGAATTTATTGTGAAAGGATGTTTGTTGTTCAAAACCCTGTTATGTCCATTGCTGAAATTTTACATTAAAAAAAAAAAATAAACGTATTTTAAAATAAAAATAAATGATATTTGCTTTCTCGACAACTCTATTATTAATAAATGGGATATATTGTAAGTAAATAAGTAAATAAGTATTGGAGGTCTTTTTTCACCAGTGCGCTCTTTCATGCAGCTTCAGCATCAAACGATTTAATTGGCAAAAAGACCTCTAATACATTCTCATATATCCCATTTATATATAATAGAGTTATCGAAAGAGCAAATATCATTGTGAATTATATGATGATGAATTTATGAACTTTTATTGTTTGTTGTTCCAAATCCCTGTTGTGTCCATTGCCGAAATTTTATATTAAAAAAAAATAAATAAACGAATTTTAAAATAAAAATAAATGATATTTGCTTTCTCGACAACTCTATTATTTATAAATGGGATATATGAGAATGTATTAGAGGTCTTTTTGCACCAGTGCGGTCTTTTCTGCAGCTTCAGCATCAAACGATTTTTGGATACATAATTTTAGTAATATATCAACTAATGCGGAGGACCTGGGTTCGATTCCCGGCCGAGGTCGAATCTTTTATCTTCTAATAAAAGAATTTAAAAATTATAAATTAAAATATTTAACCAAAGACCATAAATCAATGCATCATTTAATAATTTTAGTAACTGCGCCGCCTCCGAAAAGATTGTGATGAATTTAACATGGTATTTAATATTTAATTTTATAATTTTTATTAGCAGTTACTATATATTCGTACTAATCAAAATAAAATTATCCGTTTATATTATATAAGAAGGTCCCGAAGTCATACTACTTTCAGAAGCCCCTGTGAATTAAAATGAATCGAGATAGAAGCAGGATTGGAACCGAGTGGGTAAACTTTTTTTGTGAATTTATTGTGAAAGGATGTTTGTTGTTCCAAAACCCTGTTATGTCCATTGCTGAAATTTTATATTAAAAAAAAAATAAATAAACGAATTTTAAAATAAAAATAAATGATATTTGCTTTCTCGACAACTCTATTATTTATAAATGGGATATATTGTAAGTAAATAAGTATTGGAGGTCTTTTTTCCCCAGTGCGCTCTTTCATGCAGCTTCAGCATCAAACGATTTTTGGATACATAATTTTAGTAATCAATCAACTAATGTGGAGGACCTGGGTTCGACTCACGGCCGTGGTCGAAACTTTTATCGTCTAATAAAATAATTTAAAAATTATAAATTTAAATATTCAACCAAAAACCATGAATTTATTATGAAGGGATGTTTGTTGTTCCAAAACCCTGTTATGTCCATTGCTGAAATTTTAATTAAATAAAAAAAAATAAATAAACGAATTTTAAAATAAAAATAAATGATATTTGCTTTCTCGACAACTCTATTATTTATAAATAAGATTAAATTATTTATAAATGTAAGTAAATATTTATTGGAGGTCTTTTTGCACCAGTGCACTCTTTTAACCTGCTGCAGCTTCAGCATCAAACGATTTTTGGATACATAATTTTAGTAATCAATCAACTAATGAGGAGGACCTGGGTTCGACTCACGGCCATGGTCGAAACTTTTATCGTCAAATAAAATAATTTAAAAATTATAAATTAAAATATTCAACCAAAGACCATAAATAAATGTATCATTTAATAATTTTAGTAACTGCGCCGCCTCCGAAAAGATTGTGATGTATTTAACATGGTATTTAATATTTTAATTTAATAATTTTTATTAGCAGTTACTATATATTTGTACTAATCAAAATAAAATTATCCGTTTATATTATATAAGAAGGTCCCGAAGTCATACTACTTTCAGAAGCCCCTGTGAATTAAAATGAATCGAGATAGAAGCAGGATTGGAACCGAGTGGGTAAACTTTGTTTGTGAATTTATTGTGAAAGGATGTTTGTTGTTCCAAAACCCTGTTATGTCCTTTGCTGAAATCTTATATTAAAAAATAAATAAATAAACGAATTTTAAAATAAAAATAAATGATATTTGCGTTCTCGACAACTCTATTATTTATAAATGGGATATATTGTAAGTAAATAAGTAAATAAGTATTGGAGGTCTTTTTTCACCAGTGCGCTCTTTCATGCAGCTTCAGCATCAAACGATTTTTGGATACAGAATTTTAGTAATCAATCAACTAATGTGGAGGACCTGGGTTCGACTCACGGCCGTGGTCGAAACTTTTATCGTCTAATAAAATAATTTAAAAATTATAAATTAAAATATTCAACCAAAGACCATAAATAAATGCATCATTTAATAATTTTAGTAACTGCGCCGCCTCCGAAAAGATTGTGATGTATTTAACATGGTATTTAATATTTTAATTTAATAATTTTTATTAGCAGTTACTATATATTTGTACTAATCAAAATAAAATTATCCGTTTATGTTATATAAGAAGGTCCCGAAGTCATACTACTTTCAGAAGCCCCTGTGAATTAAAATGAATCGAGATAGAAGCAGGATTGGAAACGAGTGGGTAAACTTTTTTTGTGAATTTATTGTGAAAGGATGTTTGTTGTTCCAAATCCCTGTTGTGTCCATTGCCGAAATTTTATATTAAAAAAAAATAAATAAACGAATTTTAAAATAAAAATAAATGATATTTGCTTTCTCGACAACTCTATTATTTATAAATGGGATATATGAGAATGTATTAGAGGTCTTTTTGCACCAGTGCGGTCTTTTCTGCAGCTTCAGCATCAAACGATTTTTGGATACATAATTTTAGTAATATATCAACTAATGCGGAGGACCTGGGTTCGATTCCCGGCCGAGGTCGAATCTTTTATCTTCTAATAAAAGAATTTAAAAATTATAAATTAAAATATTTAACCAAAGACCATAAATCAATGCATCATTTAATAATTTTAGTAACTGCGCCGCCTCCGAAAAGATTGTGATGAATTTAACATGGTATTTAATATTTAATTTTATAATTTTTATTAGCAGTTACTATATATTCGTACTAATCAAAATAAAATTATCCGTTTATATTATATAAGAAGGTCCCGAAGTCATACTACTTTCAGAAGCCCCTGTGAATTAAAATGAATCGAGATAGAAGCAGGATTGGAAACGAGTAGGTAAACTTTTATTGTGAATTTATTGTGAAAGGATGTTTGTTGTTCAAAACCCTGTTATGTCCATTGCTGAAATTTTACATTAAAAAAAAAAAATAAACGTATTTTAAAATAAAAATAAATGATATTTGCTTTCTCGACAACTCTATTATTAATAAATGGGATATATTGTAAGTAAATAAGTAAATAAGTATTGGAGGTCTTTTTTCACCAGTGCGCTCTTTCATGCAGCTTCAGCATCAAACGATTTAATTGGCAAAAAGACCTCTAATACATTCTCATATATCCCATTTATATATAATAGAGTTATCGAAAGAGCAAATATCATTGTGAATTATATGATGATGAATTTATGAACTTTTATTGTTTGTTGTTCCAAATCCCTGTTGTGTCCATTGCCGAAATTTTATATTAAAAAAAAATAAATAAACGAATTTTAAAATAAAAATAAATGATATTTGCTTTCTCGACAACTCTATTATTTATAAATGGGATTAAATTATTTATAAATGTAAGTAAATATTTATTGGAGGTCTTTTTGCACCAGTGCACTCTTTTAACCTGCTGCAGCTTCAGCATCAAACGATTTTTGGATACATAATTTTAGTAATCAATAAACTAATGTGGAGGACCTGGGTTCGACTCACGGCCGTGGTCAAAACTTTTATCGTCTAATAAAATAATTTAAAAATTATAAATTAAAATATTCAACCAAAGACCATAAATAAATGCATCATTTAATAATTTTAGTAACTGCGCCGCCTCCGAAAAGATTGTGATGTATTTAATATAGTAACGAATTTCAAAATAAAAATAAATGATATTTGCTCTTTCGATAACTCTATTATATATAAATGGGATATATGAGAATGTATTAGAGGTCTTTTTGCACTAGTGCGGTCTTTTCTGCAGCTTCAGCATCAAAGGATTTTTGGATAAATAATTTTAGTATCTGCGCCGCCTCCGAAAATATTGTGATGTATTTAACATGGTATTTAATATTTAAATATAATAATTTTTATTAGAGGTTAGTATATAATCGTACTAATCAAAATAAAATTATCCGTTTATATTATATTAGAAGGTCCCGAAGTCATACTACTTTCAGAAGCCCCGGTGAATTATAATGAATCGAGATAGAAGCAGGATTGGAAACGAGTGGGTAAACTTTTTTTGTGAATTTATTGTGAAAGGATGTTTGTTGTTCCAAATCCCTGTTGTGTCAATTGCTGAAATTTTACATTAAAAAAAAAAAATAAACGAATTTTAAAATAAAAATAAATGATATTTGCTTTCTCGAAAACACTATTATTTATAAATGGGATATATTGTAAGTAAATAAGTAAATAAGTATTGGATGTCTTTTTGCACCAGTGCGCTCTTTCATGCAGCTTCTGCATCAAACGATTTTTGGAGACATAATTTTAGTAATCAATCAACTAATGCGGAGGACCTGGGTTCGATTCCCGGCCGTGGACGAATCTTTTATCTTCTAATAAAATAATTTAAAAATTATAAATTAAAATTAAAAGAAAGGATGTTTGTTGTTCCAAATCCCTGTTGTGTCCATTGCTGAAATTTTATATTAAAAAAAAAATAAATAAACGAATTTTAAAATAAAAATAAATGATATTTGCTTTCTCGACAACTCTATTATTTATAAATGGGATTAAATTATTTATAAATGTAAGTAAATATTTATTGGAGGTCTTTTTGCACCAGTGCACTCTTTTAACCTGCTGCAGCTTCAGCATCAAACGATTTTTGAAGACATAATTTTAGTAATCAATCAACTAATGCGGAGGACCTGGGTTCGATTCCCGGCCGTGGACGAATCTTTTATCTTTAAATAAAATAATTTAAAAATTATAAATTAAAATATTCAACCAAAGACCATAAATAAATGCATCATTTAATAGTTTTAGTAACTGCGCCACCTCCGAAAATATTGTGATGTATTTAACATGGTATTTAATATTTTAATATAATAATTTTTATTAGCAGTTAGTATATATTCGTACTAATCAAAATAAAATTATCCGTTTATATTATATTAGAAGGTCCCGAAGTCATACTACTTTCAGAAGCCCCGGTGAATTATAATGAATCCAGATAGAAGCAGGATTGGAAACGAGTGGGTAAACTTTTTTTGTGAATTTATTGTGAAAGGATGTTTGTTGTTCCAAATCCCTGTTGTGTCCATTGCTGAAATTTTATATTAAAAAAAAAATAAATAAACGAATTTTAAAATAGAAATAAATGATATTTGCTTTCTCGACAACTCTATTATTTATAAATGGGATATATTGTAAGTAAATAAGTAAATAAGTATTGGAGGTCTTTTTTCACCAGTGCGCTCTTTCATGCAGCTTTAGCATCAAACGATTTTTGGATACATAATTTTAGTAATTAATCAACTAATGTGGAGGACCTTGGTTCGACTCACGGCCGTGGTCGAAACATTTATCGTCTAATAAAATAACTTAAAAATTATAAATTAAAATATTCAACCAAAGACCATAAATAAATGCATCATTTAATAATTTTAGTAATTGCGCCGCCACCGACAAGATTGTGATGTATTTAACATAGTATTTAATATTTTAATTTAATAATTTTTATTAGCAGTTAGTATATAATCGTACTAATCAAAATAAAATTATCCGTTTATATTATATTAGAAGGTCCCGAAGTCATACTACTTTTAGAAGCCCCGGTGAATTATAATGAATCGAGATAGAAGCAGGATTGGAAACGAGTGGGTAAACTTTTTTTGTGAATTTATTGTGAAAGGATGTTTGTTGTTCCAAATCCCTGTTGTGTCCAGTGCTGAAATTTTACATTAAAAAAAAAAAAAAATAAACGAATTTTAAAATAAAAATAAATGATATTTGCTTTCTCGAAAACACTATTATTTATAAATGGGATATATTGTAAGTAAATAAGTAAATAAGTATTGGATGTCTTTTTGCACCAGTGCGCTCTTTCACGCAGCTTCTGCATCAAACGATTTTTGGAAACATAATCTTAGTAATCAATCAACTAATGCGGAGGACCTGGGTTCGATTCCCGGCCGAGGTCGAATCTTTCATCTTCTAATAAAACAATTTAAAAATTATAAATTAAAATATTCAACCAAAGACCATAAATAAATGCAGCATTTAATAGTTTTAGTAACTGCGCCGCCTCCGAAAATATTGTGATGTATTTAACATGGTATTTAATATTTAAATATAATAATTTTTATTAGCAGTTAGTATATAATCGTACTAATCAAAATAAAATTATCCGTTTATATTATATAAGAAGGTCCCGAAGTCATACTACTTTCAGAAGCCCCTGTGAATTAAAATGAATCGAGATAGAAGCAGGATTGGAAACGAGTAGGTAAACTTTTTTTGTGAATTTATTGTGAAAGGATGTTTGTTGTTCCAAAACACTGTTATGTCCATTGCTGAAATTTTACATTAAAAAAAAAAAATAAACGAATTTCAAAATAAAAATAAATGATATTTGCTCTTTCGATAACTCTATTATATATAAATGGGATATATGAGAATGTATTAGAGGTCTTTTTGCACCAGTGCGGTCTTTTCTGCAGCTTCAGCATCAAAGGATTTTTGGATACATAATTTTAGTAATATATCAACTAATGCGGAGGACCTGGGTTCGATTCCCGGCCGTGGACGAATCTTTTATCTTCTAATAAAATAATTTAAACATTATAAATTAAAATATTAAACCAAAGACCATAAATAAATGCAGCATTTAATAGTTTTAGTAACTGCGCCGCCTCCGAAAATATTGTGATGTATTTAACATGGTATTTAATATTTAAATATAATAATTTTTATTAGCAGTTAGTATATAATCGTATTAATCAAAATAAAATTATCCGTTTATATTATATTAGAAGGTCCCGAAGTCATACTACTTTTAGAAGCCCCGGTGAATTATAATGAATCGAGATAGAAGCAGGATTGGAAACGAGTGGGTAAACTTTTTTTGTGAATTTATTGTGAAAGGATGTTTGTTGTTCCAAATCCCTGTTGTGTCCAGTGCTGAAATTTTACATTAAAAAAAAAAAAATAAACGAATTTTAAAATAAAAATAAATGATATTTGCTTCCTCGAAAACACTATTATTTATAAATGGGATATATTGTAAGTAAATAAGTAAATAAGTATTGGATGTCTTTTTGCACCAGTGCGCTCTTTCACGCAGCTTCTGCATCAAACGATTTTTGGAAACATAATTTTAGTAATCAATCAACTAATGCGGAGGACCTGGGTTCGATTCCCGGCCGTGGACGAATCTTTTATCTTCTAATAAAATAATTTAAAAATTATAAATTAAAATATTCAACCAAAGACCATAAATAAATGCATCATTTAATAATTTTAGTAACTGCGCCGCCTCCGAAAATATTGTGATGTATTTAACATGGTATTTAATATTTTAATTTAATAATTTTTATTAGCAGTTACTATATATTTGTACTAATCAAAATAAAATTATCCGTTTATATTATTTAAGAAGTTCCCGAAGTCATACTACTTTCAGAAGCCCCTGTGAATTAAAATGAATCGAGATAGAAGCAGGATTGGAAACGAGTAGGTAAACTTTTATTGTGAATTTATTGTGAAAGGATGTTTGTTGTTCAAAACCCTGTTATGTCCATTGCTGAAATTTTACATTAAAAAAAAAAAAATAAACGAATTTTAAAATAAAAATAAATGATATTTGCTTTCTCGACAACTCTATTATTTATAAATGGGATATATTGTAAGTAAATAAGTAAATAACTCTATTATATATAAATCGGATATATGAGAATGTATTAGAGGTCTTTTTGCAATAAGTAAGTAAGTTGTAAATAAGTAAATAACTCTATTATATATAAATCGGATATATGAGAATGTATTAGAGGTCTTTTTGCACCAGTGCGGTCTTTTCTGCAGCTTCAGCATCAAAGGATTTTTGGATACATAATTTTAGTAATATATCAACTAATGCGGAGGACCTGGGTTCGATTCCCGGCCGAGGTCGAATCTTTCATCTTCTAATAAAACAATTTAAAAATTATAAATTAAAATATTCAACCAAAGACCATAAATAAATGCATCATTTAATAATTTTAGTAACTGCGCAGCCTCCGAAAATATGGTGATGAATTTAACATGGTATTTAATATTTAATTTTATAATTTTTATTAGCAGTTACTATATATTCGGACTAATCAAAATAAAATTATCCGTTTATATTATATAAGAAGGTCCCGAAGTCATACTACTTTCAGAAGCCCCTGTGAATTAAAATGAATCGAGATAGAAGCAGGATTGGAAACGAGTAGGTAAACTTTTTTTGTGAATTTATTGTGAAAGGATGTTTGTTGTTCCAAAACCCTGTTATGTCCATTGCTGAAATTTTAATTAAATAAAAAAAATAAATAAACGAATTTTAAAATAAAAATAAATGATATTTGCTCTTTCGATAACTCTATTATATATAAATGGGATATATGAGAATGTATTAGAGGTCTTTTTGCACCAGTGCGGTCTTTTCTGCAGCTTCAGAATCAAAGGATTTTTGGATACATAATTTTAGTAATATATCAACTAATGCGGAGGACCTGGGTTCGATTCCCGGCCGAGGTCGAATCTTTCATCTTCTAATAAAAGAATTTAAACATTTTAAATTAAAATATAAAACCAAAGACCATAAATAAATGCAGCATTTAATAGTTTTAGTAACTGCGCCGCCTCCGAAAATATTGTGATGTATTTAACATGGTATTTAATATTTAAATATAATAATTTTTATTAGCAGTTAGTATATAATCGTACTAATCAAAATAAAATTATCCGTTTATATTATATTAGAAGGTCCCGAAGTCATACTACTTTCAGAAGCCCCGGTGAATTATACTGAATCGAGATAGAAGCAGGATTGGAAACGAGTGGGTAAACTTTTTTTGTGAATTTATTGTTAAAGGATGTTTGTTGTTCCAAATCCCTGTTGTGTCCATTGCTGAAATTTTATATTAAAAAAAAAATAAATAAACGAATTTCAAAAAAAAAATAAATGATCTTTACTCTTTCGATAACTCTATCATATATAAATGGGATATATGAGAACGTATTAGAGGTCTTTTTGCACCAGTGCGGTCTTTTCTGCAGCTTCAGCATCAAAGGATATTTTGGTAACATAATTTTAGTAATATATCAACTAATGCGGAGGACCTGGGTTCGATTCCCGGCCGAGGTCGAATCTTTCATCTTCTAATAAAAGAATTTAAAAATTATAAATTAAAATATTCAACCAAAGACCATAAATAAATGCATCATTTAATAATTTTAGTAACTGCGCCGCCTCCGAAAAGATTGTGATGAATTTAACATGGTATTGAATATTTAATTTTATAATTTTTATTAGCAGTTACTATATATTCGTACTAATCAAAATAAAATTATCCGTTTATATTATATAAGAAGGTCCCGAAGTCATACTACTTTCAGAAGCCCCTGTGAATTAAAATGAATCGAGATAGAAGCAGGATTGGAAACGAGTAGGTAAACTTTTATTGTGAATTTATTGTGAAAGGATGTTTGTTGTTCCAAAACCCTGTTGTGTCCATTGCTGAAATTTTAAATTAAAAAAAAAATAAACGTATTTTAAAATAAAAATAAATGATATTTGCTTTCTCGAAAACACTATTATTTATAAATGGGATATATTGTAAGTAAATAAGTATTGGATGTCTTTTTGCACCAGTGCGCTCTTTCATGCAGCTTCTGCATCAAACGATTTTTGGATACATAATTTTAGTAATATATCAACTAATGCGGAGGACCTGGGTTCGATTCCCGACCGAGGTCGAATCTTTCATCTTCTAATAAAAGAATTTAAAAATTATAAATTAAAATATTCAACCAAAGACCATAAATAAATGCATCATTTAATAATTTTAGTAACTGCGCCGCCTCCGAAAAGATTGTGATGAATTTAACATGGTATTGAATATTTAATTTTATAATTTTTATTAGCAGTTACTATATATTCGTACTAATCAAAATAAAATTATCCGTTTATATTATATAAGAAGGTCCCGAAGTCATACTACTTTCAGAAGCCCCTGTGAATTAAAATGAATCGAGATAGAAGCAGGATTGGAAACGAGTAGGTAAACTTTTATTGTGAATTTATTGTGAAAGGATGTTTGTTGTTCAAAACACTGTTATGTCCATTGCTGAAATTTTACATTAAAAAAAAAAATAAACGAATTTTAAAATAAAAATAAACTATATTTGCTTTCTCGAAAACACTATTATTTATAAATGGGATTAAATTATTTATAAATGTAAGTAAATACTTATTGGAGGTCTTTTTGCACCAGTGCACTCTTTTAACCTGCTGGAGCTTCAGCATCAAACGATTTTTGGATACATAATTTTAGTAATCAATCAACTAATGCGGAGGACCTGGGTTCGATTCCCGGCCGTGGACGAATCTTTTATCTTCTAATAAAATAATTTAAAAATTATAAATTAAAATATTCAACCAAAGACCATAAATAAATGCATCATTTAATAGTTTTAGTAACTGCGCAGCCTCCGAAAATATTGTGATGTATTTAATATTTTAATATAATAATTTTTATTAGCAGTTAGTATATATTCGTACAAATCAAAATGAAATTATCCGTTTATATTATATTAGAAGGTCCCGAAGTCATACTACTTTCAGAAGCCCCGGTGAATTATAATGAATCGAGATAGAAGCAGGATTGGAAACGAGTGGGTAAACTTTTTTTGTGAATTTATTGTGAAAGGATGTTTGTTGTTCCAAATCCCTGCTGTGTCCATTGCTGAAATTTTATATTAAAAAAAAATAAATAAACGAATTTTAAAATAAAAATAAATGATATTTGCTTTCTCGAAAACACTATTATTTATAAATGGGATATATTGTAAGTAAATAAGTAAATAAGTATTGGATGTCTTTTTGCACCAGTGCGCTCTTTCATGCAGCTTCTGTATCAAACGATTTTTTAAGACATAATTTTAGTATTCAATCAACTAATGCGGAGGACCTGGGTTCGATTCCCGGCCGTGGACGAATCTTTTATCTTCAAATAAAATAATTTAAAAATTATAAATTAAAATATTCAACCAAAGACCATAAATAAATGCATCATTTAATAGTTTTAGTAACAGCGCCACCTCCGAAAATATTGTGATGAATTTAACATGGTATTTAATATTTAATTTTATAATTTTTATTAGCAGTTACTATATATTCGGACTAATCAAAATAAAATTATCCGTTCATATTATATAAGAAGGTCCCGAAGTCATACTACTTTCAGTAGCCCCGGTGAATTATAATGAATCGAGATAGAAGCAGGATTGGAAACGAGTGGGTAAACTTTTTTTGTGAATTTATTGTGAAAGGATGTTTGTTGTTCCAAATCCCTGCTGTGTCCATTGCTGAAATTTTATATTAAAAAAAAATAAATAAACGAATTTTAAAATAAAAATAAATGATATTTGCTTTCTCGACAACTCTATTATTTATAAATGGGATATATTGTAAGTAAATAAGTAAATAAGTATTGGAGGTCTTTTTTCACCAGTGCGCTCTTTCATGCAGCTTCAGCATCAAACGATTTTTGGATACATAATTTTAGTAATATATCAACTAATGCGGAGGACCTGGGTTCGATTCCCGGCCGAGGTCGAATCTTTCATCTTCTAATAAAACAATTTAAAAATTATAAATTAAAATATTCAACCAAAGACCATAAATAAATGCATCATTTAATAATTTTAGTAACTGCGCCGCCTCCGAAAATATTGTGATGTATTTAACATGGTATTTAATATTTAAATATAATAATTTTTATTAGCAGTTAGTATATAATCGTACTAATCAAAATAAAATTATCCGTTTATATTATATTAGAAGGTCCCGAAGTCATACTACTTTCAGAAGCCCCGGTGAATTATAATGAATCGAGATAGAAGCAGGATTGGAAACGAGTGGGTAAACTTTTTTTGTGAATTTATTGTGAAAGGATGTTTGTTGTTCCAAATCCCTGTTTTGTCCATTGCTGAAATTTTACATTAAAAAAAAAAAAAAAAAACGAATTTTAAAATAAAAATAAATGATATTTGCTTTCTCGAAAACACTATTATTTATAAATGGGATTAAATTATTTATAAATATAAGTAAATATTTATTGGAGGTCTTTTTGCACCAGTGCGCTCTTTCATGCAGCTTCTGCAGTAACGATTTTTGGAGACATAATTTTAGTAATCAATCAACTAATGCAGAGGACCTGGGTTCGATTCCCGGCCGTGGACGAATCTTTTATCTTCTAATAAAATAATTTAAAAATTATAAATTAAAATATTCAACCAAAGACCATAAATAAATGCATCATTTAATAATTTTAGTAACTGCGCCGCCTCCGAAAATATTGTGATGTATTTAACATGGTATTTAATATTTAAATATAATAATTTTTATTAGCAGTTAGTATATAATCGTACTAATCAAAATAAAATTATCCGTTTATATTATATTAGAAGGTCCCGAAGTCATACTACTTTCAGAAGCCCCGGTGAATTATAATGAATCGAGATAGAAGCAGGATTGGAAACGAGTGGGTAAACTTTTTTTGTGAATTTATTGTGAAAGGATGTTTGTTGTTCCAAATCCCTGCTGTGTCCATTGCTGAAATTTTACATTAAAAAAAAAAAAAAAAAAACGAATTTTAAAATAAAAATAAATGATATTTGCTTTCTCGAAAACACTATTATTTATAAATGGGATATATTGTAAGTAAATAAGTAAATAAGTATTGGATGTCTTTTTGCACCAGTGCGCTCTTTCATGCAGCTTCTGCATCAAACGATTTTTGGAGACATAATTTTAGTAATCAATCAACTAATGCAGAGGACCTGGGTTCGATTCCCGGCCGTGGACGAATCTTTTATCTCATAATAAAATAATTTAAAAATTATAAATTAAAATATTCAACCAAAGACCATAAATAAATGCATCATTTAATAGTTTTAGTAACTGCGCCGCCTCCGAAAATATTGTGATGTATTTAACATGGTATTTAATATTTAAATATAATAATTTTTATTAGCAGTTAGTATATATTCGTACTAATCAAAATAAAATTATCCGTTTATATTATATTAGAAGGTCCCGAAGTCATACTACTTTCAGAAGCCCCGGTGAATTATAATGAATCGAGATAGAAGCAGGATTGGAATCGAGTGGGTAAACTTTTTTTGTGAATTTATTGTGAAAGGATGTTTGTTGTTCCAAATCCCTGCTGTGTCCATTGCTGAAATTTTATATTAAAAAAAAAATAAATAAACGAATTTTAAAATAAAAATAAATGATATTTGCTTTCTCGACAACTCTGTTATTTATAAATGGGATATATTGTAAGTAAATAAGTAAATAAGTATTGGAGGTCTTTTTTCACCAGTGCGCTCTTTCATGCAGCTTCAGCATCAAACGATTTTTGGATACATAATTTTAGTAATATATCAACTAATGCAGAGGACCTGGGTTCGATTCCCGGCCGAGGTCGAATCTTTCATCTTCTAATAAAACAATTTAAAAATTATAAATTAAAATATTCAACCAAAGACCATAAATAAATGCATCATTTAATAATTTTAGTAACTGCGCCGCCTCCGAAAATATTGTGATGTATTTAACATGGTATTTAATATTTAAATATAATAATTTTTATTAGCAGTTAGTATATATTCGGACTAATCAAAATAAAATTATCCGTTCATATTATACAAGAAGGTCCCGAAGTCATACTACTTTCAGTAGCCCCTGTGAATTAAAATGAATCGAGATAGAAGCAGGATTGGAAACGAGTGGGTAAACTTTTTTTGTGAATTTATTGTGAAAGGATGTTTGTTGTTCCAAATCCCTGTTGTGTCCATTGCTGAAATTTTACATTAAAAAAAAAAAAAAAAAAAACGAATTTTAAAATAAAAATAAATGATATTTGCTTTCTCGAAAACACTATTATTTATAAATGGGATATATTGTAAGTAAATAAGTAAATAAGTATTGGATGTCTTTTTGCACCAGTGCGCTCTTTCATGCAGCTTCTGCATTAAACGATTTTTGGAGACATAATTTTAGTAATCAATCAACTAATGCAGAGGACCTGGGTTCGATTCCCGGCCGTGGACGAATCTTTTATCTTCTAATAAAATAATTTAAAAATTATAAATTAAAATATTCAACCAAAGACCATAAATAAATGCATCATTTAATAGTTTTAGTAACTGCGCCGCCTCCGAAAATATTGTGATGTATTTAACATGGTATTTAATATTTAAATATAATAATTTTTATTAGCAGTTAGTATATATTCGTACTAATCAAAATAAAATTATCCGTTTATATTATATTAGAAGGTCCCGAAGTCATACTACTTTCTGAAGCCCCGGTGAATTATAATGAATCGAGATAGAAGCAGGATTGGAAACGAGTGGGTAAACTTTTTTTGTGAATTTATAGTGAAAGGATGTTTGTTGTTCCAAATCCCTGCTGTGTCCATTGCTGAAATTTTATATTAAAAAAAAAGTTTGTGTGCGTCGGACCACACGGTGGAAGTTATACTTCTTTGGCCATTCTCATACACCCACTCACGCACACAAACAGACAGGATATATAAATGAAATATAAGACATTTTTCAATATTATTCAATATATTTATCTTCAATATATTATACGTGACTTCATTATTATATTATACACCTATATTATCATTATCAGTAATTTCTTCTATAATCATTCTTTTATCTTGCTCATTTCCTGGTTGGTCATTAGAAATCGTACTGTATTCCAAGAAAGACACAATTGGCTTATGATAACTAAAGTAACTAACATATATTCTAGACTCAAACTTTTCAAGATATCTACTAAATACAGCATCAATGGTCGTTCCGTATCTGGTCGTACCTTGATTCTTGTCATTCGACATTACCAAGTCTAGTTTGTCTTTTAGAAAATGTATCAATGGCTCTGTTTGTTCATCGGAAAAATTGATGTTGAAATCCCCGCTCATTATCATTGGGATTTCATGAAAATTTTCATCGAGCAGTGCGGAACCTTCTCTGGTATAAATTAACAAATTTTGGTGTATGAACTTAATGATCTGTTTTACAGTTTTACCGGGAGAGATGTATAGCGCCACAACTATGAATTCTCGACCATTTTGTGGAACGCATTTACTAATACAAATTTCTCCAATAGCAGACTGTCCTGCTACAAGAGATTCTGATGCCCTTGAATGAATATCCATGTGAGAAGTGACTATATTATTATGGTCAATTTCATTGTGATAAATTGCTACTCCCCCGGCAGCAACATTTTCTCGTTTATACTTTGCTATGCAATGAAAATTCGGAATGTCGATGTTTTGGCCATCTCTTTCATGTTTTTCCGATAGTATGACTATTGTACATTTTTTAAATACGCTGTCATTCAAATCGAGGGCATGTGCAATGAGACTTTGACTGTTTATTGAATAGAAACTTATTCCTGTGCTTTTAGAAATAAAACTTCCCAAAGATTCAACAATGGTTGGCAGTCTATTGAGTGATAATCTTTGAAATTCTCTCTGTATATCTGTTGTACCTACAAAATTTCTTCTGCCATGGTGGAAAATGTTAGTGTCATCTTTTGTTGTAATATATAGCCCATTAATACTCGTCACTCTCGATAAGGCAACATATACTAATTCTATGGAATGGCTTTTGTCGTATTCATAGACAATCTCGTCGAAAGTCCCCCCCTGCGATTTATGTATTGTGATAGAACATGATGATACCAATGGGAAATGATTTCTTCGAACGTTAATTGTTTTATTATTATTCATTGATATTGCGGAAGACCTTCGTAAAATAGGTACGGCATTCCGGTCAATATTGTGTTGGGCCACGTATCCTGCACATTTTTTCTGCAGTTTTTGACCAATTTTAGTTAATTGGTCTAACCAGCATCCATCAAATTTTGATTTTCAAAAGTTTTATATTAACTTATCATCCAAACAGCTGGATCGAATAAAATCGATAGTTCTTAAAAATTTGTTCTTACTTTTCAGCGTGACGCGGTTTCTCGACCAACATCCCATCCCAAAGTGTCTAACGGGCGCAAAGAAGTATAACTTCAAAAATAAATAAACGAATTTTAAAATAAAAATAAATGATATTTGCTTTCTCGACAACTCTGTTATTTATAAATGGGATATATTGTAAGTAAATAAGTAAATAAGTATTGGTCTTTTTTCACCAGTGCGCTCTTTCATGCAGCTTCAGCATCAAACGATTTTTGGATACATAATTTTAGTAATATATCAACTAATGCGGAGGACCTGGGTTCGATTCCCGGCCGAGGTCGAATCTTTCATCTTCTAATAAAACAATTTAAAAATTATAAATTAAAATATTCAACCAAAGACCATAAATAAATGCATCATTTAATAATTTTAGTAACTGCGCCGCCTCCGAAAATATTGTGATGTATTTAACATGGTATTTAATATTTAAATATAATAATTTTTATTAGCAGTTAGTATATAATCGTACTAATCAAAATAAAATTATCCGTTTATATTATATTAGAAGGTCCCGAAGTCATACTACTTTCAGAAGCCCCGGTGAATTATAATGAATCGAGATAGAAGCAGGATTGGAAACGAGTGGGTAAACTTTTTTTGTGAATTTATTGTGAAAGGATGTTTGTTGTTCCAAATCCCTGTTGTGTCCATTGCTGAAATTTTACATTAAAAAAAAAAAAAAAAAACGAATTTTAAAATAAAAATAAATGATATTTGCTTTCTCGAAAACACTATTATTTATAAATGGGATTAAATTATTTATAAATATAAGTAAATATTTATTGGAGGTCTTTTTGCACCAGTGCGCTCTTTCATGCAGCTTCTGCATTAAACGATTTTTGGAGACATAATTTTAGTAATCAATCAACTAATGCAGAGGACCTGGGTTCGATTCCCGGCCGTGGACGAATCTTTTAACTTCTAATAAAATAATTTAAAAATTATAAATTAAAATATTCAACCAAAGACCATAAATAAATGCATCATTTAATAATTTTAGTAACTGCGCCGCCTCCGAAAATATTGTGATGTATTTAACATGGTATTTAATATTTAAATATAATAATTTTTATTAGCAGTTAGTATATAATCGTACTAATCAAAATAAAATTATCCGTTTATATTATATTAGAAGGTCCCGAAGTCATACTACTTTCAGAAGCCCCGGTGAATTATAATGAATCGAGATAGAAGCAGGATTGGAAACGAGTGGGTAAACTTTTTTTGTGAATTTATTGTGAAAGGATGTTTGTTGTTCCAAATCCCTGTTGTGTCCATTGCTGAAATTTTACATTAAAAAAAAAAAAAAAAAAACGAATTTTAAAATAAAAATAAATGATATTTGCTTTCTCGAAAACACTATTATTTATAAATGGGATATATTGTAAGTAAATAAGTAAATAAGTATTGGATGTCTTTTTGCACCAGTGCGCTCTTTCATGCAGCTTCTGCATCAAACGATTTTTGGAGACATAATTTTAGTAATCAATCAACTAATGCAGAGGACCTGGGTTCGATTCCCGGCCGTGGACGAATCTTTTATCTCATAATAAAATAATTTAAAAATTATAAATTAAAATATTCAACCAAAGACCATAAATAAATGCATCATTTAATAATTTTAGTAACTGCGCCGCCTCCGAAAATATTGTGATGAATTTAACATGGTATTTAATATTTAATTTTATAATTTTTATTAGCAGTTACTATATATTCGGACTAATCAAAATAAAATTATCCGTTCATATTATACAAGAAGGTCCCGAAGTCATACTACTTTCAGTAGCCCCTGTGAATTAAAATGAATCGAGATAGAAGCAGGATTGGAAACGAGTAGGTAAACTTTTATTGTGAATTTATTGTGAAAGGATGTTTGTTGTTCAAAACCCTGTTATGTCCATTGCTGAAATATTACAATAAAAAAAAAAAAATAAACGAATTTTAAAATAAAAATAAATGATATTTGCTTTCTCGAAAACACTATTATTTATAAATGGGATATATTGTAAGTAAATAAGTAAATAAGTATTGGATGTCTTTTTGCACCAGTGCGCTCTTTCATGCAGCTTCTGTATCAAACGATTTTTTAAGACATAATTTTAGTATTCAATCAACTAATGCGGAGGACCTGGGTTCGATTCCCGGCCGTGGACGAATCTTTTATCTTCAAATAAAATAATTTAAAAATTATAAATTAAAATATTCAACCAAAGACCATAAATAAATGCATCATTTAATAGTTTTAGTAACTGCGCCACCTCCGAAAATATTGTGATGTATTTAACATGGTATTTAATATTTTAATATAATAATTTTTATTAGCAGTTAGTATATATTCGTACTAATCAAAATAAAATTATCCGTTTATATTATATTAGAAGGTCCCGAAGTCATACTACTTTCAGAAGCCCCGGTGAATTATAATGAATCCAGATAGAAGCAGGATTGGAAACGAGTGGGTAAACTTTTTTTGTGAATTTATTGTGAAAGGAGTTTTGTTGTTCCAAATCCCTGTTGTGTCCATTGCTGAAATTTTATATTAAAAAAAAAAATAAACGAATTTCAAAATAAAAATAAATGATATTTGCTCTTTCGATAACTCTATTATATATAAATCGGATATATGAGAATGTATTAGAGGTCTTTTTGCACCAGTGCGGTCTTTTCTGCAGCTTCAGCATCAAAGGATTTTTGGATACATAATTTTAGTAATATATCAACTAATGCGGAGGACCTGGGTTCGATTCCCGGCCGAGGTCGAATCTTTCATCTTCTAATAAAAGAATTTAAAAATTATAAATTAAAATATTCAACCAAAGACCATAAATAAATGCATCATTTAATAATTTTAGTAACTGCGCCGCCTCCGAAAAGATTGTGAGGAATTTAACATGGTATTTAATATTTAATTTTATAATTTTTATTAGCAGTTACTATATATTCGTACTAATCAAAATAAAATTATCCGTTTATATTATATAAGAAGGTCCCGAATTCATACTACTTTCAGAAGCCCCTGTGAATTAAAATGAATCGAGATAGAAGCAGGATTGGAAACGAGTAGGTAAACTTTTATTGTGAATTTATTGTGAAAGGATGTTTGTTGTTCAAAACCCTGTTATGTCCATTGCTGAAACTTTAAATTAAAAAAAAAAAATAAACGTATTTTAAAATAAAAATAAATGATATTTGCTTTCTCGAAAACACTATTATTTATAAATGGGATATATTGTAAGTAAATAAGTATTGGATGTCTTTTTGCACCCGTGCGCTCTTTCATGCAGCTTCTGCATCAAACGACTTTTGGATACATAATTTTAGTAATCAATCAACTAATCTGGAGGACCTGGGTTCGACTCACGGCAGTGGTTGAAACTTATATCGTCTAATAAAATAATTTAAAATTTATAAATTAAAATATTCAACCAAAGACCATAAATAAATGCATCATTTAATAATTTTAGTACCTGCGCCGCCTCCGAAAAGATTGTGATGTATTAACATGGTATTTAATATTTTAATATAATAATTTTTATTAGCAGTTAGTATATATTTGTACTAATCAAAATAAAATTATCCGTTTATATTATATTAAAAGGTCCCGAAGTCATACTACTTTCAGAAGCCCCAGTGAATTATAATGAATCGAGATAGAAGCAGGATTGGAAACGAGTAGGTAAACTTTTATTGTGAATTTATTGTGAAAGGATGTTTGTTGTTCAAAACCCTGTTATGTCCATTGCTGAAATTTTACATTAAAAAAAATAAAATAAACGAATTTCAAAAAATAAATGATTGCTTTCTCGAAAACACTATTATTCATAAATGGGATATATTGTAAGTAAATAAGTAAATACGTATTGGAGGTCTTTTTGCAGCAGTGCGCTCTTTCATGCAGCTTCTGCATCAAACAATTCTTGGATACATAATTTTAGTAATCAATCAACTAATGCGGAAGACCTGGGTTCGATTCCCGGCCGTGGTCGAATCTTTTATCTTGTAATAAAATAATTTAAAAATTATTAATTAAAATATTCAACCAAAGACCATAAATAAATGCATCATTTAATAATTTTAGTAACTGCGCCGCCTCCGAAAAGATTGTGATGTATTTAACATGGTATTTAATATTTTAATATAATAATTTTTATTAGCAGTTAGTATATATTCGTACTAATCAAAATAAAATTATCCGTTTATATTATATTAGAAGTTCCCGAAGTCATACTACTTTCAGAAGCCCCGGTGAATTATAATGAATCGAGATAGAAGCAGGATTGGAAAGGAGTGGGTAAACTTTTATTGTGAATTTATTGTGAAAGGATGTTTGTTGTTCCAAAACCCTGTTATGTCCATTGCTGAAATTTTAATTAAATAAAAAAAATAAATAAACGAATTTTAAAATAAAAATAAATGATATTTGCTTTCTCGAACACTCTATTATTTATAAATGGGATTAAATTATTTATAAATGTATGTAAATATTTATTAGAGATCTTTTTGCACCAGTGCACTCTTTTAACCTGCTGCAGCTTCAGCATCAAAGGATTTTTGGATACATAATTTTAAAAATCAAACAACTAATGCGGAGGACCTGGGTTCGATTCCCGGCCGTGGTCGAAATTTTTATCTTGTAATAAAATAATTTAAAAATTATAAATTAAAATATTCAACCAAAGACCATAAATAAATGCATCATTTAATAATTTTAGTAACTGCGCCGCCTCCGAAAAGATTGTGATGTATTTAACATGGTATTTAATATTTTAATTTAATAATTTTTATTAGCAGTTACTATATATTTGTACTAATCAAAATAAAATTATCAGTTTATATTATATAAGAAGGTCCCGAAGTCATACTACTTTCAGAAGCCCCTGTGAATTAAAATGAATCGAGATAGAAGCAGGATTGGAAACGAGTAGGTAAACTTTTATTGTGAATTTATTGTGAAAGGATGTTTGTTGTTCAAAACCCTGTTATGTCCATTGCTGAAATATTACAATAAAAAAAAAAAATAAACGAATTTTAAAATAAAAATAAATGATATTTGCTTTCTCGAAAACACTATTATTTATAAATGGGATATATTGTAAGTAAATAAGTAAATAAGTATTGGATGTCTTTTTGCACCAGTGCGCTCTTTCATGCAGCTTCTGTATCAAACGATTTTTTAAGACATAATTTTAGTATTCAATCAACTAATGCGGAGGACCTGGGTTCGATTCCCGGCCGTGGACGAATCTTTTATCTTCAAATAAAATAATTTAAAAATTATAAATTAAAATATTCAACCAAAGACCATAAATAAATGCATCATTTAATAGTTTTAGTAACTGCGCCACCTCCGAAAATATTGTGATGTATTTAACATGGTATTTAATATTTTAATATAATAATTTTTATTAGCAGTTAGTATATATTCGTACTAATCAAAATAAAATTATCCGTTTATATTATATTAGAAGGTCCCGAAGTCATACTACTTTCAGAAGCCCCGGTGAATTATAATGAATCCAGATAGAAGCAGGATTGGAAACGAGTGGGTAAACTTTTTTTGTGAATTTATTGTGAAAGGAGTTTTGTTGTTCCAAATCCCTGTTGTGTCCATTGCTGAAATTTTATATTAAAAAAAAAAAAATAAACGAATTTCAAAATAAAAATAAATGATATTTGCTCTTTCGATAACTCTATTATATATAAATCGGATATATGAGAATGTATTAGAGGTCTTTTTGCACCAGTGCGGTCTTTTCTGCAGCTTCAGCATCAAAGGATTTTTGGATACATAATTTTAGTAATATATCAACTAATGCGGAGGACCTGGGTTCGATTCCCGGCCGAGGTCGAATCTTTCATCTTCTAATAAAAGAATTTAAAAATTATAAATTAAAATATTCAACCAAAGACCATAAATAAATGCATCATTTAATAATTTTAGTAACTGCGCCGCCTCCGAAAAGATTGTGAGGAATTTAACATGGTATTTAATATTTAATTTTATAATTTTTATTAGCAGTTACTATATATTCGTACTAATCAAAATAAAATTATCCGTTTATATTATATTAGAAGGTCCCGAAGTCATACTACTTTCAGAAGCCCCTGTGAATTAAAATGAATCGAGATAGAAGCAGGATTGGAAACGAGTAGGTAAACTTTTATTGTGAATTTATTGTGAAAGGATGTTTGTTGTTCAAAACCCTGTTATGTCCATTGCTGAAACTTTAAATTAAAAAAAAAAAATAAACGTATTTTAAAATAAAAATAAATGATATTTGCTTTCTCGAAAACACTATTATTTATAAATGGGATATATTGTAAGTAAATAAGTATTGGATGTCTTTTTGCACCCGTGCGCTCTTTCATGCAGCTTCTGCATCAAACGACTTTTGGATACATAATTTTAGTAATCAATCAACTAATCTGGAGGACCTGGGTTCGACTCACGGCAGTGGTTGAAACTTATATCGTCTAATAAAATAATTTAAAATTTATAAATTAAAATATTCAACCAAAGACCATAAATAAATGCATCATTTAATAATTTTAGTACCTGCGCCGCCTCCGAAAAGATTGTGATGTATTAACATGGTATTTAATATTTTAATATAATAATTTTTATTAGCAGTTAGTATATATTTGTACTAATCAAAATAAAATTATCCGTTTATATTATATTAAAAGGTCCCGAAGTCATACTACTTTCAGAAGCCCCAGTGAATTATAATGAATCGAGATAGAAGCAGGATTGGAAACGAGTAGGTAAACTTTTATTGTGAATTTATTGTGAAAGGATGTTTGTTGTTCAAAACCCTGTTATGTCCATTGCTGAAATTTTACATTAAAAAAAAAAAAAATAAACGAATTTCAAAAAATAAATGATTGCTTTCTCGAAAACACTATTATTCATAAATGGGATATATTGTAAGTAAATAAGTAAATAAGTATTGGAGGTCTTTTTGCAGCAGTGCGCTCTTTCATGCAGCTTCTGCATCAAACAATTCTTGGATACATAATTTTAGTAATCAATCAACTAATGCGGAAGACCTGGGTTCGATTCCCGGCCGTGGTCGAATCTTTTATCTTGTAATAAAATAATTTAAAAATTATTAATTAAAATATTCAACCAAAGACCATAAATAAATGCATCATTTAATAATTTTAGTAACTGCGCCGCCTCCGAAAAGATTGTGATGTATTTAACATGGTATTTAATATTTTAATATAATAATTTTTATTAGCAGTTAGTATATATTCGTACTAATCAAAATAAAATTATCCGTTTATATTATATTAGAAGTTCCCGAAGTCATACTACTTTCAGAAGCCCCGGTGAATTATAATGAATCGAGATAGAAGCAGGATTGGAAAGGAGTGGGTAAACTTTTATTGTGAATTTATTGTGAAAGGATGTTTGTTGTTCCAAAACCCTGTTATGTCCATTGCTGAAATTTTAATTAAATAAAAAAAATAAATAAACGAATTTTAAAATAAAAATAAATGATATTTGCTTTCTCGAACACTCTATTATTTATAAATGGGATTAAATTATTTATAAATGTATGTAAATATTTATTAGAGATCTTTTTGCACCAGTGCACTCTTTTAACCTGCTGCAGCTTCAGCATCAAAGGATTTTTGGATACATAATTTTAGTAATCAAACAACTAATGCGGAGGACCTGGGTTCGATTCCCGGCCGTGGTCGAAATTTTTATCTTGTAATAAAGTAATTTAAAAATTATAAATTAAAATATTCAACCAAAGACCATAAATAAATGCATCATTTAATAATTTTAGTAACTGCGCCGCCTCCGAAAAGATTGTGATGTATTTAACATGGTATTTAATATTTTAATTTAATAATTTTTATTAGCAGTTACTATATATTTGTACTAATCAAAATAAAATTATCAGTTTATATTATATAAGAAGGTCCCGAAGTCATACTACTTTCAGAAGCCCCTGTGAATTAAAATGAATCGAGATAGAAGCAGGATTGGAAACGAGTAGGTAAACTTTTATTGTGAATTTATTGTGAAAGGATGTTTGTTGTTCAAAACCCTGTTATGTCCATTGCTGAAATATTACATTAAAAAAAATAAAATAAACGAATTTCAAAAAATAAATGATTGCTTTCTCGAAAACACTATTATTTATAAATGGGATATATTGTAAGTAAATAAGTATTGGATGTCTTTTTGCACCAGTGCGCTCTTTCATGCAGCTTCTGTATCAAACGATTTTTTAAGACATAATTTTAGTATTCAATCAACTAATGCGGAGGACCTGGGTTCGATTCCCGGCCGTGGACGAATCTTTTATCTTCAAATAAAATAATTTAAAAATTATAAATTAAAATATTCAACCAAAGACCATAAATAAATGCATCATTTAATAGTTTTAGTAACTGCGCCACCTCCGAAAATATTGTGATGTATTTAACATGGTATTTAATATTTTAATATAATAATTTTTATTAGCAGTTAGTATATATTCGTACTAATCAAAATAAAATTATCCGTTTATATTATATTAGAAGGTCCCGAAGTCATACTACTTTCAGAAGCCCCGGTGAATTATAATGAATCCAGATAGAAGCAGGATTGGAAACGAGTGGGTAAACTTTTTTTGTGAATTTATTGTGAAAGGAGTTTTGTTGTTCCAAATCCCTGTTGTGTCCATTGCTGAAATTTTATATTAAAAAAAAAAAATAAACGAATTTCAAAATAAAAATAAATGATATTTGCTCTTTCGATAACTCTATTATATATAAATCGGATATATGAGAATGTATTAGAGGTCTTTTTGCACCAGTGCGGTCTTTTCTGCAGCTTCAGCATCAAAGGATTTTTGGATACATAATTTTAGTAATATATCAACTAATGCGGAGGACCTGGGTTCGATTCCCGGCCGAGGTCGAATCTTTCATCTTCTAATAAAAGAATTTAAAAATTATAAATTAAAATATTCAACCAAAGACCATAAATAAATGCATCATTTAATAATTTTAGTAACTGCGCCGCCTCCGAAAAGATTGTGAGGAATTTAACATGGTATTTAATATTTAATTTTATAATTTTTATTAGCAGTTACTATATATTCGTACTAATCAAAATAAAATTATCCACTTATATTATATTAGAAGGTCCCGAAGTCATACTACTTTCAGAAGCCCCTGTGAATTAAAATGAATCGAGATAGAAGCAGGATTGGAAACGAGTAGGTAAACTTTTATTGTGAATTTATTGTGAAAGGATGTTTGTTGTTCAAAACCCTGTTATGTCCATTGCTGAAACTTTAAATTAAAAAAAAAAAATAAACGTATTTTAAAATAAAAATAAATGATATTTGCTTTCTCGAAAACACTATTATTTATAAATGGGATATATTGTAAGTAAATAAGTATTGGATGTCTTTTTGCACCCGTGCGCTCTTTCATGCAGCTTCTGCATCAAACGACTTTTGGATACATAATTTTAGTAATCAATCAACTAATCTGGAGGACCTGGGTTCGACTCACGGCAGTGGTTGAAACTTATATCGTCTAATAAAATAATTTAAAATTTATAAATTAAAATATTCAACCAAAGACCATAAATAAATGCATCATTTAATAATTTTAGTACCTGCGCCGCCTCCGAAAAGATTGTGATGTATTAACATGGTATTTAATATTTTAATATAATAATTTTTATTAGCAGTTAGTATATATTTGTACTAATCAAAATAAAATTATCCGTTTATATTATATTAAAAGGTCCCGAAGTCATACTACTTTCAGAAGCCCCAGTGAATTATAATGAATCGAGATAGAAGCAGGATTGGAAACGAGTAGGTAAACTTTTATTGTGAATTTATTGTGAAAGGATGTTTGTTGTTCAAAACCCTGTTATGTCCATTGCTGAAATTTTACATTAAAAAAAATAAAATAAACGAATTTCAAAAAATAAATGATTGCTTTCTCGAAAACACTATTATTCATAAATGGGATATATTGTAAGTAAATAAGTAAATAAGTATTGGAGGTCTTTTTGCAGCAGTGCGCTCTTTCATGCAGCTTCTGCATCAAACAATTCTTGGATACATAATTTTAGTAATCAATCAACTAATGCGGAAGACCTAGGTTCGATTCCCGGCCGTGGTCGAATCTTTTATCTTGTAATAAAATAATTTAAAAATTATTAATTAAAATATTCAACCAAAGACCATAAATAAATGCATCATTTAATAATTTTAGTAACTGCGCCGCCTCCGAAAAGATTGTGATGTATTTAACATGGTATTTAATATTTTAATATAATAATTTTTATTAGCAGTTAGTATATATTCGTACTAATCAAAATAAAATTATCCGTTTATATTATATTAGAAGTTCCCGAAGTCATACTACTTTCAGAAGCCCCGGTGAATTATAATGAATCGAGATAGAAGCAGGATTGGAAAGGAGTGGGTAAACTTTTATTGTGAATTTATTGTGAAAGGATGTTTGTTGTTCCAAAACCCTGTTATGTCCATTGCTGAAATTTTAATTAAATAAAAAAAATAAATAAACGAATTTTAAAATAAAAATAAATGATATTTGCTTTCTCGAACACTCTATTATTTATAAATGGGATTAAATTATTTATAAATGTATGTAAATATTTATTAGAGATCTTTTTGCACCAGTGCACTCTTTTAACCTGCTGCAGCTTCAGCATCAAAGGATTTTTGGATACATAATTTTAGTAATCAAACAACTAATGCGGAGGACCTGGGTTCGATTCCCGGCCGTGGTCGAAATTTTTATCTTGTAATAAAATAATTTAAAAATTATAAATTAAAATATTCAACCAAAGACCATAAATAAATGCATCATTTAATAATTATAGTAACTGCGCCGCCTCCGAAAAGATTGTGATGAATTTAACATGGTGTTTAATATTTTAATTTAATAATTTTTATTAGCAGTTAATATATATTCGTACTAATCAAAATAAAATAATCCGTTTATATTATATAAGAAGGTCCCAAAGTCATACTACTTTCAGAATCCCTGTGAATTAAAATGAAACGAGATAGAAGCAGGATTGGAAACGAGTAGGTAAACTTTTATTGTGAATTTATTGTGAAAGGGTGTTTGTTGTTCAAAACCCTGTTATGTCCATTGCTGAAATTTTACATTAAAAAAAAAAATAAACGAATTTCAAAATAAAAATAAATGATATTTGCTCTTTCGATAACTCTATTATTTATAAATGGGATATATGAGAATGTATTAGAGGTCTTTTTGCACCAGTGCGGTCTTTTCTGCAGCTTCAGCATCAAAGGATTTTTGGATACATAATTTTAGTAATATATCAACTAATGCAGAGGATCTGGGTTCGATTCCCGGCCGTGGTCGAATCTTTTATCTTGTAATAAAATAATTTAAAAATTATAAATTAAAATATTCAACCAAAGACCATAAATAAATGCATCATTTAATAGTTTTAGTATCTGCGCCGCCTCCGAAAAGATTGTGATGTATTTAACTTGGTATTTAATATTTTAATTTAATAATTTTTATAAGCAGTTAGTATATATTTGTACTAATCAAAATAAAATTTTCCGTTTATATTATATTAGAAGGTCCCGAAGTCATACAACTTTCAGAAGCCCCAGTGAAATATAATGAATCGAGATAGAAGCAGGATTGGAAAGGAGTGGGTAAACTTTTATTGTGAATTTATTGTGAAAGGATGTTTGTTGTTCAAAACCCTGTTATGTCCATTGCTGAAATTTTACATTAAAAAAAAAAAATAAACGTATTTTAAAATAAAAATAAATGATATTTGCTTTCTCGAAAACACTATTATTTATAAATGGGATATATTGTAAGTAAATAAGTATTGGATGTCTTTTTGCACCCGTGCGCTCTTTCATGCAGCTTCTGCATCAAACGACTTTTGGATACATAATTTTAGTAATCAATCAACTAATCTGGAGGACCTGGGTTCGACTCACGGCAGTGGTTGAAACTTATATCGTCTAATAAAATAATTTAAATATTATAAATTAAAATATTTAACCAAAGACCATAAATAAATGCATCATTTAATACTTTTAGTAACTGCGCCGCCTCCGAAAAGATTGTGATGTATTTAACTTGGTATTTAATATTTTAATATAATAATTTTTATTAGCAGTTAGTATATATTTGTACTAATCAAAATAAAATTATCCGTTTATATTATATTAGAAGGTCCCGAAGTCATACTACTTTTAGAAGCCCCAGTGAATTATAATGAATCGAGATAGAAGCAGGATTGGAAACGAGTGGGTAAACTTTTTTTGTGAATTTATTGTGAAAGGATGTTTGTTGTTCCAAAACCCTGTTGTGTCCATTGCTGAAATTTTACATTAAAAAAAAAATAAATAAACGAATTTTAAAATAAAAATAAATGATATTTGCTTTCTCGAACACTCTATTATTTATAAATGGGATATATTGTAAGTAAATAAGTAAATAAGTATTGGAGGTCTTTTTGCACCAGTGCACTCTTACATGCAGCTTTAGCATCAAAAGATTTTTGGATACATAATTTTAGTAATCAGTCAACTAATGTGGGGGACCTGGGTTCGATTCCCGGCCGTGGTCGAATCTTTTATCTTGTAAGAAAATAATTTAAAAATTATTAATTAAAATATTCAACCAAAGATCATAAATAAATGCATCATTTAATAGTTTTAGTAACTGCGCCGCCTCCGAAAAGATTGTGATGTATTTAACTTGGTATTTAATATTTTAATTTAATAATTTTTATTAGCAGTTAGTATATATTTGTACTAATCAAAATAAAATTTTCCGTTTATACTATATTAGAAGGTTCCAATGTCATACTACTTTCAGAAGCCCCGGTGAATTATAATGAATCGAGATAGAAGCAGGATTGGAAACGTGTGGGTAAACTTTTTTTGTGAATTTATTGTGAAAGGATGTTTGTTGTTCCAAAACCCTGTTATGTCCATTGCTAAAAATGTTACAAAAAAAAAATAAAAAAAAAATTTTAAAATAAAAATAAATAAAATTTGCTTTCTCAACAACTCTATTATTTATAAATGGAATTAAATTATTTATAAATGTAAGTAAATATGTATTGGAGGTCTTTTTGCACCAGTGCGGTCTTTTCTGCAGCTTCAGCATCAAAGGATTTTTGGATACATAATTTTAGTAATATATCAACTAATGCGGAGGACCTGGGTTCGATTCCCGGCCGTGGTCGAAATTTTTATCTTGTAATAAAATAATTTAAAAATTATAAATTAAAATATTCAACCAAAGACCATAAATAAATGCATCATTTAATAATTTTAGTAACTGCGCCGCCTCCGAAAAGATTGTGATGTATTTAACATGGTATTTAATATTTTAATTTAATAATTTTTATTAGCAGTTACTATATATTTGTACTAATCAAAATAAAATTATCAGTTTATATTATATAAGAAGGTCCCGAAGTCATACTACTTTCAGAAGCCCCTGTGAATTAAAATGAATCGAGATAGAAGCAGGATTGGAAACGAGTAGGTAAACTTTTATTGTGAATTTATTGTGAAAGGATGTTTGTTGTTCAAAACCCTGTTATGTCCATTGCTGAAATATTACAATAAAAAAAAAAAATAAACGAATTTTAAAATAAAAATAAATGATATTTGCTTTCTCGAAAACACTATTATTTATAAATGGGATATATTGTAAGTAAATAAGTAAATAAGTATTGGATGTCTTTTTGCACCAGTGCGCTCTTTCATGCAGCTTCTGTATCAAACGATTTTTTAAGACATAATTTTAGTATTCAATCAACTAATGCGGAGGACCTGGGTTCGATTCCCGGCCGTGGACGAATCTTTTATCTTCAAATAAAATAATTTAAAAATTATAAATTAAAATATTCAACCAAAGACCATAAATAAATGCATCATTTAATAGTTTTAGTAACTGCGCCACCTCCGAAAATATTGTGATGTATTTAACATGGTATTTAATATTTTAATATAATAATTTTTATTAGCAGTTAGTATATATTCGTACTAATCAAAATAAAATTATCCGTTTATATTATATTAGAAGGTCCCGAAGTCATACTACTTTCAGAAGCCCCGGTGAATTATAATGAATCCAGATAGAAGCAGGATTGGAAACGAGTGGGTAAACTTTTTTTGTGAATTTATTGTGAAAGGAGTTTTGTTGTTCCAAATCCCTGTTGTGTCCATTGCTGAAATTTTATATTAAAAAAAAAAAAATAAACGAATTTCAAAATAAAAATAAATGATATTTGCTCTTTCGATAACTCTATTATATATAAATCGGATATATGAGAATGTATTAGAGGTCTTTTTGCACCAGTGCGGTCTTTTCTGCAGCTTCAGCATCAAAGGATTTTTGGATACATAATTTTAGTAATATATCAACTAATGCGGAGGACCTGGGTTCGATTCCCGGCCGAGGTCGAATCTTTCATCTTCTAATAAAAGAATTTAAAAATTATAAATTAAAATATTCAACCAAAGACCATAAATAAATGCATCATTTAATAATTTTAGTAACTGCGCCGCCTCCGAAAAGATTGTGAGGAATTTAACATGGTATTTAATATTTAATTTTATAATTTTTATTAGCAGTTACTATATATTCGTACTAATCAAAATAAAATTATCCGTTTATATTATATTAGAAGGTCCCGAAGTCATACTACTTTCAGAAGCCCCTGTGAATTAAAATGAATCGAGATAGAAGCAGGATTGGAAACGAGTAGGTAAACTTTTATTGTGAATTTATTGTGAAAGGATGTTTGTTGTTCAAAACCCTGTTATGTCCATTGCTGAAACTTTAAATTAAAAAAAAAAAATAAACGTATTTTAAAATAAAAATAAATGATATTTGCTTTCTCGAAAACACTATTATTTATAAATGGGATATATTGTAAGTAAATAAGTATTGGATGTCTTTTTGCACCCGTGCGCTCTTTCATGCAGCTTCTGCATCAAACGACTTTTGGATACATAATTTTAGTAATCAATCAACTAATCTGGAGGACCTGGGTTCGACTCACGGCAGTGGTTGAAACTTATATCGTCTAATAAAATAATTTAAAATTTATAAATTAAAATATTCAACCAAAGACCATAAATAAATGCATCATTTAATAATTTTAGTACCTGCGCCGCCTCCGAAAAGATTGTGATGTATTAACATGGTATTTAATATTTTAATATAATAATTTTTATTAGCAGTTAGTATATATTTGTACTAATCAAAATAAAATTATCCGTTTATATTATATTAAAAGGTCCCGAAGTCATACTACTTTCAGAAGCCCCAGTGAATTATAATGAATCGAGATAGAAGCAGGATTGGAAACGAGTAGGTAAACTTTTATTGTGAATTTATTGTGAAAGGATGTTTGTTGTTCAAAACCCTGTTATGTCCATTGCTGAAATTTTACATTAAAAAAAAAAAAAATAAACGAATTTCAAAAAATAAATGATTGCTTTCTCGAAAACACTATTATTCATAAATGGGATATATTGTAAGTAAATAAGTAAATAAGTATTGGAGGTCTTTTTGCAGCAGTGCGCTCTTTCATGCAGCTTCTGCATCAAACAATTCTTGGATACATAATTTTAGTAATCAATCAACTAATGCGGAAGACCTGGGTTCGATTCCCGGCCGTGGTCGAATCTTTTATCTTGTAATAAAATAATTTAAAAATTATTAATTAAAATATTCAACCAAAGACCATAAATAAATGCATCATTTAATAATTTTAGTAACTGCGCCGCCTCCGAAAAGATTGTGATGTATTTAACATGGTATTTAATATTTTAATATAATAATTTTTATTAGCAGTTAGTATATATTCGTACTAATCAAAATAAAATTATCCGTTTATATTATATTAGAAGTTCCCGAAGTCATACTACTTTCAAAAGCCTGGGTGAATTATAATGAATCGAGATAGAAGCAGGATTGGAAAGGAGTGGGTAAACTTTTATTGTGAATTTATTGTGAAAGGATGTTTGTTGTTCCAAAACCCTGTTATGTCCATTGCTGAAATTTTAATTAAATAAAAAAAATAAATAAACGAATTTTAAAATAAAAATAAATGATATTTGCTTTCTCGAACACTCTATTATTTATAAATGGGATTAAATTATTTATAAATGTATGTAAATATTTATTAGAGATCTTTTTGCACCAGTGCACTCTTTTAACCTGCTGCAGCTTCAGCATCAAAGGATTTTTGGATACATAATTTTAGTAATCAAACAACTAATGCGGAGGACCTGGGTTCGATTCCCGGCCGTGGTCGAAATTTTTATCTTGTAATAAAGTAATTTAAAAATTATAAATTAAAATATTCAACCAAAGACCATAAATAAATGCATCATTTAATAATTTTAGTAACTGCGCCGCCTCCGAAAAGATTGTGATGTATTTAACATGGTATTTAATATTTTAATTTAATAATTTTTATTAGCAGTTACTATATATTTGTACTAATCAAAATAAAATTATCAGTTTATATTATATAAGAAGGTCCCGAAGTCATACTACTTTCAGAAGCCCCTGTGAATTAAAATGAATCGAGATAGAAGCAGGATTGGAAACGAGTAGGTAAACTTTTATTGTGAATTTATTGTGAAAGGATGTTTGTTGTTCAAAACCCTGTTATGTCCATTGCTGAAATATTACATTAAAAAAAATAAAATAAACGAATTTCAAAAAATAAATGATTGCTTTCTCGAAAACACTATTATTTATAAATGGGATATATTGTAAGTAAATAAGTATTGGATGTCTTTTTGCACCAGTGCGCTCTTTCATGCAGCTTCTGTATCAAACGATTTTTTAAGACATAATTTTAGTATTCAATCAACTAATGCGGAGGACCTGGGTTCGATTCCCGGCCGTGGACGAATCTTTTATCTTCAAATAAAATAATTTAAAAATTATAAATTAAAATATTCAACCAAAGACCATAAATAAATGCATCATTTAATAGTTTTAGTAACTGCGCCACCTCCGAAAATATTGTGATGTATTTAACATGGTATTTAATATTTTAATATAATAATTTTTATTAGCAGTTAGTATATATTCGTACTAATCAAAATAAAATTATCCGTTTATATTATATTAGAAGGTCCCGAAGTCATACTACTTTCAGAAGCCCCGGTGAATTATAATGAATCCAGATAGAAGCAGGATTGGAAACGAGTGGGTAAACTTTTTTTGTGAATTTATTGTGAAAGGAGTTTTGTTGTTCCAAATCCCTGTTGTGTCCATTGCTGAAATTTTATATTAAAAAAAAAAAATAAACGAATTTCAAAATAAAAATAAATGATATTTGCTCTTTCGATAACTCTATTATATATAAATCGGATATATGAGAATGTATTAGAGGTCTTTTTGCACCAGTGCGGTCTTTTCTGCAGCTTCAGCATCAAAGGATTTTTGGATACATAATTTTAGTAATATATCAACTAATGCGGAGGACCTGGGTTCGATTCCCGGCCGAGGTCGAATCTTTCATCTTCTAATAAAAGAATTTAAAAATTATAAATTAAAATATTCAACCAAAGACCATAAATAAATGCATCATTTAATAATTTTAGTAACTGCGCCGCCTCCGAAAAGATTGTGAGGAATTTAACATGGTATTTAATATTTAATTTTATAATTTTTATTAGCAGTTACTATATATTCGTACTAATCAAAATAAAATTATCCGTTTATATTATATTAGAAGGTCCCGAAGTCATACTACTTTCAGAAGCCCCTGTGAATTAAAATGAATCGAGATAGAAGCAGGATTGGAAACGAGTAGGTAAACTTTTATTGTGAATTTATTGTGAAAGGATGTTTGTTGTTCAAAACCCTGTTATGTCCATTGCTGAAACTTTAAATTAAAAAAAAAAAATAAACGTATTTTAAAATAAAAATAAATGATATTTGCTTTCTCGAAAACACTATTATTTATAAATGGGATATATTGTAAGTAAATAAGTATTGGATGTCTTTTTGCACCCGTGCGCTCTTTCATGCAGCTTCTGCATCAAACGACTTTTGGATACATAATTTTAGTAATCAATCAACTAATCTGGAGGACCTGGGTTCGACTCACGGCAGTGGTTGAAACTTATATCGTCTAATAAAATAATTTAAAATTTATAAATTAAAATATTCAACCAAAGACCATAAATAAATGCATCATTTAATAATTTTAGTACCTGCGCCGCCTCCGAAAAGATTGTGATGTATTAACATGGTATTTAATATTTTAATATAATAATTTATATTAGCAGTTAGTATATATTTGTACTAATCAAAATAAAATTATCCGTTTATATTATATTAAAAGGTCCCGAAGTCATACTACTTTCAGAAGCCCCAGTGAATTATAATGAATCGAGATAGAAGCAGGATTGGAAACGAGTAGGTAAACTTTTATTGTGAATTTATTGTGAAAGGATGTTTGTTGTTCAAAACCCTGTTATGTCCATTGCTGAAATTTTACATTAAAAAAAATAAAATAAACGAATTTCAAAAAATAAATGATTGCTTTCTCGAAAACACTATTATTCATAAATGGGATATATTGTAAGTAAATAAGTAAATAAGTATTGGAGGTCTTTTTGCAGCAGTGCGCTCTTTCATGCAGCTTCTGCATCAAACAATTCTTGGATACATAATTTTAGTAATCAATCAACTAATGCGGAAGACCTAGGTTCGATTCCCGGCCGTGGTCGAATCTTTTATCTTGTAATAAAATAATTTAAAAATTATTAATTAAAATATTCAACCAAAGACCATAAATAAATGCATCATTTAATAATTTTAGTAACTGCGCCGCCTCCGAAAAGATTGTGATGTATTTAACATGGTATTTAATATTTTAATATAATAATTTTTATTAGCAGTTAGTATATATTCGTACTAATCAAAATAAAATTATCCGTTTATATTATATTAGAAGTTCCCGAAGTCATACTACTTTCAGAAGCCCCGGTGAATTATAATGAATCGAGATAGAAGCAGGATTGGAAAGGAGTGGGTAAACTTTTATTGTGAATTTATTGTGAAAGGATGTTTGTTGTTCCAAAACCCTGTTATGTCCATTGCTGAAATTTTAATTAAATAAAAAAAATAAATAAACGAATTTTAAAATAAAAATAAATGATATTTGCTTTCTCGAACACTCTATTATTTATAAATGGGATTAAATTATTTATAAATGTATGTAAATATTTATTAGAGATCTTTTTGCACCAGTGCACTCTTTTAACCTGCTGCAGCTTCAGCATCAAAGGATTTTTGGATACATAATTTTAGTAATCAAACAACTAATGCGGAGGACCTGGGTTCGATTCCCGGCCGTGGTCGAAATTTTTATCTTGTAATAAAATAATTTAAAAATTATAAATTAAAATATTCAACCAAAGACCATAAATAAATGCATCATTTAATAATTATAGTAACTGCGCCGCCTCCGAAAAGATTGTGATGAATTTAACATGGTGTTTAATATTTTAATTTAATAATTTTTATTAGCAGTTAATATATATTCGTACTAATCAAAATAAAATAATCCGTTTATATTATATAAGAAGGTCCCAAAGTCATACTACTTTCAGAATCCCTGTGAATTAAAATGAAACGAGATAGAAGCAGGATTGGAAACGAGTAGGTAAACTTTTATTGTGAATTTATTGTGAAAGGGTGTTTGTTGTTCAAAACCCTGTTATGTCCATTGCTGAAATTTTACATTAAAAAAAAAAATAAACGAATTTCAAAATAAAAATAAATGATATTTGCTCTTTCGATAACTCTATTATTTATAAATGGGATATATGAGAATGTATTAGAGGTCTTTTTGCACCAGTGCGGTCTTTTCTGCAGCTTCAGCATCAAAGGATTTTTGGATACATAATTTTAGTAATATATCAACTAATGCAGAGGATCTGGGTTCGATTCCCGGCCGTGGTCGAATCTTTTATCTTGTAATAAAATAATTTAAAAATTATAAATTAAAATATTCAACCAAAGACCATAAATAAATGCATCATTTAATAGTTTTAGTATCTGCGCCGCCTCCGAAAAGATTGTGATGTATTTAACTTGGTATTTAATATTTTAATTTAATAATTTTTATAAGCAGTTAGTATATATTTGTACTAATCAAAATAAAATTTTCCGTTTATATTATATTAGAAGGTCCCGAAGTCATACAACTTTCAGAAGCCCCAGTGAAATATAATGAATCGAGATAGAAGCAGGATTGGAAAGGAGTGGGTAAACTTTTATTGTGAATTTATTGTGAAAGGATGTTTGTTGTTCAAAACCCTGTTATGTCCATTGCTGAAATTTTACATTAAAAAAAAAAAATAAACGTATTTTAAAATAAAAATAAATGATATTTGCTTTCTCGAAAACACTATTATTTATAAATGGGATATATTGTAAGTAAATAAGTATTGGATGTCTTTTTGCACCCGTGCGCTCTTTCATGCAGCTTCTGCATCAAACGACTTTTGGATACATAATTTTAGTAATCAATCAACTAATCTGGAGGACCTGGGTTCGACTCACGGCAGTGGTTGAAACTTATATCGTCTAATAAAATAATTTAAATATTATAAATTAAAATATTTAACCAAAGACCATAAATAAATGCATCATTTAATACTTTTAGTAACTGCGCCGCCTCCGAAAAGATTGTGATGTATTTAACTTGGTATTTAATATTTTAATATAATAATTTTTATTAGCAGTTAGTATATATTTGTACTAATCAAAATAAAATTATCCGTTTATATTATATTAGAAGGTCCCGAAGTCATACTACTTTTAGAAGCCCCAGTGAATTATAATGAATCGAGATAGAAGCAGGATTGGAAACGAGTGGGTAAACTTTTTTTGTGAATTTATTGTGAAAGGATGTTTGTTGTTCCAAAACCCTGTTGTGTCCATTGCTGAAATTTTACATTAAAAAAAAAATAAATAAACGAATTTTAAAATAAAAATAAATGATATTTGCTTTCTCGAACACTCTATTATTTATAAATGGGATATATTGTAAGTAAATAAGTAAATAAGTATTGGAGGTCTTTTTGCACCAGTGCACTCTTACATGCAGCTTTAGCATCAAAAGATTTTTGGATACATAATTTTAGTAATCAGTCAACTAATGTGGGGGACCTGGGTTCGATTCCCGGCCGTGGTCGAATCTTTTATCTTGTAAGAAAATAATTTAAAAATTATTAATTAAAATATTCAACCAAAGATCATAAATAAATGCATCATTTAATAGTTTTAGTAACTGCGCCGCCTCCGAAAAGATTGTGATGTATTTAACTTGGTATTTAATATTTTAATTTAATAATTTTTATTAGCAGTTAGTATATATTTGTACTAATCAAAATAAAATTTTCCGTTTATACTATATTAGAAGGTTCCAATGTCATACTACTTTCAGAAGCCCCGGTGAATTATAATGAATCGAGATAGAAGCAGGATTGGAAACGTGTGGGTAAACTTTTTTTGTGAATTTATTGTGAAAGGATGTTTGTTGTTCCAAAACCCTGTTATGTCCATTGCTAAAAATGTTACAAAAAAAAAATAAAAAAAAAATTTTAAAATAAAAATAAATAAAATTTGCTTTCTCAACAACTCTATTATTTATAAATGGAATTAAATTATTTATAAATGTAAGTAAATATGTATTGGAGGTCTTTTTGCACCAGTGCGGTCTTTTCTGCAGCTTCAGCATCAAAGGATTTTTGGATACATAATTTTAGTAATATATCAACTAATGCGGAGGACCTGGGTTCGATTCCCGGCCGTGGTCGAATCTTTTATCTTGTAATAAAATAATTTAAAAATTATAAATTAAAATATTCAACCCAAGACCATAAATAAATGCATCATTTAATAGTTTTAGTAACTGCGCCGCCTCCGAAAAGATTGTGATGTATTTAACATGGTATTTAATATTTTAATATAATAATTTTTATTAGCAGTTAGTATATATTCGTACTAATCAAAATAAAATTATCCGTTTATATTATATTAGAAGTTCCCGAAGTCATACTACTTTCAGAAGCCCCGGTGAATTATAATGAATCGAGATAGAAGCAGGATTGGAAAGGAGTGGGTAAACTTTTATTGTGAATTTATTGTGAAAGGATGTTTGTTGTTCCAAAACCCTGTTATGTCCATTGCTGAAATTTTAATTAAATAAAAAAAATAAATAAACGAATTTTAAAATAAAAATAAATGATATTTGCTTTCTCGAACACTCTATTATTTATAAATGGGATTAAATTATTTATAAATGTATGTAAATATTTATTAGAGATCTTTTTGCACCAGTGCACTCTTTTAACCTGCTGCAGCTTCAGCATCAAAGGATTTTTGGATACATAATTTTAGTAATCAAACAACTAATGCGGAGGACCTGGGTTCGATTCCCGGCCGTGGTCGAAATTTTTATCTTGTAATAAAATAATTTAAAAATTATAAATTAAAATATTCAACCAAAGACCATAAATAAATGCATCATTTAATAATTATAGTAACTGCGCCGCCTCCGAAAAGATTGTGATGAATTTAACATGGTGTTTAATATTTTAATTTAATAATTTTTATTAGCAGTTAATATATATTCGTACTAATCAAAATAAAATAATCCGTTTATATTATATAAGAAGGTCCCAAAGTCATACTACTTTCAGAATCCCTGTGAATTAAAATGAAACGAGATAGAAGCAGGATTGGAAACGAGTAGGTAAACTTTTATTGTGAATTTATTGTGAAAGGGTGTTTGTTGTTCAAAACCCTGTTATGTCCATTGCTGAAATTTTACATTAAAAAAAAAAAATAAACGAATTTCAAAATAAAAATAAATGATATTTGCTCTTTCGATAACTCTATTATTTATAAATGGGATATATGAGAATGTATTAGAGGTCTTTTTGCACCAGTGCGGTCTTTTCTGCAGCTTCAGCATCAAAGGATTTTTGGATACATAATTTTAGTAATATATCAACTAATGCGGAGGATCTGGGTTCGATTCCCGGCCGTGGTCGAATCTTTTATCTTGTAATAAAATAATTTAAAAATTATAAATTAAAATATTCAACCAAAGACCATAAATAAATGCATCATTTAATAGTTTTAGTATCTGCGCCGCCTCCGAAAAGATTGTGATGTATTTAACTTGGTATTTAATATTTTAATTTAATAATTTTTATAAGCAGTTAGTATATATTTGTACTAATCAAAATAAAATTTTCCGTTTATATTATATTAGAAGGTCCCGAAGTCATACAACTTTCAGAAGCCCCAGTGAAATATAATGAATCGAGATAGAAGCAGGATTGGAAACGAGTGGGTAAACTTTTATTGTGAATTTATTGTGAAAGGATGTTTGTTGTTCAAAACCCTGTTATGTCCATTGCTGAAATTTTACATTAAAAAAAAAAAATAAACGTATTTTAAAATAAAAATAAATGATATTTGCTTTCTCGAAAACACTATTATTTATAAATGGGATATATTGTAAGTAAATAAGTATTGGATGTCTTTTTGCACCCGTGCGCTCTTTCATGCAGCTTCTGCATCAAACGACTTTTGGATACATAATTTTAGTAATCAATCAACTAATCTGGAGGACCTGGGTTCGACTCACGGCAGTGGTTGAAACTTATATCGTCTAATAAAATAATTTAAATATTATAAATTAAAATATTTAACCAAAGACCATAAATAAATGCATCATTTAATACTTTTAGTAACTGCGCCGCCTCCGAAAAGATTGTGATGTATTTAACTTGGTATTTAATATTTTAATATAATAATTTTTATTAGCAGTTAGTATATATTTGTACTAATCAAAATAAAATTATCCGTTTATATTATATTAGAAGGTCCCGAAGTCATACTACTTTTAGAAGCCCCAGTGAATTATAATGAATCGAGATAGAAGCAGGATTGGAAACGAGTGGGTAAACTTTTTTTGTGAATTTATTGTGAAAGGATGTTTGTTGTTCCAAAACCCTGTTGTGTCCATTGCTGAAATTTTACATTAAAAAAAAAATAAATAAACGAATTTTAAAATAAAAATAAATGATATTTGCTTTCTCGAACACTCTATTATTTATAAATGGGATATATTGTAAGTAAATAAGTAAATAAGTATTGGAGGTCTTTTTGCACCAGTGCACTCTTACATGCAGCTTTAGCATCAAAAGATTTTTGGATACATAATTTTAGTAATCAGTCAACTAATGTGGGGGACCTGGGTTGGTTTCCCGGCCGTGGTCGAATCTTTTATCTTGTAATAAAATAATTTAAAAATTATTAATTAAAATATTCAACCAAAGATCATAAATAAATGCATCATTTAATAGTTTTAGTAACTGCGCCGCCTCCGAAAAGATTGTGATGTATTTAACTTGGTATTTAATATTTTTATTTAATAATTTTTATTAGCAGTTAGTATATATTTGTACTAATCAAAATAAAATTTTCCGTTTATATTATATTAGAAGGTTCCAATGTCATACTACTTTCAGAAGCCCCGGTGAATTATAATGAATCGATATAGAAGCAGGATTGGAAACGTGTGGGTAAACTTTTTTTGTGAATTTATTGTGAAAGGATGTTTGTTGTTCCAAAACCCTGTTATGTCCATTGCTAAAAATGTTACAAAAAAAAAATAAAAAAAAATTTTTAAAATAAAAATAAATAAAATTTGCTTTCTCAACAACTCTATTATTTATAAATGGAATTAAATTATTTATAAATGTAAGTAAATATGTATTGGAGGTCTTTTTGCACCAGTGCGGTCTTTTCTGCAGCTTCAGCATCAAAGGATTTTTGGATACATAATTTTAGTAATATATCAACTAATGCGGAGGACCTGGGTTCGATTCCCGGCCGTGGTCGAATCTTTTATCTTGTAATAAAATAATTTAAAAATTATAAATTAAAATATTCAACCCAAGACCATAAATAAATGCATCATTTAATAGTTTTAGTAACTGCGCCGCCTCCGAAAAGATTGTGATGTATTTAACTTGGTATTTAATATTTTAATTTAATAATTTTTATAAGCAGTTAGTATATATTTGTACTAATCAAAATAAAATTTTCCGTTTATATTATATTAGAAGGTCCCGAAGTCATACAACTTTCAGAAGCCCCAGTGAAATATAATGAATCGAGATAGAAGCAGGATTGGAAAGGAGTGGGTAAACTTTTTTTGTGAATTTATTGTGAAAGGATGTTTGTTGTTCTAAAACCCTGTTATAACCATTGCTGAAATTTTACATTAAAAAAAAAATAAATAAACGAATTTTAAAATAAAAATAAATGATATTTGCTTTCTCGACAACTCTATTGTTTATAAATGGGATATATTGTAAGTAAATAAGTAAATAAGTATTGGAGGTCTTTTTGCACCAGTGCGCTCTTTCATGCAGCTTCTGCATTAAACGATTTTTGGAGACATAGTTTTAGTAATCAATCAACTAATGCGGAGGACCTGGGTTCGATTCCCGGCCGTGGTCGAATCTTTTATCTTCTAATAAAATAATTTAAAAATTATAAATTAAAATATTCAACCAAAGACCATAAATAAATGCATCATTTAATAGTTTTAGTAACTGCGCCGCCTCCGAAAAGATTGTGATGTATTTAACTTGGTATTTAATATTTTAATTTAATAATTTTTATAAGCAGTTAGTATATATTTGTACTAATCAAAATAAAATTTTCCGTTTATATTATATTAGAAGGTCCCGAAGTCATACTACTTTCAGAAGCCCCGGTGAATTAAAATGAATCCAGATAGAAGCAGGATTGGAAACGAGTGGGTAAACTTTTTTTGTGAATTTATTGTAAAAGGAAGTTTGTTGTTCCAAAACCCTGTTATAACCATTGCTGAAATTTTACATTGAAAAAAAAAATAAATAAACGAATTTTAAAAAAAAATAAATGATATTTGCTTTCTCGAAAACACTATTATTTATAAATGGGATATATTGTAAATAAATAAGTAAATAAGTATTGGAGGTCTTTTTGCACCAGTGCGCTCTTTCATGCAGCATCTGCATCAAACGATTTTTGGATACCTAATTTTAGTTATGAATCAACTAATGCGGAGGACCTGGGTTCAATTCCCGGCCGTGGTCGAATCTTTTATCTTGTAATAAAATAATTTAAAAATTATTAATTAAAATATTCAACCAAAGACCATAAATAAATGCATCATTTAATAGTTTTAGTAACTGCGCCGCCTCCGAAAAGATTGTGATGTATTTAACTTGGTATTAAATGTTTAAATTTAATAATTTTTATTAGCAGTTAGTATATATTTGTACTAATCAAAATAAAATTTTCCGTTTATATTATATTAGAAGGTCCCGAAGTCATACAACTTTCAGAAGCCCCAGTGAAATATAATGAATCGAGATAGAAGCAGGATTGGAAAGGAGTGGGTAAACTTTTTTTGTGAATTTATTGTGAAAGGATGTTTGTTGTTCCAAAACCCTGTTATAACCATTGCTGAAATTTTACATTAAAAAAAAAATAAATAAACGAATTTAAGAAAAAAATAAATGATATTTTCTTTTTCGAAAACACTATTATTTATAAATGGGATATATTGTAAGTAAATAAGTATTGGAGGTCTTTTTGCACAGGTGCGCTCTTACATGCAGCTTTAGCATCAAAAGATTTTTGGATACATAATTTTAGTAATCAGTCAACTAATGTGGGGGACCTGGGTTCGATTCCCGGCCGTGGTCGAATCTTTTATCTTGTAATAAAATAATTTAAAAATTATTAATTAAAATATTCAACCAAAGACCATAAATAAATGCATCATTTAATAGTTTTAGTAACTGCGCCGCCTCCGAAAAGATTGTGATGTATTTAACTTGGTATTAAATGTTTAAATTTAATAATTTTTATTAGCAGTTAGTATATATTTGTACTAATCAAAATAAAATTTTCCGTTTATATTATATTAGAAGGTCCCAATGTCATACTACTTTCAGAAGCCCCGGTGAATTATAATGAATCGAGATAGAAGCAGGATTGGAAACGTGTGGGTAAACTTTTTTTGTGAATTTATTGTGAAAGGATGTTTGTTGTTCCAAAACCCTGTTATGACCATTGCTAAAAATGTTACAAAAAAAAATAAAAAAGAAATTTTAAAATAAATATAAATAAAATTTGCTTTCTCAACAACTCTATTATTTATAAATGGAATTAAATTATTTATAAATGTAAGTAAATATGTATTGGAGGTCTTTTTGCACCAGTGCGGTCTTTTCTGCAGCTTCAGCATCAAAGGATTTTTGGATACATAACTTTAGTAATATATCAACTAATGCGGAGGACCTGGGTTCGATTCACGGCCGTGGTCGAATCTTTTATCTTGTAATAAAATAATTTAAAAATTATAAATTAAAATATTCAACCCAAGACCATAAATAAATGCATCATTTAATAGTTTTAGTAACTGCGCCGCCTCCGAAAAGATTGTGATGTATTTAACTTGGTATTTAATATTTTAATTTAATAATTTTTATAAGCAGTTAGTATATATTTGTACTAATCAAAATAAAATTTTCCGTTTATATTATATTAGAAGGTCCCGAAGTCATACAACTTTCAGAAGCCCCAGTGAAATATAATGAATCGAGATAGAAGCAGGATTGGAAAAGAGTGGGTAAACTTTTTTTGTGAATTTATTGTGAAAGGATGTTTGTTGTTCCAAAACCCTGTTATAACCATTGCTGAAATTTTACATTAAAAAAAAAATAAATAAACGAATTTAAGAAAAAAATAAATGATATTTTCTTTTTCGAAAACACTATTATTTATAAATGGGATATATTGTAAGTAAATAAGTATTGGAGGTCTTTTTGCACCAGTGCGCTCTTTCATGCAGCTTCTGCATCAAACGATTTTTGGATACATAATTTTAGTTATGAATCAACTAATGCGGAGGACCTGGGTTCGATTCCCGGCCGTGGTCGAATCTTTTATCTTGTAATAAAATAATTTAAAAATTATTAATTAAAATATTCAACCAAAGACCATAAATAAATGCCTCATTTAATAATTTTAGTAACTGCGCCGCCTCCGAAAATATTGTGATGTATTTAACATGGTATTTAATATTTTAATATAATAATTTTTATTAGCAGCTAGTATATATTCGTACTAATCAAAATAAAATTATCCGATTATATTATATTAGAAGGTCCCGAAGTCATACAACTTTCAGAAGCCCCTGTGAATTAAAATGAATCGAGATAGAAGCAGGATTGGAAACGAGTGGGGAAAACCTTTTTTGTGAATTTATTGTGAAAGGATGTTTATTGTTCCAAAACCCTGTTGTGTCCATTGCTGAAATTTTACATTAAAAAAAAAATAAATAAACGAATTTTAAAATAAAAATAAATGATATTTGCTTTCTCGAACACTCTATTATTTATAAATGGGATATATTGTAAGTAAATAAGTAAATAAGTATTGGAGGTCTTTTTGCACCAGTGCGCTCTTACATGCAGCTTTAGCATCAAACGATTTTTGGATACATAATTTTAGTAATCAGTCAACTAATGCGGGGGACCTGGGTTCGATTCCCGGCCGTGGTCGAATCTTTTATCTTGTAATAAAATAATTTAAAAATTATTAATTAAAATATTCAACCAAAGACCATAAATAAATGCATCATTTAATAGTTTTAGTAACTGCGCCGCCTCCGAAAAGATTGTGATGTATTTAAATTGGTATTTAATATTTTAATTTAATAATTTTTATTAGCAGTTAGTATATATTTGTACTAATTAAAATAAAATTTTCCGTTTATATTATATTAGAAGGTCCCAAAGTCATACTACTTTCAGAAGCCCCGGTGAATTATAATGAATCGAGATAGAAGCAGGATTGGAAACGTGTGGGTAAACTTTTTTTGTGAATTTATTGTGAAAGGATGTTTGTTGTTCCAAAACCCTGTTATGTCCATTGCTAAAAATGTTACAAAAAAAAATAAAAAAAAAATTTTAAAATAAAAATCAATAAAATTTGCTTTCTCAACAACTCTATTATTTATAAATGGAATTAAATTATTTATAAATGTAAGTAAATATGTATTGGAGGTCTTTTTGCACCAGTGCGGTCTTTTCTGCAGCTTCAGCATCAAAGGATTTTTGGATACATAATTTTAGTAATATATCAACTAATGCGGAGGACCTGGGTTCGATTCCAGGCCGTGGTCGAATCTTTTATCTTCTAATAAAATAATTTAAAAAATTATAAATTAAAATATTCAACCAAAGACCATAAATAAATGCATCATTTAATAGTTTTAGTAACTGCGCCGCCTCCGAAAAGATTGTGATGTATTTAACTTGGTATTTAATATTTTAATTTAATAATTTTTATAAGCAGTTAGTATATATTTGTACTAATCAAAATAAAATTTTCCGTTTATATTATATTAGAAGGTCCCGAAGTCATACAACTTTCAGAAGCCCCAGTGAATTATAATGAATCGAGATAGAAGTAGGATTGGAAACGAGTGGGTAAACTTTTTTTGTGAATTTATTGTGAAAGGATGTTTGTTGTTCCAAAACCCAGTTATAACCATTGCTGAAATTTTACATTAAAAAAAAAAATAAATAAACGAATTTAAGAAAAAAATAAATGATATTTGCTTTCTCGAAAACACTATTATTTATAAATGGGATATATTGTAAGTAAATAAGTAAATAAGTATTGGAGGTCTTTTTGCACCAGTGCGCTCTTTCATGCAGCTTCTGCATCAAACGATTTTTGGATACATAATTTTAGTTATGAATCAACTAATGCGGAGGACCTGGGTTCGATTCCCGGCCGTGGTCGAATCTTTTATCTTGTAATAAAATAATTTAAAAATTATTAATTAAAATATTCAACCAAACACCATAAATAAATGCATCATTTAATAATTTTAGTAACTGCGCCGCCTCCGAAAAGATTGTGATGTATTTAACATGGTATTTAATATTTTAATTTAATAATTTTTATTAGCAGTTAGTATATATTCGTACTAATCAAAATAAAATTATCCGTTTATATTATTTAGTAAAAAAAAAAAAAAGTATTTTTATTACATTTTACTTTCACTTACCTATATATTTCTCTTTATTGCTTTTAAGATTTTACATCTTGTAGCAAGGAGTTCTCCAGGCATAAATTGTACATACAAATAAATTAATAAGTTTTACATACAAAAAAAAAGAAAAAAAAAATATATATATACATAATAATAATAAAATAAATAAAAATATATATAAATGAACAAAATTAACTTTACACTGATTCGTATCGGAATAAAAGAATAATACAGAGGGCGAAAAAAACAGAATTATACATAACTAGGTAATGAAATAAACATTCATCTTCTTCAGGAAATTGCTCCTCTCCTTCCATGATTAATATAAGTAATATTACATTTATAAAGAAAAGAACAAGCAGACATGTATTTAAAAAGTATATGTACATCTTACACAAGTATTTACCCATCAGAAGCTATATATATATATATATATGCATATATACATATACATATACATACATATACACACATACATACACATACATACATACATATATATACACATGTAAGAAAAATAAATCAAATAATTTCCATTGAATTAATTTCAAAAACCCTAAAAATAAAAGTTATTCGTACATGATGAAGCTTCTAATTTTTGTGCTTTGTTTAATATAAATGAAAATTATTCAATTATTTAAATTATTAATAAATTATATTAAATTATTTATAAATATTCCGTTTAAATTATATTAGAAGGTCCCGAAGTCATACTACTTTCAGAAGCCCCGGTGAATTATAATGAATCGAGATAGAAGCAGGATTGGAAACGAGTAAGTAAACTTTTTTTGTGAAATTATTGTGAAAGGATGTTTGTTGTTCCAAAACCATGTTATGTCCATTGCTGAAATTTTACATTAAAAAAAAAAAAATAAAACGAATTTTAAAATAAAAATAAATGATATTTGCTTTCTCGAAAACACTATTATTTATAAATGGGGTTAAATTATTTATAAATGTAAGTAAATATGTATTGGAGGTCTTTTTGCACCAGTGCACTCTTTTAACCTGCTGCAGCTTCAGCATCAAACGATTTTTGGATACATAATTTTAGTAATCAATCAACTAATGTGGAGGACCTGGGTTCGACTCACGGCCGTGGTCGAAACTTTTATCGTCTAATAAAATAATTTAAAAATTATTAATTAAAATATTCAACCAAAGACCATAAATAAATGCATCATTTAATAATTTTAGTAACTGCGCCGCCTCCGAAATGATTGTGATGTATTTAACATGGTATTTAATATTTTAATTTAATAATTTTTATTAGCAGTTACTATATATTCGTACTAATCAAAATAAAATTATCCGATTAAATTATATAAGAAGGTCCCGAAGTCATACTACTTTCAAAGGCCCCGGTGAATTAAAATGAATCGAGATAAAAGCAGGATTGGAAACGAGTAGGTAAACTTTTATTGTGAATTTATTGTGAAAGGATGTTTGTTGTTCAAAACCCTGTTATGTCCATTGCTAAAAATGTTACATTAAAAAAAAATAAAAAACCAAATTTTAAAATAAAAATAAATAAAATTTGCTTTCTCAACAACTCTATTATTTATAAATGGAATTAAATTATTTATAAAAGTAAGTAAATATGTATTGGAGGTCTTTTTGCACCAGTGCACTCTTTTAACCTGCTGCAGCTTCAGCATCAAACGATTTTTGGATACATAATTTTAGTAATCAATCAACTAATGCGGAGGACCTGGGTTCGATTCCCGGCCGTGGACGAATCTTTTATCTTCTAATAAAATAATTTAAAAATTATAAATTAAAATATTCTACCAAAGACCATAAATAAATGCATCATTTAATAATTTTAGTAACTGCGCCGCCTCCGAAAAGATTGTGATGTATTTAACATGGTATTTAATATTTTAATATAATAATTTTTATTAGCAGTTAGTATATATTCGTACTAATCAAAATAAAATTATCCGTTTATATTATATTAGAAGGTCCCGAAGTCATAATACTTTCAGAAGCCCCGGTGAATTATAATGAATCGAGATAGAAGCAGGATTGGAAACGAGTGGGTAAACTTTTTTTGTGAATTTATTGTGAAAGGATGTTTGTTGTTCCAAAACCCTGTTATGTCCATTGCTGAAATTTTACATTAAAAAAAAAATAAATAAACGAATTTAAGAAAAAAATAAATGATATTTGCTTTCTCGAAAACACTATTATTTATAAATGGGATATATTGTAAGTAAATAAGTAAATAAGTATTGGATGTCTTTTTGCACCAGTGCGCTCTTTCATGCAGCTTCTGCATCAAACGATTTTTGGAGACATAATTTTAGTAATCAATCAACTAATGCGGAGGACCTGGGTTCGATTCCCGGCCGTGGACGAATCTTTTATCTTCTAATAAAATAATTTAAAAATTATAAATTAAAATATTCAACCAAAGACCATAAATAAATGCATCATTTAATAATTTTAGTAACTGCGCCGCCTCCGAAAAGATTGTGATGTATTTAACTTGGTATTTAATATTTTAATTTAATAATTTTTATTAGCAGTTACTATATATTTGTACTAATCAAAATAAAATTATCCGTTTATATTATATTAGAAGGTCTCCAAGTCATACTACTTTCAGAAGCCCCGGTGAATTATAATGAAACGAGATAGAAGCAGGATTGGAAACGAGTGTGTAAACTTTTTTTGTGAATTTATTGTGAAAGGATGTTTGTTGTTCCTAAACACTGTTATGTCCATTGCTGAAATTTTATATTAAAAAAAAAATAAACGAATTTAAAAAAAAAAAAAAATGAAATTTGCTCTTTCGATAACTCTATTATTTATAAATGGGATATATAAGAATGTATTAGAGGTCTTTTTGCACCAGTGCGGTCTTTTCTGCAGCTTCAGCATCAAAGGATTTTCGGATACATAATTTTAGTAATATATCAACTAATGCGGAGGACCTGGGTTCGATTCCCGGCCGTGGTCGAATCTTTTATCTTGTAATAAAATAATTTAAAAATTATAAATTAAAATATTCAACCAAAGACCATAAATAAATGCATCATTTAATAATTTTAGTAACTGCGCCGCATCCGAAAATATTGTGATGTATTTAACATGGTATTTAATATTTTAATATAATAATTTTTATTAGCAGTTAGTATATATTCGTAGTAATCAAAATAAAATTATCCGTTTATATTATATAAGAAGGTCCCGAAATCATACTACTTTTAGAAGCCCCGGTGAAATAAAATGAATCGAGATAGAAGCAGGATTGGAAACGAGTGGGTAAACTTTTTTGTGAATTTATTGTGAAAGGATGTTTGTTGTTCCAAAACCCTGTAATGTCCATTGCTGAAATTTTACATTAAAAAAGAAAAATAAACAAATTTTAAAATAAAAATAAATGAAATTTGCTTTCTCGACAACTCTATTATTTATAAATGGGATATATAAGAAATTTTGGAGGTCTTTTTGCACCAGTGCGCTCTTTTATGCAGCTTCAGCATCAAAGGATTTTTTGATACATAATTTTATTAATCAATCAACTAATGCGGAGGACCTGGGTTCGATTCCGGGCTGTGGTCGAATCTTTTATCTTTTAATAAAATAATTTAAAAATTATAAATTAAAATATTCAACTAAAGACCATAAATAAATGCATCATTTAATAATTTTAGTAACTGCGCCGCCTCTGAAAAGATTGTGATGTATTAAACATGGTATTTAATATTTTAATTTTATAATTTTTATTAGCAGTTAGTATATATTTGTACTAATTAAAATAAAATTTTCCGTTTATATTATATTAGAAGGTCCCAAAGTCATACTACTTTCAGAAGCCCCGGTGAATTATAATGATTCGAGATAGAAGCAGGATTGGAAACGTGTGGGTAAACTTTTTTTGTGAATTTATTGTGAAAGGATGTTTGTTGTTCCAAAACCCTGTTATGTCCATTGCTGAAATTTTACATTAAAAAAAATAAAAATAAACTAATTTTAAAAATAAAAATAAATGAAATTTGTTTGTTTGTTTGTTTAACGTCTTTTTTTATGCTACTTAGGCTAATCGGACGATGTTACAGCAAATGAAATTTGCTTTTTTGACAACTCTATTATTTATAAATGGGATATATAAGAAATTTGTGAGGTCTTTTTGCACCAGTGCGCTCTTTTATGCAGCTTCAGCATCAAACGATTTTAGGATACATAATTTTAATAATCAATCAATCAATTTCTTTCCAATAAACCTATTCTAATAAACCTGTGGCATAGGGTAAGTGATAAATAAAGAAAAAAATCTAAATTGAACTATATCTTTAATTTTATTAACCAATAATGTAAATCGTTTATACCTCCTTTAATATATCATTTAACTGACACAATTTAGTTAATGGATGCTGACTGGCAATTTAACATTAATCAATAAATACTGACCACACAATATTACAACTAGTACTGTATATCTATTAACCTTATCTGTTGGGCACTCTCTGGTGTTGTCTCTGGCCTATCTGCTGGATCAGTCCCTGCTATCTCTGAGGCTCTCTCAGACTCAGCACAGCGTGCCCTCTCAGCTTGTCTGGCTATCTGGAATCGCTCTCTTCCTGGACCTCCGTATTCCTCGTACTTCACTGTCCCTGAACTCTGTCCGCCTCCGAACTCTCTCTCCTCCGAACTCCCTTTCCGAGCTCTCCACTCGACCCGCTCCTACTTTTTTATTTACTTTTTTTTTCTCCAAACCCCTTATTAATTGTTTTGGTGCGAGGTCAAAGTGGAAATTTAAAACTAATTTCCAGCTAAAGTGTGTGTTACGGCTTTGTACTGGAACTGGGTTCCATTTTAAAGCAGTTAGTATATATTCCTACTTATCAAATAAAATTATCCGTTTATACTATATTAGAAGGCCCTGAAGCCATGTTACTTTCAGAAGCCTCGGTGAAATAAAATGAATCGAGATGAAAGGAGGATTGGAAACGAGTGGGTAAACTTTTTTTGTGAGTTAATTGTGATGGGATGTTTGTTGTACCAAATCCCTGTTATGTCCATTACTGTAATTTTACATTAAAAAAAATAAATTAACGAATTATAAAAATAAAGGAAATTTACTTTCTTGACAACTCTATTATTGATAAATGGGATATATAAGAAAATATTGTAGGTCTTTTTGTAGCATAGCTCCTGACTCTGTGCTTCTTATGATTTTTAAAATAATAATTTTAGTCATGTTGTATTTATATAGATCCTTTGTTAACCTCAAACTTTTACAATATTCTTTTGAAGTTTCCGTTTAACATTCAATGTTGGAGGGGATAAGGGGATTTGTAAAATAATCCATTTGACTGTGAAGCTTGACTGAAAAGACTATAGTTGTTAACTAGTAAAAATTTTTATTTTTTTATTTTATGACAGATGTTCACATCCTACTTTATTAAAAATTGTGGTCACAGGTGAGTATGAACATATTTCATTACTTAATTTTTTTAAATTATTTGGTTAATATGATATTTAAAGAAATTCTAAATTTTTCGATGGACATCTTGAAAATGGCTTAATGCCGAAACATTGAACAGAATAGTGTAATAGCTTAAGGTTAAAAAATAATCTATATAAAAAAAACTTGACTAATATCTGCATAGCCTCAAAACAGTAAAGGTATATCATAAGCAATAATTTTCTTTTTCAATACGTTTTTAATCTTGATAAGAAGACATTTTAGATAGGATTTTGATTAAAAAACATTCAAAAAATGGACTTTACAGGGTTTGGGATAACATACCTCAATTAAAAGTCCAAGGATTTTGATATCCTTTATTATATTCAACTATATTATCGATAGTGGGTGGAATAATTTCCGCAAATTTCAAGTATTCTATTCTGTTGGCGATGGAATAAAATAAAATTTTATTAAGGTTGATATATATATTTAGTATTTTTAGTATAATTTCAGAAGCCCCGATGACGATCCACAAGTTAAATCGATACGCTACTATTCGAAAAAAAAAAAAAAAAAAATTCACCTGAAAATCCTGATAATCATTATACCTATCGTAAAGAATAACAGTTGCCTATCTCCTACCTCAAGAATAATTATTGCATTGAAAACCTGCTTTGTCAAAATTTTTCACGATCGCCGTAGTTTCTGTTACTATATTGGCTTTCGTATATAGGTACATGAAATTAAAAACGTCATAGACTCATAGAGAAAATACCCATTGGTAACACTACAAAACTATATTAGAAGGCCCTGAAGCTATATTACTTTCAGAAGTTTCGGTGGAATATAATGAATCGAGATAGAAGCAGGATTGGAAACGAGTTGGTAAACTTTTTTGTGAGTTAATTGTGAAAGGATATTTGTTGTGCCAAATCCCTGTTATGTCCATTACTGTAAGCAGGTCTTCTTGAAAACGTCTTAATGCCGAAACATTGAACAGAATATTGTAATAGTTTAAGGTTAAAAAAGAATCTATATAATAAAACTTGACTAATATCTGCATAGCCTCAAAACAGTAAAGGTATATCATAATCAATAACTTTCTTTTTCAATACGTTTTTAATCTTGATAAGAAGACATTTTAGATAGGATTTTGATTAAAAAACAATCAAAAAATGGACTTTACAGGTTTTGGCATAACATACCTCAATTAAAACTCCAAGGGTTTTGATTGCCTAAATTATATATTATCAATAGTGGGTGGAATAATTTCCGCAAATTTCAAGTATTCTATTCTGTTGGCGATGGAATAAAATAAAATTGTATTAAGGTTGACCACAGGCCTAGGAAATCCCGTATAGCCAAAACGGCGAGAAAGGGGAGCACTAGTAATGTAAAACTATCGTCTCAGCTCTCTATAGTTTCGATAGTATCGGACATAAAACTATCGATACTATAGAAAGAATGTTGTGGTGATCGGTGGGGGGGGGGGGTGGAGAGGAGCGGGGTAGAATACTAGAATTTTTAATTTGGAACGAGAGGAGCTATAATGCTTGTTTTTAATTGCACATATATATTTGTTCTTTGTCATTAACCGAGTGATTTTCAAGTAAAGAACCTGGCCGGGAATCATTTGTTTTTGCAAACCATTCGTTGTTTTTTTTTCAGTCAAATACCTCATGTTTTAGCCTTGACAAAATGTATTTGTTTTTAGCCTACACATAGGTTTCCTTCCATAATTTTTAATTATTTAATTGAGATTCGTATATCGCGATATACCTTTGAAATCGAATCAAAATGGATATATGTGGATGACACTGATCAGTTAATTTGAGTTTTTTATTTTTTATATAGAGTAGTAAAGCATTTTTTGTTAAAAAAATAAATAAAATTACAGTATTACATTTTTTTATTCTCCATTTAAGTGAATTATATATTAGAAGGGTGCTTACAGGAATAGGGTATCACTATTCCCCTATTAAAAACAAATATTTCGATTGCCGTATGGATAATTACAAAACTATATCGATTAGATAGCAAAAAGACGAAGCAACAAAAAAAAAATTAGAAAAAGCAAAACAAATAAAAGACAAAGTGCAATAGAAAATAAAATAAATCATTGTTTAATGCAGAATATCTTTTGACCAACGCCTCAACGGCCTTCTTGCCGGATTCTTAGAGTTCGTGGGAGTGAGTAGAGCTTGAGTTAGTGGGTTGGAATTTGGAGTAAGTCTGTCATGGAAGTCACGGTAACGATCTATGTATCTTGCTTGAATGTAAAGCATGTCGAGGTCGGTGTGTAAGGTCTCCTTAGAGACATAAAAAGGGGCATCTAAGATTTTTATAAGTACTCTTGAGTGAAATGATTGTATAAATTGTACATTTGATTTTTCTTCTGTTTTTCATATGAAAGAATAAAATAAATAATGAATGAACAATATCTGCATAAACTTTTCAAAATAGAGAAGTATATGCAAACCGTTTTACAAAGAAGCGATTTTACCATTTTTATGCATAATCCCTTTATTTCATTTAGAACCTTTTAGAGTAAAGGTCGTCATGTTCACAAGAGTCTTTCGATGGCATATGTACCAGCAATTTAAAAATATATAATTATTTTTCATCCTTCCTGGAAAATATTAATATTCTGATAAAATTCAAACCACCCACTTCTAGAAACGAGGTTATTATTTTATTCGATTATGCGCCACAAAAGTGTTTGCTTCCCTTATACAAACTATTCCCCTCTTGACTATCAATGAAACGAAGCGGAGTATGTATACTCAGGTCTCCTATTAATGCGGTCTCCAACTAATTTCAGCTCTAGCATACTCGTTCCATAAGGGATACCAGGAATTATATCTGAGAGATAAATTTATAGCTGTAACGCACTCCTTTGTCTCGATGTTATAATTTTCTAAACGACTATGTTCTCTATTTATTATTCACCCCTAACTTAAGATTTCTCCGCAGATCTATTACATTTTATTTTTTTTTATATGCCTAACACAGCATTCTTAAATATTGGCTGCCGGCAAGAGCCGCGTGATACGTGGATCGTAAAAGTTATTCATGTGACGTATGCATATTATTTTCAGACAAATATATCGACCTTAAAAAAAAAAACCAATAGCAATATAAATACCAATAATAATACGAAAATACCAATAATAATAAATTATATTCTTCATACCACTGGAGTAAATTTCCTCGGAATAAAGACTGATAGATATATTGATTTTCGGCCTCAAGAAAAGACATAGAAAAGGGATATAAATTATAATCTGATGCCCATTGCAACAAAAATATATTTTTCTCTTTCGCAAAAGTTTTAGGTGTAATATTTTATATTTCGTTCTCGCATTTTTTTTTTTGGGGGGAGGGGGTTGTAAAATTATAATCCTGGCATAAAGAATTGAAATTTATTTTTAAATTAAATATGACATTTTCAGTGTCCATTGGATGAGTCAAAATTTAATTAATTGAAATGAACCAATCGTATTGTCTTTTAATTTTCAAAATAATATCAACCAAGTGAAATATAAGTAACAGAGAAAAAACATTAGAAACATAGTTAATCCAGGTATAAACGAAACTTGAGGCGCAGGTAATTCCCCAGGGGACTATTATCCTGTGAATATTTAAGGGAGGCGATTGTTGAAATAGCGGTTTAGTGGAACGATCACCGTTATTAACCTAGACTCTACCTCAATTACCTCTATCGCACTCCCCTACTAGATAATTCAACAAGTTTGCCGATGAGGGGAAATTGTGCAATCTCGAAGAGGAGGATGTGCCTGGGTGTCGCTTAATGTCGGCGGAACTGCTTCTGAACAGCAGATAAAGGGATAAGAGCCTTCTTTTGCGTGGGAGTGGGGGGGGGGGTATATTTAGGATTAATAAACAGAGCTTTCTGCAGACTTTTATAGAAACGGAAATGCATATGAATCTCGAATGAATTATGTGAAAAATGGTGATAAAAGCATAGTTTCGATAGGTGGGTTTAGCCGGCACCCTAAGCAGACATTTTGTAAGAATAGAAACGTCCTTCGAAGCCTGTTATCCGCATCTTGACATATGCATAAACACAACTAAAAAATTGCTAGTCAGTCAATATCACCCTATATGAATACAAGAAGGTTTTGCATCTACTTTTTTCAATGTCTCTGACGATGCTGCTGGTCTTGTGAAACGAAACCGGATTCCTTCACTACCATCATCCTATCTCAACACCTTTAATATTCTACCTATCCTAGATTTACTATCTTATCTAATCCAAAATGCAGTATCGAGTATTTTGGGTATTGTATATAAATCTCCAAATATCAGTCAAACTTCCGACCAAGAATTTGAATTGAATATAAAGGTATATTTCCGCAATATTTTCGACTAATGCGGTTTCTGTGATGTTGTTTAATTTTTTATTAAAAATCACTTAAGGAGTCCAAATGAAAAGAGCTAAAAAAAATTTTAGTTTAGACTATCTAGAAGAGTAGTCAATTTATAATGGGATAGGTTATTTAGTTTAACACAACATTAAGTTTTAGGACAGGTTAACACATTAGTTTACTGTATTTTATTTGTTTAATTTACGCCATTTTATGCTACTAAGTCTAATCAGACGATGTTATAATGGGAGTCCTAAATTTTGCCAAGCTAGGGATAATTAGGATGGGAATCTTTAACGAGTAACTAACATCGTACAGGCTCGGGATCTACATTTTACGTTCTATTCGATGGACGGCATAGCTAAGGATTTTTTTTTTTTTTTTTTGCAATCTGCAAGTTAGCAATAAGCAAATGCGTGGTATTCCAACTGGTTAAATTGAAGGGGCGGGGCAAAATAGTGAATCATTAAATTTACTTTTAAAATTACAATTGTTCCAAATCCGTTTTCTACATCAAATATTACAGTCAACTTCGTATAATTGGGTCATCGGATTATTGGAACCACCACTTAATTGAGCCATTTTCTGACAAGTATATTTCATATGAACCCTTGTCTTTCATCACTACAAATAAGAGTGCTAATGTTACCTCCAAATGTTTAAGTGTGAATAAAATAACGATCCTCATTTTTATAACGGTCTGAGGAGCTTTTTTTGTAAAGTGCTTGGGGATTCTGGGGCACGGATATCTCGCACAAAAGAATTAAGCAACGGTTAGGAAGGCATTAAAAATGAAAATAAGAGGTCATGAATAAAGGGAAAAGTTCTCTGCTTTTCTCTCGTTCATTCTATATTAAACTCGCCTATCCGAAGTTAATTAGCATTCAAAACGAAAAGGAATAGAATTTTAAGTAACAAAGAAATGACGTTTGGTAAAATATATTTAATTATTAATTAAAATTAAAAGCAATTTGTTGTTTGTTAAATCGATTGTTTAATAAATCGATGAAACGAGAAATGTAAAAAAATAATTTGTTTTTTAAATATTAAGTAAGTAATAAGAAATAATTAGAAGGCAAATAATGAAAAAAAACATTTTATAAAAAAATATTAAACCGACTTCGAAACCTAGGAACCAGTGAAAATAAATTCACTGAAAAGTATGAAATAATTACCTTCTGATTTTTATGAATACACAGCAGAATTGAAAATGGTATAAAAAGTGGAAAAGTGCAATAAGACGAATAATTTTATTTTAATTTGTACAAACACACACAATTGTTAATAAAAATTATTAAATTTAAATATTAAACACTATGTTCAATACAACACAATCTTTTCGGAGGCGGCGCAAAATAGAAATAACATGTTACTGATACAATTCCATTAGTAGGCATTGAAATCAATAGCTGGGAAGAGAAGATCCATTTAGAAGATTTTCATAATGTCTAGTGTAAAAAATTTTAAATTTTGCGCCGCCTCCGAAAAGATTGTGTTGTATTGAACATAGAATTTAATATTTAAATTTAATAATTTTTATTAACAATTAGTGTGTATTTGTACAAATCAAAATAAAATTATTTGTCTTATTGCACTTTTCCAGTTTTTATACCATTTTCAATTCTGCTGTGTATTCATAAAAATCAGAAGGTAATTATTTCATACTTTTCAGTGAATTTATTTTCACTGGTTCCTAGGTTTCGAAGTCGGTTTAATATTTTTTTATAAAATGTTTTTTATTTCACAATTTTTAGTTGGAAAAGATAACAAATGTAGAAAACCGTACGTTGGTTTAAACATTTCGTTGGTAATTGGTCGTTGATTAAACGTTGGTTTAAAAATTTCGAAATCTTTTTACGCTCTACCACGTTTGTCTTTCCCAGGTCTTTTTATTATACAATAATTGTATAAAATTATTATGAAATACACTTTACCTTTTCAATTTTATGAATACACACAGAAAAGTGGGAAAGCGGTGCGTGTATTATACAACGTTTAACACACTACGTTTTATAATTATAAATGGATTTTTTTTTTTTTTAAAAAAGATCAATGTTCAATTGGGAAGGGAACACATAAAATGTTTTTCCACAATGACAATATTTTTCCTTTGCTAAATGTCGTCAGTACTTGTCGTTTACGTAGAGAATCAGTGTTCCGAGATGTGTCGAGTTAAATATACATAAATACATAAATCCGGCCATTCCAAGATGAAGTAGATAAGTCACTGAACAGTCGAGAATTTGGCCGGTTTTAGACAAGATATCGTTAATGGAGAATCGATGAGGATGCTAATATGACCTATAGTAAATTTGAAAGTAATTTTTAAATTTTGATTGCTTGAATATCCTTCTAAAAACTATGGCGATATTAAACACGATTTCATTGGATTACATCATTGGATAGAAGTCCCTGCAAAAAAGGGGCAACCATAAAATTTATCGATATCAAAAAGACTGTCTCGCTAGGATAGAAGCAACAGGAATTGGGACTCACATATGGTTAATTTATTATTACGAAGGATATTATTATTCTCCGTATTAGACTACTGACTTAATTCCAAAGGTTGATTCAATTATGTTCGTAATTCCTTTCGATGATTTTTTGACTAAATTTATTACCGAAGTACTATGAATTATATCCTTCGTAATAAAACATTATTCAGAAAATAAATTGCTAAACAATGTTGCTTCAATTCTTGTGGCGTAGCATTTATCATCATTTTTAACAATCATTTCCATGACTGCCAAATTTTAGCTGAGGGGACTTTCATACAAATGAGGTTGTTTTCGGGTAGTTATCAAGTTTTATTTTGTAGTTTTTATTGATGGATGAACACCAGCAAAAGCCTCGATAGTTGTAGAAACAAATTTAAAAACCGATACTAGTAATCCGGATAACATAACAGAAGTGTCACTCTTAAAGGATCGGCACAAGACCTCCGGCAAGATATTCAACAGTAACCGAGTGTATCCGGAAGAAGAAAGAGGTATCTGAATCCTTTATTAAGTCAACTGAAAATGAGCTTTTCCAGGAATTATTGTATTCTTTTTTAATGTGCATAGTCAATAAAAGATAGAAATCAAAATCTAATTTAAATCAATAATAGCTACGATTTTAAATTTAAACGATCCTAAATCCTAAATATCTTAAATTCTGCTTTAAAACGATTACCATATACCCAGTCTTTATTGGAATTCCACGAATTTCGTTGTCTTATGATTATGGTGTCCAACCGTTGATTAGATCTAAATAAAGAAGGTTTACTGTTATCGGTGAATATATATCTATCTTCTATTTATGCTAATATCGCTACAGACAACGACAGCGATATTATATTCTGCTGATATTTATATCTTCATTTAAATCTAATGTTGAAAAATTAGTTAAGGTTATGTATAGGTTTGTTCCAACAAGCACGTAAAACACATCGATAACTAACAGACTGCTCATGTTCTCCCCCCACTCTTTTGATTCTGAATTTGATTGGTTGGTTTTCCCATTTGATTCATCTAGCAGTAATACAATATTTGGATTTGTTAGTTATCAATTAGTTTTAATAGCTTGTTGGAGCATACCTTATGTTATATATGCCATATGTTTTTCCAATAAGTAAACAATTTGAGCGATAATTAAATAATTATTTTCATGTTTTTTTCCGATAACTTCTTAAATAAATTAGGAACCCCAAAAAGGTTTAGATGGGACCACATTGGGAAAATACTCTACAAGATGCAAAAGGTTTCATTCCAATTGGTCCACCCATCTCTGAGTAATCGGTGAACATACATAGAAAAAAAAAAAAAAAAAAAAAAAGGCACAAAAAAAAAAAAAAGTCACATACGTATCGAATTGAGTAACCTCCTCTTTCGTTCGAAGTCGGTTAAAAAAAGAATACAGTTTTCATATGCAATATAAAACAATAAATCTAACAAGACAATGGTATCTCATATCAAAGAATAATAGCATATTAGAATTTTTGCAGCTGCTCTCTAATTCTTCTATGGCCCCTGCTAATGCTGATATGTTTCATAATATTATTACAACATCGTCAGCATAGTGGAAAACCATATATGTAAAATATAATATGTGAGATCTTAGAAAAATGATACCTATACACATATTTTTTATGGATACTTCTTAGGAAAATATAAGGAGATTTTTTTAAATATTAAGCAAGTAATAAGAAATAATTAGAAGGCAAATAATGAAAAAAGAATCCCTTTTTTATGGGGATGAATTCGGAGAAATAGCGAGGAATACGAACCCTACGTAGTCAATTTATTGAAGCAATACCGATAGTTGGGTCATGTACTCCACATGGAGGATGAAAGGACATTACTAAAATGTTCGAACACTAGAAGAAAAGGAAGAACAATGGCGCGGTAACTCCAAGCCGTCGAAAAAGAAATGGCAGCGCTGGGAATAAGGTATCGAAAGGCAAGAGCACTGGGCAGATAAGTCTGGTGCAATTTTGTCAGGGAGGCCAAAGCCCACACCGGGCTGTATAGTATTATAGTAGTGCATTTCACTCATAAAGAAGTTTATTAAATTAACCAGAATGAAATTAACCGTAGCTGAATCATTAATAATAATAAAGAAATTGATAGATGAATTGAATTGAATAAATTTAATGGTTCTTCCCCCAAATTAATTTAAAGAAATGTAGAAAAGGGCGGATCTCAGATAAAGCACGAGGTGCCATCCCCTCGCTGTCCAAATAACACACTGCACAGCTAGGCACGCTATCCCACTTTCCTGGATCTTTGACGTGTAATTTCCTTTCAGGCGAAGAACAACGCGAGCAATAGCCGTGTTAAAAATGATAATGACCATTACGGCGATGAAAATGGATGCACTAGAGATATGAGATGGTAATTAAGATAAGTTCATGATGACAACTTGATGTTTATTGGGTTCAACGCTCTTGCATCCACCAACTAAGCCAGGAAGGTTTTCGTTAATCCGAAGGGTCGCTTCGATTTGATTCAAAATTGGAAGAACAGCATCTGTCTTCTGAATTGCTTGAGTTACTGCAGTTAGTTAATATAGTATAACTATCGCGGCTTCGCTTTTCATCAATAAAATTATAAGTATATGGTTAGTTAAATAATCCGACATATAAGTATATTTTCAGAAATTAAAATCTGTTTTCTACTCCTTGGGTACTAATGAAACATTCGAGGAAAGATAAACCCGAATTGCTTGTCTATGATGATGATAGGAAACTGAATAGTTAATTTTTACTTTTTTTAGTAATTCAATTATACTAGCTGACCCGTGTAAAGTATTCGCACTCTAACCTACTTAAACATCACTTAATTGAAGTACACACCGTATAGTTAATAGCGTTTAGAGCGTAGTGCGTCATGGGCATAGGTGAGGGTTTAAGTAAAGCCCCTGTGCAGTCCCCTTGCACTTGACAAAATGTGAAGCTAGGACACAAAAGGAGGAGCCAGGAATAAACTGCAATACAGAGAAGAGGTTAGGTTAGAAGATGGAATACACAAATACACATATCGGTTCCGCGGAAAGCGAGTGCGCTGAATCTATAGACTGTAGCGACTAAAGAAGGCTTTGAAATGATGTGTCATTCATGAAATTTGAAGAGGTATTAAGAAAGTTATGGCGTATCTACAAAAAAATGGCCTTGAGAAATAATATGAAAATAAATGGTTAAAATATTCCAAGCGAATTCTATCTCATCAAATATTCAATGTGCCGTTTCACACACATAACTCATATATTCTGCGGATCTCATCAACGAACTCCACCCACCAGGGCATCTGAAGTATTAAAAATAAACTTTTACGCCGTCATAGCACCACAGGGAAAATAAAATAGGGGGCACATGAGCGATATTTGCTCTTTTAGTGCTACTTGCAGACTGGTGCAATTGGAATTCTTCTTTATATGGAGCAATATCATATTATCTTTATATCATTGCCATATCCATGGTTATTTTATTCATGGTTATTTATATATATCATAGATAGCAATAACTTTTACTTGTTTTTATATACATACTAGCTGTATATACCGGTTTCACCCGGTGAATTTCATTTTTTAAATCTATAAATAATATATAAACTGAGACTTTTATCGACTCAAACGGTTGATTTTGTAAAAATCAATGTAAAGCGAAATCAAAAGGATTATTGTAACAATAAAGAATATACCCAGAGATCGGCTGAACTTATGCAATTTTAATATTGAGAGGTGGTCGCACCTGGTCTGAAAGAATTACTGAGCGAAATTTTGAGAATTTAGAACAAACGGTATGGATTTCTATAAAGAACAAACAAACAAACAAACAAACAGAATTTCAACTTTATTTATATATATATATATATATATATATATATATATATATATATATATACATATATATATATTAATATATATTAATAAATATTAATAATTAATTTAAAATTAATACAAAAAAAAGATATTTCGGTCGGCAGCAATACGAAACATAACTGGAAGTTTTTTTTGTTTTTGTTTTTTCATTCGCCAAAATGACTTAAAATTCGTAAATTTAAAGTTTCATAATTTTAATAGATAAACTTCTTACTTTTTTTAGTGTACTATCTAAAGAAATATCACAAGACATGACCACAAAAAACATCAATGTAATTTTAAAAAACCAAGACGATGTCGTCTAAGGCTAAAAAATTAAATGAATTTTGTTCTAAGCATTAACACTGAATGGGCCATACTACATGGTTAAAGCGATGTCAATCTATGGCTAAGCCAATAAACTATCTGTCAATCTATCTATATGGTGCTAAGGAACGCAACCTTGGTTATATAATGGAATAAGTAAATGCATGAGACTTTTTCAAAAATGGGTAAATATTTATAAAAATAGATTATTTAAATCTAATCGTTGATAAATTTTAATGTTGACAAGTCGACTTGTGTGACTATTCTTTTTTTTTCTTTTCTTCTTCACTTCTTCTTTTTTTTCTATTTTAATATTTAGATAATTTAATAGTATAGTATCAAATAATAAAAATAAAATACCATGGAGGAGCTATGCGCAATAACAAATTGACCCGAAAAAAAAAATTAATACTTATTAAACAATCGATTTTGTCGAAATTTCTACCCCAACACAATGAAATAAAACTAAATATGTGCCGAAAGAAAATACTTTATATGAACCCAAAGAAACATATAAAATGTGATTCAATATACTTCAATCAGCATGGGTTCAGTTATATTACGTGCCTATACAAAAAGTCTAAATCAATTGAATATTTACAATAAATGCCAATCTGTTGGGAAAATTAATTTTATTCTATAATTTTTTGTATTTTTAATAAATTTTGATGAAATGTAAAAAAACACAATTAAACAGTAGTAATACTATGAAATTAAAGTGATAGATGGTGCATTAGGAAGAACAAAAATGTTTTTAAATAAAGACAAATGTCAGAAAAATAAATGTCATAACGTTGTTAAACGTGGCAGATCCCGCTTTATCAGTTGAAGAAGTTGCGTGAGAACCAGGACGTGCCGCAGGCGTAAGGGGAATCTTCTTCAAGCACTCTGACGTGCGTCTGTTGTGATGGAAAAAACGATCTCATTTCTCTTCTAAAAAACATATCCTGAAGCATGACGTCTAAACTTGCAACGAGAGCGAAAGTAGAATACAAAATATCCCTGACATTTATTCGCAAGATGTATATGTCAGTGAATATTTATTACAGCACGAATGAAAATGAATAAAGTCCTGCATGATAAAATGATGTCCTTAAATGTAAACTTTAATTAAACAAACAAGAAGCTAAGTCAATGTAACTCAAATCTATCTAATAACTACTGTGATATTAATAAATATACATGTATAATTTTAAATATTAAAACAAAAAAGGATGTGTAATAATATAAAAAAAGGAGTAGTTGCATTCGGATAAGTATGTATTATTTTATATTGTAAAGATGAAGAAGATATTCCAAAATGCTTATCTTTTATATAATAAAACCATTTTGGATTGATGAAAGGTTGCTGAAGAATTAAATTAAGTCAACAAAAGATAAGAAGTATAATAGCAAAATTCTTTGGGAAGACAACAGTCATACATATTTTGAAAAATGTATGTATTGAAAAGGTAAAATTTACCTTACTGGATTCAGAAAAAGTATATAAATATTTCATATAACTATCCTAATTCAACTCATTATTTTTTACTTACTATTTTCCAGCTACGACTAATGATAGAAGTAGAAGTAGTACTTACCTACAAAGGAAAAATATTATATTAAAATATTTATTCTGTAACATATAAAAAATAAATATATAAAGGCACATATTATCATATCATAATATTATTATTGACTATTGTAAATTTTCCTTTTTATTGCAAAACAACTATGAAATGTATTTATTCATTTATAGATCTTCATTGAACATGGGCAGTTCAAACAAGGGAGTTATTATTTTTCGGGCTATACCTAGAGGAATTGGCCGACAAAACGTTTCTCCCAATGTCCAATGGAGCTGCTTTGCGTTCGCCCCATTTTACAACGTTAAAAACTTACTCAATTTTAGAGATAGTGTGAAATAGGTTCCCCCGCATCTTCATGGCCTACGCGGCTCGACATCAAGATGGGCATACGCCAGCATAATTGACACCACCCTTTGAAAGTATAAGCATATTTTTTTTCGTTTTAAAGAGAAAATTGGCAATTTAAGCAGCATATAACTTAAGGAAATAAAAAAAGATTTTTCCAGACGGAAAACTTCCTACAGAAAGTCTGGAAGGGAAGAAGTGATCTTCTGCCGACTCCGTTTTGGGGCTAGGCCTGGAAGCCCAAACTTGTACCCGATGCCATGCAGTAAGAACCGAAGCATATACATATGTAAAATATTTTCTAGATTGAGGCAACAATTTGAAATAGGCAAGTTAATATGAGATTTCATTCAAGGGGGAGAAAGTTTAAGCTTCGACTATCTCAAAAGGTGCAGTTACGACAATTTAAAAATTCTTGCAGAATGCCCTAACGAGGGTAAAGGTTGAGCAAAATAAATAATAAAATTTGAAAAAATAATTAATTAAAAAACTTTCATTTGTAGTCAGGGAAGCATACTTGATAATTACGATACCTCATAAATCGAGTATCATTAACTATTGATGGTTATTAATACTTAGTGGGGGTGGCCCACGGATCAGGGATCAATTCTCGGCCGTGGTCAAATCTTTTATCTTCTAATTAAATTGTTTAAAAATAATAAATAAATAAATTTCAACATATAAAAAAGAGTACTATTTACTATTATACTTTATATGTCTACTACAAATGTTTCAATCTTTCAAAGTTGATGGTCTCGACTAAAATCAGTATTTTTTTTATAAATTTTTTTAAAGCTTTTAACAGGTCCCAACCATGGCAGCAGTTCCATGCCGTTTCGCGTTCCTCCATGAGTGACATGAGAAATTAATGGTATGAAGTTTTGGAGACCGATAATGATATGTTCAGAGCCGTGGGCTCCTTTCTATGTATTTGTAATCAAGAAAGCAAGCTTGATACTACATAAAAAGAGTACACATCTGTTATAGATACTTCATCCCTAACTTGATGGTCTCGAACATAGGTTTTAAGTATTATGCAACAGCAGAATAAAATATAATTTCACTGATGATGCACTAATAGTTGTTAATTTAGAAGTAAAACTCATAACTGCATGTCAACAACAGGTGTATTTTCACCTATCCGAGAAGTTGAAAACCGACTTATATTCTCAGAACTACCCTCAGAGCAGAACAGCCCTCAGGGAGGAACAATAGGGGCCGAGTTTCTATAAATGGAACTGCCATGCATAAATAATTAAATGGCCGGGAGGATGAGAGGTAGGGGGTGGGGGTTAGACTTTGATAAAGACAGTTCAGGGGCGGTTTGTTGTTACCCCAGGGCCGGGGGTGGGGGGAGGGGGCCCACTCACTGCACAACAAAGCCCTCGCCTCTGCACTGCAAGCCCCGCTAATGAGAAAAACCCTCAGGCCATTCCTCTCGGTCTTCTTGTTGATACTCGCAATCACATCAACGTTTCTGCCCGAAAAGATTTGGATATCTCAAATATATGGGAAGCATCTATGGAAGATAACAACAAAAGAAACATTCGAATTATAAATACAGAAGAAAATTGGTAATACAGACGCGTTTTAAATTCATTGAAAGATTTTAATGTGAAAAAGGTAAGAAGATATGAAGAACCTAGTTGAAAACCGATGAAGCAACACTTACACAAATACACAGTTTTTTTTAGTTTTTTTTTATTTAGAAGGTCCAAAGGTATATTGAAGCGTCTAGTGCTTGGGTGAAACGGTCTGTGGTTCCGGTCATACAGCTAATCCAAAACTATTATAATTATCATTTAAATGATGTTTCGTTTTGAATATACTACTATCTATATCACTATACATATAGAAACAAGCAGACCCGGCCACGCGTTGCTGTGGCTCAGTAGTTATATCCTGATATTTTTAAACAAATACAGTCACACCAATATTCATTGTTAAAGATGAAAACCTTTCAGCTAATCAAAATGGAACGTGATTGAGAATAGAGCACTACACCATTTAAAAGTATTTGGTAAGGAATATAGGAAAGTTAAAGTTTTGATTTTTTACATCTCATATTTCAATGTAGTTTGATTAAAAAGGAGCTGATTGTGTTTATGACTCACAGCGCTGCCAAAACTATCGCCCTTTTTTGATGCATCGGTATGATCTAACTCGAAATTACTAAATTTTTACATTAGTTTTAAAAAGGATGACTGAACTTCTACCGGGTAAGTTTTGGTAACCTCAGCCGTTGATCTATTGATTATTGGCCTAACACTACTTCAACTTGGTATTGTTAGTTTAGCAACGGGTTTAATATTGCTCAGGGCCAGGCCAATCTTGGTTAACGCGTCATATATGTCCTTTTGATAGGCGTTTTTCTCAATTTCTTTGAGACCTCGATTTCCCGACCCTTCGGCAAATAAGTGTTCGGTGAGAGGGTGGTGTGTTGAAGCTTTTAATTTAGCAATATATTTGAGTAATAAGAAATCTCTTCTTAAAGAGGACGATATCTCCTATAAACCTTCCAGGCAACATTTTTGCTTGAATAACATTTCCTGTGATCCTTTTAATGAACAAACATGTACCGTTGCACAATTGAGGTGGATTTAAGTTACGAAGAAGAATGATCGTTGAGCCAATCTTCAACTGGAGATTGTTTGGGTGTATATCCAGGGAATTCAAAAATTCAGATGGGAAATTTACGGCTTCGTTTACATCTAGAACATTGACAATTGATTTTGGAAGTTTATTTCATCGAAATCAACATTTTTTGCTGCCAAAATAGCACGACTACCCAGCCAATTATAGTCCAAATAATTGTTCAAAATATCAGGAAAGACACTTTATATTAGTTCATTTTTCGTTTCTACAACAGTGGAAACATTTTCTGGTAATTTGATAAATTTTGAATTTCGATGCAGCTCTAATTCACCGTTTCCAATATAGAGCAATTGTTTAGAAAATATATCTGCCGAGTACCCTCATATTTATGCTTTTAAAAATTGGCTGTATTGCAATGATAATAGTAATATTTGATTCAGAAACATAGAACCTACTTGAAAATGATACATGGCTCGATGTACTTTTAGCAAAATTGATGCAAACACCTCCCTCCTTAATTCAAACTCTCTCTCTCTCTCTCTCTCTCTCTCTCTCTCTCTCTCCCTCTCTCTCTCTCTCTCTCCCTCTCTCTCTCTCTCTTTTAGAGAAGTTTTTCGCCTTTGATTACCTCCTAACAAAACGCTTGGTTGATTTTGGTGTAATTTTAATAAGGCAACGTGTTCTAAATAACTGGAAACGACATAGATTTACCATAAATTTGGGAACGAAATCATTACCTGAAAAAAACCTAAAACAGATAGCAAATGGATCGCGGTATCAAATCCAACATTCATAAAAACTGAACGAGGCATGGAACTAATTTAGAAATGATGATCCCAAATGCGAATGGAATGTCTGATGAATAACACATTATCTGAGAGACAAAGCAGCTTTTAACGAGTCAAAAACTTCATCGTTTTTTGGGAAGGGATAAATATTTTTCATGCACGATGGATAAAATTCGGAAAAATACAAAAAAAAAAAAAAAAAAAAAAGGTAGAGCGTAAATGTACGTGTAAACAGCAATTATAATGATCGATACCTATAGATAAACGTCGATTTTTTTATTTCATACTAAATTTTATAAATGATGTTTGTATACTAAATTTTCTGAAATGTTTGACGTCCTGGATGTTACCTGCATATTTGCATTTTAAGAAAGTACGTGCTAGAATAACTAATTGCTTTAGTTTTATTTTATTTTCTATTATTATTTTATTTTTTTATTAAATAAATGCAAAGGTGAAGGGATTCTCTCTTTTCTTGGGATGTATTTATAATCTAAACCTAATATTGAAATATAATTTTCAATCAACAACTTTTTGCAATCACTAAAGTTTAAGTTTATTGGTGTTGTGATCATAACTTTAGCTATTTTCAATTCCTTTTCGGAAATAGCAACATTTATCTTACCAATTATTTTTTTAAATTTGCCTTAGTGTACCTAATTATCGCATTAGTTTTTCATCGACTTTGTGATCTCTGAGAAAAGCGGCGCACAGTGGTCCAACCTGGAAAAAAACCTCATAAATGAAAGTAGCCCAAACCTAATTTTTTCTTGGTTTTCGAATACTTAGATACTTGTAGAACAATGGAAAGAAAATATTTTTTTAACTAGTTCAAAATTAAAATGTGTGTATACTAGTAAAATTGAACTTTTTAATGATTGAAAAAATCGTTCTTTTCTACCAAAATAAAAAAAAATTTCTACTCTGTATAAGATTAACAATAAAATATTCCCCAATACATCAGGAGTGTGTCATCTATATGTGCACTGTTATGGACTAAACATTTTTAAATAATATCACTAGTTAGAGAAGAAATTAATTTTCGAAATCGTTGGTGAAATAAGTATGATTTTTTGACTTTGTTGGTTTATATATAGTTTGCGTTACGTTGCCTTCCGGTCGCAATGGTTTAATATGTAACTGTAGGTAGTAGAGGGGCTGTGGTAAAATTTTCAGCGCCAACTTCAGCCAACTTTGGGATTTATAACGATTTAAACCTTCATCTATGGTTCGAGTGGCGAAGGCGGGTGACCATGGGGAGGAACTATTAGTTAAGAAAAATCCTCCTATAGGTCTCTAAGATAGGGGGACTGGCTTAGAATTAAAATAAAATAAATCACACGTTATGATCATTTTAATTCTAATATACTAAAATAAAATTATTTTAATTTTAATTCTTAAACACTCAAAAAAAGTTGTTTTATGTTGTATTTTAAATAATCAAATAAAGTACAACTACAAGTAGGTTGTTTGAAGTTGCACAGTTTGCTTATAGTGTATGGTGATCCTTTGCATTAGAGCTCTCACCCCTGAAAATTGAGGCGGTAAATTTATTTCAGTTTGATGCTGTTATTAATGCAAGTTTTTTGAAAATCCTTTACTAACCGCGCAAATTATAGGGATAAATGAATAATTAATTACGAACTTTAAAACAGTACTAGATGCGATTTGCTCTCTGTATCCGATTGATAATGCAGCATTTCGCAAGTATACAGCGGAAACGGCTGAATGGCAGTGACTCAGTAACCCTGGTACTATCTCCCATCGACCGTCCACAAAATTCTTTTCCATGTAGCAGACATGATTGAGCAAGCAGCGCTTTGTATCGGTTCCCTGTCAGAAGAGGTTTATGGAGAGTAGGAACAAATATTATAAGAAGCAAAGGGAACATCATTCCAGGAAGATATCTCGAGTCGCAACAAATGAAGATGTTTTCCACCAATTATTTGTAACAAGCGACCCATATATAACGGATTTAAGACCAGTAAAATAAGATTAAATAATTATATCCTATTTGTATTATTGTTCATAAAAAAGTTAAAAAAAAAAAATCTATTCAAATTTTTATTTTTCACCTCAAATTTTAACTTGATCTGATGCTCTGATTTCGTTGATATTGATTTCATTAGATTTGGCACCTCAAAAAATCAATACACGGGTGGTTCCTAGCTACAAGAAAAGTAATTTTAATAGATATTAGGTTTTTTCCCATTTACAGTTTTTTTTGGACCACTGTGCGGGGCGCCATATATTGGACATACTCGTATCAAGGGTTACGTAATTAGATTGTAATCAAAATTTATCGTCTTTTTCATAAAATGGCGTAATAGCATTATCCCCTGAAACGTTAAATATTCTGTTAGTCCCTCTATATATAAAATAAATAAATAAAATAATTGAAAATGACAAGTACCATAAAGTTGGGAAACATATAAATAAAAAAATAAACCTAACAAAGAAAATGTAACAATTTTTAATTAGAATTTATAAATATTCGCTTTGATTCATGCCAAAATATATACGATTTAGTCTAAGAAAGGGAGAGAGTATTACGAAGCAGGAAGTAATGGAATTCTGAGGAAGCGGGACTGGAATAGAATTCGTTAATGAGGGGGTTCTCCAATGCAGAAGTTTAAAGGGATGATTAGCGATGAATGGAGAAATTTAATCCGAGTTTAGTAAATTTGTAACAGTCAAGAAAATCAGTATTTTAGATTTAAGTGTAACCTCCATGTTCTGTGCATATCTTTATATACATACATATACATATATATATATATATATATATATATATATATATATATATATATTGTTTATTGATTGTAATATTTCTTTTATTGCGAATTATTGCAAATATATTAGGTGCTTCATGTTTCGATTTATTGACATGGCGTCATTTGTCGATACCGATCTATGTAAAATTTTGCTCATTATCTGTAGTTTTGTCTAACTTAAAAGATAGGATACTTTTCATCTCGATTATTAGCTTCAATATTTTTTTATTGGAATTTAAATGCTTACAATAATACAGTTGAGTGTGATTATTTGTAATTTCTATAAATTTCCAACAGATGGCGGTGCAAGATGATTTATTGAAACAACACGTTTTTCCTTCGATATTTAGGGTGGGTAAGGATCCAGTAGCCGAATCTATTTTTCCGGCTTGGACTAGGAAAATCCGTGTTATTATGTGTCGCCTTTTCACGTGTGGGAAAAACACCGAATCTATTTGTTTTAGCAAAAGACAGGTTAAACAAACATTTTTTTTTTTTTTTTTTAATTGGTCCTCCCCTTCCTCGCCTTGTAGGCTATACGGGGTTTCCCGGGCCAGGGGAGAGGGTGGGGGATGGATGCAAGTATTATTAAATTTTCCCCTGGCTCCGGGTTTTGAACTTGCTATGTTTCGGTTCTCAATCATACGTTGCCATGGGCAACGCGTATTTTTTAACGCGTTTGCCCACTCGGCCATCCCGCCACCCAGTCATTGTGCACCTATTAGTATAACCTCCTGATACGATCTCTCATATCATTATGTGTTATATTCTGTATTTAACCCTTTAACCGGGCGGGACGTATATAGGCGTCCAACCTAAACACTACCGTGAACGGGCAGGACGTATGTATACGTCCTTGAAATATATGTTGTGCCCTGGAATGGGTGGGACTTATATTTTCGTACAACAGAGTGATTAGTCATCGATACATGTAACGACGTGAATTTATACATATATATTATATACACACACACACACACACACACAAATATATATATATATATATATATAATTTATAATATTTATAATAATAATATATTTAATTTATATTTATATATATATTTTTTGTACTCTTTATAATAGGTTAAGGCTGTAAATTTATAATTTCTTTATTCGATACTTTTATATTTTTGTTGATATTCTTTTCTATTTGTTTGTCATTTTGTGTTTTCCTTTGTGGTTTATATATAAATAAACGAAAACGAATATATTTCATAGCCTTCCCATTTATTTTAAGCATAAATGAAAACAATAATAATATGAAGTTACATTGCACCGGGCGGGACGTATATACACGTCCTAGTGAAAGAGCTCACGCCCGTTGTAGGTTGCGTAATTTAAAAGGGAACTCCCCGGTTAAAGGGTTAATTAATATGAGGCGTTTGGTTTCAAAACCGGTTACATCCATTTTTTCCAAAAACATTTTTTTTCAAATTTTTAATGTTAGTAATAATGTGTTAGACGCGTTTTTTTAAAAAGACGTTTAGAACCTTCGAAAATCAATACTTAAAGATTCCATTACTTATCAAAAGCGGTTCCATCCATACTCCACTTTTCAGAAAACCTTCAATTTTTCGAATTCTCAAACGGTATCCATGTTTCCAAACAGTTGGATGATGTTGGTACTCTATTAAGAAAAAACTTTATGGAGAAGACTAGAGATCAATAGGTACCCTAGAATTCCACAAAGTTGTAAGAGACAGTACAATGTCACCTATCCAAGTAAATATGCATGATACCAATGTGGATGTGGGTCAACATCAAGATTTAAATGAAAATTTGTATATTAAAAAATAAAAACTGTGTATATATTGCTCATATCAAATAAAGAGATTTGTTTTTAAAAAATGTCTATTCATAATTTAACCAAAAATTGATATTTTCTTATCAAAGTCAGGTACATCCAACATACTTTTTAAAGTTAAATGACAGAAAATTTTACTTTTCTAAAGCTCTAAAAATTTCCGTAATTAAGTTTTGGAATTCCTTATTAAATTTCCAACTACTAAAGGAGGCACTAAAGGAGGTGCTGCGTCTAGAGGAACTTAAGTTTACCACCGGGTTCCAAACGATACAGTCGTGTATACGTGTTCTCTTAAGGATCGGACAAGCGATAAGTAGAAATAGAGGAGTATTATTTTACTTATTCTTTATATTATACATTGATTTGAGCTGTTAACACTATTTAATAACCAGGATGGAACGAAAAAACGAAATGACGTAGGAGAGCAGGGGCTCTCGGCCACCTATCTCTGATGGTAATTTTAATGAACAACTAATCAACAACCACAATAAAATAGAAATAAATAACACAAAATTAGATAGTTTTTCCATGGTAATGAGAGAAACATCCAATTTAATTAAGTCAGTCAATAGCAATAAAAGATCACACTAGTAATCCAGCCCAAGCGTATAATAAGTTAATTATTAAAGGAAAAAATGAGATTATAAGTGAAAGGGAAAAAAAACGAAGGGAATATAGACAAAATCTTATCAATAATCGGTACGGCCCCGAAGACAGTGGTCCCTTCCAGGTATTTATAGAATACTAGACGGTCACCCCGAATATGTTAGAGATGGCTATGAAGAAGGACGATCTCCTATCGCTTGCACATTATATACAGACGGCTCTAAATCCGAAAATAATGTTGGGGCAGCAATAATAGAGGTAAACACCAATTATCAACTGAAAATAAAATTACCACCCATAGCCACAATCTTTACAGCTGAAGCTTTAGCCATTTACAAAGCCCTAAAATACATAGAAAGCACTAATTATGAAAAAGCAATAATTCTATCAGAATCATTAAGCGTTCTAACAGCACTAAAAAACTCCGAAATGACCTCTAGACCTATTATAACAGACATTAAACTACTCATGTTTAAATTAACACAAATAAGCAGAGAAATTCACTTTATATGGGTTAAAGTACATAGCGAAAATCGCTACAATAATAAGGTGGACCGCCTAGCCAAAGAAGCATCACTCACCGGAGAAAACAGTAATTCTATCACTAGTGCAGACATAATCGCCTATTGCAGGAGTATTCAAAACAAAAAATGGCAAAGACGGTATGATAACTCTAAACATAGTAAGGGATTATATTCCTGTATACAACCTATGATTCAAACGAAAGCATGGTTTTGAAAAATAAACAGAACTAGAAGATTTTTTACGATCCTGTGTAGACTTAGACTTAACTACAACCGCCTTCCCTACCACTTACATAAAATCGGCATTATGAACACCAACACTTGCAACTGCGACAGTACCACGGTGGCTGACCCGGATCATATAATACTTGCATGTCAATTACATGAAAGATGAAGAGAAAAGCTCATGGAAAACCTGATTTGTAAAAAGGTACCGCTCCCCACAAGGGTGAGCCAACTGATATCAAACAATAAGAAGTTAGAGGTGTTAGACAGTATAGTGCAGTTTGTCCTTGACCATCAAATCGAAATATAGATAAACAACAATAATAATAATAATAATAAGGAAAATGAAATGAAAACTGAATCTCATATCCGACCTTAATTCGTTGTGGAAGAAAAAAAAAAAAAAAAAAAAAAAAAAAAAAAATGTTAAACGAGATTTAAAAAAGAAAATGTGATAAAAAGTTGTCAAAAAATTTTGTTTCAAGGTAATTGTTAGCAAAAAGAGGAAAAAGATCAAAAGAAAAATTGTTAAATAAATCAATCCTGAAAAATTGTTGAAAATGGATGTAGCCGGTTTTGAAACCAAACACCTCATATGTATTATGGCAAAAGATTAGTTTGGTACATTTTCGCTAAATGTCTATTGTGATTGTACTAAACCCTATTCCAATTATATTTTTTATAAGTTCGTTTTACATGCGTGTTTCATTAACACACTGTGGTCCAATATAAGTTGTAAAAAATTAAACTTTAACACATCTAAATTCTTTACCAAACAATTTTAAATTTGGCGTAAAGTTCTATTTCAAATCCCGTTGGTTTTTAGGTTAGCTGAAAAGTTTTTATCTTTATCAGTGAATTTTGATTTGACAATAAAAAATTCTTGAAAAATAATTCAATGCTACTGGGCCACAGCAATGAGTGGCAGGGTCTGCTCGTAACATCATATTTTTTTATATTTTTACTGTTTATTATTAATTTATTGACACAAAACTTCATTTTCTTTTTTGATATTTAGGGTGGGTAAGCATAAATTTATTTTTTCCGGCTTGGACTAGATAATCCGCGTTTTTCCCATGGGCTACTATGTGTCGCCTTTTTACGTGTGCAGAAAGATAAAATCTATTTGTTTTAGCAAAAGCCAGGTTAAACAAAATCATTGTACACCTATTAGCATTACAGTAAATAGAAATTGTGAATTCTAACAATAAAAAAAATGTACATTATTGTTGTAAAAAGTTATAACTTAACGTTATCTATCTCATTTATATTATTAAATTTTTGTGTTTTGATAAGTAGCACTTTAAGAACATGCAGTATGGTTTGACGTTGCTTTTCATAACCTTTTTCCGGCAGAACCTCAACAAGTAGACGATATCTCATATCATTATGTGTTATATTCTCAATTTAATTAATATGTATTGGATAAAAATATTTTATTATTTGTAGATATAAAAATGTATTAAGAAAAAACCTTTTAGCTAACTCTCTAATGTGTTTTTACTAAACCATATTCTAATTATATTCTTTATTAGTTCCTTTTACATGTGTAAATATAAGGTACATTACTTATATGTAATGTTGCCTCTGCTGAAATAATCCAATAAGTACTCAAGTCCCTTATTTATTTTTGTTTTGTAGTCTATAAGTTAAATGGTGCTTTCCTGATGGTAGCAATAATATTCGATGACCAAATTTAAGCAGCATATTAAAAATAAAGTTTACTTTAGCAGAACCAGCCCGAAGTAAATTTATTTATTATTATTTAATAAAGTCAACGAATAATAAACCGTCACTAAAGAGCCAGCAGTATAGAGCTTTATACCCACTCCCTTGGGTAAATGTCAGAGTTGAGCAGTATTTAACCAGTGCCGGTAGTTAATTACATTTTTAACGTCTAACTACAAGTAGTTGCATGAAGCAACTATTAACTAGTAATTGGTAGTTAAAGATGAACAACTAATTTTCTTAACAAGCAAGAAGTAGTTGAAAATTTTAAGTACCAACTACTAGTTGTAATAATGTTGCACACTACATGTGCAATTATTATAATTAAAACGGAATTATGTTGCACATGACTATTTAACGCAAGTTAAATAGTTCCAATTTATTTAGAACAATTTTTCTATAAAGTTTGCTACCCTCCCTTTCCCCAATAAATTGTAAAACTTTAATAAAACTGGCTTACTAATATTCCGAAGTAATGTTTGCATAGTCATCTGTAGTAGCAGTTGAATAATTCTAACTACTTCTTTTGAAGTTGGTAGTTAAAAAATGTTAACTACTAACTAATAGTTAGACACATGTAGTTGTCAGCTTTTTACTATTAACTACAAATTTAGATAGTAATTGTAACTACGTTAGATAGTAATCAAACCAAAGTAGTTGTGGTTAGTAGTTGTAACTACATTTTGCCTAACTCTGGTAGATATAGACCATTGCATGTGGCATATATCAAGGACGAGAGTTGCATAAAGTCTTTACATCAGTAGTTCAAATATTTCACAAATCAGAAGTTTGTTTTTAGTGATTGAACTAAGAAAGTTATTCGGTAAGTTTACATTAATCTTACTCGAGTTGGAAACTAAAATATTACTTTTCTACGGGGAACGAAAGTTATATCATTACAATATTAGAGACCAGAAGTACTAGAGGGCCCCTCGCCATTCTCAATTCAAATTGCTTTTGTTCCTAACTGCCCCAAATGTACAGAGCCACCCCCTGATCTCTTGTTAAGTTGATGGATTCATTTAAACTTTGTCTCTTTCGTTTATTTTATTTTTTTAAATTACTGAAAAATCAGACCGACTTTAATTGGACACTAAAAGAGACTTTTACAGTCTGTTTCTAGTAGGGTAGGGTAATGGTTTTAGTGGGCGATCAACTTCAAGGTCATTACGCCCTTTGGACTTCAACAATTGATTGTCTTTTAAGCTACGAAATTGATTTCTTTATGTTTTGCATATTTTTTAAATTTTATGAAATATTTTTATCTCTTTTAATAGTTTCATGACGCCATTGATTGTTTCTTTCGAATCACTTAGTGCTAGCTCTCTTCGGCGGGGCACCCTATTTCTTTCGAATGCACGCTGTAGCGACGTGCATTCTCCTATAATATGCTGTACTGTCAGTGGCCGCTGGCAGGCCTCGCAGTGTGGTTGGTTCTCCCTTGAGATCAGGTGCACGTGAGTCAGGTTGGTATGGCCGATCCTCAATCTGGTCAAGACCACTTCCTCCCGCCTGTCTTCTTTATGGCACTTGTCCATTGTTTTGTGGTCCTTTTAACTTGTTTTAATTTATTGGAGCTTGGAATGTCTGTCCACATAGCTTCCCAACTTCTACGGACTCGTTCTGTTTCTAGTTATAGTTAATTAGCAATGGTTTCAAATTAGTGAGTGAGGTATTTCTTCGACATGATGCATTTTGATATTTCGCGCTTAAGACTATTTTTTTATAGTTAGGACCAATCGCTTTATCTTCAGCATAAGGTGGAGTTTCATGTTTGTTTTATTGTTAACAGGTATGAGGTACGTTTATAGTTACGGCCGGACGCGACCGATATCCATACGGGTTGTAAATTCAAGTCGATTGCTCTTTGAACGCTGTATTTAACAAGCATTTCGTTGAGCTTAATTAGAAGCTGTTTAACTTATTGGGGGAATAAATGACAAGTTGAACGGCCTGTCTGCTGAGCTTAACGATAAAATTACCAGTCTTAATTCCAGTTTGTCTATTAAGATAAATGATAAGCTCAGCAATCTCTCTAGTGATATAAATGCCAAATTGACCGATTCGTCTCGTGACGTAAATAGTTTGAGTGACAAGTTTTCCCGCCAATTTGTTAGAATAAATGACAATCTGACCTATTTTCAGGTGGCGTGAATGGGCTTAATGACAGACAGACCAATTTGCCTGGTGATATGAATGACAAGTTAGCCACCTTGTCGGGCGAATTGAATGAAAAGTTGACTGATCTGTCTGTTGAACGATAGATCGGCTCAACAGGAAGCGAGGACTGTCACAATGGAAAAGGAATTCGAAAAATTGGAAAGAACATTGAAAGTAAAGTCCAGGCAGTCATGAGAATACAGCTCGCCCAACAGCCATTGAAAGAAGATGAAAATCGTGAACCAGCAGTTATTGAACACCTAGCCATGGAGAGCCGAGCCAGGATAAAACCACCAGCTTTTGATGGTAAGTCGTCCTGGTCGAATTACCTAAAGCTATTCAACGCTCCGGCCAGCGCTAATACCCATTCTACATATAATAAGTATTTTACCATATTATAGTAAAGCATGGTATCATAAATGATAACTACTGGTGGGGTCATCTGTGGTTTAGTGGCTAGTTTAGCAGTCTGCAATACTAAAGGTCGTGGGTTCGCATCCTGCTGTGGCCCTAGGATTTTTAAAGGGAGTAAAAATTCCTTTGCTATGCCGACCCTCGGATAGGGAGTGAAATGGTGGTTCCGATCCTCTAAGATGTCAGGTACTCGTTAAAGATCCCTAAATTATACCTCCTCTTAATTATACCTGTGCAATAGACAACATTTAGGACTCCTACTGAAGCATCGTCCGATTAGCCTTAGTGGCATATAGTGAAGTTAATCAACAACAAACAAACAATCAACTATTGATTGCCCTCGAGCTTTGAATGGTTCTCAGTTGATATACGGCAACTTCAGATAGTACCTCAGTACAATATGAGGGAAGGGAGGAATCAGGATGTAGCGGAAAGGACAAGTTAAACGGGAAATATCCAGATCACGTATTGAATTTTATTTATGGCCAGTACCACGCAAGATAAGGTTTAAATATAATGCAGAGATAAATCACGTACGGACACGGCGCCGGTGAACAACGTTAAGTATTGATATTCCAATGCAAGGGGTCAATATTTCACCATGAATTACTGGAGCCATGACTTTACCGAATACGGCATTGGGCCTTAAACCCTATAACATATGAAACAGTTAGAAATTATTTGACTTTTTATACTCACACTTTGGCCTATGGGTACTATTTTTGGAATACGGAGATGAAAAAGGGCGAGAGTTTTACTCTAAAGGAAACTAAACTTTTCCAACAACATTATTGTATTAGTATTTTTTCCTCATGTTTTCATAACTATATTCTCTTAATTTGTTCTAGTCTTGCAATCGATTCTTTTGTATCCATTACAATAAAAAATCAGTCAGGTCACTTGATTTTCAAGAAAATTATGATCATTCTTTACTTATGTGATATTTAATTGTGTGTTGTTTATTAAGGAAGTACTTAACATTTATAAATTATTCAGGTAAATAGTGATTTCATTAAACAAAATAAGATGTTTTTTGAAGCACTACCACCTATCCCTTTATAAACCATCTATTTCGTTCTTTTCAATCACCCTTAGTTGTACTTGGATAATTAACAGATCTATTAAACGAATTTCGCTTAACAATAAATTTATGTAAAATTATTTGTTAAGAAAGCAGTTACTTTAAATAATTTATTTTTGAAGAGAAAAGATTTGGCTTCGCCGGGAATCGAAGCCGGGTCTTCCGCGTGACATGCACGGTATGCTAACCATTGCACCACGGAACTCACTGCACCGTTTGGAAGCGAGCTCCGTGGTGCAATCGTTAGCATACCACGCGGAAGACCGGGTTCGATTCCCGGCGGAGCCAAATCTTTTCTCTTCAAAAATAAATTAATCAAAATAATATAAAAAGTAGGTGGTTACCCACAGTAATGGTTAAATTAATATAAAGTAGTTACATTTATAAATTCTTTGGTAAGAGTATTAAGGTCGAGATGCACTTCAAGGATCTACAATTATGTACATTTCATCATTTAATGTTCAGATTCGAACCGGCATCTATAGACTAGAGGTTGTTAAGGAGAAGTCTTGACACACCCGGCTATAAGGGGCTCAAAAAAATTCACAATTACTGCATGCAAAACTAATTTAATTATGTATTAAAACATTGATGCGAATTTAGATGGAAAAATTAATACATACAATACAATACAATAAGGCTTAACGGACCCGAAGGCCCGACGCCGACACCACCAATCGGTCCCTACATACCTCCATCCACCTACCACCATCCAATCCCAAATTCACAAGATCTGTTTTCACCGAATCTTCCCACCTTCTCCTAGGCCTACCCCTCGGCCGTTTTCCAGTCGGCAAAGCGTTTATCAATCTTTTAGGAATTCGTTCACTACTAAGACTCGTCATTTTGCATGCCCACTTTAGCCGACGCGCAGTTATAGACTCGATTACATTTGCCGCGTAAAGCTCACGCAATTCCGCATTGTGTAGCCGTCTAAATTCTCCTGTTGACTCATCTTTCTTCGGCCCGAATATTCTACGCAGCACTTTATTTTCAAACACCATAAGGCGTTTCTCATCCCTTACTGTAAGCGGCCATGTTTCACAACCGTAAAGAACAGTCGGAAGAATTATAGTTTTGTAAATCCTAATTTTTAAATTTCGGGATAAAAGGCGTGACCCAAGTAATTTTGCAACCGAGAAATAACAAGCATTTCCCGCCTTTAATCTAGCCTTAATTTCCTCTTCGATTTCGTTTTTTCTAGTTACAGTAGATCCTAAATATCTAAATTTCTCAACGGCTTCGAATATTTCCTCTTCTACTTCAATATCGCCAAAATTGTCACCGTTTCTACAACTAACCATATATTTTGTTTTTTCCGTATTTATTTCTAGCCCTACTTCTTTTCCGGCTTCCATCAATGCTTTTGTATTTAGTTCTATCGTTTCCACGTCGTCGCCAAGCAAAACCAAATCATCAGTGTAACCGAGTACGGATATATTTCCCCCCAGATTTAAACCCTTTCCGGTATTTAACACCTCCCTAATGACATATTCTAGAGCTAAATTAAATAAAACAGGGGATAGCGAATCCCCCTGTTTCAAACCTGAGTGAACCTCGAACTTCTCAGAAAAATAACGACCTAAAATTAATACATACTTTATGTTATTTTATTGATACTTTACGGCTATATTTTTTTTCTGAGCCAGGGATTAAGGGTAGGAATAGTATTCCAATATTTGCTATTTTGGTTCCTGACATATCATTGTAACTGCGAACGGGATATGTCGAGATCCTTTAATGGAAGATTGTTTCAGGTTTCCAAAGCCAAAATAATTGAAATAAAATTTTCGACTTATTGCGTCGAGTTTCTACACTATGTCGGCCTCAAATATAACCAAAGTTTTTGGGATGGTTAAAATAATCTCGGGACAAGGTATTATGATGTATAGCATCAGTAATCACAAAACCAAAAACAAAAATTTAATTTTAATTATAATTTATTCTTTAGCTAAATTCATTTAATGGATCAAGTAAATGTTCAAAGAAATTTAATAATAAGGGTGGTAGAAAAAAAAAAAAATAAAATAATATATACTTATATGTAAATTATTTGTGTTCATAATTTCATATTTTTTAATTTAGTTACCATATGTTTCAGAGTTAAGGTTTCATTCACATTTTTGTGCAAGTATTTAAAACAGTCTCAATAGTTTCATTGTTTAACATTGTCAGTTATTAACGTGTAATTTAATTATTCATTTCAGGTTTGTTTTTATGCATTATAATTCTAATGTAAATGTTATTCATTTCAGAATAATAAAATCTGTTAAACTAACTTACATATATATACAGTTTATAAAAGGGTAGGTAGCAGTTCTTCAAAAAAATCTTATTTTTGTTTAACGAAATCAATATTTACCAGAATAATTTATAAACGACATATTTTTCTTTCTAAATAAACGAAACATAATTTTAAGGAATAATTACAATTTTATTCTTAAAGTATACTTATTATTTCCTGGTCAACAGTAACTAGGATTGATAATTGGAAAAAATAAGAGCATATAATCATAAAATTATAACGAACTAAGTACGTTTCGTGACATCAGGAACTGCGTGTATAGGTTTTTTTTTTTTTTTCAAGATTGTCGCCGTGTCGTTAAGTGGGAGGGGTGTAACAATGAATAATTCAGTGTAACACGCGTGATGCGGGGCAGTTGCCTACTGCTCAGGACTCGAACACTAATTGCTCTCGTTTGTTCAGGGTCATTAATTTTTAAAAACATTGTAGTCCTCTTTATAACTATTGAATGTCGTCCACTTATACTAATCTAGTCTCTTTCCTGAAGACTCAATTTCTTAATATCTTTTTACGAACTTTTTGTGCACAAAAATGACGTTTTTAATGTAAATACCAGGAAGCATCATGAAAATATCTTATAGGCTATATCTATGAACCAATTGAATCCCAACAAATTATTTTCTTTGACTAATTAGTCATTCCATAACACATCAACACACTTTTTCCCCTCACCATCTCAGAATTTAATGAAATTTGGTACATATGATATCTTTCTGTAGGCCAAGAAAAATACCAAATTTCAGCTCAATATCTCAACCGGTTTTCCAAATATAGCTATGTAAACCCATTGAAAAACGCACAATTTTGTCGCATCATCTGGAAATTGAAATTGAGAAACAATCCAAAACTTTAATAATTTTTTTCTCGTAAAAAATTTAATCTCTTAAAACATTTGAACTATATTTTTTACTTTAAGCTATTTATTTCCTAGGTATTAGATTTTTGTGGATTATACTAAGTAGACATGGAAAGATACAAAATACAACAATGTTACAATCCTTTGAAAAAAGACAAGCATTATGTAAAAGAAAAAAATACTAAGAAATGTGACCAAATGGATGTGTTAAACCAAGACTCAATTTCTCATCAAGAACTCAATATCCAGAACTATACATGTTTCAAAGATTTGTGACAAGTGTAGGAAAGTAATTAGTTTGATAAAATAGGCTACAGTTTGAGAAGCTTAATAGCTAATGGTTTTTTCCATCCAAAAGCAAAACACATATTTCAATAATTATTTTAAGCATTAACCCATTACTGTCCCATCATAATTTTTATAGCACTTATTATTGACAACCTTTTCAATTCCAATGAATTTTTTCAGATTTTTAAAGAATACGCTTTTTGAGAAATTAAAATTTGAAATTTTGATTCAAATTTTGAAAAACAAATTCTCTTAATCCCTATTGAGCTGCAAACCATAAATAGGTTTAAAGTTTCAGTTTTAAAATGACATCAATTTCAACTCTCTAGAAGAGCTGCAATTTTAATTTCCAGATGATGCGACATGTAAAAATTGTGTGTTTTTCAATGGGTTTGCATAGCTATATTTGGAAAACCGGTTGAGATATTGAGCTGAAATTTGGAATTTTTTTTTAGTCTACAGAAAGGTATCCTATGAACCAAAGTTCATAAAATTCTGAGATGGTGAGGGAAAAAAAAGTGTGTTGATCTGACATGGAATGACTAAACTCTTTTTATGAATAAGTTTCTTTTTGAAATGAACTTGAATAGAAAAAGTTATTTGAATAAAATTTTTAAGATAACTTTATCAAAAAGTTTTCGTAATAAAAAAGGTTTTTATTTTTTTTGGAACCAAGAAATGAAAAAGTTAATGTTCAATATAAACTTTAAGGGAGGTAAAAAAAGAAAAAATATACTTTTTTTAAAATAAAAGGTAACATATTTTCGACCCCTGCTATTAACTCCATACATTATTTATTTATTTAATTATTACACCCTTCCTTGCCGTGAAGTGCAAACGGGTTTGGCAGTGGTGACATACTCTACTGAGTACTTCACTTCACTCCTATTAAACTTGAATGTCAATATCAACTATTCATATTATTTTTTCCTTTTTTCCTTCTTCTCAGGGTTGCCTTCCTCAACCAGTTCTCGTATTTTATGGTGGTCTTCTAGGTAAAGGTGCTCGTTGAGCTTAATTGAGATGCTCATATCCAATAGCAGCTTTCCACCCGTACACAAAGGCCTTGTAATAAGGGTACTTGGCTGATGTAAAGAGCTGCGGAAATTCACATTCGGTTAGGACGTACAGTCCAGTTTCTCTTTGGAGCTTGGTTCTCAGTGCCTCATAGGCGGTTCAGGAATTGATGCTCGATACTTATCCGAACCTACTTTTTTCTCCTTTATTCCCGCGATTCTTTGCATGTGCCTGACATGAAGGTGGTATGACGGCTTAATAAACAGTAAAAATGCTGTTGGAGAAGCTACCATATTGTCTAGATGTCTGTTCATGAAATTGCCCTTGATTTTTCATAACATTTGATCGTGGCATTAAAAATGACCCAAAAGATCTCTTCTTCTTCGTTATCCAACCCTTATATTCCAGTGTCGGGCAGCCTGCAACCATTATCTACCCCTCTCTATCCGCAGCCAACCTCCTAATCTCACTCATCGTATGTTCCTTCTTCCTCGTCAGATCAGATATCCGCCCATATATTTCTTGGTAGTCTTCTAGGTCGTTTTCCGACTGCTCTTGATTCCCATAGACTGATTGGCATTCTTAGTACATGGCCAAACCACTTCAATTCTCTTCTGTGAATATAGTCCTCCAGCGGTTACTGTCCCGTATCTTCTCTTATTCTTTGATTTCGTAATCGGTCCAATCTTGTCCTACCGAGTGCTTTTCTAAGGAATTTCATTTGCGCGGCTTGTATACGGATTTCAAACTTCTTAATGCTAGGTCTGCTTTTAGCTCCATAGGTCAGTGTAGGGATGAATACTTGTTTATAAAATGTTGTCATTTATACCAAAAGTTCGATGACCCAAATAAAAATTTTATTCATCCTTAAAATTTATAATTATTTAGGAATTTCAATAATAATTAATCCATCCGACCATAAATGAAGTAATATCGTAGATAAAACATATATTTATATTTTTTAATGAAAATTATTTACTGATTTGTACCTAAGTAGATATTAGTCAAGTTTTTATGATCAGTTAACGAGCCATAAACAATAAAAGTCTTTTAAACCTTTTTCCCTTACTCAGGTGCTTCTCCAGCCGTATAATCAGAAACCTACTCTTTCCCTTCCACTTGGGCTATCCATGTGACATATTGATTCATTCTTAGTCTATCCGTAGTCGTAACAACTAGCAGTAAAGCTCTATCTTTGTGTAATCTTTGTACTTTTGAGTTTAATTTTTAAGTTCGCTATTTGGTCAGCACGTTAACTATCCTTCTTTTAAAGTGCACGTTTCGGCAATACGCCATTTTAAGATGAGCATCTGTGACAATAATTTTCAATAAAATAGACTAATTACCCTTGTCATAAAAAAAATATTAATAGTTAAAAACTATAGTCATTATTACTCAAAGCTTCAAAGTCAAATGTTCTTTTGAAGTCATAAGACTTTGAAACTTTGAGTAATAAGGACTATAGTTTTTAGCTAGTAATATTTTTTTAATTTTTATGACAAGGATACTCAGCGGGCCGCGGCCTGGCGAAGGGGGTAACGTCTCCGACTCCCACGCTGGCGGTGCGGGTTCAAATCCCGCCCAAGCCCACTCGATTCTGTTCTGTGACGGCCTCACTGAATAGACTCAGCGTCTTGCCATGGATTAGAAGAGGTTGGTTACCAGTAGATAACCCGTCCCGATTAGCCCTCGTGGGATAAAGCGGACGTTAAAAAAATAAAATAAAAGGTACTCAGCCTATTTTATTGAAAATTGTGGTCACAGATGTTCATCTTGAAAATAAGGTAGTGCAGAAACGTTGAACGAAATTTTGTAAAAGTTGAGGTTATTCATTTGGATCATAAAAACTTGACTAATGTAGGTATGTTTTTCTTTATTTTAAATATTTTATTTGAGAAAGGAATAAGGAATGAGTGGGATCGATTGGAGATGGGTATAGATAAAGAATGGTAGGGTCAGGAAATCCCCCAGGAGCCAGAAACAGAAACCAGAGCCATGGAATCAACATGTTTCCTGTGGGCTAATTAACACATACCACAGCCCACCTCTCCGAACCAGGCTCTCCTTATTTAATCAAATGGGCACTGGATGCTTAACGGATTATTGCCAACAACACACATCAACTTTAACTAACAACATTAATGCTTAAAAGCGATATTATCTAGATAAAAACGATACGTTCAATGTCATACAATGAAAGAATATGCAAATATTTTGTATTTTTTTAAACTAAGTTATTGATGAAATAACTTTATAATCCATAGTTTTTCCAATAAACCATAACTCAAAAAAATGTTTAACATTTTAGCAAAGGATAATACATTTTTTTTAGATTCATTTTAAATGTCGACCTAATTAAGGTATTTCAACATTCATAATATTGTCCTACAGACGCTGGTAATAAAAGGTGAATGAACTTCCACTGCATGCACTGAATGACTCAATTCTTAAAGGCATAATTTTTAAAAAATAATATAATTTACTTGTTACATTAATTATCTCGTTGTGTGATCCCGACAGGAAAAGTTTTTTTTTTTCTTTGGAAGTCTAATTTCGTAAGATTGTTATTTCTAATTTCATTGAATCTAAGAACTAATGGAGTAGTAATGGTTTGAGAGGAAACTGTTAGAAGAGTAGCATTAATTTAAATAATAAATGGAAGGGAACAGCTGGTGCTTATAGCTTTTATCTGTAGAATAAACTAGGGCGTTGTTCAACAGACAGAATATTCTACACTTTACAAAAGAGTATTGCATTGAACATAAATAAATGGTATTATGTTAATATTGTTTACACATATTTATGGGTTCATGATATGTGTTATTACTACCAGGAGTTTATACTACATATTATAATTACAACCAAGAGTTTATACATAACTTTTCCTTAACAAACAAGGCGTAGACGTACACAAATAAAAGATGAAGGAAAAAGCTGAATGATTAATTTAAAAACAGTAATCATCCTGAATCATTGCATCACTTAAAAAACATTTGCCGTCACGATATCGATTAATATTAATGACAGCAGTCCTATTTGTTCCTTCATTTTTTCCTGTTAAGGATGGAATGAAAATTCACCATAGCGCACCAGACTGCCCGACGCTGGTCTTGACAATATGCATGCATATTTTAACAAAACGTTTCGTGATAATAGCAGAGCCATTTATTTCATTCAAGGTTGCATTCGGTCTCATGCAGATTTAATCACTATAAAACAGAAAAAAATTGTCTTAGCTGTTTATATTCTATGGTTGATAAGGGAATATTTAATAATAAATGGAAAAGATAAAAAGAAAAATAAACAATCGTTCAAACCTATAATTTTATTAATTTTTTCACCAAGAAAAAATCATATTTAATGCCCAATAGAGTAACCGATTTAATGAGACCTAAATTATATCTTAAAGCAAGGACAGGTGGAAAAATTGCACTACCATACTAACTAACAAATAACTTAAAAGTTACAATTTGTGCACTTCCAACTCAACTTTTTAAAAGAACTACCACATTACAAAACAAAGCCTAAAGAAATCAAACACACAATACACTACATGCACCTACCAAAGGCTAATGGTTTATTTTGTTATGGGTATCCATCATCTCTTATGGGTAATGTCCGGGGTAAAATCAGAAACTACTCAACCGATCTTTATAAAATTTGGCCCATTGTGTGTAGTTTTCTCCAACATAAAAGATAGGATAGATTTTATCTCGATTTTTGGCTTCAATATTACTTTATTTGCAAATCAAATGCTTATTGCACTACAATTGAGTGTGATTATGTATAAGTTCTACAAATTTCCAACAGATGGCGGTGTAAGATGATTTATTGAAACACCCGTCTTTTCTTCGATATTTAGGGTGGGTAAGGATCCAGTAGCCGAATCTATTTTTTCCGGCTTGGACTAGGAAAATCCGTATTTTACCCATGGCAAATTATGCGACGCCTTTTCACGTGTCTGGAAAACATCAAATCTATTTGTTTTAGCAAAAGACAGGTTAACCAAAATCATTGTGCACCTATTAGTATAACCTCCTGATACGATATCTCATACCATCGTGTTATATTCTGTATTTAATTAATATGTATAACGGCAAAAGATTAGTTTAGTACTATTTCGCTAACTGTCTATTGTGATTGTAGTAAACCCTATTCAAATTAGGTATATTTTTTAATAGTTCCTTTTACATGTTCCTTTCATTAACACACTATGGTCAAATATAAGATGTAAAAAATGAAACTTTAACTCATCTAAATTCCTTCCCAAACAATTTTAAATTTGGCGTAAAGTTCTATTTCAAATCCCTTTGGTTTTGGATTAGCTGAAAAGTTTTTATCTTTATCAGTGAATTTTGACAATAAGAAATTATTGAAAAAGGATATAACTAATTTAACGTATTAAAGCTACTAGACCAACGTCATCAATCATTTAACCTATCGTAAAGTATAATAGTTGACTATCTCCCACCTCTAGAATCAAATTTTCCAGTAAGTAACAGGATAAAGCGTGTCTTGAAATAAAGTGACACATACCTTTACTCAATTTCGACGAAATCTTTGTTATCACTTCACGAGTATGGACCTCCCACAAAACGAGTGTGTTCCCAAAGAAAAGCACACACACACAAATACTCGCTGGACGTGCATTCGCATTGAAAAACTGCTTGGTCAAAAATTTTCACGACCGCAGTAGTTTCTGTTACTATATATTTCGAATATAGGTATATAAAAGTAAAAACTTCATAAACTCATAGGGAAAATACCCATTGGTAGCCCTACAATACTATATTGGAAGGCCCTGAAGCCATGTTACTTTCAGAAGCCTCGGTGAAATATAATGAATCGATTGGAAACGAGTGGGTAAACTTTTTTTTTAACATAAAGAGGTAATTTTTAAGGTTTTCCTAATTTTTAGTGTAAAATTTTTTAATAATTTTAGTAATTGCGCCGCCTCCGAAAAGATTGTGATGTATTTAACATGCATGGTATTCATTATTTTAATTTAATAATTTTTATTAGCAGTTAGTATATATTCCTAATAATAAAAAAAAATTATCCGTTTATATTATAGAAGAAGGCCCGGCCCAGAAGCCATGTTACTTTCAGAAGCCTCGGTGAAATATAATGAATCGAGATGGAAGGAGGATTGGAAACGAGTGGGTAAACTTTTTTTGTGTGTTTATTGTGAAAGGATGTTTGTTGTGCCAAATCCCTGTTATTTCCATTTCCGAAATTTTACATTAAAAAAAAAATAATATAAACGAATTTTAAAAATAAAAATTAATAAAATTTGCTTACTCGACAACTCTATTATTTATAAATGGGATATATAAGAAAGAAAATCTCTTTGCACCAGCGCACTATTTTCTGCATTTTCTAACGATTTTTGGATCCATAATTTTAGTAATCAATCAATAATCAACTTTTTTGGGTTGCTTAAAAGATTTTTTTATAGATTAAAGGACACTAAACACCGATCACTGTCGAATATTAATATAATAGTATAATAAATCGAGATGGAAGCAGGATTAGAAACGAGTGGGTAAACTTAATAACAGTGGGTAAACAAAATAGAAAATCTACAGAGAATTATAAGGTTTTCCTAATTTTTAGTGTAAAATTTTTTAATAATTTTAGTAATTGCGCCGCCTCCGAAAAGATTGTGATGTATTTAACATGCATGGTATTCATTATTTTAATTTAATAATTCTTATTAGCAGTTAGTATATATTCCTACTTATCAAATAAAATTATCCGTTTATACTATATTACAAGGCCCAGAAGCCATGTTACTTTCAGAAGCCTCGGTGAAATATAATTAATCGAGATGGAAGAAGGATTGGAAACGAGTGGGTAAACTTTTTTTGTGTGTTTATTGTGAAAGGATGTTTGTTGTGCCAAATCCCTGTTATTTCCATTCCTGAAATTTTACATTAAAAAAAAAAAATAATATAAACGAATTTTAAAAATAAAAATTTATGAAATTTGCTTTCTCGACAACTCTATTATTTATAAATAGGATATATAAGAAAGTATTGGAGGTATTTTTGCACCAGCGCACTCTTTTCTGAAGCTTCTAACGATTTTTGGTTCCATAACTTTAGTAATCAATCAATAATCAACTTATTTGGGTCGCTTAAAAAAATTTTTTTATAGATTAAAGGACATTAAACACCGATCACTGTCGGATATTAATATAATAGTAAAATAAATCGAGATGGAAGCAGGATTAGAAACGAGTGGGTAAACTTAATAACAGTGGGTAAACAAAATAGAAAATCTACAGAGAATTATAAGGTTTTCCTAATTTTTAGTGTAAAAATTTTTAATAATTTTAGTAATTGCGCCGCCTCCGAAAAGATTGTGATGTATTTAACATGCATGGTATTCATTATTTTAATTTAATAATTCTTATTCGCAGTTAGTATATATTCCTAATAATCAAAATAAAATTATCCGTTTATATTATAGAAGAAGGCCCAGAAGCCATGTTACTTTCAGAAGCCTCGGTGAAATATAATGAATCGAGATGGAAGGAGGATTGGAAACGAGTGGGTAAACTTTTTTGTGTGTTTGTTGTGCCAAATCCCTGTTATGTCCATTCCCGAAATTTTACATTAAAAAAAAATAATTTAAACGAATTTTAAAAATAAAAATTAATAAAATTTGCTTTCTCGACAACTCTATTATTTATAAATAGGATATATAAGAAAGTATTGGAGGTCTTTTTGCACCAGCGCACTCTTTTCTGAAGCTTCTAACGATTTTTGGGTCCATAATTTTAGTAATCAATCAATAATCAACTTTTTTGGGTCGCTTAAAAGATTTTTTTTATAGACTAAAGGACATTAAAAACCGATCACTGTCGGATATTAATATAATAGTATGATAAATCGAGATGAAAGCAGGATTAGAAACGAGTGGGTAAACTTACTAACAGTGGGTAAACAAAATAGAAAATCTACAGAGAATTATAAGGTTTTCCTAATTTTTAGTGTAAAAATTTTTAATAATTTTAGTAATTGCGCCGCCTCCAAAAATATTGTGATGTATTTAACATGCATGGTATTCATTATTTTAATTTAATAATTTTTATTAGCAGTTAGTATATATTCCTAATAATCAAAAAAAATTATCCGTTTATACTATATTACAAGGCCCTGAAGCCATGTTACTTTCAGAAGCCTCGGTGAAATATAATGAATCGAGATGAAGGAGGATTGGAAACGAGTGGGTAAACTTTTTTTGAGTGTTTGTTGTGCCAAATCCCTGTTATGTCCATTCCTGAAATTTTACATTAAAAAAAAAAAAAATAATATAAACGAATTTTAAAAATAAAAATTAATAAAATTTGCTTACTCGACAACTCTATTTTTTATAAATGGGATATATAAGAAAGTATTGGAGGTATTTTTGCACCAGCGCACTCATTTCTAAAGCATCTAACGATTTTTTGGTCTATAACTTTAGTAATCAATCAATAATCAACTTTTTTGGGTCGCTTAAAAAAAATTTTTTATAGATTAAAGGACATTAAACACCGATCACTGTCGGATATTAATATAATAGTATAATAAATCGAGATGGAAGCAGGATTAGAAACGAGTGGGTAAACTTACTAACAGTGGGTAAACAAAATAGAAAATCTACAGAGAATTATAAGGTTTTCCTAATTTTTAGTGTAAAAATTTTCAATAATTTTAGTAATTGCGCCGCCTCCGAAAAGATTGTGATGTATTTAACATGCATGGTATTCATTATTTTAATTTAATAATTCTTATTCGCAGTTAGTATATATTCCTACTTATCAAATAAAATTATCCGTTTATACTATATTACAAGGCCCAGAAGCCATGTTACTTTCAGAAGCCTCGGTGAAATATAATGAATCGAGATGGAAGGAGGATTGGAAACGAGTGGGTAAACTTTTTTTGTGTGTTTATTGTGAAAGGATGTTTGTTGTGCCAAATCCCTGTTATGTCCATTCCCGAAATTTTACATTATAAAAAAAATAATATAAACGAATTTTAAAAATAAAAATTAATAAAATTTGCCTACTCGACAACTCTATTATTTATAAATGGGATATATAAGAAAGTATTGGAAATCTTTTTGCACCAGTGCACTATTTTCTGCATTTTCTAACGATTTTTGGATCCGTAATTTTAGTAATCAATCAATAATCAACTTTTTTGGGTTGCTTAAAAGATTTTTTTTATAGACTAAAGGACATTAAAAACCGATCACTGTCGGATATTAATATAATAGTATGATAAATCGAGATGAAAGCAGGATTAGAAACGAGTGGGTAAACTTACTAACAGTGGGTAAACAAAATAGAAAATCTACAGAGAATTATAAGGTTTTCCTAATTTTTAGTGTAAAATTTTTTAATAATTTTAGTAATTGCGCCGCCTACGAAAAGATTGTGATGTATTTAACATGCATGGTATTCATTATTTTAATTTAATAATTTTTATTAGCAGTTAGTATATATTCCTAATAATCAAAAAAAAAATTATCCGTTTATACTATATTACAAGGCCCTGAAGCCATGTTACTTTCAGAAGCCTCGATGAAATATAATGAATCGAGATGAAGGAGGGTTGGAAACGAGTGGGTAAACTTTTTTTGAGTGTTTGTTGTGCCAAATCCCTGTTATGTCCATTCCCGAAATTTTACATTAAAAAAAAAAAATAATATAAACGAATTTTAAAAATAAAAATTAATAAAATTTGCTTAATCGACAACTCTATTTTTTATAAATGGGATATATAAGAAAGTATTGGAGGTATTTTTGCACCAGCGCACTCATTTCTGAAGCATCTAACGATTTTTTGGTCTATAACTTTAGTAATCAATCAATAATAAACTTTTTTGGGTCGCTTAAAAAAAATTTTTTATAGATTAAAGGACATTAAACACCGATCACTGTCGGATAATAATAAATCGAGATGGAAGCAGGATTAGAAACGAGTGGGTAAACTTACTAACAGTGGGTAAACAAAATAGAAAATCTACAGAGAATTATAAGGTTTTCCTAATTTTTAGTGTAAAAAGTTTTAATAATTTTAGTAATTGCGCCGCCTCCGAAAAGATTGTGATGTATTTAACATGCATGGTATTCATTATTTTAATTTAATAATTTTTATTAGCAGTTAGTATATATTCCTAATAATCAAAATAAAATTATCCGTTTATATTATAGAAGAAGGCCCAGAAGCCATGTTACTTTCAGATGCCTCGGTGAAATATAATGAATCGAGATGGAAGGAGGATTGGAAACAAGTGGGTAAACTTTTTTGTGTGTTTGTTGTGCCAAATCCCTGTTATGTCCATTCCCGAAATTTTACATTAAAAAAAAAATAATATAAACGAATTTTAAAAATAAAAATTAATAAAATTTGCTTTCTCGACAACTCTATTATTTATAAATAGGATATATAAGAAAGTATTGGAGGTCTTTTTGCACCAGCGCACTCTTTTCTGAAGCTTCTAACGATTTTTGGGTCCATAATTTTAGTAATCAATCAATAATCAACTTTTTTGGGTTGCTTAAAAGATTTTTTTTATAGACTAAAGGACATTAAACACCGATCACTGTCGGATATTAATATAATTGTATAATAAATCGAGATGGAAGCAGGATTAGAAAAGAGTGGGTAAACTTAATAACAGTGGGTAAACAAAATAGAAAATCTACAGAGAATTATAAGGTTTTCCTAATTTTTAGTGTAAAAATTTTCAATAATTTTAGTAATTGCGCCGCCTCCGAAAAGATAGTGATGTATTTAACATGCATGGTATTCATTATTTTAATTTAATAATTTTTATTAGCAGTTAGTATATATTCCTATTAATAAAAAAAAATTATCCGTTTATACTATATTACAAGGCCCTGAAGCCATGTTACTTTCAAAAGCCTCGGTAAAATATAATGAATCGAGATGAAGGAGGATTGGAAACGAGTGGGTAAACTTTTTTTGAGTGTTTGTTGTGCCAAATCCCTGTTATGTCCATTCCCGAAATTTTACATTAAAAAAAAATAATATAAACGAATTTTAAAAACAAAAATTAATAAAATTTGCTTACTCGACAACTTATTATTTATAAATGGGATATATAAGAAAGTATTAGAAATCTCTTTGCACCAGCGCACTATTTTCTGCATTTTCTAACAATTTTTGGATCCATAATTTTAGTAATCAATCAATAATCAACTTTTTTGGGTTGCTTAAAAGATTTTTTTTATAGACTAAAGGACATTAAACACCGATCACTGTCGGATATTAATATAATTGTATAATAAATCGAGATGGAAGCAGGATTAGAAAAGAGTGGGTAAACTTAATAACAGTGGGTAAACAAAATAAAAAATCTACAGAGAATTATAAGGTTTTCCTAATTTTTAGTGTAAAAATTTTCAATAATTTTAGTAATTGCGCCGCCTCCGAAAAGATAGTGATGTATTTAACATGCATGGTATTCATTATTTTAATTTAATAATTCTTATTCGCAGTTAGTATATATTCCTACTTATCAAATAAAATTATCCGTTTATACTATATTACAAGGCCCTGAAGCCATGTTACTTTCAGAAGCCTCAGTGAAATATAATGAATCGAGAAGGAAGGAGGATTGGAAACGAATGGGTAAACTTTTTTTGTGTGTTTATTGTGAAAAGATGTTTCTTGTGCCAAATCCCTGTTATGTCCATTCCCGAAATTATACATTAAAAAAAAATTAATATAAACGAATTTTAAAAATAAAAATTAATAAAATTTGCCTACTCGACAACTCTATTATTTATAAATGGGATATATAAGAAAGTATTGGAAATCTTTTTGCACCAGTGCACTATTTTCTGCATTTTCTAACGATTTTTGGATCCATAATTTTAGTAATCAATCAATAATCAACTTTTTTGGGTTGCTTAAAAGATTTTTTTTATAGACTAAAGGACATTAAACACCGATCACTGTCGGATATTAATATAATAGTATAATAAATCGAGATGGAAGCAGGATTAGAAACGAGTGGGTAAACTTACTAACAGTGGGTAAACAAAATAGAAAATCTACAGAGAATTATAAGGTTTTCCTAATTTTTAGTGTAAAATTTTTTAATAATTTTAGTAATTGCGCCGCCTACGAAAAGATTGTGATGTATTTAACATGCATGGTATTCATTATTTTAATTTAATAATTTTTATTAGCAGTTAGTATATATTCCTAATAATCAAAAAAAAATTATCCGTTTATACTATATTACAAGGCCCTGAAGCCATGTTACTTTCAGAAGCCTCGATGAAATATAATGAATCGAGATGAAGGAGGGTTGGAAACGAGTGGGTAAACTTTTTTTGAGTGTTTGTTGTGCCAAATCCCTGTTATGTCCATTCCCGAAATTTTACATTAAAAAAAAAAAATAATATAAACGAATTTTAAAAATAAAAATTAATAAAATTTGCTTAATCGACAACTCTATTTTTTATAAATGGGATATATAAGAAAGTATTGGAGGTATTTTTGCACCAGCGCACTCATTTCTGAAGCATCTAACGATTTTTTGGTCTATAACTTTAGTAATCAATCAATAATAAACTTTTTTGGGTCGCTTAAAAAAAATTTTTTATAGATTAAAGGACATTAAACACCGATCACTGTCGGATAATAATAAATCGAGATGGAAGCAGGATTAGAAACGAGTGGGTAAACTTACTAACAGTGGGTAAACAAAATAGAAAATCTACAGAGAATTATAAGGTTTTCCTAATTTTTAGTGTAAAAAGTTTTAATAATTTTAGTAATTGCGCCGCCTCCGAAAAGATTGTGATGTATTTAACATGCATGGTATTCATTATTTTAATTTAATAATTTTTATTAGCAGTTAGTATATATTCCTAATAATCAAAATAAAATTATCCGTTTATATTATAGAAGAAGGCCCAGAAGCCATGTTACTTTCAGATGCCTCGGTGAAATATAATGAATCGAGATGGAAGGAGGATTGGAAACAAGTGGGTAAACTTTTTTGTGTGTTTGTTGTGCCAAATCCCTGTTATGTCCATTCCCGAAATTTTACATTAAAAAAAAAATAATATAAACGAATTTTAAAAATAAAAATTAATAAAATTTGCTTTCTCGACAACTCTATTATTTATAAATAGGATATATAAGAAAGTATTGGAGGTCTTTTTGCACCAGCGCACTCTTTTCTGAAGCTTCTAACGATTTTTGGGTCCATAATTTTAGTAATCAATCAATAATCAACTTTTTTGGGTTGCTTAAAAGATTTTTTTTATAGACTAAAGGACATTAAACACCGATCACTGTCGGATATTAATATAATTGTATAATAAATCGAGATGGAAGCAGGATTAGAAAAGAGTGGGTAAACTTAATAACAGTGGGTAAACAAAATAGAAAATCTACAGAGAATTATAAGGTTTTCCTAATTTTTAGTGTAAAAATTTTCAATAATTTTAGTAATTGCGCCGCCTCCGAAAAGATAGTGATGTATTTAACATGCATGGTATTCATTATTTTAATTTAATAATTTTTATTAGCAGTTAGTATATATTCCTATTAATAAAAAAAAATTATCCGTTTATACTATATTACAAGGCCCTGAAGCCATGTTACTTTCAAAAGCCTCGGTAAAATATAATGAATCGAGATGAAGGAGGATTGGAAACGAGTGGGTAAACTTTTTTTGAGTGTTTGTTGTGCCAAATCCCTGTTATGTCCATTCCCGAAATTTTACATTAAAAAAAAATAATATAAACGAATTTTAAAAACAAAAATTAATAAAATTTGCTTACTCGACAACTTATTATTTATAAATGGGATATATAAGAAAGTATTAGAAATCTCTTTGCACCAGCGCACTATTTTCTGCATTTTCTAACAATTTTTGGATCCATAATTTTAGTAATCAATCAATAATCAACTTTTTTGGGTTGCTTAAAAGATTTTTTTTATAGACTAAAGGACATTAAACACCGATCACTGTCGGATATTAATATAATTGTATAATAAATCGAGATGGAAGCAGGATTAGAAAAGAGTGGGTAAACTTAATAACAGTGGGTAAACAAAATAAAAAATCTACAGAGAATTATAAGGTTTTCCTAATTTTTAGTGTAAAAATTTTCAATAATTTTAGTAATTGCGCCGCCTCCGAAAAGATAGTGATGTATTTAACATGCATGGTATTCATTATTTTAATTTAATAATTCTTATTCGCAGTTAGTATATATTCCTACTTATCAAATAAAATTATCCGTTTATACTATATTACAAGGCCCTGAAGCCATGTTACTTTCAGAAGCCTCAGTGAAATATAATGAATCGAGAAGGAAGGAGGATTGGAAACGAATGGGTAAACTTTTTTTGTGTGTTTATTGTGAAAAGATGTTTCTTGTGCCAAATCCCTGTTATGTCCATTCCCGAAATTATACATTAAAAAAAAATTAATATAAACGAATTTTAAAAATAAAAATTAATAAAATTTGCCTACTCGACAACTCTATTATTTATAAATGGGATATATAAGAAAGTATTGGAAATCTTTTTGCACCAGTGCACTATTTTCTGCATTTTCTAACGATTTTTGGATCCATAATTTTAGTAATCAATCAATAATCAACTTTTTTGGGTTGCTTAAAAGATTTTTTTTATAGACTAAAGGACATTAAACACCGATCACTGTCGGATATTAATATAATAGTATAATAAATCGAGATGGAAGCAGGATTAGAAACGAGTGGGTAAACTTACTAACAGTGGGTAAACAAAATAGAAAATCTACAGAGAATTATAAGGTTTTCCTAATTTTTAGTGTAAAAGTTTTTAATAATTTTAGTAATTGCGCCGCCTACGAAAAGATTGTGATGTATTTAACATGCATGGTATTCATTATTTTAATTTAATAATTTTTATTAGCAGTTAGTATATATTCCTAATAATCAAAAAAAAATTATCCGTTTATACTATATTACAAGGCCCTGAAGCCATGTTACTTTCAGAAGCCTCGATGAAATATAATGAATCGAGATGAAGGAGGGTTGGAAACGAGTGGGTAAACTTTTTTTGAGTGTTTGTTGTGCCAAATCCCTGTTATGTCCATTCCCGAAATTTTACATTAAAAAAAAAAAATAATATAAACGAATTTTAAAAATAAAAATTAATAAAATTTGCTTAATCGACAACTCTATTTTTTATAAATGGGATATATAAGAAAGTATTGGAGGTATTTTTGCACCAGCGCACTCATTTCTGAAGCATCTAACGATTTTTTGGTCTATAACTTTAGTAATCAATCAATAATAAACTTTTTTGGGTCGCTTAAAAAAAATTTTTTATAGATTAAAGGACATTAAACACCGATCACTGTCGGATAATAATAAATCGAGATGGAAGCAGGATTAGAAACGAGTGGGTAAACTTACTAACAGTGGGTAAACAAAATAGAAAATCTACAGAGAATTATAAGGTTTTCCTAATTTTTAGTGTAAAAAGTTTTAATAATTTTAGTAATTGCGCCGCCTCCGAAAAGATTGTGATGTATTTAACATGCATGGTATTCATTATTTTAATTTAATAATTTTTATTAGCAGTTAGTATATATTCCTAATAATCAAAATAAAATTATCCGTTTATATTATAGAAGAAGGCCCAGAAGCCATGTTACTTTCAGATGCCTCGGTGAAATATAATGAATCGAGATGGAAGGAGGATTGGAAACAAGTGGGTAAACTTTTTTGTGTGTTTGTTGTGCCAAATCCCTGTTATGTCCATTCCCGAAATTTTACATTAAAAAAAAAATAATATAAACGAATTTTAAAAATAAAAATTAATAAAATTTGCTTTCTCGACAACTCTATTATTTATAAATAGGATATATAAGAAAGTATTGGAGGTCTTTTTGCACCAGCGCACTCTTTTCTGAAGCTTCTAACGATTTTTGGGTCCATAATTTTAGTAATCAATCAATAATCAACTTTTTTGGGTTGCTTAAAAGATTTTTTTTATAGACTAAAGGACATTAAACACCGATCACTGTCGGATATTAATATAATTGTATAATAAATCGAGATGGAAGCAGGATTAGAAAAGAGTGGGTAAACTTAATAACAGTGGGTAAACAAAATAGAAAATCTACAGAGAATTATAAGGTTTTCCTAATTTTTAGTGTAAAAATTTTCAATAATTTTAGTAATTGCGCCGCCTCCGAAAAGATAGTGATGTATTTAACATGCATGGTATTCATTATTTTAATTTAATAATTTTTATTAGCAGTTAGTATATATTCCTATTAATAAAAAAAAATTATCCGTTTATACTATATTACAAGGCCCTGAAGCCATGTTACTTTCAAAAGCCTCGGTAAAATATAATGAATCGAGATGAAGGAGGATTGGAAACGAGTGGGTAAACTTTTTTTGAGTGTTTGTTGTGCCAAATCCCTGTTATGTCCATTCCCGAAATTTTACATTAAAAAAAAATAATATAAACGAATTTTAAAAACAAAAATTAATAAAATTTGCTTACTCGACAACTTATTATTTATAAATGGGATATATAAGAAAGTATTAGAAATCTCTTTGCACCAGCGCACTATTTTCTGCATTTTCTAACAATTTTTGGATCCATAATTTTAGTAATCAATCAATAATCAACTTTTTTGGGTTGCTTAAAAGATTTTTTTTATAGACTAAAGGACATTAAACACCGATCACTGTCGGATATTAATATAATTGTATAATAAATCGAGATGGAAGCAGGATTAGAAAAGAGTGGGTAAACTTAATAACAGTGGGTAAACAAAATAAAAAATCTACAGAGAATTATAAGGTTTTCCTAATTTTTAGTGTAAAAATTTTCAATAATTTTAGTAATTGCGCCGCCTCCGAAAAGATAGTGATGTATTTAACATGCATGGTATTCATTATTTTAATTTAATAATTCTTATTCGCAGTTAGTATATATTCCTACTTATCAAATAAAATTATCCGTTTATACTATATTACAAGGCCCTGAAGCCATGTTACTTTCAGAAGCCTCAGTGAAATATAATGAATCGAGAAGGAAGGAGGATTGGAAACGAATGGGTAAACTTTTTTTGTGTGTTTATTGTGAAAAGATGTTTCTTGTGCCAAATCCCTGTTATGTCCATTCCCGAAATTATACATTAAAAAAAAATTAATATAAACGAATTTTAAAAATAAAAATTAATAAAATTTGCCTACTCGACAACTCTATTATTTATAAATGGGATATATAAGAAAGTATTGGAAATCTTTTTGCACCAGTGCACTATTTTCTGCATTTTCTAACGATTTTTGGATCCATAATTTTAGTAATCAATCAATAATCAACTTTTTTGGGTTGCTTAAAAGATTTTTTTTATAGACTAAAGGACATTAAACACCGATCACTGTCGGATATTAATATAATAGTATAATAAATCGAGATGGAAGCAGGATTAGAAACGAGTGGGTAAACTTACTAACAGTGGGTAAACAAAATAGAAAATCTACAGAGAATTATAAGGTTTTCCTAATTTTTAGTGTAAAAATTTTTAATAATTTTAGTAATTGCCCCGCCTCCGAAAAGATTGTGATGTATTTAACATGCATGGTATTCATTATTTTAATTTATTAATTTTTATTAGCAGTTAGTATATATTCCTAATAATCAAAAAAAATTATCCGTTTATACTATATTACAAGGCCCTGAAGCCATGTTACTTTCAGAAGCCTCGGTGAAATATAATGAATCGAGATGAAGGAGGATTGGAAACGAGTGGGTAAACTTTTTTTGAGTGTTTGTTGTGAAAGGATGTTTGTTGTGCCAAATCCCTGTTATGTCCATTCCCGAAATTTTACATTAAAAAAAAAAAATAATATAAACGAATTTTAAAAATAAAAATTAATAAAATTTGCCTACTCGACATCTCTATTATTTATAAATGGGATATATAAGAAAGTATTGGAAATCTTTTTGCACCAGTGCACTATTTACTGCATTTTCTAACGATTGTGTGATCCATAATTTTAGTAATCAATCAATAATCAACTTTTTGGGTTGCTTAAAAGATTTTTTTTATAGATTAAAGGACACTAAACACCGATCACTGTCGGATATTAATATAATTGTATAATAAATCGAGATGGAAGCAGGATTAGAAACGAGTGGGTAAACTTACTAACAGTGGGTAAACAAAATAGAAAATCTACAGAGAATTATAAGGTTTTTCTAATATTTAGTGTTAAAATTTTTAATAATTTTAGTAATTGCGCCGCTTCCGAAAAGATTCCGATGTATTTAACATGCATGGTATACATTATTTTAATTTAATAATTTTTATTAGCAGTTAGTATATATTCCTAATAATCAAAATAAAATTATCCGTTTATATTATAGAAGAAGGCCCAGAAGCCATGTTACTTTCAGAAGCCTCGGTGAAATATAATGAATCGAGATGGAAGGAGGATTGGAAACGAGTGGGTAAACTTTTTTTGAGTGTTTGTTGTGCCAAATCCCTGTTATGTCCATTCCCGAAATTTTACAAAAAAAAAAAAAATAATATAAACGAATTTAAAAAATAAAAATTAATAAAATTTTCCTACTCGACAACTCTATTATTGATAAATGGGATATATAAGAAAGTATTGGAAATCTTTTTGCACCAGTGCACTATTTTCTGCATTTTCTAACGATTTTTTGGTCTATAACTTTAGTAATCAATCAATAATAAACTTTTTTGGGTCGCTTAAAAAAAATTTTTTATAGATTAAAGGACATTAAACACCGATCACTGTCGGATAATAATAAATCGAGATGGAAGCAGGATTAGAAACGAGTGGGTAAACTTACTAACAGTGGGTAAACAAAATAGAAAATCTACAGAGAATTATAAGGTTTTCCTAATTTTTAGTGTAAAAAGTTTTAATAATTTTAGTAATTGCGCCGCCTCCGAAAAGATTGTGATGTATTTAACATGCATGGTATTCATTATTTTAATTTAATAATTTTTATTAGCAGTTAGTATATATTCCTAATAATCAAAATAAAATTATCCGTTTATATTATAGAAGAAGGCCCAGAAGCCATGTTACTTTCAGATGCCTCGGTGAAATATAATGAATCGAGATGGAAGGAGGATTGGAAACAAGTGGGTAAACTTTTTTGTGTGTTTGTTGTGCCAAATCCCTGTTATGTCCATTCCCGAAATTTTACATTAAAAAAAAAATAATATAAACGAATTTTAAAAATAAAAATTAATAAAATTTGCTTTCTCGACAACTCTATTATTTATAAATAGGATATATAAGAAAGTATTGGAGGTCTTTTTGCACCAGCGCACTCTTTTCTGAAGCTTCTAACGATTTTTGGGTCCATAATTTTAGTAATCAATCAATAATCAACTTTTTTGGGTTGCTTAAAAGATTTTTTTTATAGACTAAAGGACATTAAACACCGATCACTGTCGGATATTAATATAATTGTATAATAAATCGAGATGGAAGCAGGATTAGAAAAGAGTGGGTAAACTTAATAACAGTGGGTAAACAAAATAGAAAATCTACAGAGAATTATAAGGTTTTCCTAATTTTTAGTGTAAAAATTTTCAATAATTTTAGTAATTGCGCCGCCTCCGAAAAGATAGTGATGTATTTAACATGCATGGTATTCATTATTTTAATTTAATAATTTTTATTAGCAGTTAGTATATATTCCTATTAATAAAAAAAAATTATCCGTTTATACTATATTACAAGGCCCTGAAGCCATGTTACTTTCAAAAGCCTCGGTAAAATATAATGAATCGAGATGAAGGAGGATTGGAAACGAGTGGGTAAACTTTTTTTGAGTGTTTGTTGTGCCAAATCCCTGTTATGTCCATTCCCGAAATTTTACATTAAAAAAAAATAATATAAACGAATTTTAAAAACAAAAATTAATAAAATTTGCTTACTCGACAACTTATTATTTATAAATGGGATATATAAGAAAGTATTAGAAATCTCTTTGCACCAGCGCACTATTTTCTGCATTTTCTAACAATTTTTGGATCCATAATTTTAGTAATCAATCAATAATCAACTTTTTTGGGTTGCTTAAAAGATTTTTTTTATAGACTAAAGGACATTAAACACCGATCACTGTCGGATATTAATATAATTGTATAATAAATCGAGATGGAAGCAGGATTAGAAAAGAGTGGGTAAACTTAATAACAGTGGGTAAACAAAATAAAAAATCTACAGAGAATTATAAGGTTTTCCTAATTTTTAGTGTAAAAATTTTCAATAATTTTAGTAATTGCGCCGCCTCCGAAAAGATAGTGATGTATTTAACATGCATGGTATTCATTATTTTAATTTAATAATTCTTATTCGCAGTTAGTATATATTCCTACTTATCAAATAAAATTATCCGTTTATACTATATTACAAGGCCCTGAAGCCATGTTACTTTCAGAAGCCTCAGTGAAATATAATGAATCGAGAAGGAAGGAGGATTGGAAACGAATGGGTAAACTTTTTTTGTGTGTTTATTGTGAAAAGATGTTTCTTGTGCCAAATCCCTGTTATGTCCATTCCCGAAATTATACATTAAAAAAAAATTAATATAAACGAATTTTAAAAATAAAAATTAATAAAATTTGCCTACTCGACAACTCTATTATTTATAAATGGGATATATAAGAAAGTATTGGAAATCTTTTTGCACCAGTGCACTATTTTCTGCATTTTCTAACGATTTTTGGATCCATAATTTTAGTAATCAATCAATAATCAACTTTTTTGGGTTGCTTAAAAGATTTTTTTTATAGACTAAAGGACATTAAACACCGATCACTGTCGGATATTAATATAATAGTATAATAAATCGAGATGGAAGCAGGATTAGAAACGAGTGGGTAAACTTACTAACAGTGGGTAAACAAAATAGAAAATCTACAGAGAATTATAAGGTTTTCCTAATTTTTAGTGTAAAAATTTTTAATAATTTTAGTAATTGCCCCGCCTCCGAAAAGATTGTGATGTATTTAACATGCATGGTATTCATTATTTTAATTTATTAATTTTTATTAGCAGTTAGTATATATTCCTAATAATCAAAAAAAATTATCCGTTTATACTATATTACAAGGCCCTGAAGCCATGTTACTTTCAGAAGCCTCGGTGAAATATAATGAATCGAGATGAAGGAGGATTGGAAACGAGTGGGTAAACTTTTTTTGAGTGTTTGTTGTGAAAGGATGTTTGTTGTGCCAAATCCCTGTTATGTCCATTCCCGAAATTTTACATTAAAAAAAAAAAATAATATAAACGAATTTTAAAAATAAAAATTAATAAAATTTGCCTACTCGACATCTCTATTATTTATAAATGGGATATATAAGAAAGTATTGGAAATCTTTTTGCACCAGTGCACTATTTACTGCATTTTCTAACGATTGTGTGATCCATAATTTTAGTAATCAATCAATAATCAACTTTTTGGGTTGCTTAAAAGATTTTTTTTATAGATTAAAGGACACTAAACACCGATCACTGTCGGATATTAATATAATTGTATAATAAATCGAGATGGAAGCAGGATTAGAAACGAGTGGGTAAACTTACTAACAGTGGGTAAACAAAATAGAAAATCTACAGAGAATTATAAGGTTTTTCTAATATTTAGTGTTAAAATTTTTAATAATTTTAGTAATTGCGCCGCTTCCGAAAAGATTCCGATGTATTTAACATGCATGGTATTCATTATTTTAATTTAATAATTTTTATTAGCAGTTAGTATATATTCCTAATAATCAAAATAAAATTATCCGTTTATATTATAGAAGAAGGCCCAGAAGCCATGTTACTTTCAGAAGCCTCGGTGAAATATAATGAATCGAGATGGAAGGAGGATTGGAAACGAGTGGGTAAACTTTTTTTGAGTGTTTGTTGTGCCAAATCCCTGTTATGTCCATTCCCGAAATTTTACAAAAAAAAAAAAAATAATATAAACGAATTTAAAAAATAAAAATTAATAAAATTTTCCTACTCGACAACTCTATTATTGATAAATGGGATATATAAGAAAGTATTGGAAATCTTTTTGCACCAGTGCACTATTTTCTGCATTTTCTAACGATTTTTGGATCCATAATTTTAGTAATCAATCAATAATCAACTTTTTTGGGTTGCTTAAAAGATTTTTTTTATAGACTAAAGGACATTAAACACCGATCACTGTCGGATATTAATAAAATAGTATAATAAATCGAGATGGAAGCAAGATTAGAAACGAGTGGGTAAAGTTACTAACAGTGGGTAAACAAAATAGAAAATCTACAAAGAATTATAAGGTTTTCCTAATTTTTAGTGTAAAAATTTTTAATAGTTTTAGTAATTGCGCCGCCTCCGAAAAGATTGTGATGTATTTAACATGCATGGTATTCATTATTTTAATTTAATAATTCTTATTCGCAGTTAGTATATATTCCTACTTATCAAATAAAATTATCTTTTTATAATATATTACAAGGCCCAGAAGCCATGTTACTTTCAGAAGCCTCGGTGAAATATAATGAATCGAGATGAAGGAGGATTGGAAACGAGTGGGTAAACTTTTTTTGAGTGTTTGTTGTGCCAAATCCCTGTTATGTCCATTCCCGAAATTTTACATTAAAAAAAAATAATATAAACGAATTTTAAAAATAAAAATTAATAAAATTTGCTTTCTCGACAACTGTATTATTTATAAATAGGATATATAAGAAAGTATTGGAGGTCTTTTTGCACCAGCGCACTCTTTTCTGAAGCTTCTAACGATTTTCGGGTCCATAATTTCAGTAATCAATCAATAATCAACTTTTTTGGGTCGCTTAAAAGATTTTTTTTATAGATTAAAGGACACTAAACACCGATCACTGTCGGATATTAATATAATAGTATAATAAATCGAGATGGAAGCAGGATTAGAAACGAGTGGGTAAACAAAATAGAAAATCTACAGAGAATTATAAGGATTTCCTAATTTTTAGTGTAAAAATTTTTAATAATTTTAGTAATTGCGCCGCCTCCGAAAAGATTGTGATGTATTTAACATGCATGGTATTCATTATTTTAATTTAATAATTTTTATTAGCAGTTAGTATATATTCCTAATAATCAAAAAAAATTATCCGTTTATATTATAGAAGCCATGTTACTTTCAGAAGCCTCGGTGAAATATAATGAATCGAGATGGAAGGAGGATTGGAAACGAGTGGGTAAACTTTGTTTGTGTGTTTATTGTGAAAGGATGTTTGTTGTGCCAAATCCCTGTTATGTCCATTCCCGAAACTTTACATTAAAAAAAAAATAATATAAACGAATTTTAAAAATAAAAATTAATAAAATTTGCTTACTCGACAACTCTATTATTTATAAATGGGATATATAAAAAGTATTGGAAATCTCTTTGCACCAGCGCACTATTTTCTGCATTTTCTAACGATTTTTGGATCCATAATTTTAGTAATCAATCAATAATCAACTTTTTTGGGTTGCTTAAAAGATTTTTTTTATTGACTAAAGGACATTAAACACCGATCACTGTCGGATATTAATATAATAGTATAATAAATCGAGGTGGAAGCAGGATTAGAAACGAGTGGGTAAACTTAATAACAGTGGGTAAACAAAATAGAAAATCTACAGAGAATTATAAGGTTTTCCTAATTTTTAGAGTAAAAAATTTTAATAATTTTAGGAATTCCGCCGCCTCCGAAAAGATTTTGATGTATTTAAGATACATAGTATTTAATATTTTAATTTAATAATTCTTATTAGCAGTTAGTATATATTCCTAATAATCAAAAAAAAATATCCGTTTATACCAGGTCTGCAAGTTTAAAATGTCGTTTATTTCTTAAAATATATACACAATAATTTAAAATAAAAAGTATAATATATTTTATTCAAAGTACTGGCCCTCGCTTTCTACACATTTTGTCCATCCCTCGGGCAATTTATGGATACCATTCCAAAAGAATGCTTCATCTTTATTTGAAATCCATTCATCGAGCCATTTTCTTACATCCTCCAAATTGTTAAAGTGTTGCTCAGCCAATGAGTGTCCCATCGATGAGAAGAGATGATAATCAGAAGGCGCCAGGTCAGGTGAATACGGCGGGTGGGGTAGGAGTTCCCAACCAAGCGAAGAAATCGTTTCCTTAGTCAATCTGGCTGAATGTGCAGGAGCGTTATCATGCTGAAGAATGACTTTGGCGTGCCTGTGAGCCCATTCTGGGCGTTTTTCGATCAATGCGTGACTCAAATTGATCATTTGTTGTCGGTAGCGGTCGGTATTGACTGTTTCGCCGGGTTTGAGAAGCTCGTAGATTGCAATTCGACGTCCTCAAACTTTTTTGGTCGATTTTCTCGTTTTTTATCAGTAACATCAAAATCACCACGTTTGAAACTTTGAAACCAACGTTCACATGTCTTGACGGTTGGAGCAAGATCGCCATAAGTCTCAACAAGAATTCGATGACATTCAGATGCCTTTTTCTTTTGATTGAATAAGAAAATCATGACATGCCGCAAATGCTCTTTATTTGGCTTAAAATTAGACATTTTTAACACCAAAGAAAGGTATGATACGTCCACGTAAACGACTTAAAAACAACTGACTTTTGTAAACAAATGACTAACAAACAAAATAGCGTTTAGAGATAAGCAAATCCTTCAATAGGCTAAGAGCGCATTCTATTGGAATTAAAACGACATTTTAAACTTGCAGACCTGGTATTATATTAGAAGGTCCCGAAGTCATACTACTTTCAGAAGCCCCGGTGAAATATAATGAATCGAGATGAAGGAGGATTGGAAACGAGTTAAACACAATTCATATTTTATTTTTTTGTCCCATTAATTATATTTTTTATGAAGATGGAACATGGTCCAATAGAGAGTTCTGGAAAAAGTTAAAAATAGTAGGATTTTATTTTTTTTCTTTATGTTGTTCTTGGCTTATTTTTTAATCCTTAGCCAAAAGTGGGTACACTATTATTTGCAGATATCAGGCAGATGGAAAGGTTCTAGTAAAACTTGTTCTGTAGGATACAATTAATATATTGATGAACATAACAACGAAATCAAAATCCGAGTCTCTTTTAGCAATTTTTCGATGCGTTTCCGCTCAGAGTCTCCATAAATGCTGAGTAGGCGAGACATCAAATCCTCTCTTGGAGTCTTTCCCGGGTTGTCTATGATGTCAGATATCTGATTCAATATACCAAAATCCAAATAGTAGTTATATCCTAATATTTTTAAATAAATACAGTCATACCAATATTCATTGATAAACATGAAAACCTTTCAGCTATTCAAAATCCAACGTGATTGAAAATTGAGCATTACAACATTTAAAAGAATTTGGTAAGGAATATAGTAAAGTTAAAGTTTTTATTTTTCCATCTCATATTTCAATGAAATTTGATTAAAAAAGAGCTGATTGTGTTTACGACTCACAGCGCTGCCAACACTATCGCCCTTTTTTGATGCATCGGTATAAACTAACTCGAAATTGCTATATTTTTCCACTAATTTTAAAAAGGATGACTGAACTTCTACCGGGTAAGTTTTGGTAACCAGTGATCTATTGATTATTGGCCTAACACTACTTCAACTGGGAATTGTTAGTTTATCAATTTTAGCAGTTTAATATTGCTCAGGGCCATGCCAATCTTGGTTAACGCGTCATATATATCCTTTTAAGGCGTTTTTCTCAATTTCTTTGATACCTTCATTTCCCGACCCTTCGGCAAATAAGTGTTCGGTAGGAGGGAGGCGTGTTAAAAGCTTTTAATTTAGCAATATATTTGAGTGATAAGAAATCTCTTCTTAAAGAGGTTTTTATATAATACAATTAAGAAGTTTTATTTATTCAAGTGCTAATTTGTTCAAAATGTTTTGGTTAACCTTTTTTTTTTTTTTTACACAAACCAAAGATTTGATGGTTTCCACACACGTGAGCAGGCGATGCTCATTGCCCACGTGAGGTGTGATCCTTTTAATGACCAAACGTGTACTGAGGTGTGTATTGAGGTGGATTTAAGTTAGGAAGAAGAATGATCGGTGAGCCAATCTTCAACTGGAGATTGTTTGGGTGTATATCCAGGGAATTAAAAAATTTCAGATGGGAAATTTACGGCTTCGTTTACATCTAGAACATTGTCAATTGATTTTGGAAATTTATTTCATCGAAATCAACATTTTTTGCTGCCAAAATAGCACGACTACCCAGCCAATCATAGTCCAAATAATTGTTCAAAATATCAGGAAAGGCACTTTATATTAGTTCATTTTTCGTCTCTATAACAGTGGAGAAATTTTCTGGTAATTTGATAAATTTTGAATTTCAATGCAGCTCTATTTCACCGTTTCCAATATACAGAAATTGTTTAGAAAATATATCTGCCGATGGATCATGTTGCAGTAGTACTCTCATATTTATGGTGGATAAATCTGAACCTTGCGGTTTATCTAAATAACAGTTATTCCTGCTCAGTAGAGGTGTAATAATCATTATATGTAAAATATAAAAAATGCCGCGAAGATTTGTAATCCTTTCTTAATCAAAAATAATTTAAAGATAAGTAAAAAAATGTATTTTGGTGAAATTGACACCGAAATATAATTCCCAATAACAGCCTACTTTAAATTAAAGAAAGGATTAAAATCTTCGCTTTTTTAAATTTTACATATAAAGATAATTACAACTCTGTTGAACAGGAAACAGCTTCTATTCGATTGGGACTAAATTTTCTTAACTTTAAATTATTGTTGATAAAGAAGGAATTACAAATCTTCACTGACATTTTTTAAATTTTACATTTTAAATAATATAAAGGATAAAAATAATATAAAGGTTTGGTAAAATGAAAAACACTGTATTCAAATAATAATAACAAAACGAATAATGAAAATAAAGAAACTTCTTTTAAATAAATAAATAATTCAACTTAAAATATAATATTCAAATCTTAATTATGCAGTTCTTTAGCAAATCACAAAGTATCCCACAACACCTAATCAAAACGCACTCAGGGAGTTTTCATGTCTGGTTACCGACAGTGCAGCCAGTTCTCTAATTTTTACTACGTTTTGGCAACACTGACTCCCCAAGTCAGGTTTCTATTAGGTTACACCTGTGACAGTAGGTGCTGTTGTAACAGCATACTAAACATTAACTATAGTTCTCTTATATAACAATTTATATTTAAATATATTATATAATATATAAATATATAAATATATATATATATATATATATATATATATATATACTTAATATATATATATATTAATATAATATTTAATATATTAAAAAAAAAAAAAAAAATATATATATATATATATATATAAATATATAAACATAAAAATGCTTTATCAAATCGAAATGTATATCAAACTTTTCGAGATGATAATCCAAAGCAATAAGTCTCTGGTATACTTAATTGGGCGTTGATTATGATCTACAATGTATCATGGCGCGTACATCATCATGTCATGTATCATATGGCGCGTAACCGCTCTTACCCACCCCCTAAACCCTAATTTATGGCTTGAGTTATCATACCTCGAAATCAAACAAATTGAACGAGAGCGGAGTGTTAGGCAGTATAAAAATTGCCAATTAGATCGAAAGAGTAAAAAGGACTAATTGAATCTTAATAATAAAAAAAAAAAAAAAATCGAGCGTAGCCAAGGCTCTAAGGGTAGAAGCTAATTATCGGTGATGGAAATTGGATGAGGCCAAAAATAGGGGGTAGGTGCAGGTATATATAATTACCCTATATAATAAAATTTTAAAAACCGTAATTAATACGGCTTTTTTTTCGCGACTAGTTACCTCTCGCATAGGTAATTAGTCCAAAAATCTTTATTAGGTAAGACTATAGATAAGGGCGGGGGGGAGGGTTTTCCCCGACGCCACCAGGAACCACCACCGTCGCCAACTAGTTGTCCCCGCGCTCCAGTTAGCTCTCGCACTCGTTAATTTTCATTAACTAATTACTATGGGTTTTTTTTTCTTTCCTAGCTAATTACCTCTCGCAAAGGTAAATATTCAAAAAGTCCTTATTATGTGGTGTAGCGGTGGGGGAGGGCGGGTGGGGTTTTACCCCCCTCCCCCCCCCTGGTTTCAGCCACCAAATTTTTCAATGCGATCTATTGTTAGTTCTCGCGAACTAAAATTTTAAAAACCGTAATTAATACGCCTTTTTTTTCGCGACTATGTATGTATAGACAACATGTATAGACTATTATTTCAAATAATAGCCTAATTTTGAGAATCATTGTAACCTTATCTTGATTTATTTATTCTTTAAGGAAAATTAACAATAAATACAAAGATTAGTATTACTATTTGTCTGTGGAAAATAATAATATAGGAAAATTATAATAATGATAACCTGTATAACAATAGCATGCTTATAAACAAAACGTTATGAAATCGACATATGACGCCATGTTAATAAATCGAAACACGACCTACTGTATTTGCAATAATTCGCTGTAAAAGAATTAATTTGGTAACTAATCAAGTTAAAAACTATTCTATCTCTTAATTTGACCAAAACTATAAACATTGAGCCAAATTTCATTAAAATCGGTTGAGTAGTTTCTGAGTTATAGAAAGACAAACATCTGGACACGAGATTTATATATATATATATATATATAAGGAATAAGGACTAGGTGACTAAACCTAAAGCTAAATCCGGCTAATTTGTAGTGGCCTTAGCGAAATAAATAAATGTATTCCAGGAAAATTTACGCAAAATCAACATTACTTATAGCTTACCGCTATAAACTTCGTAATAAACTTCATAAATTTTCTTGCTATTTATAAGGTAACTAAACCTTTTATACTGTAAAGTGGAACCGTGGACGTTGATGAATGGGCATTGACGCTGCGGAGACAAGCTATTGAGGCTAGGAAATACAAACGGGACTGCGGGCCCAATTTCAGTCGAGAGGAGAGGCGGCTATTTTCGACAGGGGATCAGTCCCATTCACCGTCCACCGGTGGCCCTCACGGATGAGGTAATCTATTTTCGCTGAGAGCTCTTCTGTCGGGTCTGAAGTTCTTATTAGGTACTATATAAGATACTGTAATTGGACTGAGAGGAAATTGGGTGTGATCGAATTTCTTCAATAAAATAAAGGAAGGTATAATATTATTGGCCGAAAAATAAAATAAATGTTTTAGAAGGGAGACAGTTTTTTTTTTTTATTGAACAGAATTCCATCCTTTACCCTTTCGATAGCCATATTAAAAGATTATTAATCAGAAAAGTATTTATAATATATAAATACTATATTTATATATTGTTTGATTTAGGCTTCAGGGCATCTTATTTTTTTTTTTTTTTTTTTTTTTTTTTTTTTTTTTTTTTTTTTTTTTTTTTTTCCTCGGCGCTACGGTCCTGATAGGACCTTGGCCTCTTCAACGATTCTTTTCCATTCGTTTCAGTCCTGGGCGATATTCCTCCATCGCCTCACCCCAAGCAGCCGCAGGTCGTCCTCCACGTCGTCCAGCCATCTCAGTCGTGGTCTGCCTCTTCTTCTATCTCCACCTGGTCGACTATACATTAGGTTTCGAGGCAAACGCTCTTGAGGCATTCTCTCGACGTGTCCTAACCATCTGATGCGCCCACTTTTGATTACAGCTACCAGGTCTGGAGAGTTGTAGAGCTGTTTAAGTTCTGCATTCGTCCTTATCCTCCATTGTCCATTCTGGTATACTGGGCCGTAGATCTTCCGGAGGATTTTCCTTTCCCATATAGCAAGCATCCTTTCATTTTCTCGGGATAACACCCATGTTTCGCTACCATACGTAACGATTGGCCTTATCATAGTTTTGTAAATTAACTCTCGGGCCCTTCTAGACAGTATCTTGAACCGCAGTGCCTTTTGGGCAGCATAATATTGCCTGTTTCCAGCTGCTATCCTCGCTTTGATTTCTGTGAGGATGCCATTGTCCTGTGTCAGTATCGATCCTAGATACTTGAAATCGTGACACACCGGAAAGGCATGCTCTCCCAATCTGAGTTCTTTCGTTCGCTGCTCATTTTTAGCGGTAGAGGAAAGCATGTATGCCGACTTGCGCTCGTTAATTTTAAGGCCCCGCGCTGCTGCAGCCCTTTCGAATTCCTCAAGGGTACCTGAAAGTGCCGGGATGGTTCTTGACATCAGCGCCGCATCGTCCGCGTATGCCAAATGCTGCGTGATTCGGTTGCAGATGGTTCCTCCTGGGTGGGTTCGTATTCCTCTTACTGCCATTTCCATTGAGAGGTTGAATAGGGTTGTCGCCTGGGGGTCTCCCTGTCTCAATCCCGATCGCACAGTAAATTCCTTGGAGAGTTCTCCTTGTAACTTGACACGGCATCTCGATCCTGCCATTGTCATTCGTACCAACCGCATAAGTTTCTTAGGTATTCCCATGTTTATTAGGTCATCTATTAGCCTCTCCCTGTCAATGGAGTCGTACGCTTGTTGAAAATCTAAGAATAGGTGGTGGAGGTTTATGTTAAACTAATGCGTCTTTTCCAAAACTTGACGCATTGAGAATATGTGATCTATGGTGGATCGCCCTCTCCTGAAGCCACATTGGTACTCACCGACCTCTCGCTCCATGTACTGTATTAGCCTCCTGTTGATGGCCGTGCTGAGGATCTTATAAGCCACACTCAGTAGTGAAATCCCTCGGTAGTTGGCGCACTGCAGCTTGTCTCCTTTTTTGTAAATTGGGCTGACAACAGCAGTCAACCACTCATCTGGCATTCTCTCTTCAGTCCACACATCCCACACCAGTCTGTAGAGTTCTTCGTTGACCTGCTCGCCTCCATACTTGATTAGCTCCGCTTGCAGCTCATCTATTCCGGCTGTTTTATTGTTCTTAAGCATCTGTATTATTTCAGCTATTTCCTCTTTATCTGGGAGGACTTCTTCTTCAGGTACTTCTTCCGGTTCTATGTTGGTATCCTGGCTTACGTCTATTTGGCTGCAGTTTGTACTTCTGCCTTTGTTCAGCAGTTCGTCAAAATATTCTGCCCATCTTGGTAGAACTTCTTCTCTTCCCATCACAAGGTTGCCCTCACGGTCCCTACAACACTCCACTCGAGGCTTAAACCCACTTTTTATCTCTTTTATCCCTCGGAAAAATGCTCTGCTATTGCGGTGATCAAATTCGTTTTGGATGCGTTCTAGTTTCTCGGTTTCTTTTCTTCTCTTCTTTCTTCTGCAAACTTGCTTTACGATCCGACGCTTTTCTAAATAGTCCTTGTTGTTTGCCCTTGTATGCCTCTGTTGCAACTTGGCCCGCGCCTTTTCTCTTTCAGATATAACCTGTCGGCATTCTTCATCGAACCAGTTATTCCTTCCATTTGGTCTATTACTCTCCAAGAGTTCAGATGCCGCTCCCTTCAGTGCTCCTTTCAATTTTTCCCATCTTGATGCGATCGTAGGTACAGCACTTTTGTGGTCTCCTAGAAGTTCCGTGACACGATCCTGGAACTTCTGTCGCATCTGTTCTTCCTTAAGGAGCTCAACATTGAATGTTCGCAGCTTCTCGCCTCTTCCTCTTGGTCTCACTGCCAGTCTTTGGTTATATTTGACCCTCACCATGTAGTGGTCAGAGTCGCAGTCTGCTCCCCGATAGCTTCTTACATCATAGATGTCCGATGCATGACGTGCGTCAATTTGATTCTTGGTTCTCCCGTCCGGTGAAATCCAGGTTTCTTTGTGAATGTCCTTATGGTGGAAGCAAGTACTGGTCACTATTAGCTTTCTAGCAAGGGCAAAGTCCACTAATCTTAAACCGTTCTCGTTGCAGACATCATGTTTACTTTGGCATCCGATTGCTGCCCTGAAGGCTTCCTCCCTTCCTACTTTAGCATTTAGGTCTCCCATTACAATTTTTACATCATGCTTTGGCAACGCATCAAATACTCTTTCGAGTGTTCCATAAAACGTATCCTTTGCTTCTTCATCGCTGTCCTCCGTCGGTCCGTGCACGCTTATGATGGATATGTTGAAGAATCTTGCTTTCAGTCGTTCAGGGCATCTAGTTCTACAAATAAATACCTATCTTAATTATAGCATCGTCCGATTTAACTTAGTAGTATAAATGGATGTTAAACAAACAATTCTAAAAGAGTTTATCGACGTAGTTGTGACTGACAATGTAGTATAAAAAGGGGGAGGGGGTGATCAGAGCCATATAAACCATAATTAAACAATTAAGTGCAGGAAAACCCATTATACCTACTAAATCTCTGGACCTTGAAATTAACCAACAGCTAATGTACCAGGAATGCAATTAACAAAGATATAACTTTTTTATTTTACTTTTTAATGTGTTCATATTATTCTACATGTTTTCATAAAACTATATATGGGTGATTCTAAAATTATGGTGGTATTTGGCTCTTAATTTTTTAGGATTTTCAAAGTCATGTTTTCTTAGATGAATGAAAAATTCAAAACTGGTTGATATATCTCAGTAATATTTCACAATTGTTCTAGTAGATACAAATAGTACACATATACCTAATTTCGAGAAAATCTGAAATGTTGAGGTTCAAATTGATATATTTCTGTGTTGATTTCACGTGGAATTTCCCTACTGTTATATCCGTTAATAGAAAAAATGAGCTTTTATAAGGAATACACAACGTTCCTTCCTAAGTATTAGAGGAGTGTAGCTATCTCAATAAAAGAAGTTTTTAAAATGTCGGTGAATCATTATAGTTATTTCCTATTCCATAGTAATTTATAGTGGTAAGCTATTATATGATTTTGCGTTAATTTTACTGGAATACATTTATCTATTTCGCTTAAGCCACCACAAATTGGCCGGATTTAGCTTTAGGTTTAGTTGCCGAGTATTATATAAAAATATTGGCTTAATCACTATCAGTCCTGTATGAAAAATTATTTTCTATTTCAATAGTGTAGCGGATCGATCAATTAATGTTCGGATGATCATAAGTAACTATTGTTATTATTATAAAAAGGAAACATTATTTTGTTTAAGATTTATTATATATGTGTGTTATATTGTTTGCTGATAGAAAACCATTATTATCAGAAAATTTTAATTTCATTGTTATTCTCATAAATATATGCAACAGGGTGCGTTCTCACAGAGTGTACCTGATACTCGGATTATGATTTCGTTGTTATTTTCATCAATATATTAATTCTGACCTACAGAACACGTTTTATTGGAACCCTTCCATCAGCCTGATAGCTCCCAATAATAGTATACCCACTTTTGGCTAAGGATTCAAAAATGAGCTAAGGACAACATAAAAAAAAAAAAAAATCCTACTATTTTTAACTTTTTATCAACTTTTTCCAGACCTCTCCATTGGACCATGTTCCATCTTCTTAAAAAATAATTCAAGCTGTCAATTTCGCTATTTGAGCCGACGAATCCAATCCAAATATAAATATAATTAATTGGACAAAAAAAAAAAGAATTGTGTTTAATAGTCTCATTATGGAATTGATAATCCAATCGTATGATTAGAAGTATAAATAAATGAATGTGAAACCTAGTTTTAATTTCAATCAATCCGCGAGGCATAGATGGTAAAGATTTTATCGTATACAGATTCATTGTTAAATAAGAAGAATAGAAATGACGGGACATTATTTCCGGGTTAATCAAAAATAAAATTACAACGTGGATTTTCGATTGAGAGCAATCACAGAGGTGCTCACATATCAGTCGACTACACATGATTAAATGTGCAACTAAATTAATAATCATAGACTATAACTGTAATTCATAATTTTACAAAAAAGTGCGTTGTTGTTGATGAATACCGATGAACGTGAATATAGCAGGGCTGCTTTACTTTAATCGATGGTGCGGAAGACAGGCTATATCAAGATTAGATAGAGTCCTTGTGTACTCTGAAACTGGGAGCGGTGGAGGGGAAAATGGCAAAGGCTCTCTATTACTATTAATACACTAATATATGACAGGAAGTAGTATTAGTATGCTCAAAGGTCGATATCGATTTCATCTACTAAAATCTAAAGCTAAAAGTACCTCTTGATGTTTAATATTACTTTATTAGTTTTATCATGCATTACATCCACGTTTACTAAGTTAAAATGTTACAACGAAATTCCTTCAGATATTAAAAAATATCTGTTTTAGTAAATATTGTCATCATTAGTACCAATAATTTAACGGACGAAGTAAAAAAAAATAGCGTATAATTCATTCGTCAGCTCTTTGTATTTAAACGATGCCATTTTTTTTTAATCTAAAGTTACTATATGCTACTTTATACCAAACTCCATTAACCCTAGGATTACCAAGGGTGGGTTTCTTGAAGCCTAATATTTGTCCACTCTGTTTTTCATCTAAATTATAAAATAAAAGTCCGAAACAGTTAATAGTTATCAGATAAACATTTGAGATTATTGTGAAGTGAATTAAAACTTTTCTGAAAAGTTATATATCTAGAAGAAATATTCGAGTGAAAAAAAAATACTGCTTGTGGCTTCACAAATATAATTTAAATTATTACATTACTATAATTTTATAAAGGCATTGAGAGTAAATTTCGAACAATTAATAGTTTTTTTTTCTTTAATTTACCTGAAAATACAATTTTGGAAAGTGTAAATTACTTAAATATCATGAATGATGAATTTTAGAAACCATGGAAATGGCATCTCTAAATATCTAGAAAAATGATAATTTTCTCTTACCCTCTATACTTTTTTTTTTTTTTTTTACATCCAAAGTTTTATACATATGTAAATATAGTAATCTTATGAAATAAATTTTAGAAAAAAAATGATTTTAATAAATCAATAAAATAACTTAATAATTTTATTCATGAAAAGTTATTTAACATAAAAAGAAAGCTATGGGTTCGTAGAGCCCCCCCCCCTTGATAAAACTAAGAGGCCACATTGGTAATTGGTAATGCTTGGGTTAAAACAACCCACAAATCTGGACCATTAAAACAAAAACTATATGCAACTAGTGTATTTTTGGAAGTCTCTCAAGTATTTAACAAAACCTGTAACCAAAGTCATCTTTTTGATCTCAAGTCCTATATTCCTTACACTTTTTCATCTTCCAACCATACCTATTGGACAGACCCTTCTCACGTGACTAAGATCAAACAATTTTTTCTATTCCCAAAAAAAAAACTTAGTCTTGCATCTAATACAGCAAGTCCGAAAAAATATTTAGGTATAAAACAAGCTGATGCTAGTTTGAACCGATTCGAAAAAAAAGAAAAGAAAAAAAAGTAGGGTTCATGTGGTTATCAAGCCATATTGGTACAACAAAAACTAAAGGTGTTTGGCAAAGCCAATAAACTAAGTCTTCTTTTTAAACTCATGACTGTATTCCTTAACCTGTTTCATCTTCCAACCATACCTAAAGGACAGATTCTTATCATTCGTATCATGAATTTCCGACAATTTCTTTAGTTCGTCAAATCTTCGCACGTGTATCTCATACTTCATAAAGTTTCCTCCTTTCTTCATTGTATACACTTATGTCATACCCTGATATTTCCTGTAATATTATGTCCTGCTTTTTATTTATTTTTTTTTGTTTGGTACCCGCTTCCTTGTCATGTGTGGCATATGGGAGGTTACACAAGAGGTGTAACCAACCTATTCTAACCACGGTGAGTAGGTTGAGATTCATTCCATAGGTCCTCCAAGTGCTTCTGCTAACTTATGATGAAGCGGAATAGAAAAAAAAAGGGTGGAAATGGGAACATTGTGTACTTCTTTATATAAAACATTAGTCTACACCCCCCTCGTAAAGGATAAATTTGACAGAATCATGAAATCGAACAAGATTCAGCACAGAACCTACAGGAGTTGGAAATTCATAATTTCCTCTATGATCATTGTAAACCAGGCATCACTTTAAAAGTTATTATTTAAATTGTCATCTCCACAGCCTGCCGGATATTTTATATAAATAAGAAGTTTTATCTTGGGTCGCTTTTTCTTTGGCGGGCCAAATGTCCTAGGTGGCGTTAAAGTTTTCCTCTAAGCAGATAAAACTAGTTTAGGAAGACAAAGGACACCGGCTGATAATGTAAATAGTGTTTAAAATAGTAATATTAAAGTTCCCCCTTAGACTTGGTTGGAATTGCTCCCTTCCTCCCTAAAGAGCCGTAACTTACAATTCCCATCAAGACCGCCACTTTTTTCTTTTGTTCCCTCTAATCATACAATTTATTCCAACCACTTCGATCTGAATATAAAGATTAAGAGCTCGTGCTGCAACGAGATGAAACTAACACTTTGTTTTTCCCCTTGAATTTCCGATATTACATGGATCTTACAAATGATGTATTGCTTACAAAATATTTTAAAATATACGACATGATTATATGATAAGATCATATTGAAATGTTTTTGTTTGTATTTTTTTGTAAAAACTATATTTTGGTTTCAACTTAAAAAAGAGAGGTGATATTCAGTAGTTTCCAATACAATTTTTGATTCAACCAATATCAAAAATGTTTGTTGCAACCAGTAATTTTTTTAAATGATTCTATTTACAAAAATATTGGACATTCAATATTATATTTTCAATATCAACAACAATGAACCCCAGTATCCTTGAAATACTAATATAAAGTTTCTTTTTTATTTTATTTACTAAATAATATAAATACCAGTTTTACAAGCATTGGCTTTTTTAACTTACACATTTACCTTTTCTCATTAATAAAATTAATATATGACAGGTAATTACAATAGGGGAAAAAATGAAAAACCCCATATTCTTGACAGAGTTAAAATAAGACAAACATAAATTAATAAGTATAAGATAACTGTGAACATTATTACAATTTAATCAAAATATAAGAAAACTTAAAATTAGATTAATATACTTATAATAGTAAACTTGATAATTGAAAAAAAACATTTTATAAAAAAAAATTAAACCGACTTCGAAAACTAGGAACCAGTAAAAATAAATGCACCGAAAGTATGAAATAATTATCTTCTGATATTTATGAATACGCAGCAAAATTGAAAATTGAATTGAATGAAAAGCGGAAAATGTATTAAAACGGATAATTTTATTTTTATTAGTACGAATACATACTAAGGTAAATGTACCAGTAATAGACACTTTAGGAAACATTTTCAGTATTTTTGCTAGCTACTCCAATTATATCCATTGGAAATTTGTAAACGCCGTACTTCCTGGACGGTCATTGGGAAATGGAATTTGAGGAATGTCATGGTCCACTAATAGCAGATACAAAAAATAAAAAGCTAACTCTTGTGGAATGGCAGGCAGATCTCCGTAAAGGGATGACAATAAATACCTCCAAGAGTAAGGTCTTAGTGATGTCGAGAGAGGATCAAGAGGACGTCCAGCTTATTTGTAATGGAGAAGTGCTTTAAGTTGTACAAGAATTTACCTATTTGAGGACAAGCATTAGCAAAATGAGGAAGATTGACCCAGAAATAGCAAATAGGATATCCAAAGCTAACCAGATCTATTACCCTATCTGCAACAGCATAGTGGGGCACGGAAATGTTAAGAAGAAAACTAAAAAGCACATATGCAAGTCTCCAACTCTAACCTGGGAGTTGGAAGCGAAAGCTGGGTTATGCTGGACAAGCAAGCCAGTCGAATGAAAAGTCCTGAAATGAAATTCCTGAGGAGAGCCGCTGGAAAGACCAGGAGGGACCGTACAAGGAATGAACGGAAAAGAGAAGAGCTGGAGGTAAAAGAGCAAAAGACCTTACTGGAAAATCGACACTTAAAGTCGTTTGGCCACGTTTGTCGAAAGGATGATAACAGAAATCCAATGGAAACTCGACCCATTGGAAGGAGGCCACAAGGCCGTCCCACAATTTCCTACCAGGAATATATATACAGCAAATAGGAGGGAAAAGAGGCAAAACCCTCCAAGAAATGAGGCAGCTTAGCAGGGACCGAAGGCATTGCTGCGTTGGATTAAGGCTCCTCGACGCTATATGGCATGAAGAGGTAGACAAAGAAGAAGAAGAAGGAAATTTATGAAAATTGTTATAGGTGATAGCAAAATTTACTCTCCTCTGGAATTCAGTGTATCACATGACAATATAATATAGCTTTTTATTAATATATTTAATAATTCCAATAACTGACTTTGCATCAGTAAACGACACTTAAAATTTTCAAAAATCTAGTATTAGACACATCTTTGTACTAGTAATAGACATTGTGGGTTTTACTGCGAACAATAGGCAAAATATGCATTACAATGAAAAATTTTAATAAATTTTATTCCTAAACAATACATATGGATAATACTAAAAAATTGATAGAATGAAATAAATATATCAAAGTTAGTAAGTAAAATGCATATCGGTGGATTCAGCATTCTACTTCAAAAGATAACGGAAATTTATATCTCTGTCCAAAGTTCAGCGGGTTAGGCAGTATTTTTATGATATTATCATTATAATATTATCATTAGAATGTTGGATAAAAACTGCACTCATTCTGTTACAAGCTTTATAATTTTCTTTATAATAATTTTCATCTTCTTCCACATCTAATATTTTGGCAACAACATTCACTCTTTTCCTTTTTCCTCTCCCTAATGCAACGACAAAATCTCCTTCGCTGGCCCTTACATTCCTATCATTCATTAGGTTTCTTTTTACGTTACAATTTTACGAATCTGCCTTAAAAAGGGTTAATAATGCTCGGCCTTCCTTTTAATTATATGAATTATGAGGTTTTATGATTATGCTCTCCATCCGTCGTTTAGAAATACATTCAGGATTTTTTACTGTTGTCGGTGTTTAGTGGGCTTTAGTCTCCTTAAATCTATAAAAAAATATTTTTAGCAACCCAAAAGAATGTTCTTGAGTTTTAATCTTTATTAAAATCTATTGTTGACAATTTATTTAAGGTTATGTAAAAGGTTTGTTCCAACAAGCACTTAACACTACTCATGTTCTCCCCCACTCTTTTGATTCTGAATTTGATTGGTTGGTTTTCTTAACCTATTCATGGAGCATTGCTTGAAATCAACCAATCAAATTTAGAATAAAAAAAGCGGGGATAGTACATGATCAGTTTGTTAGTTATCAACGTATTTTAATAGTTTGTTGGAGCATACCTTATGATATAAATGCCGTATGTTTTTCAAATATGTAAATATTTTGAGCGATAATTAAATAATTATTTTTATGTTTTTTCCCAAATAACTTCTTAAATAAATTACGTAGTAATCGGTGGACATACATAGAAAAAAAAAAAGGCACATACGTATCGAATTGAGTAACCTCCTCTTTCGCAGTCGGTTAAAAATAAAAATAAAATAATATTTTGAATTAAAATTAAAAATAAATATGGCTGACACTAGATCAAAAATTATAATGTTAAAGTACCACATGTTTCAGTCGTTTATGCTTGTGTTTTTTGCCACATGAGTTATTCCCTAATCTCAATTATTCCCTCTATTGAATAGAAAGTCTTAGTAAGTGATTTTATTTTATTTTTATTTTTATTTATTTTAGTTTAAATCTAATAAACAGGATATTAATTTATTATTTATTTATAAGACCCGTTCTGCTCTTTGCATGCCCAATTTGGTCAAACGCGTGTGCAACGAACTACTCAAAGTTACAAGTAGTACAAAATAAATGCATGAGATTTATAGGGTCCTTTCCTAGACGTACGCTAATTATGCTCGTGCACGAAGTTTTAGATATACCAAAAATTCAGCAAAAAACAAAAGCAAAATGTTCCAAAAAAACACAAGCACAAACGACTGAAACATGTGGTATTATAATTTTTGATCTAGTGCAAGCCATATTTATTTTTAATTTTAATTCAAAATGTTATTTTATTTTTATTTTTATCATCAAGTTTACTATAAGTAGTTTAATCTAATTTTAGGTTTTTTTTTTATATTTTGATAGCTTTTTAATTTCTTAATTGATTTCCATGTTTAATACTAAATGAAAAACAAAACGTTAGGGGTTTTGTGGTTATAAGCTGCAGCTCTTGGAATTTTTAGATCTACTTTTTTCTTTTTTTGCAGGAATGAATTGAAATAATTGGCAATTATCATAGGATGAAAAAGCTTGCAATAAAATAAGAATTATCAAAGCAACCGTTGAGAGGAACGAGGAATTCAGAACGAAAAAATAAGTAGTCACCCGCTACCCCGCCTAGGTCACTCACTGGCTCCTCCTCATCCTAAGTCTAGCTGATCTCAAAAAAGCAATTACCGAAATGTCACCAACACCAAACAGTGTTATCTGTGACGCATGTAATTAAAGAATCTCAAACGAGTTTCAGAGCTTGAGGAATTCTACATAAATCGCTATTGGTGTTTCACACCCTTCATAATTCCAAAGAAATTAATAAAAAATAAAACTTTCCTACACCCCCTGAAAATATCGTGCTATGTTTTATAAGAAACATTTTTTTTTTAATGGCAATAAGACTTATTAAATAATAATATATATGTTATGCTAATGATTATATAAGAAAATTTTGGTTTATAATTCGTACAGAGGCAATGGGCTATTTGTCCGTCTGCTCTATTTTCATAGATTGTGATTAAACTAACAAAACCCTACATACTGACATACATATGCAAACAGTTGATTAACATATAAAAACAAACGTTTCCATACATAATTACACGGTCATTCAATAAGAGATGTGGGAACAGCTGGCATTACCATAAATAGGATATAAAAATGGCGTATGAGATATCTCCTTCGTTAGTTAACCAGATTAGCTGAAACAAGCCAGTGAAGAGGTACTGCTTAATGCCATCCTTCCCCAAGAACGAGTTTTTCTTTATTCTTGTTTAAGAGACAATACAAAAATAAAAGAAAAAAAATAATGTATAAATACATTGAATTATTGGTTATTACTTGAATTGTCTAATTTATCACCTTTTTGTAAAAAAAAAAATTGATCTCAATATCTAATTGTTGAAGCTAGGTTCTAAAAAAATTGAGGATTATAATTTTATTAAAGCCGAATCGCACTAAAACTGATATTTTAATATGATAATACTTGTAATAGTAAAAAATTAAAAAATAAGAAAAAATTAATTTATAGCTCCCATGTATGATAAATTTTGGTTATTTGTTGTTGCTTTACCTAACTTGGGTGTTTTTATTAAATAAAACGGTAATGCAAGTACTGTCTGTATATTAATAGTTTAAAACAGTAAAAGTGTTTAAACTAGCCGATCGCGAGTCGAAAATGTAGGTATAATTTTTTCCCCATCTTAACCCGCCGAATCGAAGAGCCGTTAATCGAAGAGAGTTAATCGAAAGAGCCGGTTAAGCGGGGCTCCAACCTATTCATTTTATAGGAAATTCAGTCCTGGTTATGTTAATATCAACTTTATTTTTTTACGGCTTACAGATCAGGTTTGACAAGATTTTTTTTCTCGAAAAAAGTCGATTTTCAACCACTTTGTGCAGTTAACTACATAGGTCCATATGTTTTCATTGTGTCCTCCTTTAAAATAAAAAACAGGCGTTGGTTCAAAAAGCACCAGAATTCCAAACAATATCGTAAACTGTTACTTAGCCAAACCATAACAAACAGATATGTTCGTTATTTTGGAGCCGGAGAGGTACAACAAATGACTATTAGTCGATATGAACATTACAAAATAGCAGAAATTAAATTAAGAATTTTAGTAAGTCACGATTTGTAAGCGTAATTCATGAAAATATGACCCTTTTTTAATTTTAATAAAAGCAAGATGTGTTCATTCATGTTTTTAGTTTTAAAAATAAAGGTTTTACAGCTTTAACGCTGGAGTAATTTTTCTTCTCAAAAAAAAAAAAAAAAATATGGAAACCGAAAACAAAGAACTTCTCTGGAGAAAGTACCCTAAATCTCCTAATGCCGATAAATCTCGGGCGACTCATTCTAGAAACTGGTTGGTCTACAAAAAACAAGAGACTCTGGGAGGGGTCTTTTCCCCAATGGACTATAAATCCTATTTTTTCATGTCCCAGGAATATCGAACAAAGGAGGGAATTGATGGGGACTATTATGGTGTCATATCACTTCAACAATGGGAGGAATGTTTTGAATTCCTAAAACAAATGTATTACAAATGATCATATAATCATATACTCGTATTTAGGTTAATAAATATTATTTATCATTTAAAAAAAAAAAAATGTTTCACAGATTTGTAATCTGTGATCAAAAAAATAAATTTGAATAATAAAATATGGGCTAATCCATCCTGGTTATGGTTATGGTAATAAATTTCCTGGCCTCAAAAGTAATCGATTCGGGGCTCATATTAGGATTTATTCTTCCTAATACATTCTCTTCATGCACCATGTCCTCGAGTCGGGATCTTTATAATTAAGATATTGAGTATTAATGTTAGTAAAGTACCTACCAAAGATCCAGATATTCTGCATTGAAGAAGGTATATATTAAGTCTTCATAAACTAGCCTCATCAGACCGCGCCAGCATGGCCCAGTGGTTGGATACCCGATTACTACAGGGCAGAAAAGAGCCGTCTCCCCGAACAAGGGTTCAGTCAACAGACGAATCTGTTTAAGCCTACTCAAGGCAAATGTTGACAGAGCACAAACCCTGTCCTGCCTGTGTACCAACCCAGTTGAAATTAATTTATAGCCGGTGGGAGGAGGGTTCCGAAGCGTAATTTTATCAACAATACCTGAAGAGGACATCCTCTAGCCCCGGCCGCTATTAAAACGATTGTCCCGCCGTGTCCCGATAATGAGCAGCTTTTCAAAAGGATCGGCTCAAAACGATAACAAATTTAAAATTATTGAAAGATTTAATTATGATTTAAAGAAAAGAAATTTAAAAAATATATAAATCACTGCGCTGGTAACATAATAAGATTAAATAATAGGACTAGGCAAGAACTCGCCTATTTCTTTGATTTTGAATCTGAATATTAGCCTAAGGTATTGTGTATGTTGAAATAAAAAAACTGTAAAAATAAAGTCATTAATTATGTTTAAATTAAGTTTCAGAAAAGATTGCTCACGATCAGGAATCGAACAGACATTGAAAGAAATCGATTCCCGGCCGTGGGAGATCTTTTCTCTAGTAATGAAATTAAAAAAGGTATCATACTTGATCTTTTTTAGTGAGCTAGGTGGTCGCTGGTATAATCTGGTAGGGTACGTTTATGAGGTATGTATATGAGTGAACGAAATGTGTTTTGATTAAATTTTATTTTACAACCTGCCTAATATTTATTTATTTAAATTATTTTTACTTTCACTTACCTATATATGAAATATATACTAAGGGAAAGTATTGCGATCGTGAATAATTTCGACGTTTCCAACGGAAATACACGTTTTGGGGTCCTCTGAGTCGAAATAATCAAGTCCCGCCAAATGGTCTGTGTGTCTGTATGTGTGTGTGTAAACAGACTATCTCAAAAAATATAAGCCGTACAAAACTGAAATTATTTTGTATTATTATGGTATTTTGTGCATGGATATGCCCGCAATGTGACAGCAAAAATTTCATCAAAATTGGTCAAACGGAGGGGGTACTTTATTTAAAGAATTTTGTCTAATTTTTACGTTTTTCTCGATTTTCTTAAAACAGCTCTAAGGATTTTGATCAAGCTCGGTATTTAGTGTATATAAATGCCCAGGATGTGACAGACAAATTTCAGGTGTCAATTGGAGGGGGCACTCACTACTTAATAAATGTTGTCCTATTTTCACGTGTTTTTTTTTTTTATATACTCAAAAACGGCTTTAATGATTTTGATCAAACTTGGTATTTGATGTATGTATATGCCCGCGATGCGACTGCAGAAATTTCAGGAGGGGACACTACTTAATAAATGTTTTCTCATTTTTAATTTTTTTTTTTTCTTTCTCAAATACGTTAGAGCCGTATTTTGATTAAACTCAGTATTTGGTGTATGTATATGCCTGGGATGGGATAGTCAAAATTGTTCAATTGGAGGGGGCACATTATTTAGTAGATGTTGTACCATTTTCACGTGTATCGGTTCTGTGATAGAAAGTACCTTTAACTAAAACAGTCAGTTCCTCAAGTCCTGATAGGGGTTTTGGTAAGCCTTGAGATTAAAGATTATAAGATAGCATTGTCCTTTAAGCTGTGAGAATGGTCAACATAAGTTTATGGTGAATACAAATTTATAAATTGCTTATTTAATATGCTTAACTGTTTGTGATTTTTTCTCTTTATCTTCAACTCTACCCTGGAGGGTCATAAGCGGTGAGTTTATAAATTGACTAGCTAGGGTGTCCGGCTTCGCTCCGGTAGCTGTGCGGTAGTTTTAATAACAGAAAAACTTTAATGAAATATAGAACAAAATATTAAGATTCGATATCGGTCCCCCGCCCAAAAAAGGAACCCTATATACTTTAAAGGGGGTTCAAAATGATGAATGAACAATTAATTTTGCTGCAAGTTTGTCGAGTCATGCATCGTTTATGATGGTTTCTGTCATTCTGAATCCTGTAAGCCCATTCCAAGCAGTCAGTAGATAATAAGTTATTAGATTATAGTTGAAAAATCTGTTAGTTAAAAAAACTATATTTCGAGTACAACTTAAGCGCCGACTACTGTGGTGGTCCTATTAGATCCAGAAGTTTAGAAACTACCGAAGATTCATAGAAACTTTGTTTTTAAGACCTTTCTTCCAGTTCAAGCTCCTTTAAGATATCCCCCCCCCCCCCCCGTGATTTGGCCGGACTCTGGCCAACCAAAATATCATGAGGGCTCAATTTTTTCATCATATTTCTTTTTATCCTGAACTATGAGGGGTGATAAGATCTTATTGAAAAAATGCTGTAATTGGAGTTAGTCATTTTGTCAACTGGAATGCTCATCATACATACTAATAAAACAATTTTTCATAATTACAAACAATAAGAACACTTCAAACTTTTTTATTTTCGATTTATAATCAGTCAAATCAGCTCTTCTTTTTTGTTTTATGTCTGTTTTTATTCTTTCACTGTACTACTAAAAAATGTTCACTCATATTGCATTAAATTTACTTAAGTATATATTGATTAAATGTAATGTGTTGATCAATTAGCCTTCTTTTGAGATAATTAATTTTTTATGGAATCCAGTTGGTTTTCTAATAGATTGTAGAGATGTAGAATCATTATTTTATTTTGAAAGCAAAGGATAAACTAATTATTATCGATTATTTTTTTAGTAATTTAAAAAGAACAGCTGAGCAAATACATAACCTTTACAAATTAAACGGAATGAATGAACAATAAACATCGAGTGAAACGCACCCTAGCGCTTCCTGGTAGCCTGGAGCTCGAACTAAATTTTTCATTCATAAACTCGTATCTCAATTTCAGAGAGGCTAATTAAATGGTGCGAGAGGCTTGAAATTCCAGTCCTTATCTCTTCAATTTTACACCCTTAAGAGAAAAACGGAAACCTTCTTCTCCGTTGTGGGGTTATATAGCAACACCCTGACATAACATTCTTAAACGTACGTTGAGTCGTTTTTGAGCCTTATCGGCACGCACATTGTACACTTTGCTTTATAATATATATTGATTAAGTAATTACTAGCTGACCCCCGCGAAGCATTCGCACTCGAACCTACTTCAATTCCACTTGATTAAAGTACCTACACATCGTATATTTAGTATCGTATAGTGCGTATTTAGCGCGTTAGATAGATAAATGTGTCCGTGTGTGAATAGATTGTAGTGAATTAATTGTAGATTAATTTTTAAAACATAAGTTTAAGGTATTTGCATATTTTCATACTATTTACGTGTTTACAGGACCTCTTTGAACACTATATTTGAAGTTACGATATGGTCACCTGTGATTGTTATTAGTGGGTTTGTTTTACACAGATATAGATGTCACTGAAAGAGCGCACCCTGGACTGAAACGCCACATACTTATCTAAATACACATACTGGTTTCGCGGAAAGAGAGTGCGCTGATTCTATTGACCGAAATCGCATGATTTGCTTGTAACTGCACGGCACAACCGACGGCGACAATCAGAGAAGTTTATGTAGCCAAAAATGTTCGTCTCTGAAAAAAATGACACCTTCGAAAAAGCCCTGCGACCATTTTCGCTGAAAATTGCAGTTTTTCGATTACAAACAAATGGGTTAATCCAAAAGATTGATATGACCGAAAAATTTCTCCTTGAAAACCTAAAAAGATTTAGGCCATTTAGAAACCTCTACGACCAGTTTTCTCGCTAAAACCGCAATTTGTATATTTTTCCAATGTAGCAGGTAAGCTTTAAAAATATGTCTCATTCATGAAATTTGATGAAGTATAAAGGAAGTTATGGGGTAACGACAAAAAAAAAAAAAAAAAGGCCTTGAAAAATAATATATATGATTATTGAGTTAAATGTTAATCCCATTCTATTACTATTTCATCTGGAGATTAAATCTTGTTTGAACCTCGTAGACTAAACAGATCACAATTTCGACAGTATTTTCCCTACTCGGCTTCATCTCGTGAAAAATCTGGTGCGTGCGCGCAACACACAACTTTCACATACCAACTTACTTAGATTAGAAATTGACGTGTTTTGCTAAATATCATTTCCCAAAGTCACACATTTTTCTACATTCATATCTTATTTTTGTTAATCGTTAAAGCCGTTTTTGAGTAAATAAAAAAAAAACCCGTGAAAATGATACAAAATTTTTTAAGTAAAGTCCCCCCTCCCGTAGATCAATTTTGATGAAATTTTTACAGTCGTATCTCGGGCTTATAAATACATCAAATACCAAGTTTGATCAAAATCGTTAAAACCGTTTTTGAGTAAATAAAAAAAACACGTGAAAATGATACAAAATTTATTAAGTAAAGTCCCCCCTCCGGTTAATCAATTGTGATGAAATGTTGGTTATCACATCTTTGGCATATAAATACATCAAATACCAAGTTTGATCAAAATCGTTAAAACCGTTTTTGAGTAAATAAAAAAACAATGTGAAAATGATACAAAATTTATTAAGTAAAGAACCCCCTCCCTTTGAGCAAATTTGATGAAATTTTTGCTGTCACGTCACGGGCTTATACATACTCTAAATACCCAATTTCAGGTTCGCACGGTTTATAGTTTTTGAGCTAGTCTGTTCACACACAGACACACACACACACAGAGACCATTTCGCGATACTTGGTTATTTTGACTCAGGGGACCCCAAAACGTGTATTTCCGTTGAAAACCGGAAGTCGAAAATTTTCACGATCGCAATACTTCCACTTACTATATATTTCATATATAGGTAAGTGAAAGTAAAATCCGGAAGTCGAAAATTTTCACGATCGCAATACTTCCACTTACTATATATTTCATATATAGGTAAGTGAAAGTAAAAAGTAAAAGACTGCCCTCGCTTTCTATCGGGAACGAACTTGTTGCTCAGGGATTAATAATATGATTTAGTCCCTAGGTGCTTACATAAGTATTATTTAGTTCTCTAGAATTTTATCACATCAACAAATGAATAAATGTCATCTATTTAAATAAACAACATTCAAAGTTTATTGGGAAAAAATATATCATGTTATATTTATCAAGTTATAACGTCCCAGATATGCCTCTTAGCTGTAATATATTCCAGGTAGCGCTCAAATTAGAGGAGCAGTAATAATCTGACTAAAACTTGGGGAGGGGGGGGGGGTGGTATATCCGCTAAAATTGAACTTGTGCTCCTCTAAGTTCAGTTATGTAACGGAAAATTGCTCTTGCGTGAATCCGAAAAGCAGCTTTGAAATTATACAATTAATCAAATGTCAATGGATATTCAAAATAACACTTCAAAACCACCGTGCTTTTACAAATTAATATTTCAAATCTTATATAAATTAAAAATTTGTATTTTTTAAGAATTTTTTTTTTATCGATAGCTACGTTTAAGGGATTAAAGTATTTCAGATCGTTTGTGGTCCCTGGGGCTTATTGGTCATTCAAATCAAAATTGCTGACAGTAAAAAATTAAATTTATAACATGAATATTTCACAAATTTGTATGATATAAATAACATAAATTTTTGCAACTTTAAATAGTTTCAATGTCCATGCCGATATCTTAAAGCATCAGGGCTACGTATTCGTTTAGGAATTGCCTGCTTTAATTTTTTTTAAAAATATTTGGGGAGGTCTTATGGGGCAAAGACAGTGTACAGCTTTGATTGCACAATGTTGTCTTCTTACACACCTACGATGCTTTCGGGAGACCAAATTGGACTTAATGGAGACAAACCACCATACTGCAGAGGCATGGCTCCATAATCGGGGGCTGAAGTGCCAATTTGAAAATTACCCTCCCACCATAGCGGTAGCTCTATCCAGAACAAATTGGGCTAAGTCAATGAATTATAGTATAGTAGTAGTAGTATAGTATCAAAGTCAGGCGCGAAATTTTCGAGTGACAGTAACATCCAAGGTCCTGGAAATGCATTATTGTCTCACATACTAAGTGAATGTAGGGGGGGGGGGGTTCTCAAGCTACTGGACAGCCCCCAATAGTCGGTCACCCATCCAATTACTGACCCAAATTGACGTTGTTTATTAACTTTTGAAAAGTATCTTAGGCCGTTCCACCAACCAAACCATTTTCTAAGGGAACGTAATGAGGGATAAAACTTAAAAATAAACATGGATAAGATTTGATTTTGTTAATTATATTGGGAAAACCAACGTTTCCCCACTGTTATAGATTTTATCGTTAGAATATTAAGATATTTATGGTTATATACTACTCTACGAAAATATATCGTCTCCTACTGTTTGTCGTCATATTAAATAATTCCTTATGTAAGTTTTCAATCGAGATCTCATAGAGTTATTTATTTCTAATTATTAAGGCCGTTCTGTATAATTACTAGCTACTGAGTCGACTTATTATTTTCTTTAGAGTTATAAATTAGATCCATATAATAAGAGGTACCTCCATGAAATCTATGTTGTGTATAATTCGAAAGGTTTTGTAGCAAGAAGTATTGATAGAAAACAAAAATGTTTTTAAAAATCGATACATAGCTAAGAAAAAAGAATTAATATAAATCCCTATTCGTCTCAAAAAATTGTACATTTAAAAAAAATTGTCTCAAAAAATGAATGTACATTTAAAAGGATGAAGCTTATTTTATCTTTTCTAAACATACGCCTTGTATTTTTACTGAAATATTCACGAAACTCGTGACAGTTCAATTACGATGGTGACAAGAAATTAATTTAAGGGAATAACCCTTCAAGGCCGGATTATATGGCATTAAAATTCTAAGAGGCATTCTTTTTCTTCCTTCCGAGTCTAGTGAACAGGTTTTTTACATACATCAAATCAGATGTATTATTTAATTAAAATTTTTCATTAATTAATATTTCTGAACTAAACTAAATCGCTACTAGACTATAAAAAATAAATAAGGAAAATGAAATTTAAAAAAAATCTAGTTAAGTAATAATAGCATCTAAATAAAAAAGTAAGAGATGAAGTAGATGAAATAATTAACTATTGTGTATTCGTTGCCCCATTAAAATATAGCCATGAAAAATATATTGCCAATCAAAATAAGTTTTCTTGCCGCGTTGAACTATATACGTATAAGAAAACTGCCAAGTGAACTAGGGCCGGGCCTGATTTACTTCAATACGCTTCTAAAACATATTTCTGTAAAAACAACGTAACGAATACCCGGGGAGTCCCATGATCACATTAGAACCAACATTATTCTTGTCACCTCACTGTAAGAAGCACTTAAGACGGTGTCCACTATTCAATAGAATAAACGAAAAGGTTTTAAAAGTGCCTTTCTGATGGCGCTTACGTCATTTTAAAAATATATGCCTAGATTTCTTTATCTACCAATTATTGATATCGCAAATTTTTTTATATTGAATTTTATGATATTATAAAATATTAATACCTCCTTGTTTACTGTATTTATTGACTTAAGTCACTCTTGGCCAATATTGTTCCCTGAAGTTATACTCGTATCAGACAACCTCAAATGACAATCATCATTACAGCTAGCAGTCAGAATAACTTTATAATCAAGTTACCTCGAGCCACAGAGGTTATGCCACACCCTGACTTCGGGCGGAGAATAAGAAATCATGATAACGAGATAGTACATAGTCTCTTACCTCATCAATGATAATTCACTCATGATATACCGAATACATTTCTAAATAATAAAAAAAATAATACAAATTTATGCCATTGAATCAGAGTATAAACAGGAAAACAATAATTAATTGTAATAACGATTAAGACGTGAATAAAATTTAAAATTTCTAACATTCATGTACACCTAAATATATATATGCCCTACGTCCTAGCATTGTAAGAAGAAAATCAGAAGGAAAATAAAATAAAAGTATATAGTTAAATAAAATAAAAGATTGAAAGTTTGGTTTGAAGGGAGTAGGGAAAATTTTCAAAGTACCGAAGTTGTTTTTTGTTGAAATTAAAGTTGATTATCCTTCAATAGGTTGTGAACAATATTTAGCTAATGGTGAGCCATAAAACTCCCCTAATCAACGGTTATTTTCCCTCTTAATGAAGTATTTACTTTAGCTAAAGTTAACCCAGGACGCCCAGCTTTTGTCGAAAGCTGTACAACTTCCGAATCCTCTGACGGAGCCGAAATTATATTCGAGTTCTATAACAAGGCCACTCAGATGAGCAACCAATTAGCAAGGATTAAACATTCGCGATTACCCTAAAAGCTTCCTCGGCTAAGAATAAACTTCGGGGCCAGGATTAAGGATACCTCTATAAAAACAGGATTAAGTATTACTTAATTACCAGCAGGCAGGAGAAAAAGAGATAAAAACTTCTTTACATGAATTCGCGAGCTTTACATGAGTATTCGCAGTTATAATGCCTTAACTAATTCAAAAAGAAAGTTGACATATTGAATCTACTAAAGCAAAATTTACCGAAATTAATCGATTTTCAAACCGATACTACGTTTTTGGAAAGGTCTTTTCAACGGCTGGAGATAAAACGTGTAATTGTTTGTTTTTGTAACTACCACAAAGGTTCCGTTTGCTCTCACAATGAATAAATGCCTTGCGCCACAATGATCCAGGAACATAAAGTGCACTTGCCCAATCCCTTAGAATAGAATAGAAAGAAGAAGGAGATATACTAAATTTTGTAACTATGTATACATATTGTAATATTTATTGGTTTCAGAGTCTATATGTATATATCCCTTAGAATAGAATAGAAAGAAGAAGGAGATATAATAAATTTTGTAACTATATGGTAAGTAAGTATATATGGTATGTAATAAAGTTGGAGGGTTAGAAAAAAAAATTGAGCTAGAAGCGATGTGCAGAAATTTTCTTCTTCTTCCATAGCTCTACAGGTAGGGGTGACCTTTGACCCTACGAATTATCTTCTTCCATCCATCTCTGTCCCCGTTTGAGTTCCGTCATTTCTTTATTCCCATAATCCTCGCCTTTCTCCACCCCATCCTTCCTTCTTTTTCTTCCTGTCACTTCCGCACTTATAACCAGAAAACTCTTGCAATGCAGGCATCACTTGCAACTGTGGCGTGCTAACTGCTGGAAAGTTCAGTGGATGTGGATGTTGTTAAATAATGCGGACAATACTAATGGCCATGTGTACCATTTCCTGTAGAAACACGGAATCAGGTAAACGTCGTTTGGACAAGATTCCGGGTTAAACAACAAAACTACATTTACATGGAGTATTATACTTTATCAGTCCCGTTTCACCAAGCAACCGTTAGAGGGTACACATAACTAGCCAACTTACATGGTTCGCGCGCGCACCCAAGACACCCTGCCATTTCTTTGTCTTATTTCAAACGGAGTTAAGTTGTATATTTAATATAACATAACGCAAAAACGATAGACCGCGAACCGCAAATATCTCGAAAGAAGAAGAGAGCCTTATGCTCAGAACAAACATAGTTTTGTAAAAGAAAAGAAAAAAAACCGACGGAATTACCAACGCCATGAAAGTGCGGGAGTGGGTTAAAATAAATTAATCAAATCAAAGAATTTAATTTAATAAAAATAAATAATAGAATTAAATAATGTGAATGATTAAATTCTATAGATAGTATTTTGAGCTCTATGCACTAAGGTCCATGAATTAGTGAAAAGAAATAATTTTAGGTAACAAGTTAACCTTGTGTTTAAGCGGCCATTTAACTTTCAACGCTGTTCAGCCCTTGTAACTGAGCGATTCCATATTTTACACCAGGCATAAACAATATCCTGTGTTTAATCGTCTTTTTAAGTAACCGGTCCGGTTTAAACGACTATTGTACCAGGTCATTCAAAAAGTCCTGTCGTTTTTCGTTTGTTCGTTGTTTATTTTGATTCTAGAGTGTTTGCTAATTAATTCCGTTCAATACAACTTTTATCCATGTAAACACAAATGTTTATACTTTATGAATAGGAGGCTAAGGAGGATTAATTTAATGCAGTCACCATCCAACTGTCTAGTTAAAATGATTCCAGTTGAAACTCAAATTCGGTCGATTTTGCTCTATGAGTTTAAACTTGGCTCAAAAGCTGCCGAAACTGCTAGAAAAATATGCTCCGTGTTTGGGGAAGATGTGCTGTCTGAGCGGAAGGCACAATTTTGGTTTTCAAAATTTTGTGGAGGCGACGAGACACTAGAAGACGAGGCACGCTCGGGTCGACCAACTGTAGTTGATAAGGAGGACGTTCGAAGAGTAGTAGAGTTGGATCCGCGTCAAAGTTGTTCAGAGATAGCCTCTCAACTTAATATCTCAGCCACCACTGCCTGGAATTACCTTAAAGAACTGGGAAAAGTGAAAAAACTGGATAAATGGATTCCTCATAAGCTTTCAGATGCCAATATGCTTGTTCGCTTGACAACTGCATCTTCGTTAACTTCCCGCTTGAATAGGCTGGGAAGTTTTGCCTCACCCACCATATTCCCCTGACCTGTCACCCACTGATTATCACCTATTCAGAGATCTCGACAACAATCTGAGACAGAAATGTTTTCAAGACCGTGACAACCTAATTCACGAACTGACCACTTATTTTTGCAGTAAAAATCAACAGTTTTTTAAGGAAGGAATTTGGGCTTTACCATCTCGTTGGAAGAAGGTTACCGACTGTAACGGTGGATATTTTGATGAATAAAGGTGATTATTTGAAAATATTTATTTATTTATAATTTCCCCCAAAAAAACGACAGGACTTTTTGAATGACCTGGTACAACCGGCCGTAAATAGAGTGGCCATACAATACATCGTATGAAGGGAGTATATGGAGAATATAAGTTTAACTGAACGAACATATGACAGCATCATAATCAAAATGTCCATGATAAGCCTTTATTGGAAATTATTTCCTTATTATATGTAAATTCGTTTCTAAGAAATTTATCAATTCTGTCAATATATTCTTCGCTTTTCTTCAAATTCTTCGAATAGTCGATATTAGTGGCACTATCAATACTTATTATCATTACAGTATTATTGAACATGCGAGCTATTTTTTATGATTAAAATATTGAGTGATATTGAAGCAGTAACAATTCGTGAATCAGGAACTATCCAGAAAAACAGTTGGGCGAGAGATAATTTCCATATCTTTTGCAGGCCTGGCAATCTCAAAGCTACGTAAGTATTGATGGATCAGCGCTCCTAACTAGCTAACAATCCCTTGTTATTAATATTCATTCATTGATTTCCTTTGTGGTGTAAAGACTGAGTAGAACGATATTAGACAGCAGAAGGATAAAAACAATAGTATACGGATAACAACTATAGAACCACACGGAAAGGCCCAGAACGATTCAAGCACGTTATCGCGTACTAATGACTGTAAACAATCGAGGCAATTCTAGAACTTTGTGCAACGTAACAGAAATCCGTTTTGGTTACGTCCCATTTGTCCTACAGCCTTAATTCGCTTCAATACTAGTAGATAATCAACTAAGCCACGTTTCAAGGATCTTAAGGAAAGTCAAAATAGATACAACCTCTCAATTTTCCTTAGACAACCGGCAACCGGACAACCGTGAGAGGCTATTTCCGATATTAGAATGAATAATCAACATGACAGAGTTACTGGGGAAGTAGGTAAGAAAAAGGAACATGGTAAATAACACAGCCCTACAGAATATTTTTTTTTTTTTTTGTGCCTAGAATCTTAAAGCTGATTTTACTTATGTTTGGGGCGCTGATTCCAATAATGCAATCAGATTTTTTTAATCAGCTCTACTTTTTTAGCTTCAGCATACCTTAGCAGTAGCTGTATTCAAGAAGGTTCCGAAGAATTCTGAAATTTAGGTTTATTTAGTATTTTGGCTGTGTTCTGAAGATTCCGAATGAGCTTATGATTTGAGTAAAAGGTTTTCAGGATTTAATATTACCTGAATCGATACAAAATACTCAATCGGTTCATTATATAAAGCCATTTTAGATTGGCTCTAACGCTGACCTACGGCGTATAAAAAAATAAACTCTTGAGATTCAGAATTTAAATTTAAAAGTCAATATGATCAATCATCGGATTACGCATTATTATAAAAGTTGCGTATTTAATTAATGGGTGGGTCACGGCCAAAAAAAATAATTACGTTAATTTGTAGGGCACAATATTTGCCTAATTTTCGAAAAAGATCTTCAAAAGTTTATTTCTTCATCAGGACTAATTATGAAACAAGATAACAACCTATAATAAAACAATACGAATTTTTTTAATAACACATCAAAAGAGTATTAATAACATAGAAATAAAGTAAAAATAGTAGGTAATGCTTTTGAGATTTGAAATAATTTATGTATCTTTTATGAATGATTTCATATGTCATATGTTTTCATTGAATGATTTCAAGAGCAATTGTTATTAGGCTAATTAAATAAAATGAACAGATGTAGTCACCGTTGGCAATAATGCTATGTTGAATAACGACACATTAAAAAATAATAAGATATAAATAATACTTAAATTTTAAGAAATGTTCACGCTAATCTCTTAGAATCTTCATTTTACACTAATATTATATGAAGTAAGCACACACCCTACTACACTCGAAATGTTTTAAATTAATAAATAGATGAATAAAAGAATGAATTTTGTATGATGTCTAAATTATATAATAGCATGTTCTGATCAAACAGCGTTTCTAACTATGAGATAAAACATTGAAAAGAATCAGATTGCATTTGCAATTAATTTCATTAACGAGCACTAAAAAGAGGTGCAAGAAGGCATGCTACTAACTTCTAATTGTGGAAGAAAATCCCTGTGCACCTGAGTTAATAATTGGAAAATGTAAGTGAAGCAAATATAACTTGAATATACAAACATGCAGTTTTCAATTATGTATTAACACCTATATTTACTCATTAGTAGGGGTAAGACTTCGAACTATATAAATCTTACTGCGGAAAATGAAATAAAACAATAGTTAAAAAATAAAAGTTATCTAAACCCAATGAGCATACACGCGTAAAGTAAAAGTTTGTCCCAATGTTTCGATTCAATTTGATAAAGATGTGACTCCTCAGCTTAATTAGTCCAGCTACCTACTAATAGATTATAGGATTAGCGGTTTTTTAAAGTCACTTGATAGTTTTATATTGACATGGTTCATTTCCATCGTAAACTTTTTATTCGTATGATTTACATAAATGATTAACATTATCCGGTTATTTATTTTCACTCAGCCCTCCCTCTTGAGACAATCCGGGTTTTTGCATCACTTGGATGTTGGGCATGTCTGAATAGCATCCCACTCCTTCTATAGAAACATTTTGAACTTTAGGCCGGTTGGCTTCATTTCCTCAGTCCGGTTGGCATATAGGCATAGCTTGTCGCCCTTGTCCAATATTGAAGTGGGCAGGGCCGAGTGCAGTCTTCCATTCGTGGACGAGGTCTTTAAAATATTTGTAGTTGTATTCGGCTACTAGCTGGGGGAAATCGGACTCGGTGAGAACGTAGACTCCGGTTTCCCGAAGCAACTCAGCCCTCAGAGTCAAAGACAGTGCAGTCTCCGCAGGTATGACATAGGAGGTTAAGGGGTTAAAAATCCCATGGCAATGGAGCATGGCTCGAAATCCTCCATGCCCGGTGAGAAATTACCATAAATTTTAGCCAGTAATCCGTGAGGACCCTCTTGGCTTCCAAGCGCGCCTTAAAGGTGGGAAAGTTCTTTCTAAAGGTAAATCCTTTCAGGCTTGTCACTCACCGCCAGTTCCACTCTTCTGTTGTATCCTCTCTTATTATGCTTCTCCATTTTCTTGGTTTCTCAATTCTCGCCTTAAGATTTGTCGGCATACCTGCAGAGCCTTCTCTCTTGTATGTTTCAATAGGTCTTCCCGCAGAAGAAGGACGAGAGGTACCCCTCCTGCCAAGACCTGCACCGTCACGTGTGAATCACTCTGATACGTTCGGGTAACTCGCAACAGACCCGTTCGCTGGATGGTTGCCAACCTGCTTATCCGTCCGCTTAAAAGGTTCCGGTACAAGGCGGGGGAGGCATACCTCAGAATATTCGACTACTCCCTTTTATATTGTCATTGTAGCTGGGTATCTGGGGCCCCAGAAAGCGCCGAACTAATTAGGCAGGCACTCTATTTCTCAAGCAATCTAAGTGAGGGGTCATGTTAAAGCCTCTGCCAAATCTTATACCAAGGTAAGTGACCTCCTCAGTTGGACGTATTCTTAATACTATACACGTTTTGGGGTCCCTGAAGATGGCAAAAACCTCAGCTTTGACTCTTCCCAAAATACGCTATTTCGAGAGGAGGAGGGTTCTGTCACGAATCTATCATCACAAATCATTCCGAAATATTTGAATATGAATGAACGTTTAGGATCACTGCACTAGATCATTTAATTGGATTCAGGCCGCTGTTTGAAACGTCACATCAACCAGTTGGTATCAACGCAAGTAGCATGTGAACCGATTATCGATGAACCTGTACAACCTCGCAGAATACAAGAAAGGAGAGACTTTTGACCTTTCAAGGGCCCAACATCGGAATGAGCCACCCCCAAAGAGCACAGCCTCTCAGCCAGCGCAAATTCTACCACAAGATCTACGACGATCAACTATATCCCCCCCCCCCCACCTTCCTCAACACGTGAATATCAGTTATATATACACAATTCAATCTCATCGATTTATAGTTTATGATTCACCATTTTGTTTACCGTTTTATTTTTTGTTTGTTCGTTCCTGCTTAGGGTGCTGTCTGCAGCCGTCATTCACGCCCATTTGTTTTTTTGTTTATCTATTTTGAGAAAACCACCGACTCGAATCCCGCCTGGCACCGACGAGAGCGGCACCCAGGCCGATGGGGGCCAGCCGGAGAAAAGGGGGCGTACCGGTCCCACATGTTGTTGATTAGTGGCTTATCTTTTGACACAAGGCTTTAATGGAGGATGTGGATAAAAACCATTTTTTCCGCTTCGTTTTCTTGTAATGAGTAATACTAAAATGTTAATTATTAATTATTAGGTTTATAATATAGCGGGAAACATTTCTAACCTTCCTTCAGTTATGTTTTTTGATAATTAGAAAATAAATATGTATCACCTTTGCTATAGTCTACACTTTTTAATAAACATAATTTGTTGGTTATTCATTGTAAAATTCAGAGATTAAAAAACTTGTAAAATGGAATGAAGTATTATCCACGAATAAATTAAGTTCATTGAAAAATTGTAATTTATCGGCTGTGAATTATGCTTTGAATGAGATCTTTTAAAAAAATAATTAGATCAAACTTCATTTAGTGTTTCTGGAGACAATGGTTATCTTTAGTAATGTTAACATATGTTCTTAAGTATTGTTCTCTAAATCAAAGAAAGAAAATTATTACGGGTCGCGAATGAACGCCCAGCAACGTGATCGTCCTCGATATTGTCCTCGCGTATACTTTACATCATTATCATGGCTCTCGAAATAGTTTACGATTCTACCACTCGACGACCAAGAAATGGAAATTCAGAGGCGCTTATTCCCCAGTCAGTAAAGGCGGCCTCGGCAGCTACCGTTAAGTCCCATCTTCCTACTTTTTCGAAGAACAGCCCTGAGGAGGTTTTGTTTCTTCAATGTGACACGATCTTCAACCTCTACCGTATAGGTAGATAGGTTTAGAATACTAGGTAATAGGTTTAGAAACGTAGTATCTGAGTTGGACAGTGATGATGTGAGGGAAGTTATAGATTTAGACAACCTCCTAATGAGACTCCCTATGAAAATCAAAGGACAGATTAATGATACGTTTTGGAGAATAAGGTAATACCAGAATTGAAGACTGCTTGAGGATCAGCGGCTCGGATACCGGCGTCCATCAAATTTTTTTGAGATCGTTTCAGCCGTTGGGAGGTTCGATGATAACAGAAGAGCTACTGCGAACTATTTTGTTGAAAGGACTTCCGTTCCGAATGCAATCAGCTTTCGCGTCGACCGAGCAAACGGATTTTACAAAGCGGCATCGTGGACCACATCGATGAAATTCACGAGCCCGGAATTGTGGAAGTAGCGGCAATGAGGTCGGGAAGGTCAACTGACAGAGAGGATAGGCTGCTTGCGGCATTAGAGAAGAATACAGAGCGATTACCGGACAAGTGGAGATACCACTGGGACGATGGAGAAGACCATTTGCAGTCTGAGCAGAAGTAAAGGTCGATCACTGTGTTTCTACCAAGACGGGTACGGCTCAAAGACTACCAAATGTCGATCTCCCTACCCTCCCAAGCCGGAGGAAAACTAGTTTCAGCGACGGACGAGATGGGAATTGTCGCTGGGGTTACTAATCGCCAATGACAATGTGGACATGGATCTAGAACTAGGCCAACTACTGCGCGCCCTGCTATGGTGCAAGCCATCGCAAACTATCCGCAACCATCTACGGTTAAGGACCTTCGACACTTCTTGAGTATGTTGAACTTTTATAGACGTTGTCTACCCAGGCCAGCAGAACATCAGGCCCCCTCAACAGATATTGAGCTGAAGCGCGGAGGAACGACAAGACTCCCTTACAATGGACAGAGGAGAGGATAATAGCTTTTGAAAACTGCAAGTTCAGTTGTAGTTGCAGTCATTGTTCATCCCAAGCCATACGAAGAGCTCTTAATGGTCTGTGACTCCTCTAATATAGCCATGGGCAGAGTCTTGCAGCGGAAGGAGGAGAGGGATTGGCGACCTTTAGGATTTTTTTTTCAAAAATCTCTCCGGATTACTAAAAGTACTTGACTGACTACAGAGAACTTCTGGTGGTCCACCAAGCCATCAAGCATTTTCGATACTATTTGGAGGGAAGACATTTTGTTGAATGGCGAAAGTATTATCAATGGAAAAATTAAGTTAATTGAAAAATTGTAATTTATTAGCTGTGAATTATTTTTTTAATGAGCTCTTTTTAAAAAATAATTAACGATAGGTAACAATCAACACATGACTATAAAATATCTAACTCATCACGAAGATTAAGCTTAAAATTTTTTTAAACATATGTGAAATTAGTCAGACAGAATTGGTATGGATTAATATTAGAGCTATGGCAAAATTTGGGGATTATCTAAGAGTATATATTGGGTTAGTGGTAAATTATTTTAGTAAAGAAATTAGTACTTACAGTGATCGCTTCTAGCATCCTCTTCTCCACTCCTACTATTCCGCGATATGCAATACTGTAGAGAACAAGCAACTGTTCTATTTCTACCTCGAGAACTTCTTCTTAGTCTTAAAAGATTTATCAATCTACGCAGGTAAACTCGAAGAAATAACCTTTGTCGAATGAAAAAAAGACGTAAACACTTGAAGAGACGTAATGTCTCAAAAATCTTTAAATCATGTTGCCGATAAAAAATTGAACGTATAACAAAGTTTTTACAGCGAATGTACTGTGCAACAATACATATTGTTATAGTTACGAAGTCCAACAATGTATTAAAAAAAATATATGTAAGTGGTTATTGGAAAAAATTAAACATCAAGTCTCCGATTGAGCAGCCCACATACAGTTTTATTATTTATTCAGTCTATCAACCATTATAAAAAATACAATGATAAATGTTTACAAGCTTTAGGTATATAATATGAAAAAAGGGATTCAAGATCCGAATTCATTTAGTAAACATATGTTCTTAAGTATTGTTCTCTAAATCAAAGAAAGAAAATTATTACGGGTCGCGAGTGAACGCCCAGCAACGTGATCGTCCTCGATATTGTCCTCGCGTATACTTTACATCATTATCATGGCTCTCGAAATAGTTTACGATTCTACCACTCGACGACCAAGAAATGGAAATTCAGAGGCGCTTATTCCCCAGTCAGTAAAGGCGGCCTCGGCAGCTACCGTTAAGTCCCATCTTCCTACTTTTTCGAAGAACAGCCCTGAGGAGGTTTTGTTTCTTCAATGTGACACGATCTTCAACCTCTACCGTATAGGTAGATAGGTTTAGAATACTAGGTAATAGGTTTAGAAACGTAGTATCTGAGTTGGACAGTGATGATGTGAGGGAAGTTATAGATTTAGACAACCTCCTAATGAGACTCCCTATGAAAATCAAAGGACAGATTAATGATACGTTTTGGAGAATAAGGTAATACCAGAATTGAAGACTGCTTGAGGATCAGCGGCTCGGATACCGGCGTCCATCAAATTTTTTTGAGATCGTTTCAGCCGTTGGGAGGTTCGATGATAACAGAAGAGCTACTGCGAACTATTTTGTTGAAAGGACTTCCGTTCCGAATGCAATCAGCTTTCGCGTCGACCGAGCAAACGGATTTTACAAAGCGGCATCGTGGACCACATCGATGAAATTCACGAGCCCGGAATTGTGGAAGTAGCGGCAATGAGGTCGGGAAGGTCAACTGACAGAGAGGATAGGCTGCTTGCGGCATTAGAGAAGAATACAGAGCGATTACCGGACAAGTGGAGATACCACTGGGACGATGGAGAAGACCATTTGCAGTCTGAGCAGAAGTAAAGGTCGATGACTGTGTTTCTACCAAGACGGGTACGGCTCAAAGACTACCAAATGTCGATCTCCCTACCCTCCCAAGCCGGAGGAAAACTAGTTTCAGCGACGGACGAGATGGGAATTGTCGCTGGGGTTACTAATCGCCAATGACAATGTGGACATGGATCTAGAACTAGGCCAACTACTGCGCGCCCTGCTATGGTGCAAGCCATCGCAAACTATCCGCAACCATCTACGGTTAAGGACCTTCGACACTTCTTGAGTATGTTGAACTTTTATAGACGTTGTCTACCCAGGCCAGCAGAACATCAGGCCCCCTCAACAGATATTGAGCTGAAGCGCGGAGGAACGACAAGACTCCCTTACAATGGACAGAGGAGAGGATAATAGCTTTTGAAAACTGCAAGTTCAGTTGTAGTTGCAGTCATTGTTCATCCCAAGCCATACGAAGAGCTCTTAATGGTCTGTGACTCCTCTAATATAGCCATGGGCAGAGTCTTGCAGCGGAAGGAGGAGAGGGATTGGCGACCTTTAGGATTTTTTTTTCAAAAATCTCTCCGGATTACTAAAAGTACTTGACTGACGACAGAGAACTTCTGGTGGTCCACCAAGCCATCAAGCATTTTCGATACTATTTGGAGGGAAGACATTTTGTTGAATGGCGAAAGTATTATCAATGGAAAAATTAAGTTAATTGAAAAATTGTAATTTATTAGCTGTGAATTATTTTTTTAATGAGCTCTTTTTAAAAAATAATTAACGATAGGTAACAATCAACACATGACTATAAAATATCTAACTCATCACGAAGATTAAGCTTAAAATTTTTTTAAACATATGTGAAATTAGTCAGACAGAATTGGTATGGATTAATATTAGAGCTATGGCAAAATTTGGGGATTATCTAAGAGTATATATTGGGTTAGTGGTAAATTATTTTAGTAAAGAAATTAGTACTTACAGTGATCGCTTCTAGCATCCTCTTCTCCACTCCTACTATTCCGCGATATGCAATACTGTAGAGAACAAGCAACTGTTCTATTTCTACCTCGAGAACTTCTTCTTAGTCTTAAAAGATTTATCAATCTACGCAGGTAAACTCGAAGAAATAACCTTTGTCGAATGAAAAAAAGACGTAAACACTTGAAGAGACGTAATGTCTCAAAAATCTTTAAATCATGTTGCCGATAAAAAATTGAACGTATAACAAAGTTTTTACAGCGAATGTACTGTGCAACAATACATATTGTTATAGTTACGAAGTCCAACAATGTATTAAAAAAAATATATGTAAGTGGTTATTGGAAAAAATTAAACATCAAGTCTCCGATTGAGCAGCCCACATACAGTTTTATTATTTATTCAGTCTATCAACCATTATAAAAAATACAATGATAAATGTTTACAAGCTTTAGGTATATAATATGAAAAAAGGGATTCAAGATCCGAATTCATTTAGTAAACATATGTTCTTAAGTATTGTTCTCTAAATCAAAGAAAGAAAATTATTACGGGTCGCGAGTGAACGCCCAGCAACGTGATCGTCCTCGATATTGTCCTCGCGTATACTTTACATCATTATCATGGCTCTCGAAATAGTTTACGATTCTACCACTCGACGACCAAGAAATGGAAATTCAGAGGCGCTTATTCCCCAGTCAGTAAAGGCGGCCTCGGCAGCTACCGTTAAGTCCCATCTTCCTACTTTTTCGAAGAACAGCCCTGAGGAGGTTTTGTTTCTTCAATGTGACACGATCTTCAACCTCTACCGTATAGGTAGATAGGTTTAGAATACTAGGTAATAGGTTTAGAAACGTAGTATCTGAGTTGGACAGTGATGATGTGAGGGAAGTTATAGATTTAGACAACCTCCTAATGAGACTCCCTATGAAAATCAAAGGACAGATTAATGATACGTTTTGGAGAATAAGGTAATACCAGAATTGAAGACTGATTGAGGATCAGCGGCTCGGATACCGGCGTCCATCAAATTTTTTTGAGATCGTTTCAGCCGTTGGGAGGTTCGATGATAACAGAAGAGCTACTGCGAACTATTTTGTTGAAAGGACTTCCGTTCCGAATGCAATCAGCTTTCGCGTCGACCGAGCAAACGGATTTTACAAAGCGGCATCGTGGACCACATCGATGAAATTCACGAGCCCGGAATTGTGGAAGTAGCGGCAATGAGGTCGGGAAGGTCAACTGACAGAGAGGATAGGCTGCTTGCGGCATTAGAGAAGAATACAGAGCGATTACCGGACAAGTGGAGATACCACTGGGACGATGGAGAAGACCATTTGCAGTCTGAGCAGAAGTAAAGGTCGATGACTGTGTTTCTACCAAGACGGGTACGGCTCAAAGACTACCAAATGTCGATCTCCCTACCCTCCCAAGCCGGAGGAAAACTAGTTTCAGCGACGGACGAGATGGGAATTGTCGCTGGGGTTACTAATCGCCAATGACAATGTGGACATGGATCTAGAACTAGGCCAACTACTGCGCGCCCTGCTATGGTGCAAGCCATCGCAAACTATCCGCAACCATCTACGGTTAAGGACCTTCGACACTTCTTGAGTATGTTGAACTTTTATAGACGTTGTCTACCCAGGCCAGCAGAACATCAGGCCCCCTCAACAGATATTGAGCTGAAGCGCGGAGGAACGACAAGACTCCCTTACAATGGACAGAGGAGAGGATAATAGCTTTTGAAAACTGCAAGTTCAGTTGTAGTTGCAGTCATTGTTCATCCCAAGCCATACGAAGAGCTCTTAATGGTCTGTGACTCCTCTAATATAGCCATGGGCAGAGTCTTGCAGCGGAAGGAGGAGAGGGATTGGCGACCTTTAGGATTTTTTTTTCAAAAATCTCTCCGGATTACTAAAAGTACTTGACTGACGACAGAGAACTTCTGGTGGTCCACCAAGCCATCAAGCATTTTCGATACTATTTGGAGGGAAGACATTTTGTTGAATGGCGAAAGTATTATCAATGGAAAAATTAAGTTAATTGAAAAATTGTAATTTATTAGCTGTGAATTATTTTTTTAATGAGCTCTTTTTAAAAAATAATTAACGATAGGTAACAATCAACACATGACTATAAAATATCTAACTCATCACGAAGATTAAGCTTAAAATTTTTTTAAACATATGTGAAATTAGTCAGACAGAATTGGTATGGATTAATATTAGAGCTATGGCAAAATTTGGGGATTATCTAAGAGTATATATTGGGTTAGTGGTAAATTATTTTAGTAAAGAAATTAGTACTTACAGTGATCGCTTCTAGCATCCTCTTCTCCACTCCTACTATTCCGCGATATGCAATACTGTAGAGAACAAGCAACTGTTCTATTTCTACCTCGAGAACTTCTTCTTAGTCTTAAAAGATTTATCAATCTACGCAGGTAAACTCGAAGAAATAACCTTTGTCGAATGAAAAAAAGACGTAAACACTTGAAGAGACGTAATGTCTCAAAAATCTTTAAATCATGTTGCCGATAAAAAATTGAACGTATAACAAAGTTTTTACAGCGAATGTACTGTGCAACAATACATATTGTTATAGTTACGAAGTCCAACAATGTATTAAAAAAAATATATGTAAGTGGTTATTGGAAAAAATTAAACATCAAGTCTCCGATTGAGCAGCCCACATACAGTTTTATTATTTATTCAGTCTATCAACCATTATAAAAAATACAATGATAAATGTTTACAAGCTTTAGGTATATAATATGAAAAAAGGGATTCAAGATCCGAATTCATTTAGTAAACATATGTTCTTAAGTATTGTTCTCTAAATCAAAGAAAGAAAATTATTACGGGTCGCGAGTGAACGCCCAGCAACGTGATCGTCCTCGATATTGTCCTCGCGTATACTTTACATCATTATCATGGCTCTCGAAATAGTTTACGATTCTACCACTCGACGACCAAGAAATGGAAATTCAGAGGCGCTTATTCCCCAGTCAGTAAAGGCGGCCTCGGCAGCTACCGTTAAGTCCCATCTTCCTACTTTTTCGAAGAACAGCCCTGAGGAGGTTTTGTTTCTTCAATGTGACACGATCTTCAACCTCTACCGTATAGGTAGATAGGTTTAGAATACTAGGTAATAGGTTTAGAAACGTAGTATCTGAGTTGGACAGTGATGATGTGAGGGAAGTTATAGATTTAGACAACCTCCTAATGAGACTCCCTATGAAAATCAAAGGACAGATTAATGATACGTTTTGGAGAATAAGGTAATACCAGAATTGAAGACTGATTGAGGATCAGCGGCTCGGATACCGGCGTCCATCAAATTTTTTTGAGATCGTTTCAGCCGTTGGGAGGTTCGATGATAACAGAAGAGCTACTGCGAACTATTTTGTTGAAAGGACTTCCGTTCCGAATGCAATCAGCTTTCGCGTCGACCGAGCAAACGGATTTTACAAAGCGGCATCGTGGACCACATCGATGAAATTCACGAGCCCGGAATTGTGGAAGTAGCGGCAATGAGGTCGGGAAGGTCAACTGACAGAGAGGATAGGCTGCTTGCGGCATTAGAGAAGAATACAGAGCGATTACCGGACAAGTGGAGATACCACTGGGACGATGGAGAAGACCATTTGCAGTCTGAGCAGAAGTAAAGGTCGATGACTGTGTTTCTACCAAGACGGGTACGGCTCAAAGACTACCAAATGTCGATCTCCCTACCCTCCCAAGCCGGAGGAAAACTAGTTTCAGCGACGGACGAGATGGGAATTGTCGCTGGGGTTACTAATCGCCAATGACAATGTGGACATGGATCTAGAACTAGGCCAACTACTGCGCGCCCTGCTATGGTGCAAGCCATCGCAAACTATCCGCAACCATCTACGGTTAAGGACCTTCGACACTTCTTGAGTATGTTGAACTTTTATAGACGTTGTCTACCCAGGCCAGCAGAACATCAGGCCCCCTCAACAGATATTGAGCTGAAGCGCGGAGGAACGACAAGACTCCCTTACAATGGACAGAGGAGAGGATAATAGCTTTTGAAAACTGCAAGTTCAGTTGTAGTTGCAGTCATTGTTCATCCCAAGCCATACGAAGAGCTCTTAATGGTCTGTGACTCCTCTAATATAGCCATGGGCAGAGTCTTGCAGCGGAAGGAGGAGAGGGATTGGCGACCTTTAGGATTTTTTTTTCAAAAATCTCTCCGGATTACTAAAAGTACTTGACTGACGACAGAGAACTTCTGGTGGTCCACCAAGCCATCAAGCATTTTCGATACTATTTGGAGGGAAGACATTTTGTTGAATGGCGAAAGTATTATCAATGGAAAAATTAAGTTAATTGAAAAATTGTAATTTATTAGCTGTGAATTATTTTTTTAATGAGCTCTTTTTAAAAAATAATTAACGATAGGTAACAATCAACACATGACTATAAAATATCTAACTCATCACGAAGATTAAGCTTAAAATTTTTTTAAACATATGTGAAATTAGTCAGACAGAATTGGTATGGATTAATATTAGAGCTATGGCAAAATTTGGGGATTATCTAAGAGTATATATTGGGTTAGTGGTAAATTATTTTAGTAAAGAAATTAGTACTTACAGTGATCGCTTCTAGCATCCTCTTCTCCACTCCTACTATTCCGCGATATGCAATACTGTAGAGAACAAGCAACTGTTCTATTTCTACCTCGAGAACTTCTTCTTAGTCTTAAAAGATTTATCAATCTACGCAGGTAAACTCGAAGAAATAACCTTTGTCGAATGAAAAAAAGACGTAAACACTTGAAGAGACGTAATGTCTCAAAAATCTTTAAATCATGTTGCCGATAAAAAATTGAACGTATAACAAAGTTTTTACAGCGAATGTACTGTGCAACAATACATATTGTTATAGTTACGAAGTCCAACAATGTATTAAAAAAAATATATGTAAGTGGTTATTGGAAAAAATTAAACATCAAGTCTCCGATTGAGCAGCCCACATACAGTTTTATTATTTATTCAGTCTATCAACCATTATAAAAAATACAATGATAAATGTTTACAAGCTTTAGGTATATAATATGAAAAAAGGGATTCAAGATCCGAATTCATTTAGTAAACATATGTTCTTAAGTATTGTTCTCTAAATCAAAGAAAGAAAATTATTACGGGTCGCGAGTGAACGCCCAGCAACGTGATCGTCCTCGATATTGTCCTCGCGTATACTTTACATCATTATCATGGCTCTCGAAATAGTTTACGATTCTACCACTCGACGACCAAGAAATGGAAATTCAGAGGCGCTTATTCCCCAGTCAGTAAAGGCGGCCTCGGCAGCTACCGTTAAGTCCCATCTTCCTACTTTTTCGAAGAACAGCCCTGAGGAGGTTTTGTTTCTTCAATGTGACACGATCTTCAACCTCTACCGTATAGGTAGATAGGTTTAGAATACTAGGTAATAGGTTTAGAAACGTAGTATCTGAGTTGGACAGTGATGATGTGAGGGAAGTTATAGATTTAGACAACCTCCTAATGAGACTCCCTATGAAAATCAAAGGACAGATTAATGATACGTTTTGGAGAATAAGGTAATACCAGAATTGAAGACTGATTGAGGATCAGCGGCTCGGATACCGGCGTCCATCAAATTTTTTTGAGATCGTTTCAGCCGTTGGGAGGTTCGATGATAACAGAAGAGCTACTGCGAACTATTTTGTTGAAAGGACTTCCGTTCCGAATGCAATCAGCTTTCGCGTCGACCGAGCAAACGGATTTTACAAAGCGGCATCGTGGACCACATCGATGAAATTCACGAGCCCGGAATTGTGGAAGTAGCGGCAATGAGGTCGGGAAGGTCAACTGACAGAGAGGATAGGCTGCTTGCGGCATTAGAGAAGAATACAGAGCGATTACCGGACAAGTGGAGATACCACTGGGACGATGGAGAAGACCATTTGCAGTCTGAGCAGAAGTAAAGGTCGATGACTGTGTTTCTACCAAGACGGGTACGGCTCAAAGACTACCAAATGTCGATCTCCCTACCCTCCCAAGCCGGAGGAAAACTAGTTTCAGCGACGGACGAGATGGGAATTGTCGCTGGGGTTACTAATCGCCAATGACAATGTGGACATGGATCTAGAACTAGGCCAACTACTGCGCGCCCTGCTATGGTGCAAGCCATCGCAAACTATCCGCAACCATCTACGGTTAAGGACCTTCGACACTTCTTGAGTATGTTGAACTTTTATAGACGTTGTCTACCCAGGCCAGCAGAACATCAGGCCCCCTCAACAGATATTGAGCTGAAGCGCGGAGGAACGACAAGACTCCCTTACAATGGACAGAGGAGAGGATAATAGCTTTTGAAAACTGCAAGTTCAGTTGTAGTTGCAGTCATTGTTCATCCCAAGCCATACGAAGAGCTCTTAATGGTCTGTGACTCCTCTAATATAGCCATGGGCAGAGTCTTGCAGCGGAAGGAGGAGAGGGATTGGCGACCTTTAGGATTTTTTTTTCAAAAATCTCTCCGGATTACTAAAAGTACTTGACTGACGACAGAGAACTTCTGGTGGTCCACCAAGCCATCAAGCATTTTCGATACTATTTGGAGGGAAGACATTTTGTTGAATGGCGAAAGTATTATCAATGGAAAAATTAAGTTAATTGAAAAATTGTAATTTATTAGCTGTGAATTATTTTTTTAATGAGCTCTTTTTAAAAAATAATTAACGATAGGTAACAATCAACACATGACTATAAAATATCTAACTCATCACGAAGATTAAGCTTAAAATTTTTTTAAACATATGTGAAATTAGTCAGACAGAATTGGTATGGATTAATATTAGAGCTATGGCAAAATTTGGGGATTATCTAAGAGTATATATTGGGTTAGTGGTAAATTATTTTAGTAAAGAAATTAGTACTTACAGTGATCGCTTCTAGCATCCTCTTCTCCACTCCTACTATTCCGCGATATGCAATACTGTAGAGAACAAGCAACTGTTCTATTTCTACCTCGAGAACTTCTTCTTAGTCTTAAAAGATTTATCAATCTACGCAGGTAAACTCGAAGAAATAACCTTTGTCGAATGAAAAAAAGACGTAAACACTTGAAGAGACGTAATGTCTCAAAAATCTTTAAATCATGTTGCCGATAAAAAATTGAACGTATAACAAAGTTTTTACAGCGAATGTACTGTGCAACAATACATATTGTTATAGTTACGAAGTCCAACAATGTATTAAAAAAAATATATGTAAGTGGTTATTGGAAAAAATTAAACATCAAGTCTCCGATTGAGCAGCCCACATACAGTTTTATTATTTATTCAGTCTATCAACCATTATAAAAAATACAATGATAAATGTTTACAAGCTTTAGGTATATAATATGAAAAAAGGGATTCAAGATCCGAATTCATTTAGTAAACATATGTTCTTAAGTATTGTTCTCTAAATCAAAGAAAGAAAATTATTACGGGTCGCGAGTGAACGCCCAGCAACGTGATCGTCCTCGATATTGTCCTCGCGTATACTTTACATCATTATCATGGCTCTCGAAATAGTTTACGATTCTACCACTCGACGACCAAGAAATGGAAATTCAGAGGCGCTTATTCCCCAGTCAGTAAAGGCGGCCTCGGCAGCTACCGTTAAGTCCCATCTTCCTACTTTTTCGAAGAACAGCCCTGAGGAGGTTTTGTTTCTTCAATGTGACACGATCTTCAACCTCTACCGTATAGGTAGATAGGTTTAGAATACTAGGTAATAGGTTTAGAAACGTAGTATCTGAGTTGGACAGTGATGATGTGAGGGAAGTTATAGATTTAGACAACCTCCTAATGAGACTCCCTATGAAAATCAAAGGACAGATTAATGATACGTTTTGGAGAATAAGGTAATACCAGAATTGAAGACTGATTGAGGATCAGCGGCTCGGATACCGGCGTCCATCAAATTTTTTTGAGATCGTTTCAGCCGTTGGGAGGTTCGATGATAACAGAAGAGCTACTGCGAACTATTTTGTTGAAAGGACTTCCGTTCCGAATGCAATCAGCTTTCGCGTCGACCGAGCAAACGGATTTTACAAAGCGGCATCGTGGACCACATCGATGAAATTCACGAGCCCGGAATTGTGGAAGTAGCGGCAATGAGGTCGGGAAGGTCAACTGACAGAGAGGATAGGCTGCTTGCGGCATTAGAGAAGAATACAGAGCGATTACCGGACAAGTGGAGATACCACTGGGACGATGGAGAAGACCATTTGCAGTCTGAGCAGAAGTAAAGGTCGATGACTGTGTTTCTACCAAGACGGGTACGGCTCAAAGACTACCAAATGTCGATCTCCCTACCCTCCCAAGCCGGAGGAAAACTAGTTTCAGCGACGGACGAGATGGGAATTGTCGCTGGGGTTACTAATCGCCAATGACAATGTGGACATGGATCTAGAACTAGGCCAACTACTGCGCGCCCTGCTATGGTGCAAGCCATCGCAAACTATCCGCAACCATCTACGGTTAAGGACCTTCGACACTTCTTGAGTATGTTGAACTTTTATAGACGTTGTCTACCCAGGCCAGCAGAACATCAGGCCCCCTCAACAGATATTGAGCTGAAGCGCGGAGGAACGACAAGACTCCCTTACAATGGACAGAGGAGAGGATAATAGCTTTTGAAAACTGCAAGTTCAGTTGTAGTTGCAGTCATTGTTCATCCCAAGCCATACGAAGAGCTCTTAATGGTCTGTGACTCCTCTAATATAGCCATGGGCAGAGTCTTGCAGCGGAAGGAGGAGAGGGATTGGCGACCTTTAGGATTTTTTTTTCAAAAATCTCTCCGGATTACTAAAAGTACTTGACTGACGACAGAGAACTTCTGGTGGTCCACCAAGCCATCAAGCATTTTCGATACTATTTGGAGGGAAGACATTTTGTTGAATGGCGAAAGTATTATCAATGAAAAAATTAAGTTAATTGAAAAATTGTAATTTATTAGCTGTGAATTATTTTTTTAATGAGCTCTTTTTAAAAAATAATTAACGATAGGTAACAATCAACACATGACTATAAAATATCTAACTCATCACGAAGATTAAGCTTAAAATTTTTTTAAACATATGTGAAATTAGTCAGACAGAATTGGTATGGATTAATATTAGAGCTATGGCAAAATTTGGGGATTATCTAAGAGTATATATTGGGTTAGTGGTAAATTATTTTAGTAAAGAAATTAGTACTTACAGTGATCGCTTCTAGCATCCTCTTCTCCACTCCTACTATTCCGCGATATGCAATACTGTAGAGAACAAGCAACTGTTCTATTTCTACCTCGAGAACTTCTTCTTAGTCTTAAAAGATTTATCAATCTACGCAGGTAAACTCGAAGAAATAACCTTTGTCGAATGAAAAAAAGACGTAAACACTTGAAGAGACGTAATGTCTCAAAAATCTTTAAATCATGTTGCCGATAAAAAATTGAACGTATAACAAAGTTTTTACAGCGAATGTACTGTGCAACAATACATATTGTTATAGTTACGAAGTCCAACAATGTATTAAAAAAAATATATGTAAGTGGTTATTGGAAAAAATTAAACATCAAGTCTCCGATTGAGCAGCCCACATACAGTTTTATTATTTATTCAGTCTATCAACCATTATAAAAAATACAATGATAAATGTTTACAAGCTTTAGGTATATAATATGAAAAAAGGGATTCAAGATCCGAATTCATTTAGTAAACATATGTTCTTAAGTATTGTTCTCTAAATCAAAGAAAGAAAATTATTACGGGTCGCGAGTGAACGCCCAGCAACGTGATCGTCCTCGATATTGTCCTCGCGTATACTTTACATCATTATCATGGCTCTCGAAATAGTTTACGATTCTACCACTCGACGACCAAGAAATGGAAATTCAGAGGCGCTTATTCCCCAGTCAGTAAAGGCGGCCTCGGCAGCTACCGTTAAGTCCCATCTTCCTACTTTTTCGAAGAACAGCCCTGAGGAGGTTTTGTTTCTTCAATGTGACACGATCTTCAACCTCTACCGTATAGGTAGATAGGTTTAGAATACTAGGTAATAGGTTTAGAAACGTAGTATCTGAGTTGGACAGTGATGATGTGAGGGAAGTTATAGATTTAGACAACCTCCTAATGAGACTCCCTATGAAAATCAAAGGACAGATTAATGATACGTTTTGGAGAATAAGGTAATACCAGAATTGAAGACTGCTTGAGGATCAGCGGCTCGGATACCGGCGTCCATCAAATTTTTTTGAGATCGTTTCAGCCGTTGGGAGGTTCGATGATAACAGAAGAGCTACTGCGAACTATTTTGTTGAAAGGACTTCCGTTCCGAATGCAATCAGCTTTCGCGTCGACCGAGCAAACGGATTTTACAAAGCGGCATCGTGGACCACATCGATGAAATTCACGAGCCCGGAATTGTGGAAGTAGCGGCAATGAGGTCGGGAAGGTCAACTGACAGAGAGGATAGGCTGCTTGCGGCATTAGAGAAGAATACAGAGCGATTACCGGACAAGTGGAGATACCACTGGGACGATGGAGAAGACCATTTGCAGTCTGAGCAGAAGTAAAGGTCGATGACTGTGTTTCTACCAAGACGGGTACGGCTCAAAGACTACCAAATGTCGATCTCCCTACCCTCCCAAGCCGGAGGAAAACTAGTTTCAGCGACGGACGAGATGGGAATTGTCGCTGGGGTTACTAATCGCCAATGACAATGTGGACATGGATCTAGAACTAGGCCAACTACTGCGCGCCCTGCTATGGTGCAAGCCATCGCAAACTATCCGCAACCATCTACGGTTAAGGACCTTCGACACTTCTTGAGTATGTTGAACTTTTATAGACGTTGTCTACCCAGGCCAGCAGAACATCAGGCCCCCTCAACAGATATTGAGCTGAAGCGCGGAGGAACGACAAGACTCCCTTACAATGGACAGAGGAGAGGATAATAGCTTTTGAAAACTGCAAGTTCAGTTGTAGTTGCAGTCATTGTTCATCCCAAGCCATACGAAGAGCTCTTAATGGTCTGTGACTCCTCTAATATAGCCATGGGCAGAGTCTTGCAGCGGAAGGAGGAGAGGGATTGGCGACCTTTAGGATTTTTTTTTCAAAAATCTCTCCGGATTACTAAAAGTACTTGACTGACGACAGAGAACTTCTGGTGGTCCACCAAGCCATCAAGCATTTTCGATACTATTTGGAGGGAAGACATTTTGTTGAATGGCGAAAGTATTATCAATGAAAAAATTAAGTTAATTGAAAAATTGTAATTTATTAGCTGTGAATTATTTTTTGAATGAGCTCTTAATAAAAAATAATTAAGTATAGGGAACAATCAACACATGACTATAAAATATCTAACTCATCACGAAGATTAAGCTTAAAATTTTTTTAAACATATGTAAAATTAGTCAGACAGAATTGGTATGGATTAATATTAGAGCTATGGCAAAATTTGGGGATTATCTAAGAGTATATATTGGGTTAGTGGTAAATTATTTTAGTAAAGAAATTAGTACTTACAGTGATCGCTTCTAGCATCCTCTTCTCCACTCCTACTATTCCGCGATATGCAATACTGTAGAGAACAAGCAACTGTTCTATTTCTACCTCGAGAACTTTTTCTTAGTCTTAAAAGATTTATCAATCTACGCAGGTAAACTCGAAGAAATAACCTTTGTCGAATGAAAAAAAGACGTAAACACTTGAAGAGACGTAATGTCTCAAAAATCTTTAAATCATGTTGCCGATAAAAAATTGAACGTATAACATAAAGTTTTTACAGCGAATGTACTGTGCAACAATACATATTGTTATAGTTACGAAGTCCAACAATGTATTAAAAAAAATATATGTAAGTGGTTATTGGAAAAAATTAAACATCAAGTCTCCGATTGAGCAGCCCACATACAGTTTTATTATTTATTCAGTCTATCAACCATTATAAAAAATACAATGATAAATGTTTACAAGCTTTAGGTATATAATATGAAAAAAGGGATTCAAGATCCGAATTCATTTAGTAAACATATGTTCTTAAGTATTGTTCTCTAAATCAAAGAAAGAAAATTATTACGGGTCGCGAGTGAACGCCCAGCAACGTGATCGTCCTCGATATTGTCCTCGCGTATACTTTACATCATTATCATGGCTCCCGAAATAGTTTACGATTCTACCACTCGACGACCAAGAAATGGAAATTCAGAGGCGCTTATTCCCCAGTCAGTAAAGGCGGCCTCGGCAGCTACCGTTAAGTCCCATCTTCCTACTTTTTCGAAGAACAGCCCTGAGGAGGTTTTGTTTCTTCAATGTGACACGATCTTCAACCTCTACCGTATAGGTAGATAGGTTTAGAATACTAGGTAATAGGTTTAGAAACGTAGAATCTGAGTTGGACAGTGATAATGTGAGGGAAGTTATAGATTTAGACAACCTCCTAATGAGACTCCCTATGAAAATCAAAGGACAGATTAATGATACGTTTTGGAGAATAAGGTAATACCAGAATTGAAGACTGCTTGAGGATCAGCGGCTCGGATACCGGCGTCCATTAAATTTTTTTGAGATCATTCAGCCGTTGGGAGGTTCGATGATAACAGAAGAGCTACTGCGAACTATTTTGTTGAAAGGACTTCCGTTCCGAATGCAATCAGCTTTCGCGTCGACCGAGCAAACGGATTTTACAAAGCGGCATCGTGGACCACATCGATGAAATTTACGAGCCCGGAATTGTGGAAGTAGCGGCAATGAGGTCGGGAAGGTCAACTGACAGAGAGGATAGGCTGCTTGCGGCATTAGAGAAGAATACAGAGTGATTACCGGACAAGTGGAGATACCACTGGGACGATGGAGAAGACCATTTGCAGTCGGAGCAGAAGTAAAGGTCGATGACTGTGTTTTTACCAAGACGGGTACGGCTCAAAGGCTAACAAATGACGATCTCCCTACCCTCCCAAGCCGGAGGAAAACTAGTTTCAGCGACGGACGAGATGGGAATTGTCGCTGGGGTTACTAATCGCCAATGACAATGTGGACATGGATCTAGAACTAGGCCAACTACTGCGCGCCCTGCTATGGTGCAAGCCATCGCAAACTATCCGCAACCATCTACGGTTAAGGACCTTCGACACTTCTTGAGTATGTTGAACTTTTATAGACGTTGTCTACCCAGGCCAGCAAAACTTCAGGCCCCCTCAACAGATATTGAGCTGAAGCGCGGAGGAACGACAAGACTCCCTTACAATGGACAGAGGAGAGGATAATAGCTTTTGAAAACTGCAAGTTCAGTTGTAGTTGCAGTCATTGTTCATCCCAAGCCATACGAAGAGCTCTTTAATGGTCTGTGACTCCTCTAATATAGCCATGGGCAGAGTCTTGCAGCGGAAGGAGGACAGAGATTGGCGACCTTTACGATTTTTTTTTCAAAAATCTCTCCGGATTACTAAAAGTACTTGACTTACGACAGAGAACTTCTGGTGGTCCACCAAGCCATCAAGCATTTTCGATACTATTTGGAGGGAAGACATTTTGTTGAATGGCGAAAGTATTATGAATGAATAAATTAAGTTAATTGAAAAATTGTAATTTATTAGCTGTGAATTATTTTTTGAATGAGCTCTTAATAAAAAATAATTAAGTATAGGGAACAATCAACACATGACTATAAAATATCTAACTCATCACGAAGATTAAGCTTAAAATTTTTTTAAACATATGTAAAATTAGTCAGACAGAATTGGTATGGATTAATATTAGAGCTATGGCAAAATTTGGGGATTATCTAAGAGTATATATTGGGTTAGTGGTAAATTATTTTAGTAAAGAAATTAGTACTTACAGTGATCGCTTCTAGCATCCTCTTCTCCACTCCTACTATTCCGCGATATGCAATACTGTAGAGAACAAGCGACTGTTTTATTTCTATCTCGAGAACTTCTTCTTAGTCTTAAAAAGATTTATCAATCTACGCAGGTAAACTCGAAGAAATAACCTTTGTCGAATGAAAAAAAGACGTAAACACTTGAAGAGACGTAATGTCTCAAAAATCTTTAAATCATGTTGCCGATAAAAAATTGATCGTATAACATAAAGTTTTTACAGCGAATGTACTGTGCAACAATACATATTGTTATAGTTACGAAGTCCAACAATGTATTAAAAAAAATATATGTAAGTGGTTATTGGAAAAAATTAAACATCAAGTCTCCGATTGAGCAGCCCACATACAGTTTTATTATTTATTCAGTCTATCAACCATTATAAAAAATACAATGATAAATGTTTACAAGCTTTAGGTATATAATATGAAAAAAGGGATTCAAGATCCGAACTCATTTAGTAAACATATGTTCTTAAGTATTGTTCTCTAAATCAAAGAAAGAAAATTATTACGGGTCGCGAGTGAACGCCCAGCAACGTGATCGTCCTCGATATTGTCCTCGCGTATACTTTACATCATTATCATGGCTCTCGAAATAGTTTACGATTCTACCACTCGACGACCAAGAAATGGAAATTCAGAGGCGCTTATTCCCCAGTCAGTAAAGGCGGCCTCGGCAGCTACCGATAAGTCCCATCTTCCTACTTTTTCGAAGAACAGCCCTGAGGAGGTTTTGTTTCTTCAATGTGACACGATCTTCAACCTCTACCGTATAGGTAGATAAGTTTAGAATACTAGGTAATAGGTTTAGAAACGTAGTATCTGAGTTGGACAGTGATGATGTGAGGGAAGTTATAGATTTAGACAACCTCCTAATGAGACTCCCTATGAAAATCAAAGGACAGATTAATGATACGTTTTGGAGAATAAGGTAATACCAGAATTGAAGACTGCTTGAGGATCAGCGGCTCGGATACCAGCGTCCATCAAATTTTTTTGAGATCGTTTCAGCCGTTGGGAGGTTCGATGATAACAGAAGAGCTACTGCGAACTATTTTGTTGAAAGGACTTCCGTTCCGAATGCAATCAGCTTTCGCGTCGACCGAGCAAACGGATTTTACAAAGCGGCATCGTGGACCACATCGATGAAATTCACGAGCCCGGAATTGTGGAAGTAGCGGCAATGAGGTCGGGAAGGTCAACTGACAGAGAGGATAGGCTGCTTGCGGCATTAGAGAAGAATACAGAGCGATTACCGGACAAGTGGAGATACCACTGGGACGATGGAGAAGACCATTTGCAGTCGGAGCAGAAGTAAAGGTCGATGACTGTGTTTCTACCAAGACGGGTACGGCTCAAAGGCTACCAAATGTCGATCTCCCTACCCTCCCAAGCCGGAGGAAAACTAGTTTCAGCGACGGACGAGATGGGAATTGTCGCTGGGGTTACTAATCGCCAATGACAATGTGGACATGGATCTAGAACTAGGCCAACTACTGCGCGTCCTGCTATGGTGCAAGCCATCGCAAACTATCCGCAACCATCTACGGTTAAGGACCTTCGACACTTCTTGAGTATGTTGAACTTTTATAGACGTTGTCTACCCAGGCCAGCAGAACTTCAGGCCCCCTCAACAGATATTGAGCTGAAGCGCGGAGGAACGACAAGACTACCTTACAATGGACAGAGGAGAGGATAATAGCTTTTGAAAACTGCAGGTTCAGTTGTAGTTGCAGTCATTGTTCATCCCAAGCTATACGAAGAGCTCTTAATGGTCTGTGACTCCTCTAATATAGCCATGGGCAGAGTCTTGCAGCGGAAGGAGGAGAGGGATTGGCGACCATTAGGATTTTTTTTTCAAAAACCTCTCCGGATTACTAAAAGTACTTGACTTACGACAGAGAACTTCTGGTGGTCCACCAAGCCATCAAGCATTTTCGATACTATTTGGAGGGAAGACATTTTGTTGAATGGCGAAAGTATTATGAATGAATAAATTAAGTTAATTGAAAAATTGTAATTTATTAGCTGTGAATTATTTTTTGAATGAGCTCATAATAAAAAATAATTAAGTATAGGGAACAATCAACACATGACTATAAAATATCTAACTCATCACGAAGATTAAGCTTAAAATTTTTTTAAACATATGTAAAATTAGTCAGACAGAATTGGTATGGATTAATATTAGAGCTATGGCAAAATTTGGGGATTATCTAAGAGTATATATTGGGTTAGTGGTAAATTATTTTAGTAAAGAAATTAGTACTTACAGTGATCGCTTCTAGCATCCTCTTCTCCACTCCTACTATTCCGCGATATGCAATACTGTAGAGAACAAGCAACTGTTCTATTTCTACCTCGAGAACTTTTTCTTAGTCTTAAAAGATTTATCAATCTACACAGGTAAACTCGAAGAAATAACCTTTGTCGAATGAAAAAAAGACGTAAACACTTGAAGAGACGTAATGTCTCAAAAATATTTAAATCATGTTGCCGATAAAAAATTGAACGTATAACATAAAGTTTTTACAGCGAATGTACTGTGCAACAATACATATTGTTATAGTTACGAAGTCCAACAATGTATTAAAAAAAATATATGTAAGTGGTTATTGGAAAAAATTAAACATCAAGTCTCCGATTGAGCAGCCCACATACAGTTTTATTATTTATTCAGTCTATCAACCATTATAAAAAATACAATGATAAATGTTTACAAGCTTTAGGTATATAATATGAAAAAAGGGATTCAAGATCCGAACTCATTTAGTAAACATATGTTCTTAAGTATTGTTCTCTAAATCAAAGAAAGAAAATTATTACGGGTCGCGGGTGAACGCCCAGCAACGTGATCGTCCTCGATATTGTCCTCGCGTATACTTTACATCATTATCATGGCTCTCGAAATAGTTTACGATTCTACCACTCGACGACCAAGAAATGGAAATTCAGAGGCGCTTATTCCCCAGTCAGTAAAGGCGGCCTCGGCAGCTACCGTTAAGTCCCATCTTCCTACTTTTTCGAAGAACAGCCCTGAGGAGGTTTTGTTTCTTCAATGTGACTAGATCTTCAACCTCTACCGTATAGGTAGATAGGTTTAGAATACTAGGTAATAGGTTTAGAAACGTAGTATCTGAGTTGGACAGTGATGATGTGAGGGAAGTTATAAATTTAGACAACCTCCTAATGAGATTCCCTATGAAAATCAAAGGACAGATTAATGATACGTTTTGGAGAATAAGGTAATACCAGAATTGAAGACTGCTTGAGGATCAGCGGCTCGGATACCGGCGTCCATCAAATTTTTTTGAGATCGTTTCAGCCGTTGGGAGGTTCGATGATAACAGAAGAGCTACTGCGAACTATTTTGTTGAAAGGACTTCCGTTCCGAATGCAATCAGCTTTCGCGTCGACCGAGCAAACGGATTTTACAAAGCGGCATCGTGGACCACATCGATGAAATTCACGAGCCCGGAATTGTGGAAGTAGCGGCAATGAGGTCGGGAAGGTCAACTGACAGAGAGGATAGGCTGTTGCGGCATTAGAGAAGAATACAGAGCGATTACCGGACAAGTGGAGATACCACTGGGACGATGGAGAAGACCATTTGCAGTCGGAGCAGAAGTAAAGGTCGATGACTGTGTTTCTACCAAGACGGGTACGGCTCAAAGGCTACCAAATGTCGATCTCCCTACCCTCCCAAGCCGGAGGATAACTAGTTTCAGCGACGGACGAAGATGGGAATTGTCGCTGGGGTTACTAATCGCCAATGACAATGTGGACATGGATCTAGAACTAGGCCAACTACTGTGCGTCCTGCTATGGTGCAAGCCATCGCAAACTATCCGCAACCATCTACGGTTAAGGACCTTCGACACTTCTTGAGTATGTTGAACTTTTATAGACAGTTATGGTGCATAACCGTACATACCTGAGTCAGCATTATCCCCCTCCTACAATCCTGTATATATACCTGCCTATTAGAACCATAAGTTAGTTGTTAGCCATCATTAGACTTGTCATTATCTAGTTATTAGTGTAGTAGTAGTTCATGTAACTGTGTTGTGCTACCAATAAAGTTTTTTTAAGTTCTTTGTGCGGTTAAGTTCTTTATCTGGCGCCCAAATAGGGACCCTATCAGGCTCAGGTCAGTAAAGGTGATGAAATTTTCCTGAAGATCAAGAGAAATCGAAGAAATACCTCAACAGATTTCGGATCATTTCAGTGAAAACAAGCTTGAACGGAATCTCAGGAAAGACCGAAGAAATAGTCATTTGATAACAGGTCTTGGAGTAAACCACCTGAAGTTTGTGTTTCTACACTTCAATAGGGTCATAAATAAAAACAATTTCGATAGAGCTCCGCAGAACTTCAGAAAAAACTTTGAGGTACATATTAGCTATAATTTTATATGAGTAGGAATAAGAAAACTAATGTTAGGTTAGATATAAGTGAAATTACTGACCAATTAAGCAATTTATTACTTCATCAAAACCGTAGTAATAATAGTTTGGATTCCAATATGTCTCCAATTACATACTCTATGGTAAAGGAGGATTACGATCATATCCCAACCTATGATGGTAATCCAGAGGATTTAATTTTTTTTGTAAAATCGGTGCAAGCAGTTTATAATACAGTTTGTAGTGAAAACAATACTTTAAAAAATCAAAATCATGCCAGATTACTTTCCAAAGTAACCTCTAGGTTAGTAGGCAACGCTAGACACTGTTTATTAACGAATACTTTTATAAATGTATCAGAATTGTTAGATCATTTACAAAAAAAATTTAAAGATTCTAGGACAGTAGAACAACTTAAATTAGAATTATTAAGTATTAAATCGGGACCAAGAGAGCATCCTATTTCATTTATCGATAGGGTAGCTCACATTAGAGCTTTAATATTTTCACGCATCACCTTAGACGAGGATATTATTAATAAAGAAACTGTTATGAAATTGAAAGATCGGGAAATCAACTATCATATTAAAGCTAATTTACATCCCCAACTCTGTGATTTCTTAAACCATTTAAGGCTTATAGATATTGATGACATTAGGAACGCCATACAAAACGATTGTTCATTTATTCTAGAACGATTATACGGTAATCAAAGCTACCCCAATTCTAAATACAACCCTAAACATAAAAACTATAAACCTTTCAAAGGTAATTATAACCATCACAATCAAAATTACAATTATAATCATGGTCAACATTATAACCATAATCAACATTATAATCATAATCATCATTATAATCCTAATCATAATTATAATTATACTCCTAACTTTCAACAAAACTACAACCATCCAAATCACAACCTTAACCCTAACTATAATCAAAACTATAATCCAAATTTAACTCCAAATAATGAGTACATTCCAAATCATACTCAGATTCGCGAGAGAGAACCTAGTCAAAATAGGAGAATTAACCAACAGACAGTAAATAATTTCCAAGGATTTAACTGGGAACAACAAAGGCAGAAGACACCATTTCCCACGGGGCCTTTTAAACCCGACTCAGCAAATACCGTGTCTATGAGAACGGTAAGGTCAAACGCCGCGCCCGTGAATCACGTATCACATGACTTCTGCGATATGAATGAACTAAAACAACAAATACAAGCATTAGCTCATAGAGTTGATAATTTTTTAGAACCAGGCCAGCCGGAACCATCCCCGAATATCCCTTAAATTTCACCGATCAACTGCCTCAGTTTAAGGATTTTAAAGGAAACAAATGGCTCATTGATACCGGCGCTTTAAAAAACTACATCCATCCACGTTCCTTACCCGAGGGAACTGAAATACAATCGGAAGAATTTTTTGTCAAAACGCCTACCGGACGCGAAAAGGGCACTACAACAGCATATATTGACCTTGCTCCAAATTTAAGGCTTGACGATAAATTTATAGTTAAGTTTTATATTCTTCCTTGTAGTAATGATTATGATATTTTATTAGGCTACGAAACAATGAAAGATTTAGATATTACTATATTTAGTAAAGACGAAGAAATTTTTTTATTAGGAGGAACATTAAAAATCAAAAACGGTTCACTAGAACGCGTAAACACACTCCATAATAGACCTAAGGGTAATAATAATCATAATATTAGTACTATATGTAGTAAGACTAATAATAGTAATGATCCTTTGAATAATATAAATCATAATACGACTATTACTATTAATCCTAAAAATGATAACCATACTAATCGTATTAATAATCTAAGTGTTAACGACAACGATACAGAAATAAAAAAACTCATAAGACATGAACATATAGCGGCAAATGATTTGAATAAATTAATTCAACTATTAAATAAATATCCAGAAATGATAAAAGATGAAAACGACCCTCTTAAATCCACCAAATTATTAAAACACACAATTCATCTAAAAACAGACAAACCTATTTATAGTAGAAACTATAGATATCCTCACCAATTTAAGGAAGATATTTCACAGGAAATAGAAAAATTATTAAAATCTAACATTATACGCGAAAGCAAATCACCATATAACTCACCTATTTGGGTGGTACCAAAAAAAACGGACGCTAGTGGCAAACGGAAAATTAGAATGGTAATTGATTACCGAAAATTAAATCAGGAAACCATCCCAGATAAATTCCCATTGCCAAATATCGAAGACCTTCTTTCTCAATTAAATAATGCTCAAATTTTTTCCACCCTCGACTTAGCATCTGGTTTCCATCAGATCGAAATGGACGAAAATTCTATAGAGAAAACCGCTTTCTCTACAGAATCTGGTCACTACGAATTCCTTCGTATGCCGTTCGGTCTCTGCAATGCACCACCGACCTTTCAGAGGGCTATGAACATGATGCTAAGTAATACTCCAAATTGTTTAGTTTATATGGATGACATTATAATTTTTTCTAATAACATAGAAGAACATTTGTTACACTTAGAAGCAGTATTCAAAAAATTGAGTCATCATTCACTCACTGTTCAACTTGATAAAACCGAATTCTTAAAAACAGAACTCCCATTTCTTGGCTATATAGTATCTAAAGACGGTTTGAAAACTAATCCAGCAAAAATAGAAGCAATAGAAAACTTCCCCTTGCCCACGACACACAAAGGAATAAAAAAATTCCTCGGCATGTCAGGCTATTATCGAAAATTTATTCAGAATTATGCACACTTAGCTAAACCTTTAACACAAGCTCTTCGCGTGGACGAAAAATCTATCCGCCCTTCATCCTATCAGGACGCTTTTGATCTTCTAAAACAACATCTTCTCAATGCTCCCATACTCCAATTCCCTGATTGGGAACTCCCATTCATTTTAACCACTGACGCGAGTTCGGTAGCGCTTGGTTCAGTGCTATCCCAAATCTCAGAAGGGAGGGATCATCCTATAGCTTTTGCCTCGCGCACCCTCTCTGATACCGAACAGCGCTACTCCACAATTGAAAAAGAGTTACTGGCTATTGTTTATGCGTGTAACCATTTCAAGCCTTACCTTTATGGGAAAAAGTTTGTAATTCACACCGATCACAAACCATTAACATGGTTATTCACAATGAAAAACACTAATGCTCGGCTCATGAAATGGATTTTTCAACTTTCTGATTTCGAATTCGAAATTAAACACATAGAAGGAAAAACGAACTACGTTGCAGATGCTCTTTCTCGCAACCCACATCAGCTAAACGCCATCGAAGAAGTTGCCGATGAGGAATTGGACCGCCTCCTGGACGAAACAGCTAATATGCCCTCGGCCTCGTCCGACGAACTTGAGGAATTTCTGGAAGACTTTGATAACATCGGAAACGCGGAAGGTCAGATGCAACATATTAATACCGGAGGAAATGAAATTGAGACCAGCAGCCTTGCAACAGTGCACTCTCAGGAGTCATCTAATCAGCAAGTATGGATAGTAGAGGAAGACAAGCCTATTAACGTAGAAAAATTTCAGATTTTCATTCAACGAGGAAAAAAATCGATCCGTATTGAAAAACCTTTTGGCAAAACTCGGTATTACATAGAAACCGCTTACCCCTGGAACAACGATTTAAACGAAACACTACTCGAAATCCTGAAACCCAATACCACATTTGGTATATTTTGTGAGCCTAACATAGAAACGGTTCGTAACAATTTTGAAGGCATTTTTAACAAGCTCTCACAAATCATTCAGGAAAATTATCCATCAGTAAAAATTAAACGGTACAAAAAGAAATGTTTGGATATCACCGACCATGAAGAACAATTAGACATAATTACCTCTTACCACCTGGGTAAAACATGTCACAGAGGCAGTCTGGAAACCTATGAAAAACTCAAAAGAGACTATTATTGGCCTCGAATGAAAGATACAATCACTGATTATTGTAACAAATGCGAAGTATGCCGCAAGACCAAATACGATCGCAAACCAATCAAAACTAAATTCTGTATAACGCCAACTCCCGATAAGCCCTTTGTGGAACTTATGATTGACACCCTACACTATGAACAAAAATTCATCATAACAATAGTTGATACCTTTTCTAAACGCCTTTTCGCAAGAATTGCGGACGCCTGCAATTCGGTTCAAGTTTCGGATGTAATTATACAATATTTGGAACTGTATCCCTCTCCGGATAGAATAAAAATGGATAACGGTAGGGAATATAAAAATAATCTAGTAGAAAACCTACTTAGCTCTCAAGGAATTGAGGCTTATTATGTCACTCCCAACCATCCGAACTCTCTAGGACTCCTAAATAGACTCCACTCTACCCTCATAGAAATCCTACGCAGCCTTAAAGAAACAGACCCAAATATTAAATTAAAAAAGAGACTATGTCTTGCCGTAATCGCTTATAACAATAGTCTTAATCAAAAATTAAAACTAACACCCAATGAAATAACTTTCGGTAAACAAAATGACAAAGAAAACAACGCACCTATAACGGAAAAATTAGTCGAACAGTATCATAATAACCTAAAAATAGTTCATGAACAAATTAAAGAAAACATTGATCGCGAAAAGGAGACAAGAACTGAGCAGCGTAACCAAAATAGGGAAGATCCTAATATCCCGGATAACACCTATGCTAGGATCAGAACAAGAAATAAAAATGAAAATCCCTTCAAACCTGTATATAAGTTAAGGGACAAAAATAAAGTCATTTCGGTACATTCTGACAATATACAGAGAAGTCGCAGAAAATACAAAAATAAAGTAAAACCTCCCACACCCTCTGTTTCAGATAATGAAGATTCAGGAACTGACATTTCTCATATGGATGTGTCATGAAATATCAACATATGACATAACAGACTTAACCGATGCACCAGGAATAGCAGCTATAAAAATGCCACCCGCATTTACACTAGATAAATACCATACTCTAATTCATTATATCAATTTTACCCATTTAAACGAAGAACTAATCATAGCAGAACAAAATCTGAATTCCTTTAAAACTAGTTCATCCTTTGATACCGTTCATAGGCAACTCCAATTCGTAAAAGCAAAAATTGAATCCCTTATTAATATCCCTCAAACTAAAAGACAAAAAAGAGGAATAATCAACGCGATAGGTACAGCCGTAAAATGGGTCACAGGGAACATGGACGCCCTGGACAGGGAACATTATGATCAAATTATTTCCAAATTAGAACAAAATTCTTATCACATAGAACATAATGTCGAGCAAGAAATTCTGTACAACAAACAAATTAATAGAAACTTTCCGAAACGATATCTTGATACTAAATAAAAATAATGACCTAGCTTCGAAACTCATTAATTCATTAGATGCGGCTACAATAACTACTCATCTGAACGAACTTTATTCCATTATTAATTATATCACCTTACGAACCTTGGACATTGAAAACTCTCTTGAATTTTGCGAAATCGGGATATTGCACTCTAGTTTGTTAACACAGAGTGATATTTCATACCTAATAAAGAGAAACATATCGTTAATATCCACTGATCTAGAAACCTTATGGCAAATTAGTAAAACCAGATGCTCAATAAAAAACAATATTATTCATTACTTTATATCTATCCCATTGAAAACAAAGATGTATAGTACCATGTATCTTCTTCCAATTCCTGTATTACACAATAAAGCTCTTGTAACAACATTAACCCCTCACAAACTCATATTGTTAGACAAAAATAAAACTCTTACTGGAAATTGTACATATATCAATACCTCATATTATTGTATGTATGCTAAAGAAATCAATGATAATTGTATTCATAATTTGCTTAAAAATAATTTTAAGTATTGTATTACATCTAGCATTAAGACTAATCCCTTTATCAAGTATATTGATGATATCGATTATTATATTAGTTTTAATAATAGCTATGTAACATTAGTAAATAAGGAATCACACCCTATATTTTTACCATTAACTGCCTTGATAAAATTAGAGCAGAATGAATCATTATTACAATGCCCTAGGCCTAACACTGTGGTCATTGATTCAAAAATTATTAGATTAGAAAATACTATTAGCAACCCCTTACCATTAAATATGTCTTTTGATGTACTCGAATTACCACCAGATATGTCCGTTACGTTAGAAGACCTAGATAATACATCTTTTGTAGAAAATAGTTATTATTTGTATATTCTTAGTATTATTGTCTTGTATCTTTTTGTATATCATATCTCAATTCTTATCCTTAAACACTGTAAATGTACCTCAAAGCCTAAACCACCTCGACATAAATTGGAAGACATCTCGCTGCCTCAAATTTGTAATCCTTGGACTCTGCCTAACAAATAATGCTCTCCGGAGTTTCGCATCTTCAGAAGGGAGGAGTTATGGTGCATAACCGTACATACCTGAGTCAGCATTATCCCCCTCCTACAATCCTGTATATATACCTGCCTATTAGAACCATAAGTGACGTTGTCTACCCAGGCCAGCAAAACTTCAGGCCCCCTCTGGGATTTGGAGGGAAGACATTTTTTTGAATGGCGAAAGTATTATCAATGAAAAAATTAAGTTAATTGAAAAATTGTAATTTATTAGCTGTGAATTATTTTTTGAATGAGCTCTTTTTAAAAAATAATTAACGATAGGTAACAATCAACACATGACTATAAAATATCTAACTCATCACGAAGATTAAGCTTAAAATTTTTTTAAACATATGTAAAATTAGTCAGACAGAATTGGTATGGATTAATATTAGAGCTATGGCAAAATTTGGGGATTATCTAAGAGTATATATTGGGTTAGTGGTAAATTATTTTAGTAAAGAAATTAGTACTTACAGTGATCGCTTCTAGCATCCTCTTCTCCACTCCTACTATTCCGCGATATGCAATACTGTAGAGAACAAGCGACTGTTCTATTTCTATCTCGAGAACTTCTTCTTAGTCTTAAAAGATTTATCAATCTACGCAGGTAAACTCGAAGAAATAACCTTTGTCGAATGAAAAAAAGACGTAAACACTTGAAGAGACGTAATGTCTCAAAAATCTTTAAATCATGTTGCCGATAAAAAATTGAACGTATAACATAACAATGAAGTATGACAATGAAGTATAACAAGTTTTTACAGCGAATGTACTGTGCAACAATACATATTGTTATAGTTACGAAGTCCAACAATGTATTAAAAAAAATATATGTAAGTGGTTATTGGAAAAAATTAAACATCAAGTCTCCGATTGAGCAGCCCACATACAGTTTTATTATTTATTCAGTCTATCAACCATTATAAAAAATACAATGATAAATGTTTACAAGCTTTAGGTATATAATATGAAAAAAGGGATTCAAGATCCGAATTCATTTAGTAAACATATGTTCTTAAGTATTGTTCTCTAAATCAAAGAAAGAAAATTATTACGGGTCGCGAGTGAACGCCCAGCAACGTGATCGTCCTCGATATTGTCCTCGCGTATACTTTACATCATTATCATGGCTCTCGAAATAGTTTACGATTCTACCACTCGACGACCAAGAAATGGAAATTCAGAGGCGCTTATTCCCCAGTCAGTAAAGGCGGCCTCGGCAGCTACCGTTAAGTCCCATCTTCCTACTTTTTCGAAGAACAGCCCTGAGGAGGTTTTGTTTCTTCAATGTGACACGATTTTCAACCTCTACCGTATAGGTAGATAGGTTTAGAATACTAGGTAATAGGTTTAGAAACGTAGTATCTGAGTTGGACAGTGATGATGTGAGGGAAGTTATAGATTTAGACAACCTCCTAATGAGACTCCCTATGAAAATCAAAGGACAGATTAATGATACGTTTTGGAGAATAAGGTAATACCAGAATTGAAGACTGCTTGAGGATCAGCGGCTCGGATACCGGCGTCCATCAAATTTTTTTGAGATCGTTTCAGCCGTTGGTAGGTTCGATGATAACAGAAGAGCTACTGCGAACTATTTTGTTGAAAGGACTTCCGTTCCGAATGCAATCAGCTTTCGCGTCGACCGAGCAAACGGATTTTACAAAGCGGCATCGTGGACCACATCGATGAAATTCACGAGCCCGGAATTGTGGAAGTAGCGGCAATGAGGTCGGGAAGGTCAACTGACAGAGAGGATAGGCTGCTTGCGGCATTAGAGAAGAATACAGAGCGATTACCGGACAAGTGGAGATACCACTGGGACGATGGAGAAGACCATTTGCAGTCGGAGCAGAAGTAAAGGTCGATGACTGTGTTTCTACCAAGACGGGTACGGCTCAAAGACTACCAAATGTCGATCTCCCTACCCTCCCAAGCCGGAGGAAAACTAGTTTCAGCGACGGACGAGATGGGAATTGTCGCTGGGGTTACTAATCGCCAATGACAATGTGGACATGGATCTAGAACTAGGCCAACTACTGCGCGCCCTGCTATGGTGCAAGCCATCGCAAACTATCCGCAACCATCTACGGTTAAGGACCTTCGACACTTCTTGAGTATGTTGAACTTTTATAGACGTTGTCTACCCAGGCCAGCAGAACATCAGGCCCCCTCAACAGATATTGAGCTGAAGCGCGGAGGAACGACAAGACTCCCTTACAATGGACAGAGGAGAGGATAATAGCTTTTGAAAACTGCAAGTTCAGTTGTAGTTGCAGTCATTGTTCATCCCAAGCCATACGAAGAGCTCTTAATGGTCTGTGACTCCTCTAATATAGCCATGGGCAGAGTCTTGCAGCGGAAGGAGGACAGGGATTGGCGACCTTTACGATTTTTTTTTCAAAAAACTTCTCCGGATTACTAAAAGTACTTGACTTACGACAGAGAACTTCTGGTGGTCCACCAAGCCATCAAGCATTTTCGATACTATTTGGAGGGAAGACATTTTGTTGAATGGCAAAAGTATTATCAATGAAAAAATTAAGTTAATTGAAAAATTGTAATTTATTAGCTGTGAATTATTTTTTGAATGAGCTGTTTTTAAAAAATAATTAACGATAGGTAACAATCAACACATGACTATAAAATATCTAACTCATCACGAAGATTAAGCTTAAAATTTTTTTAAACATATGTAAAATTAGTCAGACAGAATTGGTATGGATTAATATTAGAGCTCTAGCAAAATTTGGGGATTATCTTAGAGTATATATTGGGTTAGTGGTAAATTATTTTAGTAAAGAAATTAGTACTTACAGTGATCGCTTCTAGCATCCTCTTCTCCACTCCTACTATTCCGCGATATGCAATACTGTAGAGAACAAGCGACTGTTCTATTTCTATCTCGAGAACTTCTTCTTAGTCTTAAAAGATTTATCAATCTACGCAGGTAAACTCGAAGAAATAACCTTTGTCGAATGAAAAAAAGACGTAAACACTTGAAGAGACGTAATGTCTCAAAAATCTTTAAATCATGTTGCCGATAAAAAATTGAACGTATAACATAACAATGAAGTATGACAATGAAGTATAACAAGTTTTTACAGCGAATGTACTGTGCAACAATACATATTGTTATAGTTACGAAGTCCAACAATGTATTAAAAAAAATATATGTAAGTGGTTATTGGAAAAAATTAAACATCAAGTCTCCGATTGAGCAGCCCACATACAGTTTTATTATTTATTCAGTCTATCAACCATTATAAAAAATACAATGATAAATGTTTACAAGCTTTAGGTATATAATATGAAAAAAGGGATTCAAGATCCGAATTCATTTAGTAAACATATGTTCTTAAGTATTGTTCTCTAAATCAAAGAAAGAAAATTATTACGGGTCGCGAGTGAACGCCCAGCAACGTGATCGTCCTCGATATTGTCCTCGCGTATACTTTACATCATTATCATGGCTCTCGAAATAGTTTACGATTCTACCACTCGACGACCAAGAAATGGAAATTCAGAGGCGCTTATTCCCCAGTCAGTAAAGGCGGCCTCGGCAGCTACCGTTAAGTCCCATCTTCCTACTTTTTCGAAGAACAGCCCTGAGGAGGTTTTGTTTCTTCAATGTGACACGATTTTCAACCTCTACCGTATAGGTAGATAGGTTTAGAATACTAGGTAATAGGTTTAGAAACGTAGTATCTGAGTTGGACAGTGATGATGTGAGGGAAGTTATAGATTTAGACAACCTCCTAATGAGACTCCCTATGAAAATCAAAGGACAGATTAATGATACGTTTTGGAGAATAAGGTAATACCAGAATTGAAGACTGCTTGAGGATCAGCGGCTCGGATACCGGCGTCCATCAAATTTTTTTGAGATCGTTTCAGCCGTTGGTAGGTTCGATGATAACAGAAGAGCTACTGCGAACTATTTTGTTGAAAGGACTTCCGTTCCGAATGCAATCAGCTTTCGCGTCGACCGAGCAAACGGATTTTACAAAGCGGCATCGTGGACCACATCGATGAAATTCACGAGCCCGGAATTGTGGAAGTAGCGGCAATGAGGTCGGGAAGGTCAACTGACAGAGAGGATAGGCTGCTTGCGGCATTAGAGAAGAATACAGAGCGATTACCGGACAAGTGGAGATACCACTGGGACGATGGAGAAGACCATTTGCAGTCGGAGCAGAAGTAAAGGTCGATGACTGTGTTTCTACCAAGACGGGTACGGCTCAAAGACTACCAAATGTCGATCTCCCTACCCTCCCAAGCCGGAGGAAAACTAGTTTCAGCGACGGACGAGATGGGAATTGTCGCTGGGGTTACTAATCGCCAATGACAATGTGGACATGGATCTAGAACTAGGCCAACTACTGCGCGCCCTGCTATGGTGCAAGCCATCGCAAACTATCCGCAACCATCTACGGTTAAGGACCTTCGACACTTCTTGAGTATGTTGAACTTTTATAGACGTTGTCTACCCAGGCCAGCAGAACATCAGGCCCCCTCAACAGATATTGAGCTGAAGCGCGGAGGAACGACAAGACTCCCTTACAATGGACAGAGGAGAGGATAATAGCTTTTGAAAACTGCAAGTTCAGTTGTAGTTGCAGTCATTGTTCATCCCAAGCCATACGAAGAGCTCTTAATGGTCTGTGACTCCTCTAATATAGCCATGGGCAGAGTCTTGCAGCGGAAGGAGGACAGGGATTGGCGACCTTTACGATTTTTTTTTCAAAAAACTTCTCCGGATTACTAAAAGTACTTGACTTACGACAGAGAACTTCTGGTGGTCCACCAAGCCATCAAGCATTTTCGATACTATTTGGAGGGAAGACATTTTGTTGAATGGCAAAAGTATTATCAATGAAAAAATTAAGTTAATTGAAAAATTGTAATTTATTAGCTGTGAATTATTTTTTGAATGAGCTGTTTTTAAAAAATAATTAACGATAGGTAACAATCAACACATGACTATAAAATATCTAACTCATCACGAAGATTAAGCTTAAAATTTTTTTAAACATATGTAAAATTAGTCAGACAGAATTGGTATGGATTAATATTAGAGCTCTAGCAAAATTTGGGGATTATCTTAGAGTATATATTGGGTTAGTGGTAAATTATTTTAGTAAAGAAATTAGTACTTACAGTGATCGCTTCTAGCATCCTCTTCTCCACTCCTACTATTCCGCGATATGCAATACTGTAGAGAACAAGCGACTGTTCTATTTCTATCTCGAGAACTTCTTCTTAGTCTTAAAAGATTTATCAATCTACGCAGGTAAACTCGAAGAAATAACCTTTGTCGAATGAAAAAAAGACGTAAACACTTGAAGAGACGTAATGTCTCAAAAATCTTTAAATCATGTTGCCGATAAAAAATTGAACGTATAACATAACAATGAAGTATGACAATGAAGTATAACAAGTTTTTACAGCGAATGTACTGTGCAACAATACATATTGTTATAGTTACGAAGTCCAACAATGTATTAAAAAAAATATATGTAAGTGGTTATTGGAAAAAATTAAACATCAAGTCTCCGATTGAGCAGCCCACATACAGTTTTATTATTTATTCAGTCTATCAACCATTATAAAAAATACAATGATAAATGTTTACAAGCTTTAGGTATATAATATGAAAAAAGGGATTCAAGATCCGAATTCATTTAGTAAACATATGTTCTTAAGTATTGTTCTCTAAATCAAAGAAAGAAAATTATTACGGGTCGCGAGTGAACGCCCAGCAACGTGATCGTCCTCGATATTGTCCTCGCGTATACTTTACATCATTATCATGGCTCTCGAAATAGTTTACGATTCTACCACTCGACGACCAAGAAATGGAAATTCAGAGGCGCTTATTCCCCAGTCAGTAAAGGCGGCCTCGGCAGCTACCGTTAAGTCCCATCTTCCTACTTTTTCGAAGAACAGCCCTGAGGAGGTTTTGTTTCTTCAATGTGACACGATCTTCAACCTCTACCGTATAGGTAGATAGGTTTAGAATACTAGGTAATAGGTTTAGAAACGTAGTATCTGAGTTGGACAGTGATGATGTGAGGGAAGTTATAGATTTAGACAACCTCCTAATGAGACTCCCTATGAAAATCAAAGGACAGATTAATGATACGTTTTGGAGAATAAGGTAATACCAGAATTGAAGACTGCTTGAGGATCAGCGGCTCGGATACCGGCGTCCATCAAATTTTTTTGAGATCGTTTCAGCCGTTGGGAGGTTCGATGATAACAGAAGAGCTACTGCGAACTATTTTGTTGAAAGGACTTCCGTTCCGAATGCAATCAGCTTTCGCGTCGACCGAGCAAACGGATTTTACAAAGCGGGATCGTGGACCACATCGATGAACTTCACGAGCCCGGAATTGTGGAAGTAGCGGCAATGAGGTCGAGAAGGTCAACTGACAGAGAGGATAGGCTGCTTGCGGCATTAGAGAAGAATACAGAGCGATTACCGGACCAGTGGAGATACCACTGGGACGATGGAGAAGACCATTTGCAGTCTGAGCAGAAGTAAAGGTCGATGACTGTGTTTCTACCAAGACGGGTACGGCTCAAAGACTACCAAATGTCGATCTCCCTACCCTCCCAAGCCGGAGGAAAACTAGTTTAAGCGACGGACGAGATGGGAATTGTCGCTGGGGTTACTAATCGCCAATGACAATGTGGACATGGATCTAGAACTAGGCCAACTACTGCGCGCCCTGCTATGGTGCAAGCCATCGCAAACTATCCGCAACCATCTACGGTTAAGGACCTTCGACACTTCTTGAGTATGTTGAACTTTTATAGACGTTGTCTACCCAGGCCAGCAGAACATCAGGCCCCCTCAACAGATATTGAGCTGAAGCGCGGAGGAACGACAAGACTCCCTTACAATGGACAGAGGAGAGGATAATAGCTTTTGAAAACTGCAAGTTCAGTTGTAGTTGCAGTCATTGTTCATCCCAAGCCATACGAAGAGCTCTTAATGGTCTGTGACTCCTCTAATATAGCCATGGGCAGAGTCTTGCAGCGGAAGGAGGACAGGGATTGGCGACCTTTACGATTTTTTTTTCAAAAAACTTCTCCGGATTACTAAAAGTACTTGACTTACGACAGAGAACTTCTGGTGGTCCACCAAGCCATCAAGCATTTTCGATACTATTTGGAGGGAAGACATTTTGTTGAATAGCGAAAGTATTATCAATGAAAAAATTAAGTTAATTGAAAAATTGTAATTTATTAGCTGTGAATTATTTTTTGAATGAGCTCTTTTTAAAAAATAATTAACGATAGGTAACAATCAACACATGACTATAAAATATCTAACTCATCACGAAGATTAAGCTTAAAATTTTTTTAAACATATGTAAAATTAGTCAGACAGAATTGGTATGGATTAATATTAGAGCTATGGCAAAATTTGGGGATTATCTAAGAGTATATATTGGGTTAGTGGTAAATTATTTTAGTAAAGAAATTAGTACTTACAGTGATCGCTTCTAGCATCCTCTTCTCCACTCCTACTATTCCGCGATATGCAATACTGTAGAGAACAAGCAACTGTTCTATTTCTACCTCGAGAACTTCTTCTTAGTCTTAAAAGATTTATCAATCTACGCAGGTAAACTCGAAGAAATAACCTTTGTCGAATGAAAAAAAGACGTAAACACTTGAAGGGACGTAATGTCTCAAAAATCTTTAAATCATGTTGCCGATAAAAAATTGAACGTATAACATAAAGTTTTTACAGCGAATGTACTGTGCAACAATACATATTGTTATAGTTACGAAGTCCAACAATGTATTAAAAAAAATATATGTAAGTGGTTATTGGAAAAAATTAAACATCAAGTCTCCGATTGAGCAGCCCACATACAGTTTTATTATTTATTCAGTCTATCAACCATTATAAAAAATACAATGATAAATGTTTACAAGCTTTAGGTATATAATATGAAAAAAGGGATTCAAGATCCGAATTCATTTAGTAAACATATGTTCTTAAGTATTGTTCTCTAAATCAAAGAAAGAAAATTATTACGGGTCGCGAGTGAACGCCCAGCAACGTGATCGTCCTCGATATTGTCCTCGCGTATACTTTACATCATTATCATGGCTCCCGAAATAGTTTACGATTCTACCACTCGACGACCAAGAAATGGAAATTCAGAGGCGCTTATTCCCCAGTCAGTAAAGGCGGCCTCGGCAGCTACCGTTAAGTCCCATCTTCCTACTTTTTCGAAGAACAGCCCTGAGGAGGTTTTGTTTCTTCAATGTGACACGATCTTCAACCTCTACCGTATAGGTAGATAGGTTTAGAATACTAGGTAATAGGTTTAGAAACGTAGTATCTGAGTTGGACAGTGATGATGTGAGGGAAGTTATAGATTTAGACAACCTCCTAATGAGACTCCCTATGAAAATCAAAGGACAGATTAATGATACGTTTTGGAGAATAAGGTAATACCAGAATTGAAGACTGCTTGAGGATCAGCGGCTCGGATACCGGCGTCCATCAAATTTTTTTGAGATCGTTTCAGCCGTTGGGAGGTTCGATGATAACAGAAGAGCTACTGCGAACTATTTTGTTGAAAGGACTTCCGTTCCGAATGCAATCAGCTTTCGCGTCGACCGAGCAAACGGATTTTACAAAGCGGCATCGTGGACCACATCGATGAAATTCACGAGCCCGGAATTGTGGAAGTAGCGGCAATGAGGTCGGGAAGGTCAACTGACAGAGAGGATAGGCTGCTTGCGACATTAGAGAAGAATACAGAGCGATTACCGGACAAGTGGAGATACCACTGGGACGATGGAGAAGACCATTTGCAGTCGGAGCAGAAGTAAAGGTCGATGACTGTGTTTCTACCAAGACGGGTACGGCTCAAAGACTACCAAATGTCGATCTCCCTACCCTCCCAAGCCGGAGGAAAACTATTTTTAGCGACGGACGAGGCGGGAATCGTCGCTGGGGTTACTAATCGCCTACTTTTCGTTACAGACCGGAAATCCTGGATAATGTACCTGGTGGATACTGGAGCCGCCATATCTTCCCAGTGAAGTCAACAACGAATATGGGACGAGAAGTTCACACAGTAGGCAACCAACGGAACCACATCCCTACTTATGACAATTTGGATATGGATCTGGAACTATGCCAACCACTGCGCGCCCTGCTATGGAGCAAGCCATCGCAAACTATCCGCAACTAGGGGATAGTTCAATTTTCAGGGCCCCTCAACTGATATTCATCCTCTTGCAGCGGAACAGGAGAAAGATCTGCTTGCAGGATCCAGACTGTTTATCACTCTGTACCAAAAAAGGGGATAGGCAATGGACGCTCCACAACCTTTGAACGCCTGATAGAGCACACGCTAATGCCCTGGAAGATTTTCCTCGTATATCATACGTCATAGTAGTTGGCCAGACGTTTGAGGAACACCTATCGAATTTTAAGGAGGTTTTCAACCGATTAAAAGCGGCCTATTTGACACTCAACACCAAGAAGTTTCATCTTTTACAGGCTAAGGTCACCAATTTAGGAAACTTCTTCAGTGGAGAAGGTGTAGCGGTCGACCTAGCAAAGATTCAGGTAATACAGAATTGGCCTACCCATGTCAATAAACGGCAGTATTTGTTCCTAAGAAAGTTTGGTGACATTGCGAAGCCTATAAGTCGATTGATTAAAGAAGGTAGACCTTTAAGCTGGAATAACGAGTGTCAAGAACCGTTTGACACCTTGAAGGAATGATAGACCTCGGCTCCTATATTGGGCTACCCAGTTCCAGGTGGCAAATTCATCCTCGACACAGACGCTAGCGAATAAGGCATTGTCGGGGTTTTATCACAATAGCAGGAAGGACAGGAAAGGGTTATCGGTTATTTCGGCAAGACTGTCAAAACCGGACCATAATTATTGCATAACCAGGCGTCAACTCCTGGCTGTTGTCACGCCCATAGACCATTTCTACAAATACTTGTTTAGTAGGAGGTTTTTGTTGCGGACTGACAATGCAAGCTTGGAGGCTGCTCAATTTCAGGAATCACGGAGGCCAGATGGCTACAAAAACTCCAGAAAATGACTTTCAAGTTAAACACAGTAAGTCATCGGAATGCAGATGTCATGTCCAGAAGACCGTCCACCCAATCGCTCTCACTGTAGCCGGATTGAACAGAAGGAGACTAATCTCTGTAACGTTGGAAAGCTTAGCGAACAATGGATCCTCGACACAATCCGGAACCGACCACAAAATGATCCTGAGTTAAAAAGGATACGGGATTGGAAAGTGGCTCATCATCGTCCGACATGGCCATATCACCACTTTCACCCCCTTTAAAGGTATACTGGTCACAATGGAACTCTCTAGTAATAGATGACGGTGTGCTCAAGAGGGTTGTTGAGAACGCTGACAGCAGCTAATCCAGGAAGCAGCTTCTGATACCGAGGGTCTGCCTGCTGAAGGTACTTCGTCAGCTCCATGATTAAATGTCAGGAGGACACCTGGGTGTGACGAAAGCACTCCAGAAAGTACGCGAGAGGTTCTATAGGGTGAACTGCCTTGACTATGTCAAGTATTGGTACCGTTAATGTAACACCTGCTCTGCAAGCAATGGACCAACCAGCTCGCAAACGCCGCGCACGGATGCTGCAGTATATTGCCGGAAGCCCCTTCGAGAGGGTAGCCATGGACATATCAGAACCATTCCCAGAAAGTGATGCTGTAAATAAGTACGTCTTTGTGATATTGGACTGTTTTTCCAAGTGGGTGGAAGCATATATTGTCCCCAAACAAAAGGCTGGTTGGCACTTTGTCAGACGTTCCAGTAACTCAACCGTTTCGGAGTACCACTTAAACTACATTCAGATCCCATACTTTCTCATACTCCCAACAGACTGCAGTTAATGAATCCTCTGGACAGACTCCTACGTGAGTTCTCTTCGGTCGACAGATGAGGTTACCGTATGACCTCATTTTTGGCAGCAAACCAGGTATGAACGTTTGTGGGCATGACTATTCCCACATACATAAGCAGGCCCATAAGCATCCGGAATTCAGATGAGAATGGAATACACGCATGAGCTAGTTCACAAGAACCTTCGCCTCGCCAGCGACCGGAAGAACAGACACAACGATAGAAGAGCCGATCAGGGTGGGTACAAAGAAAGAGACCTCATTTGGCTCTACAACCCCTGAAAGCGAGTATTCTGCCCAAAGCTAGAAGAACTGGGAGGACCCTACGTAATGAAAGAAGCCAATCATCGATGTGATCTACAGGGTTTTCAAGTATACCAAGGGAGAACCTATGAACCTCCACTATAATCGCTTAGAGCCATATAGGGAACCACGATGAATTAGAACTGGCGCGGCGGAATCATGGAGGGACCTTCCGTTGTAGGGAGCAGGCCCGCGTGGAAAAGAAAACATCCCGGAGGAATGTCTCTAAGGAGCTGGGGGGGACAGTGTAACCTTAAACAAGAAAGTCCTAGACCTTTAATTGGAACAAACTGTCAAAGCACGTGTTTCTGACTACGATGTTTGAGTATCATATATCCAGTTCCACGAGGTTCTAGACCATTCTACTTACGATTATATATAAGGAGCGATTGACTTGTCTTGAGCCTGGTTCTGAAGTCATACGATCATACGAGTGTTAATTTCTGCAACCTTATCATTGTTTGTTTCAATATTTGTGTTCTTATAATTCGAGTGTTATTGAATATTGTTATTTTCGTTAAAGTTTTACAATAATATAAAGAAATTTTTTTCAAAAATTTTGCAAGCATATATACAAAAAAAACGTGAGAGATCACTTTTAGAATCAAGACCAATCAATCACTTTCTAAATATAAGCATATATATACTAAATATATATATAAAGCATACATATATATTTTAATCCCAAATTATAAAAAATATAAAACAACAGACGAATTTTACTGAAGAATACTATTTTCAGCATCATAGTATGTTAGCACTGCAGTTGTTATTTAATTTCTCTGTATTCCTTTATATTGATCAAAACATTCTGAACACTCCATTATGAATATATTGAACAAATCTATCTAATGTTCAGTATACTTCCGTATTTGAAGTCGGAATGCCAGCAGTAAAACGATATTTGAAATGGCCATTAGCACCACCCTAATAGGAGCTTGAGGTACTAATTGAAGTGAGAACATATCGATCCATGAATGCGGAGTCTTGTTTTCTCTGAAAGCAATCGGTAAGCAGAGCCTGAGGCTATAACCCGTAGGAGGAATTGGCAATACGGGACACTTGACCCGCCAAATTATCCCCGAAGCAGAAAATATTTCCAGAAATACCCTCCAAATCCTCCTCATCTTGCAAGATGAGGATGAAATATACTTACCTTTAATCCTCAGTTTATTGCCGTTCTCAAACCCTGAGAAGCTCCCGTGTAACTTCAGATCTTAGAAATCGCAGACGCCTCAATGTATCATTTTACTTAGGACTTCAATTATACGGAAATAAAATATACAGTTCCACTTGAATCAATTCATTTTTTGTATTATTTTCAAAAGCAAGTTTACATGGAAGGAGCAATTAATATTAAGGGCAGCAAATATTGATTGTAAAATACACTTATGTTAACTATAGTTCATAAATGCGAAACATAAAATTATAATAATAATTATATATTATATTTTATATACATTTTTATAAAAAAATATAGAATATTACTTGAAGGAAAAAATACAGAGAAAATTTAGAATTATCTAAAACTATCGCTCAAACAGTTCTTTTCAGAAGTAAACATCAGTGCTTAAAGGGATAAGCGAATCCTCAAAGTTAAAAAATAAAGCAATCATGGAATATTTGGACTGAAGAAGTACTAGACAACCGGAGACTTTAGAGTCGGAGGATAGTGGCGAGTGAGCAACGACTTTGGTTTAGCTAAGCTTTTAATATTATTTTATAACATGGATAAAAAAATCCATCAACATCGTGAAGGTTCTCCAGCGTAGTAGGTCATGGCATCCTTCCCTCCATCAAAGATATAAAGAAGAACTTTCCTTAATAGGATCACTGAGTAATAACCGTTTATTAGAAGTGTCCGTTTATGAGAAAAGTTTTTAAAATACGAACCTAAAGTCTTATATATGGCTGTCAAGATGGCTAAAAGAATATATTTCAAGGAAGTACACTGACTGGAATGGCACTTACTTGGACACTCGTAATTAAAGTGCTTTTTTATATACTTCCAGTCGTTGATCGCTCAAACCTTTTCAGGTATAAATGTAGCCGGATTGAGTTGTTCCTGCATTAAAGCAAGTCAGTATCAAAATAATAAGAAGTGAACATAGTTATAAGGTTCTAGAATAACTAAAAAATCTGGTGAGAAGCCAGCAACACGGAATTTCATCAAATGTGTCGGCAAAAATTTCATCAAAATTGGTCGAACGGAGGGGGTACTTTATTTATGAATGTTGTCTAGTTTTTACGTTTTTTCGATTTATTTAAAAATGGCTTTAACGATTTTGATCAAACTGGGTATTTGATGTGGCCCGCGATGGAATATTCGAAATTTCATCAAAATTGGTCAATCGGTGGGGGCATTAAAATTCATTGATTGAAAAGTTTGAAAAGATGACATCTTAATTCATTAAATTATGTCTCATTTTCAAGTTGTTGTTTTTTTCGCAAAGAACGGCTGTAACTATATTGATCAGACTGGGTATTTGTTGTGTGTATATGTCCGCTATATGGCAGCCAAAATTTTATATCCTGTATTACCACTCATGAAAATAAAAACCATCCAGAACTTATTCCAGAAAGGCCTAAGAGTAAAACTTTACCGCGAGTCGTAAATACACATCCTATCGATTCACCTTCACGATATATTTACGAAAAGCAAATCGCTGTAAAAACAACCAAGCAGTAAAAAAAACTCGAATGTTGATGAAATTAGGCCCCTTGGAAAAAGCAATAAGCAATAATAAATCGAAAAGTACTGAGAACTTTCAGGTTTTGCATTATAGATGCAAATAACGTTTGGAGATATACAAATATAACTCTATACTTAAATGTGGAAAAGTTTGGCGTTTACATACAATCGAAACACTTCGATTTCTAATCTAAGTTTGTAAGTGAAAGTTGTGTGTTGCGCGCATCGCGCCAGATTTTTTTTTTTTTTTTTTTGTTACTCTCTAGAGTCTTCAGTAAATTTGTATTCATTATTATTTATTTCTTTTCTCATGAAAAAAATCATAATTCAATCAATACTCGAGTTTGTTGTAGTTGTTTCTTTTGTCTTGTTTTTTACCGTTTTCTTTAAATATATCGTGAAAGGGGATCAATAAAAGGGATATTTACAGTTCATATAAAATAGAAATATAGTTTTTGAATTTTAGTCTCAATTTCGCGGGACTTTCATATTTGGACTGGGGGGACCCCTAAACATGTAATCCGTTGAAAACCGGAAGTCGAAAATTTTTACGATCGCAATACTTTTCCTTACTATATATTTCATCTATAACTAAGTTAAAGTAATATTTTATTTGTTTTATTTCCTTCAAAATATGGAGACATCTCTATACATACGACAAAAAAAGAAAGAAATAGATATCAGTTTTCGGAGTGAAAAATTATGACTTCCCAGCGGGAAAAGAGATTAAAATCATAGCAGTACCATAAAGAAGTGGAGGTATCATAAAGAAGAGCCAGATGCAGAGTTAGGATTTGTGGAGCGGGCTAGTTTGGGCGCCCCCAGCAGGCAATAACTGTCACCTGCTGTATCCCATATCCAGGTGAGGGAGGCGATTAAACAGCTATGAGGGGGCAGCGATCTCTCACATCCGGAACTGATAACTGCCACAGCTTTGTGGATAAATCCCTATACGTTTTAGTATTTAACTACGAACATAAAAAGTTTTATAATTAGCAAGATTGAAAAAACAAGCAAAAAAACTGCTTTAGATAATTATATTCTTCCTCTAATACTTTCAACGTATTATCAATATCATGAGAAAAGGTTTATAAGCAGTCTTTATGTAGAAATTCAAAATCTTATTTTCCCTAAAACATCCACAGCATAAAAATACACGCCGCCACGCCCCCTTTCATCCTAAAAAATATAGCTTATTAAAAAAAGAAAACTTATTTGTTTATAAACTATTTCGGTGCACAATTTCGGCGCAGGAAATAAAAGGTCTCTGAATCCCCTATAAAAAAAAAAAAATATTGAAATAATAAAATATACTCTTCCTATGGTGCCACTATTATATCCTACATGTTTTATAGCTAATATTACTATTACAGACAAACATACAATAACAAGGGCTCTTTAGAAATCATACAGTTGAATATTATTAAGCTAGGCCTTGGAAATATTTTATGATTAAAACGTAACAACAACGTTTATTGTTTGAGGTGTGTCACAGGCGGTTGTAAAATTTACATATTAAAATTTACCTTATTACGTGTTGAAACATAATAAATAAGGAACATTACCAAATACAAAAAAAACATGTATATTATTTATGTTTTGAAATAACCTCTACAACAATGTACATGTTCTGATAGTAAATTACGAGAAAAATTAATGAGGTTTCCTCTGAATGTCTTCCATTCGCTTAATAGCCACGGTATGAATAGATTAGTCATCACATAATTACAACTAATGTTGAGGGAGTTTAGGATAAAATGGTTCTCCATTTCGGTCTTGAATAGGGACGAGTTAATAGAATACTTAAATGGAAAGTGTTGGCCTAAACTATTAAGATATACTAAAGAGGCTTGGAAATATAGATATGGATTAATTAGGGAATATAATAGGTAAATAGAATATATATGCGTGTTGTGTATATGTGTATGTTTGTATATGAGTATTATATATATGGGTTCATTGTTTATTAACTATTGTTGTTGTTTTCGTGTTTTGTTTTTAGCTAATGTATTGTTAGGACCATTTGATTTACTTATTTTTATGATTAATTAATATATTTTGAGTATCAAATTTAAAAAATGAATCATAATATTAAAATTATTGGAATTAGAATTAGAAGTATTTATTACTGTATTTATTCTGTATTTATTTGTTTGTCTGTTGTTTGCCTCTTTGATTGTTGATATCGTGTGATTATAATGTAAAGAATATTGTACTCGAGTTAATAATTTATATGACACATTCACTGTTACTGTTATTATATTATAGCTAGGTCTAAATTAGTTAATATGATATGTGCCGCTTTCTCAACCTCTGATGGTCGTTGACCAAGAGTACATGTCGAGAATGTAATTTGTAATTTGTATGATCAATAAAAAGGCATTGTTATTATTATTATTATTATTATTAATTACAACTAATGAAGCAGTAGTATTTTGCAGACTAGCTAGACAGGACGCAACTAACACCTATCGCCTTCTTGTGAGTTTTACTCATAAAAAAAACAAAAAAAAAACGTAAATATGTTTTAGCACACACACGTGTGGGCCTATGTTCATTTTTCCATATAATTCATACGGTTTTATACGGACATTATTTATACTTTAATTATATTTAAATATACTTAAGAACATTTATGTGCCCAATTTGTCTGAGTATATGAAAACTGAACGCAAATGAAAATAAAGTAGATTTCCGCCTCATTATGCTTTTGACATTAAAAAAAAAAAAAAAAAAAATAGCCAAAATACAACGAACATGAGGCCGTGATGATTCATTTGCTGGCAGAAACCTTCAAATAAAGTTTTCGCGGTACTGGTCTGTGGTTTCGATTTTTAAGACGGTCTCTAAGTAGACCGGTGTTTAATGAGTAATATCGAGGATATCATGGCATTACAACAAACAAACCACGTCCGTTAGTTGGAAACGGAGTTAAATTCTTATAAATACGCCGTTTTTATTCATCTGATGAAGAGTTCGTCTGTTGTTAAGATTTTCGAGGGTGCAGCAATAATAACATAATAGAACGGGTTTCCGAAATTTGAGAACTGCGACTTCCTAATCGAAACAGTTTTTGAATCTGTTCTGAAAAAAATAGTAATATTATGTAATTGTTAATAATGTAATAATTAGTATTATATTCGACACCTAAGTAACATGTATTAATCATTTCATTCAATAAAAAATGATCAAGTAGGTACTATAGGAAGATTATGAGTCGAATCAAGAGTGGACTGTTTTTCATACAAGCAACTGTATTCGGAGAAAACAAGTTTATGTGCTTTTGGAGAAAAACAATCGGGGACCTGTTCAAATGACTTTGGCTTCGATGTATTCCATATTAACGGGTCAATAAACTTAATGCTTAACACAGCTGACATGAATGAGGCATTGTTCATAACCAGAGGATTCTGTATATTAAGGGTCAGGAATTCTATCTACAGGTCGACCTATCAAATTCCTGGAGAGTCTAATCATTTGGATCTACTCCATGACCTCCGAATCTAACTCAGTAAGTCCTGACATGTGGTAATAATGACGATTAAATATAACTTAATCAAATTAATTTTAAAGATAGTTATAGATTCAAAAGATTTCTTGCTTTACTTTATTCATAATATGATTGATTATATTACTTACAAGGGGAGGCTACGGACGTGGGGTCACCGATTACAATGAAACTTTTTTTCGAGTTTCTATATCCAAAAATATTAGATATGTGTCCGAGGGTTCTTGCCAATGGGCCTTCTGAGCCGAGAAAAAAAAATCCTTAGGTACGAAAATAGCCAAAAATTGCATCAACAAAGTTGCCTCTGCTCAAAGCTCCTTCAACCAATTTCAATGAAATCTTCAGGGATGTCAGATTATTGAAAAATATTAGACACGTGTATAGGGGATAGGCGAAATTAGCCTCTGGAAGCCCAGAATAAATCATTCAATATTGTGGTTTATTCGTGCTCTCTGGGTAACGTTAAAAATCAATTCCATTACTTTGTAAATTGAATAAATTACGTTTTTCAGCTTTTTACGTCAAAAACTAAATATTTGTATTTAAATATTATTAAATATTTAACAGGAAATATTTTTCATGAAAAATAATTTTTTGCTTAGACTGAAGAAAAATTTTCAACCAAAAAAAAAAATACTATTTGAAAAATGTTCCAGTTTTTATGTAAAGCACATAAAAAAAAATATTTAATAGTTACTTAAAAAAATATTTAAGATAATTTTGCGAAAAATTGAATTCGAAAGTTTGAATTTTGAATCTGAAAGTATTTCCATTGTTGTTTTTCCTGGCCCAAAGAATTAAGGAATTATTTTATGATTGAAAAGTTTGTTAAAACTTGAGAATAATAAATCTTTGGAAGACGACAACTGTTTTTATTGAATTAAGGGATTGCAGTTATTAACACAGTATGAACTTCTAAATATAAAAAACAGCATATTGTCAACCATGTGATGTTTATTTTTTTCGATAAGTAAAAAACTTCATTAAAAAAATACGAAATTGCCCTGAAATATTGAGTGATGGTCGTCAGGAAATTAGTTCAAGGGAAGATGCGCTGAAAATTCATTCCTTAATTCATCACCAATTATCATCTCCATTATTTGTTGACATGGTAAAATATGCTTGGTTTGCATCCAAGTTAATTCCAATGAGAGCAATATTTGAAAATGTCAATCAAATATGTTTTCCTGATGGAATGAAAAAGGAAGGAAACTGCAACTGCAAAAGAGTACCTTTTATTAAATGCTCTCATTGCCGAAAAAACTTATGTTTTAGCTGTTTTTTTGATAAATATCACCCAAACGAGTGTGGGGTATAAACGCATATTTTTAATTTCCTAGTTAGTATTTTAGGATAATTTGGTATTTTATAATGTTTATGTAGTCCAGGAAAAGTCTGAAACATTTTCCTGACAAAAATATGTTTTTGGACAAAAAAGTTTTTAATTTTAATTTTTCAAAAATTTATCACATTACATTTAAATATAGGTACTACTATTTTACGAGCATAAATTTTTTGGTGACAATCTCTTCAATCCAAGCAAGGAAATTATGTTATGAAAAATATTTCCTGTTAAATATTTATAATATTTAAATATAAATTTAGAAGATAAAAAATAGAAAAAAAAAAACTTCGTCTCAAAATAATTTGTTTTTATATATAAATATTTAGTTTTTGAAGTAAGAAGCTGAAAAAACGTAGTTTATTCAATTTACAAAGTAATGGGATTGATTTTTAACGTTACCGAGAGCGCGGATATAACACAAAATTGAATGATTTATTCTGGGCTTCCAGAGGCTAATTTCGCCAATCCCCTATACAGGTGTCTAATATTTTTCAATACTCTGACATGCATGAAAATTTCATTGAAATTGGTTGAAGGAGCTTTGAGCAGCGGCAACTTTGTTGATGCAATTTTTGGCTATTTTCGTTCCTAAGAAATTTTTTTTCTCGGCTCAGAAGGCCCATTGGCAAGAACCCTCGGACACGTATCTAATATTTTTGAATTTAGAAACTCGAAAAAAAGTTTCATTGTAATCGGTGACCCCACGTCCGTAGCCTCCCCTTGTTAGTCTTAAACTAATTTACGATGACAAACGGTATAACACTCGATACGATCATTTTGATATGGTAATCGAATATTAACCTTGTATTTTACTACAGAAATCTATAGTTAAAAGCGCAACTTAATTTCTACGAATTTTTATTGAAGCGTAATAGTTTCGGGGCAGAAAAAATAAGAAAATTTTATCGTTCAGAAAAAAAGAAAGAAGACTAGACAGAATGTAATTGACTGGAGAATTCAGAGTAACCAAATTAATGTTGAAGACCTGAGAGGTTAGCCTTGATAGTGAGATTAGTGATTTCGGTTTTTCTATTCATAGTGATTAAAGGTTGGAACTGGAGTTTGTATATATATATTTTGTGTTCGTATTGTGTTCTATTGTTGTTCTTGTTACTTTGTTATGTTTTCTTGTAGTTTTATTTAAATATTTTCTTGTAAATACATTAATAAATTAAGTGCGAGGTTAGGTGAACCTGGAAGTAGTTTCCCTTAAGGAAGAGACTTTCCCTTAAGGAAGTACACCTTTTAGTGACTTGGACCTTAAGGTAAACCTAAACTTTTTCCTGTTTTATTGTTCCAGTTTTAACATCACTATTATCAATAGAAGAATAGAACCTTCACATTAGGTTAGCTATTATCACATAGCTTGATTATAGACATTGAACGTATCGTTGTGGTAAATACGTGCTGGAGGGTATGTTCGACTCCAACTCCGTTGAAATGGAGGAGGACGATACTGTGCTGAAAGCAACAAAGCGAACGGCAAAAAGAGCAAGAAAAGGGACTCCTGAAGCTGCTCAAGAGGAATCGAGAGATCTTCTTAGCTCGGCGCTCCAGGTACAGGAAAATGTACGAATTTATATTCAAGGACAAAGGACTAAATTTTAAGGTACAAAACTATATTAATGGAAAAATAAAAACCTTAATAGCTATGATCGAAACCTTGGAGGAAAAAAATAAAATGGCCCAAACGGGTGACGATATATCGATCCTTATTAACAAGGCGGTGCACGCAGCTTTGCCGACTGTTTATGAGGATATTGTAGAAAAACTAGTTCCGAAGGTTATCGAAGGACTTTCTGCGGCTCGTGTGGAACCACAACGTCCCCTACCTATAGACAGCAGGGCCTTCCAAAGAACCTGATGTACGACGGGAAGCCAGCTCAACGAGACCTTCGGAGCCTACAGAAACGTTCGTTGAAGTAAAGAGCAGAAAAAGCCGTAGGAAAGCGGTGAAAAAAAACAACGAATGATGAAATACCTAAAAACATAAAGGCTGATACCGTCGTTTGGACTGGGATAAAAAAATCAATGACGATGGCAGAAATTGTTAAATCCCTACCATCAAAACCGACTTCTACCCCAACGCCTACATACATTACAATAAACAGGAATGGTAAGAGCCCAATAGAAATAATCAACAGCCTTCCTTCTCCGGCCAACTTAAGTGTAAAGGCTTCTATAGTCCGCGCAACCAAAGGGGGGTCAGTATTGGTCCGTATGGACGACAGCTCCCAGGCTGTTAAGGTAATTGGCTAGCAAGATCTAAAAGAATCAGGCCTAGAAGCTCGGCTTGCCCAAAAAAAGAAACCTAGGTTGGAGGTAAGGGGTGTTCCCTGTTCTTGGACAGCTGACGAGTTAACATTGCTCCTGAGGGGGAAACTTGTCGATAAATCCATTCCTGTCTCTCTAGTAAATGAGGGACTGCGGCCGATCTTCTCTTCTCCAGCTAGGAACGGAATAACTAAGAATTGGGTGATAGAAGTTCAACTGCATTTCAAGCTATTAGAGTTGGCGACTATAGATGGGGGTTGGTGGGCAGTGACCTCCCGGGACAACCTTGATGCCCCTCGAAGCACGAATTGTCAAGGGTAAGGGCACACAAAAGCTACATGTTCATCAAAAGCTGTGGTTCGCATCTGGTCTGCGGCTACTGGGCATATCCTTAAGCATTGCCCGAAGAGAAAGGACTTAATTGGCCCGACATGTATTAATTGTATTCGGAATAATGTCCAACCTAAAAACTCCAAACACCGAGCAGGAAGCAGGGATGGCCCTGTTCATTTAGCTCAGTCCAAGGATATGGCGAAAAAGATTCACTATGAATAGTCTCTCCATCCTTCAGCTCAACATGGGCCGCCGACGTCTAGTAGCAGAGGAGCTTCGTTCTCTCTCGCAACGATACGACATAATGGCAGTTCAAGAGCCGTGCTGCCGCGGGAACAAGGTCACGTGGTTCGGCCTCACGTCGAGGGTATTAGCCTTGGACAGTGGAGAGAGGAGGCCCAGGGCTGCCATCGTGGTAAATAACCCTAACACTATCCCTAACCTTGACGTGATGGATATGAGGCAGTTTTCCATGGCGGATTGTGTTGCTTGTTATGTTAAATGGGGTGGTACAGCTTTTACATTAGTTTCTGCTTACTTCCCTGATAGTCGTGACATTGAAGAAGACATATCCGCCTTGGAGACGACCACATAATCATAAACAAGAATGTGATTATATGCTCAGATACCAACTCCTGGAACACGGTTTGGGGTTCCAATCGAACAAACATAAGAGGCGTTAAACTTGGTGAATACATTGCAAGAAGTCAGCTAATAGTTGTAAATGATCCAACTTCTTCCCCAGTTGGATTGATGTCACGCTGGCTTCCCCAACGCTGATAAAGCATGTTGCCGATTGGTCCCCTAAATCTGAAACGAGTTCTGACCATAAATCATTGGCATTTAGCTTGGTGCAGGACACAGGCAGCCCCCGCGGCATCGACAAAGGTTATATTACCCGTAGGAGTGACTGGAACGCTTTCCGATGCATGCTGGAGGAAGAAATCGTAAAAATTGACTGGGATGAGGCGGCATCCCTTGATGCAAATGATATTGATAACAGGGTCTCTTGTATCACTGATGCCATTCGTAATGCCGCCGAGAAATCCCTTCAGCGTCGGAAGGCGAGGGTTCGACCTGTCCCATTGTGGACGCCGGCCCTAACTACCATGAAAAGAGACCTCTACAAGGCCCGGCGGTCATACCAGAAGTGTAGATGCGACGAGAGGCGCACTATACTTCGTAATGAGTACAAATCTAAGGCCAAGACATATCGAAATGAAGTGCGCTCACAAAAACGTAGGTCCTGGGATGAGTTTATAATAAAAGAATCTTCAAAAAATCCATGGGGGGTACCTTATAGGGTTGCAATGGGCAAGATTCCGCTTCAGACAAGAGCATCCCTCAAGCTTGGAAATGCCCAGGCAAATCCCATTGAGGAAGCTGCCATTTTTTTTATAGAAGCTACGTATCCGAAAGACGATCCTGCCCAGGACGATGAGGAAGATGCTTTTGTTAGGCGCACTACGATATATCCGCCACACGGATTTGTGCTCACCATGGGACAGAACTGATCTTCAAATTGCCATGGACAGACAAAGAACTGGAGGTGCTCCAGGGCTTGATGCTATAGATGCAGCAATCTTGAAGAACAGTATCCCCTACATTGAAAACCAGCTTCTGGGAATCTTCAATGATCGCCTGGATAGGGGATACTTTCCACTGATGTGGAAGATTGCTGACCTGAGATTGATCTACAAGGGAGGAGACAGGGATAAACAACTACCTAAGTCATACAGACCTATTTGTGTTCTCCCTGTGATGAGCTAAGTCCTGGAACACCTAATATTAGCTAGCCTATGGCCGGTTCTAATGAGGGCCAGTCATCCACGGCAATATGGTTCCACAAAAGGTAAGGGAACTGCCGACGCTCTGCTTCGGGTCCGCGCAGACGTAGAACAGAGAGCGGAGCGGTATGTCATGTTGCTACTTTTTACATATCCTCTGCCTTTGACAGCGTCTGGTGGCCCCTAATTCTCCAGCAGCTGCAGAAGTTCGATGCCCCTAGCAACTTATATGCCCTCGTAAAAAGCTAACTCCAGGACTGGTACGTTAAGATTCGAGGTAGCTCCTTTGAAGTAGAAGCTTCCATAGAGAGGGGATGCCCTCAAGGATCAGTTCTTGGGTCAGCTCTATGGAAGCTGGTATTTGACGAGTTGCTAGGGGTGCTTGAGGAAGAACAGTTCCCTGCTACGGCCTACCTCGACGACCTGGCGACTATTGTAGCGTCCAACAGCAGAGCCGACATAATAGTGGAAACTGAAAGATGTGCCAACCTGGTAAACCAATGGTGTGAGGCCAAGAAATTGAAGATGGCTGCTGCGAAGACCCAAGCCATTCCCATAAGAGGAAAGACGGACAGGGCTCACCCTATAAATCTTACCATTGATGGTGTTAGAATCCAAGTGAGGTGGTCACCTACCTCGGTGTAAGATTTGGAAGGCAATTTAACATAACCCCTCACTTGGACTACCTCGGAAACAGGGTGGCCCAAACCATGAACGGTCTGAGTCGCTTGGCAGGCGCTTTTTGGGGCCTCAGATACCCAGCAACCATGTATATATATAGCGGGGTAATATTGGGTATCCTCAGGTACGCCTCCCCTGCGTGGTCCCAAAACCTCACACATAGGCAGAAAAGCAGGTTGGCAACGTTTCAACGGACGGCTCTGTTGCGAGTCACCAGGTCGTATCGGACAGTGTCTCACGAAACGGTGCAAGTCCAAGCAGATGACTTTTTGCAGAGGAAATATAAAACTAATAGCTCAGCTAGTCTACCGGAAAATATACGGGTATGGGTTGCAGAGGACCCAAGTAAATGGAAAAAAGCCATACGGGAGGATATCACTGAAGAGTGGAACAGGCGGTGGGTGGCCACCGCGAAAGGTTCCACCTTAAGAAAGTATTTCCCCACCGTTAACGCACGATTGGAAGCAAAGTGGGTCCTCCCGGACTATTGGGTCTCTCAATTCCTTACCGGGCACGGGGCTTTTCGAGCCAAACTCCATAGCTTCGGGAAGGATATTGATCCCCTGTGCCCAACATGCGGAATACCGGAGACAGCTGAGCACATTGTATTAAATTGCGCCGCCTTTGAGTCACTGAGGTCGACGTTACTCATGGAAACTGGTCTCTACGTAATTACTCTACGTAAATACTGGTTATACCACGGACTAAATATTTCATGCTAAACAAAATACTTGAAAAATACAATACTATAATTAAGAGGGCATTAAAACTCGATTCTTTGGAATACAAGTTTTAGAATGGACAATATTAAACATAAATAATGAGTAGATGTCAGAAATGAAATAAGGTCTCTGCCGTGAACATCAAAGGTAACATGAAACTAAAATGAATAGAAAGTTAATAACTCCTCGCTTTGAAAATTGAAATCAACCGTTCCCTAAGGAAAATTGCTCCATAAATGAAATATTTAAGGACTCAATTACTTTTTAACTATAATACGAGAGCAAAACAATACAGTCCACAAAGGGAACAACGAAAATGAAGATGACAACCCATACTTATTCCGTTGTTTCAAAACAGATTACAGCAATTGTGTTATCAAAAACCCTTCAGAAGAAAATAAGATATAGATAAAACAAATTATCCCTTCTGAAAACAAAAGGTGACGAAATATATTTATTATTTTTGCCATTAGAAAGGAAATCTTTATTTTCTTCCATCGAAGTCCATTAGAATAAAGAACATAAAAGAAAGTAATCTAAAAATAATAAAAGAATATAATCTATTAAATCAGGATTTAATTTATAAAAATAGTAGCAGAACCTTTATGTTGTTTTAGTTTGAGGGACATAGATCGAAGGGCTCTCGATCAAAGATCGTCTAACATTATCTGGAAAAATAACTACTATGCTTCATCTGGAAGGACGAAAGACCGGTTCGCATTGGAACTGCTGAGGAAACAGGACAGAATGTTTAAATAGATTTCCCTCACTTCAAGTTCGCCTTGGGCTGTAAGAGCAACAAAATCATAACACGTAAATTTAAAACAAAAATAAAACATGTACTCACAGTATGTATCAGACATGAGTTTGTCGATGGTGTCTTGTTTCAGCTTGGAGTTTCTTTTCCCCATGACTGCAGAACGATCACTACCGTAACATCACACAAACACCACACTGAAACAAAAAAATATAAATTCAACTATATTACATCTAATGAAGCCTATAAGGATCGAAAGTAAATTTTTAAACACCTTTGAGACTAATTTTATTCATGTTACATTAAATTATCAATTTTTTCATCTATTACTCCCTTTTCTGATGCTTCTAATCTGGTCTGCTCCATTGATTGTTGATCACAATAACACAGCTGAGGAGCCAATCTCTAATTGTTCGAGTATTTTCATCATTAATTTCAGTCGCAAGCTAATAAGTTATCTTTTATAGAGTCGATGTTCAAAGTAACTCCGCCAATGTAAATAGTTATACTAGAGCCATTGCCCGTCCCAAGGCTGGATAAAGGAGGAGGGTTGTTTCATGGGCTGACAACCCATGAATCGTAAAAACATCACCTTGTTGTTTCGAACGCTCAACGAAGTCTCGGATATAGGATTGATTCAAGGCAATGACTTTGGAAACGGACAAGATCGGCACATGGAACGTACGTACTCGAGCTGGAGCTCTTAAGGAACTCAATGACGTGCCGCGGAAGGCCGTTTTAGACATCTTGGCCCTACAAGAGATAGATGGATTGGGAAGGGCGAAATGAAAGGAACGGACTTTGTAATGATATAGCTATAGTGGAAGTGAAGATAGACATCAATTCGGAGTATGGTCTCGGATAAAATCGGCGATTCTAGACTTCCAACCAATAAATGAAAGGCTATGCAACCTTCGCGTAAGGGGTCATTTCAGGAATATTAGTCAGACTAGCTGACCCGTGCGAACCATTCGCACTCTAACCTACTTAAATCCCACTTAAAGTACAGTATATTTAGTTTCATATAGTGTGTCGTGAGCATAGACGGAATACTTAAATAAAAATTCGAATCGCGGAAAGCGAGTGGGCTGATTCTATTTACTGAAATCGCATGTTTTGGCTTGTAACTCGCAAATGACAGTGAAAATCGGAAAAAGGTATATGAGTGATATGTATAATTTTCCGGTGTGGAAAATTAAAAGAAAGCTTTAAAATGATTCCTCATTCATGAACTTTGATGAAGTGTTAAGGAAGTTATGGCGTACCGACAAAAAAAAAGGCTTTTAGAAATAATAAAGATTATATGATTTGTATGCATGCTCACACAGAAGAGAAGAATGAAGAAGAAAAAGATACCTTCTGAGAACAACATGAAGATGCATACAATGCTTGTCCCAGTTATGGCATGAAAATTGTCTCAGGAGACTTTAATGCTCAAGTTGGATAAGAAAAGGAGTTAAGACCAACCATAAGAGCCCATAGCTAACATAACAAAACCAATGACAATGGTCTTAGGATGGTAAGCTTTGCAAGTGCTAAATCTATGGCAGTTATGGGCACTATGTTCTCCCAAGAAAATGTGCATAAGGAAACATGGAACTCTCCGGATGGTAACACAACTAGTCAAATTGATCATTTGTTGACTTTCACCAAATGGTTTAGTTCCTTAAACGATGTTAGATCCTACAGAGGATATGATGTCAACTCGGATCACTACTTAGTAATCATAAAGCTTCACGAAAGAACAAAATGCATTGCCAAGAGATCTGTCCCCCTGTCAAAAATAGAACATAGAACGCCTTAAGACGGAGGAAGGTGCAATTATATTTTCTCAGAAGTTTCGCTTGTTGGTCATGAGCGAGTCGGCAGGGGAAGGTACAACAGAAAACAGATGGAAGTGGATCAAGGTAGTATAACCCAGTCTGCTAGGTTGACCATGTCAAAATGCTATTTCTGGAGGAAGAGGTACAAGAGAGTTGGCGACAGTACTTCAAGAATTTGCTGAACCACAGGGAAGTAGAGAACTGTCAGGAAGACCAAGCACAATAACCAGTGGATGAAACCCAGAGATTTTGAAGTGACAGTCTACATGACGACTAGGTGTAAAAAAAAAATGAAAAAAAAAAATTTAAAAACTAACAATATAGATGGTACAGTATACAAATTGTTTAGATCTGGACTCATTAATAAGATAAAAGTGAGATTGTAGATACTCATATATTTGTCATCTTTTTATCTCTGACACATGTATGGATCGAAACGTTGGCTTTTTAAAATAAAAAATGTTTACCTGAAAATCCTGACTATTAATCATCATATAGTGAAGAAAAACAGTTGACAATTATACACCTCTTAATTTGAATTTAATAAATTGAATAAAATTATTTATTTATTTAATAATGTAATTCAATAATATAATCCTCTTGTCATCAAAGAAACAAGGTAAATAAAAAAAAACAATGTTAGGAGCAAATAAAAATTCTAAAGATAAAACAATGTTTATATTTGAATAAAGTTTATGATCCTTAAATCAATTCCCTCCTTCGTTATATAGCCAACAAAGTCGAATGATAAAAGTTGGCCGATGTTAGTCTTGTATAACTTCGAGAAAAAAATGGAATAATGAAAGCCATGACGTCAGCCAGACAGATATAAATATGGCAGATAAAGGGCCCTGCAATGAATGGACAAAAGCTTCAACCCGGCCGACGTGACGAATTTCATCCCCTTATTATCCTTTGTTGTTTTATACGGGATGTCTCCAACCTTCAGTTTAAAAAATGGAAACAAAAGTCCTTCACAAAGGCGAAATCGCTTAACGATTGGGGGTGAAGGTACTTTTTCACAAACATAATCAAATATCAGTCAGTACTTGTCCAGCGGTAGTCGAAATGTACGAACTGGTGAACCATTTTAAATATTCACAAGGAGGGAGGGGGGACACGGTCAGCCTTTCGCGGATGTTGATGAAGTTTTTTGAATGTTCCTGGTCAAAAACTAAAAGACATGTGTATTGATGTTCACTCCACTGGGGCTGGCGGGATGGCCGAGTGGGCAAAAAACGCGTTAGGAAATACGCGTTGCCTATGGCAACGAGCATATGACTGACAATCCGAACATAGCCAGTTCATAATCAGGATCCAGTGGACATTTAACAGTAATCGGCAATAATTTACCTGTCCCCTGGCCTGGGCAACCCATTATAGCCTGAAAGGCAAGGAAATGGGGGGACAAGAAAAAAAAATATTCACTCGCTTTATAATTAAAGATGTTCTGTTGATTTAATGAAAATTATTTGTTTCATGGGAACTCTCTGAAGTTTTCAACAACCAAACAGAGAATTATAAAATCAGACGACTAGGATTATTATGCTTGCATTGCTGAATTATCACAAGTAAAAACTTTTATTTAATAATAAAAAAAAATTCCCAAATGCGAAATTTAGGAGTAAAAATATCACCAATGTTCGAAAGAGTGTTCTCGTCGATAAAGTTTTCTTTTTTTTTCTTCCGACACAACAAAAGAAAAAAAAAAGCATGAAGGATGGAAGGACGCTATTGATAATGAAATTAAGTCAAGATTTCTCATCGTTGATATTTTTAAAATTTTAATCTCAAATAAATACAGATAGCTATGGTTGGTCAAGAAAAAGGTCTAAGCATAAGAGAAAATAAATCCTTGTTTTGTAGAATTCTTATCTGTAATAAAAAGGGAGCAAGAAAGAGATATTAAAACTTGATAACATACAATCACCACATAAACGATAAAAGAGGAGATAAAAGGCAATAGGAGATAAAACTGATGGGCGCGAAAACGGTTTCGGATCAGGAAATGGATACTTAGGGTGGGAGCACAGGAACAAAAATACAATTGTTGCGGCCCAACCACAACGTTTGAGGGAGGGGGATGGTTTAGAGAATTTGGTCTTTTTTATTATTTTCAAGACCTAGCAACCATGTACGGTTCAAATGTCAAACCACTTAAAATTAAGCCACACGTGTAGGTACAAACCGGCGAGTTGCAAATTTGCTGGGTATTAAAATTATAAATTTGGATTCACACTAATTTATGTTTCTCTCCTCACCATTGTAATCTTACTGAACTTATTATTCTCTTCTTATAGCCCTGATGAAGACCTAGGCTGCAATGTTAGTTCATATTAAACAGTGTATTATATTGCTGTATGTTTAATTCTTGATCACATATTGACCATCATTTCCTAAATTAATATATTATTTATACTACTAGTAGCTAAACCTCGCAACTCTTGTTTGTAACTTAATCTGATATAATTTTAATAAAATTACACTAGACTAAGCAGCAAGAAATCATATCATTGAATTTAGTATTAAACTACGCGCTGCTTTGCCTGATTTGAAATAAAAGGAAAGAATTAAAAATGCTTTTCACTGAAAATTGGTTTTTATTCTAAATTTAGTGAATGGACAATAATTTCCATTTCCGTTTTTTTTGCACATTAGCGGCTTTATTACCAATAAATTATAGTAGTTACATCTAAGCCTGTAAAATTGATTTACTTGATATTTCCATGAAAATTTCAGAGAAAAGGGTATGTAAAAAACTATCCAATTAAAACACAACGTCGTGAAAAGGTTCAAATCAATTCTTCAACAGTGAACCTGAATTTTTATAAACAGTGATATCGTTTTAAAACCATTCATGATAAAACGCGTTGCCTAGGCAATACTTAAGTCTGTTATTTTATAATGAAAAATTAATTAAGGAAACAACAATGCGAATATAATGATACTCCATATAAAACGATCTAAAACTTGAGACAAATTTGTTTTTGTATGTCCCGTAAAAAAGATGTATGTACGTTGTATGTACCTTAATAATTGTCTAAAATACTCTTGGTTTTACCATAGCCAATTGTTATACCCTAGGTCGCGGTTTGGTAGCCCAACAGATGGAGCTTGGATTTCTTGATTGTAGTGAAAAATATTGGCTATGCCATCTTTATGAGGGGACGTAAAATGGCGGTCATGAGCCTGTGCGATTTCTCTTACTTGTTAAAGACACCCATTCTAATTAAAACTAATTTTATTTAACACGAACTGCATTTTACGAGAAATTAATTATATTCAACTAAACCAGATTATGGAGAATGAGAGAAACATCGGCGTCCCTCTGTCCAGGTCATATTGATCAACATTGCGAATTCAAGAACTTTTCCTAGACGGGAAAAATACGCAACGGAAAACTTTGGAGGCGCTTTTCCTCCGCGCCATATCCTGGTTGCTACTAAAAATTTCACAAAGAATAAAATCTTTATCGGCAGGAGAGTGCATCAGGAATCCTGGGTTACTTATTTATCTAGGAACTGTTATTTCTCTTTGAAAGCGCTTTAGAACTTTTTTATTTGTGTCTGGTGATAAAAAATACACAACTGTATATAGCACATTTTTAAAGCCAGAATTGAGAATATTATTTAACAAATTTATTTACTTATTTTTAATTTCTGTCCTGAAGTATTATACTGAATGTAAACTATTTTCTAAACATATTCTCTATGTTTTTATAATTATGCTTTCTTAAAAAGCAGCTTACACGATTTCCTTAGTGTGGGTAGGGGGCCTAATTATATAAAAAAAAGTCAAACTGTTTGACATTCTTATGCGGGATTCGTATTTATTTTTCGGAAGAAACGTTTTAAAAACAGCTTAAATATCATAACGAAACAAAAATTTTCATTCTACTACTATAAAATAATTATACAAGTAACATAAAACAATTCCAAAAATAAATACTTTATTTATCTTCAGGAAGGGCACAAGTCCCATCTGGATATGAAAAGCGCCCACAGGAAATAATTTCCCACACATTATTCAAAATTCCTCATTGCATACAAACTTTTATATATGACAGCATACAAAATTTTTATTGTCCTGATTGCTCTTTAGGTTGATTATTATTTATAGGTTGTTGATTGTTGTATATAGTATCATCCAAAATAATCGATTTACGTATCTAATATAAAAGGATTAGTGTTCCATTTCAGTTTGGTTTATTCGGCCTATACTTATAAAAAATGTTATCCACAGTTAAATCTCACCTCGCACATATTGATATCAGACTTTTCTAAGCTATTTTCGAATATGAATGAAAAAACGCTTTCCGGAAAAGTGAAAGTCGGGCTATTTGCTTGAAACTTGTCAATGAGTTTTCAGGGACCCCCCAATAGCAGTGAAAAAGAAAGAGTTGACCAATATATGTGTTGGTGTGAAAAAGAAAGATTCAGTAGTTTCAAAAAAGAAAAAAAAAATAGTCAAAAATAAAATAAAAAATCTTTTTTAGAGGGTTGATAAGAAGAAATATACTCACCGAAGCAAATGTTTTAAAAATCGCACTCTTTGTCCTTTTGAAATTTCTCATGCATGTATATGTATATTATAGCATAATGCAACACGGTGGTCAGATATTAACATTTCTATTTTATTTATGTACAATTCTGTTATTCTTAAGGGACTTTGTCCCAGAATAAAGTTATTTTCCTATTCTGTATACGAGTAAAATAAAACATTTCTGGTCAAAGAGGCTGCCAAAATGTGAAGTTAAGTGCAAATAACATCTCTACATTTTGTGTTAGTTACGGACTCTCAATGATATTGGGCAAGTGGCCAGTTTTGAGGGACCATAGATTGAAGAAACTACAATTTATCTAATCGATGATGTCTTACTTATCATATTGAAACTACTAAATATAAATTAAATTTATTTGTAAAATAGTTTTATAATTCAATCAATTATTTAAAGTAAGCATTAGATAATTTCACAATAACCAATGGCCATAAAGAAAAAGTTGAAACAGCCATTTCGATCCGACTATAAGGTTTTTTTTTTAGTTCCCATCGACTATCAGATTTTCAAATCACATTTAAAAGTTTATTTTAAGTGTAAGACACGTTTGCTGCAACTCTATTCAAGTGATTATTACACCTAGGTATCAGTTTTGAAAAACTAGAATCATGGAAAAGAAATATAAAAATCAAAATTCTAAGTTTATTAAATACTAGCTGTATACGAGTATACCGGTTTCACCCGGAGAATTTCATTTTTTAAATCTAGTGACTAGATAAATTGAGACTTTTATCGACTCAAACGGTCGATTTCATAAAAACAAATGTAAAGTGAGATCATTACGATTTTTATAACAATAAAGAATATCACCTGAAGATTGGCTGAAGTTATGCAATTATAATATGGTCAGGTGATCGCACCTGGTATGAAAGAACCACTGAGGAAAATTTGGAGAATGTAGGACAAACGATTTGGATTTCTTTAAAGAACAAACACAATTTCATCTTTATTTACATAGATTATAGCTGTACATCCCGGTTTCACCCTGAGAATTTCATTTTTCTAATGAAACGGTCGATTTCGTAAAAAACCATTGTAAAGCGAGATCATTACGATTTTTATATCAATAAAGAATATCAGCTGAAGATTGGCTGAAGTTATGCAATTATAATACGGTCAGGTGATCGCACCTGGTATAAAAGAACCACTGAGCGAAATTTGGAGAATTTAGGACAAACGGTTTGGATTTCTATAAAGAACAAACAAACAAACATAATTTCGTCTTTATTTATCAAATATTTTCTTTTTTTAAAAGTTTTTATAAAATTATTATTTATTTTTTTAATATAATTATTTCCACTAATTTAAATACCTACAATTCAGAATTCCCAACAAGCAGCTTTAATAACACAAATTAGTCTTCTTTGTTTAAATAAAAAAAAATAAAAAAAGGAAAAGGAAAAGTAATTTTCCATACATAATAATCCCATTAAATTTAACTTATGTTTTAAATTCAAATTCAAATAAATGTACTGTAACACCAATGTGAGTTTAAGTAATTTTATTGTAAACAAGTTTTTAGGAAGAGACTATTGAATTCAAGGGCGTACCCAGGATCAAAACTAGGGGGGGGGGCAAGCTAAAAACTAGGGGGGGGGGGCAAGCTATGGTCGTTCAGGTTGTAACACCTTACCACGGAAAAGGTGAATGAAACAAAAATTATGTATAATTATAGCAGTGCTTTATCAACTAAGTGATTATAATTATTTGCTTGAAAAAAATGTATTCTATTATTGCTTCAAGTCTTAAAAGCCTAAAACATTATTGCTTCCAGCCTTCCAGGGGGGGGCAGCTACCCCCCCTGCCCCCCCCCCCCCGCTGGGTACGCCCATGATTGAATTATAGATATAGAATGCAAGGGCTCAAAGTCTTGTATTATTTCAATATTTCACTTAATCGTGCAGATTACATGCCAAAAAAATCAGTCTGTTTCTAGCTTGCTTGAAACCCTTATAGCCCTGAAATGCCTGAATTTCCGAAAATTAGGCATGTAATCTGCACGATTAAGTGAATTATTGAAATAATACGAGACTTTGAGGCCTTGCATTCTATATCTGTAATTTTATTGGCAAGAAATTATAATACAAAAATGGCAAACAAATTATGGTAAAAATTAAACTAGTAACAAAGTTTACAATACAATGCGACAGTAATACAATAGACAGTAACTACCTGTAACTCAAAAATAACCGTAAATACCAAGGCAAGGCTAAGCCCTTATTCCGTCTCTTCTTATATTTATTCCCAAATGGAACATATCAGAAACGTCTAGTCCAAAACATATGGTCATGTACTAATAAATGAATGTAATTGTTCCAGAAAATTCTGGAAAATTTCGGTGTATTTATCTTACACCGAAATTTTTTCTGATCATCTGTTTTCGTTTCACATCAAACTAATAAATATCAAGCTTAAAGATTATTCCAAAATACAATTAGTATTTTAAAATTATAATGATTGAAATTTAAATGGTGGATAAAGGCATCAATATCAATAGCTTTTTAATCGTAAAATAATAAGTTAAAAATTTGTGAAATTGTAAATGATTCAGACCAACAATACTAATCAGTCACAACATAATAAATAAAATGATCAGGAAAAATAATGGAAAGTTATGTTTATCTTACTTTAAGTAAGATAAAACTTTAACAATCAACAAATGATTTAAAACATAATAATCATACTTGTTCAAAAGAAGAACTAAGAATTTTTGTAGAAACCAAATAAGGATGGCTTAGCTCACTGATTTGGTAAGCAACAATCTATAAATGGATTGTAAACTGTAAAAAAATGTATTAAGTGAGCTTCAATTACAAGTAACAAAAGGAAATCAATAAATAAATTTTATTTCTGAATATAATACAAACACTAACATCTGTTTTGCAACCAGCAATATTTTCTAATTCTATAAATATAATTATTATTTATTTTGTTCATAACTTTGCAGTGTACGAAAAAAACAAAACAACATCTGGCTTATCCTCTGTTAAATCTGCCAATGAACTCTATGCAATAACAAGAATCGATTAAAATTTAGAGGAATGTTTCCAGCATTGAGCTTTTTTTCGAATTTTCAATGATTCAAATGAAAACTTTATGCTAACTTTTAATTCAATTTGACTTTGACAAATCACACAATATAAGAGAAGTATAATGATGTACAGAAGAATATAACAGACAATAAAAATGAAATTAAACAAAGTTAAAAAATTGGTCACCTTTTAACATTAAATTGAAAAGGATAAGTAAAATTTATAAAAATACAATTTGAATGGAAGCTATTCCATAGCAGGCTAAAACAAATATGACTGTTAAAAGCTTTTTAAGAGAAAAGAGCTAAATGAATCTGTAATAACCACCTAATGTTCCAGAAATGGCCAGAAAGAGAATAAAAGTATAATAAATATCTAAATAAAATAAACCCATACTAACAGGTAATGAATTTGCTGCTGCTGTAAATCTTATCTATCTATTAAGAAAATGATATGATTAAAGAAAAAATCCAAATCCTACTTTGAATAATTCAAAAATTTCCTTTATAAAAGGAAATGACTAAATTATTCCAAACAGGATTTTGATTTTGATCTTGATTTTCAAAAAGGAGTTAATCTCAAATATTGATAACCTGTTGTCAATGTTAATCATTTCACGGTTATTACTAAAGACTCCAGACTTGTTAACTAAAAATAACCCATGAATTATTCTAGGATAGTAGTACAATCAGTCAGGAATAACAGAAATCGACATTTTCTTCAGTGATATAAGGTATGACATGAGTGGTACAAAGATATTCGAAACATATTAACAACCTTGTTTTTTATAATTCTGTATCTTGGTGGAAAGCTTACCAATTTCGAAATTTCATAATTCAGGTAAAACAAAGTTTCTAAAGTAACAAAGTTTATTATTTTAATTCAGGTTCTTGGTTTGCTACAAAAACTCTATTGATGTCTTCGATTTGCTCCATTACTAAGGAATTTTATTACTACATACTATTTTAAAACATCAGTTGTTATTGCTCAAAATACATAGATGTAACAAAAACCTTCATTTTATATATTGGTTGTTCTAGTAACAAAGTACAGAATTAGAAACAATAACCAATCTAAACTCTTAAAAGAATGGTTCAGTAAATTTGTACATTTCATAATGTTATGAAGTATGAAAAACTTTGAACAAACCTTAGTATTACAAAATTTCAGTGCTTACCTTCACATTTTCGTTTGCATCGATAAAATTATTAACAAGGTATTTAACGAAAATCACACAAAAATGCCACTACATAACAAAAAAGAAATTATATACCGCCTGCTGATTAATTCGAACTTTCACAAAACGGATTTGGCGCAAAGATTAATTAATGGCCCCCCAAGGTCGCTGTATGTACATTTTCAGCTGACTTGTACTTTATCTTTTAATGATCATAGCTTAAAATAAAAAAATATTGGCGTAGTCAGACCAGCCGGGACAAGAAGCAGAAATATTTTTTGAGGCCTCCAACGAATCCTCGAGGGGGCCAATTATTATCAGAGGTGTTAGCAGGTGGAAAATGGGGGGGGGTTCCTGATGTTAAGACCTGGGCCAACTCCCCCACCCAGCCACCAAATCTCGCTCCGCTACTGATAAAAAAAATAATAAAAACGAATTATATTTATTCTATTATAAATACAAACCAATAATTATTGAAGTAAAAACAATATTCGTAAATATTTTAAGTAGGTGGGTGAGAGTTGTTAAGGATCATTGAAAATTTTAAAATGAAAGTAATGAACCTTATGCAAAATGAGAATCATTATTTCATAAATTCAAAGCAAACCAGACTAAAAAAACGGAAATGTTGGACGTATTGTTGAAGAACAAGTGGGAATACCAATTATTCGCCGTCACTTGGAAAAATGAATTGAAGACCTGATTCGTGAATTCGTCACTGCGATATGTTTTAAGATCTGTTCACACATGCCCGACACCGGGTCAACCGACCCGTTACTATCTACCCTTCGTATTTGAATCAGACTCCAATTTTCGTTCAAGTGTTAATCAGTTTACAAATTCTTATGTATATACATTTTCTTTTATGCGATGTTTGACTAGATAAACATGAGCTGGAATAATTAAACCAATATCCTTAGAATCATACGTGCTGCGGTGCGGTAATGTGTGACCAGACCATTAGTCGGCTTTGTTCAAGGTGGGCTTTGTTAACTAAAATATATTCGAGGCGTTAAAACGAAGTTAATATACATAATGTGTACAATATAAAATGAAATGAAATTTTCCTTAGCACAATTTCGGTAAGTTAAGTAATTAACAACAAAAATATATTTTAATTTCATTCAGAATTGCCGAAAATCCTTCATTGCTGAAAATATCTCTAATCTGCCTGTTGTAAAAAAAATTCTGAATTTAAGATACTCTTGTGTTTATAAGTAATTTTAAAAATTTTACATTCAGTAAATTTATTGTCCTATTCGAGTGAAACATCTTTGAATCACTTTTTGAATCTAATATTTCTTTTAAACATGTAGTAAAACGGTTCCCGTAGTAATTTTTACCTAGAAATTTATCTACGTTTTATTATATTTGATAGCATTATTCCTTTTACGGTTTACTGTGTTATGATCAAATATTCCAGGGTATACAGCCTTACTGTAATAAGTTTCATTTGAAATAGCGAAATGGCTTGGAAAAGGTTTTAATAAAATTCTTTGTAGACAATAAAAGAAGCGACCGCTGTAATAAAGTTTGGGACATCAGTCTCCCTATTTAGCCCCCAAAAGAATATTATTCTGGTTTACCCCATCCCCCCCTTTCCCACAGACTCGGTTAAGAAACGACTTCGATCTGGCGAGTCTTCCACTTACAGACAGGATGCTGCCAATGCTTGCATATAAATAGCTTCGTTTATAAAACTCCAGAGTCCAAGGGACTTTGTCATTAGGAGTGGCTTGAAGAAAAACTTTATAAACACCTTGTTGCATATTTTATGGCGACAAAGTTGAGTTACTTGGAATTTAAAATAACTTATATCGAATTGTATTATTGAACCATTCCATTAACATTCATTTGTTAGTTTTTTCATACCCCTTTACATATTTTTCAGTAATGTATTATATTAGATTAGTATCAATGAAGAATCATTTACAGCAGAAAGGCATCACCGCGATATAGTCGACTATGATTTGACAACTACATACGACAAAGGATTATTTAGGAAACATGCAAACTCGACAACCAAGAAAAACACTGCGCTAGGTCCTATATCGTCTTCTGCCTTATGTGGTTGCTCAATCGTGTTCGCGCAACCTTTACATGTGGTGCGGGGGAAGAGGGCTAAAAATTTATCCTCGTAATTTTTACAAATTCCTCATGAGAAAAACCACGCGAATGAAAAACAAATTTTTAAGAATGAGATTATCAATGGGAGAGGATTTTTTTTCTTGAAAATAAGGAAAATAAATATTAAAATTTATATCTGAGAAGTAAACTTATTTTATCATAAAAATTCTTAGGCCGACCTCTAGGAAGAAAATCTAGATGAACGGTTATTGAAGCCTAATTTCTTCAAAATGTTGGGTTTTGGAAAGAAATTCCTCCTTCAGTAATTTTTTTTAGAATAATAGAAACAACAGATTTCACTGTTAGCTTCGCTTATATCTCTGTTTCATCTGATTTTTTAAATAATTACAGCAAATCTAAACAAAATTAGACGTTATCGAATAAAGGTATTGAAAGAACAACTAGTTTAAAGTTCATAGTGGGTTAAACTGTCATAGAAAGGGAATAAACGTAAGTTTTACTCGGAGTAAGTTTTACTTATAACTCATCGGAGCTATAGCGAAGAGCGACTAGAGCGAAATCGGAAATTTCATTGATCTTTTTTTCTCTTTTTTTTATTTCACTTACCTATGTATTTTATACACTAATATACCTCTATCCGAAATAGAAATATACGATCAAGAAAATAAAAAAGTCTGAGTCCAAATAAAAAATATTCTTTCAATGTAAAAGACTAGCTCAAAAACTAGTTAGTCCTCGTGTGAAACATTTAACTTCGGTATTGGCCCGTGATGTGACAGCACAAGTTTCGTCAAAATTAAGTTGAATAAAGTTAAAGTATATTGCACACATTCTTACGAAAATAACTGCAGCAGTTTTTGCATAAAATTTCATTTGACTTTGTCAAATTTAATCAGAATTAAGTATTGTTTAATATGATGTAGGATTTTTCATTATAGCAATGGTCTGATAGGGCTTAAATGGCGAAGGAAAAACTTCCCCATATAAAGTACTCCCTATATGTATGGTATGCCGATCAAGTATTCATGTGAGGTGGGGTAGGATTATGAGAGGTGTGTGAAAAGAAGGCCTTGGCATGTTGAAAAAAAACTAATAGCGTCCCCTTTCTGAGTTTTTTATTTTTAATACGCGATTGCCAAGAGTTTATTTTATTTTTTTATTCCCTAAACAATAACCTTAACATTTCAACGAAGCAATTCACTGCACCATATATATACTGTTTATCATTTTATGCTTATCAGTATCGGAATGATTTCAGAAGCGAATATACGTTCTACGAATAGTTTTGGGATACCACTCCAGCGTTTTTGTGACCTGGTTCACTTATATTATTTATTAATGTTTTAAAAGATTAAATATAAAATCATCTCCTTTCTTCTGTTTGTTCATTATTTTTCAGCAAACTGGTGCCTTGTGAAAAAAAAATTACCATTCGAACTAGAAAAAATAAATTAATACTATAAAATACATGGAAGTACCTTTAATCTTGTTTATTTGGAGCATTTAACATATCTTCATTATCCCTGGGGTTAGAAATTACTGAATAAAAAATATAAAAGAATTCGATAATAAAAAAAAAAAAAAAGTGAAAGTAAAAAAAGAGAGAAAAGAAACGAAAATTTTCCTGTGAATATTCAGTAATCTATAATACGCATATATTAAATAGATTTTTTGTATAATTTTCAAAAATCCTTCAAGCAGCAAGATTGCTTTATTTATTTGAAGAATAGAATTAATAACTTCACTTTGCTTTACTTGATTATAAATCCGCAAATCTGACCAATTAATTCATTTCAATGCTCTATTTTTACTGAACTTGGAACTTTTTACTGACTTATATTTGGTAACCACTTAAACAAAAGATAAAAACGAAAAAAAAAAGGAAATTCTCTTCCACTAGTTTAAGCAGATAGTCTGAAATTCCAGCACTCGCTCATATTACTTCTTGTTTGATGGCGAATAGCATTTTAAAAAGTAAGTTGGCTTGGAAGTGGGAACTTAGCATCACGACGATAGTTTAGTTAATAAAGGTGATTATTTATTTTCTTTTTTCTTTTACACTTTGTAAAACTCTAAGATATCGGACGATTTTACCTCAACTTAAAAATATAATTTTGAAAAAACAGCTAACATCCTGTACTATTTTGCTAAGATCTATCTAATTTTCGTTACAAAAAGAATAGAGCTCAAGCACTCGTTGTTGTTTTTCAATAAAAAAACGTATGGTACACGCTAATATTAATGCAAAAACTAACTTTCAATTACCTATCTGAATAAGGTTAAAAAATATCAATGCTAATCACTAGAGACGGATTCTCGTGCAATTGCACTTTTTTTTCGGTTGCTTGAAATCGATCGGGGACAAATTATTTACACGAATTAAGACATCCGGATTAACATATGTAAGTTTTATTTTGCACGAAATTGCACATTTTAGGTTTTCAGTGCACGAAAGTGCACTTTTTGATATTTCATTAAAAATATTGATTTTTTTTTTATTTTTATTATTCAGAATAGTTATGATTTTTTTTTAAAGTCACCAACAATAATACCGATATATGTATGTATTTATAATTTATTTATCTACCTAATTTTCTAAGAAAGAAAAAAATGACTCATGATTTCAAAATATTTCTTCGAACTCGTTAAGGAAATGGTATTATGTCGAACAACGTTCCTTTGTATTAACTTTCTTAGAAATTCTAACTTGATTTGACTTAACCTTCCCACCTACCCCTTTATTTCCATTTCATTCTGAAGTTGAGTTTAGTTCGGTAAACAAGTACAACAGTGAAAATGCCTAAAGTGACAGCCAGCCAATCTTCCAAAATCAAAATTCGGATAAAACCATATTGAACCCAGAATTGAAATCAGACGGGAAAACAATTGTTTGTCCTACATGCAATAAACCAATTGGTTCCCATCGAAAATCTCAAGTGGATGCTCATTGCAACTCAAGTAAGTACATTCTATCTTTTCATAAGTAGCACACGATAGCATTTGACTATTCCCAATATCTTTTTATTTTTATAGGTGGGCACACACAGTTAACTGCAGCACAAAAATCCAAGCGAGCTCCAATTCAACAGTTACTCACACGCTCGTCGTTAGACAATAAACAAACATTTTTTACCGATTCATGTTACGCCATGGTCGCTTCCAATATTCCATTCAATAAACTGCAGTACAAGCCCTTTAAGTGTTTTTTGCAAAAATACACAAAACATTCCTGACGAGAGCACCCTAAGAAAAAATTATCTCAAAAACTGTTTTAAACATTCTGTGGAATAAATACGAAAAATATTTATATTTACATCATGGTAGATGAAACAACAGACCACGGGGACTATATAGTTGCAGTTTAATTGTTAGAATCCTATACCCGGAGATTGAACCCAAACCATACCTCATTTCATGCAAACAGCTTCCAAAAACGAACTACGAGACTGTCTCTCTATTTGTGCACGACAGTTTAGCAAATTTTTTCTGTCAAACATCCTACCAAGATAAAATACTTTTATTTCTTAGCGATGCCGCTCCGTATATGGTAAAAGCTGGAGAAGCATTAAAAGTTTTTTATTCAAATATGGTACATGTAACTTGTGTAGCGCATGGTTTAAACCGTGTAGCTTGAAAAGTGAGGGGAATTTTCCCAAATGTCAACAAACTTGTTAATAATGGGAAAAAAATATTTTTAAAAGCTCCTCACCGCGTGACAGCTTATAGAAATAGTATGGACTGCCCCCTTCCCCCAGAACCTAAAGAAAGGACACACAAAGTGATCTTGCTCCATCACAATGCCCCATCACATTCGGCTAAACGGACCAAGGAAACGATCCAAGTGTTTGGTTGGTAAATTCTTCCGCATGCGGCTTATTCACCAGATTTGGCCCCATCCGATTACCACCATTTGCATCAATGGGACACGCACTAGCTGAGCAGCGCTTCACTTCTTATGAAAATGTACGAAATTGGTTAAGTGATTGGTTTGACTCAGAAGAGGAAGCATTATTTTGGCGGAGAATCCACACATTGCCTGAATGATGGGAAAAATGCATAGATAGCGAAGGACAGTACTTCGAATAAAAAAGTATGTATCATTTTTACACAATCAACTCTTATTTGCTATTTGGAAAATTCCGGTTTCATATTTACACACCTGGTATTTATGTTAAATTAATATTTATTTTTTTTAATTATACACCACCTCTTCACACAGCAGAAGGTTGAGTTGCACGTTTGTCAGTGTTTTTTATTTTTATTGCACGCTTGTCAGTGTTTTTATTTTTATTGCACGTTTTTGCACGTTTGGCTAATTTTTATTGCACGTTTTTAAAATTTTTACTGCACGGAATCCGGCCTTTACTAATCACTGTTTATTTTTAAAATATTCTTATTAAATCCGAAGCTATAAATTTCTAAACTAGGGAACAAATTATTCTAATCTTAAAAAACATTACAAATAGAACGCTAGTTGCTAAGTTAAGATTTTTCTGTTAGCGGCTCAAGTATACACTTTTGCTTGATTTTTCTTGTTTGAAGTTTGAAATTCCGTGTTTGTGTTGTAAATCCGTGATATCCTATGTGATGTAGATAAATCACTGGATAGACCACTCATAATAACCTAAATGAATATTAACTTACAATAATGTGAGAAGCTTAAAACAGCAAATTTATAATAAACTGAAGTACCAAGCTAGACACCCCAAATTGATAATCCGTTAAAGCCCCAAGAAATGATGGAGGGACGAGCTTAGGTAAATTAATTTATCTCGGTATTGACGGGACAGGATTATTCAAGAGTCAGGCGGCTTAAGGGGATATCTTAATTTAGCTAGTTCGTTTCATCACAGAGATAATCAGATTAGTCTTCTTAACACACCAATTGAAACTATTTTAGAATCACGAAATTGTCTCCATGGGTAATGTACTTAACCAAAAGGATTAATCGGCCAATAATTACTAATAACAGTTTCAGCTATTAAGAAAATATTGCGGTTGCCAAGAGTTTATTTTATTTTTTCAATCCTTAAACAATAACCTTAAAAGCTTTTCAACGAAGCGATTCACTCCACCTCATGCTGTTTATCATTGTATGCTTGTCCATATCGGAATGATTTCAGAAGCGAATATACTCGTATGCTAGTAGGTTTGGGATACCACTCCAGCGTTTTTTTTTACTTCTATGACTATATTGATCCGCAAATCATTAAAACTATGCAACAACAAACAACATATAAACAACAGAACAATAATACACAACAACAAACAACCTGAGAATGTTTTATTTTTTTTTGGGAGGGGAGGAGTTACAGATTACGTTGTTTCCAATGCCGACGGCAATGGTTCAAAGAAAGTAAAATAATTCGAGTTTTCAGGCCGCCCGAAAAAGTAGGTATATGAATTGTTATATGACGAAATTGCCCTATCCTCAGCCTAAGTTTTCAGCTAACCCTTAACAAATCGTAACCGAAGTCTATTGAAAAGGAAACGGAAAACTTTTCCCTTAAAGGATTTGGGAACGGTAGGTAAGTCCTCTGAGAAAAAAAAAAAAGAAAAAGATTTTCTGGTTATTTTCGTTTCCATTGCTAGTCTTGCTTGAAAGCTTCATTGATCGGTAGATTGGCTGGCTTATAGAAGCTACACACATTGCTCATGTCTGCATATAGATGGCCTTTTAAAGGAAACTTGACAGAGCTGGTTTATTATTAAGCCGTGATAAGTCCTAAGCATGGAAGATGTTTTCTAAGGAGAAAAAAATATATGTAAATATATCCTTTCTCCCATTGGCTATTTAGGGTTTCAACCAGTGTCCCATCAAGATTTCAAACATACTCAACAGTAGGAATAGTAAACGCAGGGGTGATCATCTCCTAGGTTAAAAGTGTTTTGCTAATAACTCGAAAATAATTCATCGCACAGAATTTTGATTTTCTTAAATAAGAGAGATTCAAAATTTCTCGTTGAATCACCAAATTGAAACCAAAAAGGATTACGTTTCTCTAAATTCGATTATCAAAAATCAACAATTTTTACTACTTTTCCTGGAAAATGACTTACGCTCGTGTTCTAACAAATCGATCCAGAAAACGGACAAGTACTAAACAGAACAAATTAAAAAAAACCTCTAGTAAGGGCTACTATATAATGTCACGTTTTATTTATCAAGTTAATAATTATCATGCTAGTTTTACATATAATTTGGTGCTCGATCTGCTCTTGCTCGTGCTCGTGCTTATCTGTAAAATTTTTCAATTAGAGTAGCGTTTTTTTTGAGTAGAAGGAATTGGAACTTGAGCGCCATCGATGTTCCCAGCAAATTGGTAAAAATTGCCAACCTTTAATAATCGATTAAGGTGAAATGACTAAACCAATTTAAACTTCGCATATGTAAAAAAAAAAAAAAAAGAAAAGTGTCGGACGTACGGAATGGGTACCTTGGGAGCCTTAGGAAGCGATGACATTCTTCAATTTTGAAATATTTTGCTGTCTTAACTAATTGTAAATCATGCTATTCTTAGAGGAAAAAGTGTTCTATAAAAATTTTCATTTCATGCAACAAAAATAATCAGAGTCCCCTCGAAAAAAGAACAAAAAAAAATTGAAATTATAGGTTGATAAATATACATGTACATAGACACCAAATACCCCAAAAGCGGAAATACCCAAATTTAAGCGGAATATACATCAATAAATTAATGGAAGAAAAAATGAAAATATTAAAAACTCAACCGGCATTAATTAAAAAATATATAGATGACCTAATAGTAATTACAGATAGAGAGAATTATGAAGAAATAATGAACCATTTAAATAACCATAATAAAAGAATAAAATTTACTATTGAAATACCAAAAAACAATAGACTAAGATTTTTAGATATGGAATTAATATTGAAAAATAAAAAAATAACCACAAAATGGACAAAAAAGGAAATAACAAGCAACCAACTATTAAACTTTATTAGCAACCATCCAAAATATCAAAAAATAAATGTTGCAAAAAACTTAATAAACAGAGCTATTAGTATAACAGACGAAGTACACATAAATGAAATTAAAACGAAAATTTTTGAAATTTTTAAAGAAAATTTTTATCCTAAAAAAATTATAAATGACTTATGGTACAAAAGAATAAAAACTCATCCAAAATACCAAAATCATAAAAGTGAGGATAATCTAAATGAGAAAATCACCAAAAAATATATGACAGATAAAAGAATAAAAGAAAAAGGAATAAATAATAAAGAGATTATAAAGAAAAAACAAAAAACAATAACAGAATTTTTTAATAATAATAATAAAACATCCGAAAAATCAAATAATCAAGAAAAAAGAGAAATAAGGGGAAATGATCTAAATAAAAATAAAAAGTTCTTCAAAATGCAGTACATAAAAGGTCTGACAGAAGAAATAAAAAGAACTTTCAAAAACTATGATCATTATGATATAAGAATGGGAATGTATAATAATAACAAAATGAATCAATATTTAACAAATATGAAAGATAAAATAAAAGAAACAGATATAAAAAATGTCATATACAGAATTGAATGTAATGATTGCAATAAAATATACATTGGTGAGACTTCAAAAAAATTAAAAACAAGAGTATTACAACACAAAAATGATTGTAAAAATAGCAAAAATATAAACAAGACAGCATTGGCCCTACACAGTATAAAAAATAATCACACTTTTAATTTTGATAAAGCAAAAATAATAGAAAAAGAAAAAATAGCTAAAAATAGAAAAATATTAGAAGCAATACAGATAACAAAAAATATAGATAAAACAATAAATTTTAAAACAGACACCAAGAATCTAGGTACACATTATATAGACATTATAAGTAAATTAAATTTGAACTGTTAAAAATATTAGATATGAGGAGAAGAAGATTAGAATCAAATCAAAGGTAAATAAATTGATCCCCATAGAAAAAATAATCAGTCTGTGACAAGGAGATGACCATTAAACAATGTTTAATTTTAAATTATTAAAAAAATGATGAATATATGTAAATATATGTGTGATGTATAATATAATTACATATAAGATGGAATTGACAGCATGTAATTAAGCATGAAAAGAAATTTTAAGGTAATTTATAATTAATTTATAAAAACTATTTAAAAAATAGAATTTTAATGATATGATATATTATTGTGGAAAAAAATTATTTAAATTACTGTGAATTATATATATAAATGTTTCTAGTTGTTTTTCCTGAAGATGGGGCGGGTGCCCCGAAACGTTGAAAATGAAAAATAAATAAAAAAATTATAAAAAATAGTGGAAGTTGTCATTTCATTAAACATGGATTAAAAATAATAATTAAAAACTTCCTGTAAAATAAAAAATAAATGATAAAAATTTTCATTTCATGCAACAAAAATAATCAGAGTCCCCTCGAAAAAAGAACAAAAAAAAATTGAAATTATAGGTTGATAAATATACATGTACATAGACACCAAATACCCCAAAAGACTCCTTAAAGACTGATTATGATTCCTGAACAAATGATAAAAGTGTTTACTTATACCTACTATAAAATCAACTTCTTCTACGGGAAGATCCACTTAAATAAGATGCTCCCAGTTTCTAATAAATAAGGATGTATGAAAGCGATATCTAAAACTAAAACTGAAGAATATTTATAGGCACTAAAATTGTTCACTACTACCATAAAATGAGAACTTAGTCACCTCTATTATTTACATATAAACATGATAAGAAACAATAACTGTTGATGTTATATATCAATGTTTAAATTATATAGATAAGAATTAAATTATACCTGGAAAGATTTCGATTGAAGTGCCATTTCATCGAATTATATCAGATAAGTGAAATGGGATAAGTAATATTATCGATAATAAAGTAATATTATCGATAATAATTAAAGGCTCAGTGAACCCGAAGGTACGATACTCATATCATCAATAGTAGCCTACAAACTTATTTACTCACTATACTGTACCAACACCGGACTACTGTCTAACTCGACAGTTCAGCTTTAATGAAATTCTTCCACTTTCGTATTCGCCTACCCCTTGGAAGATTAACTGTCGGGCATACTTAACACAAAGTTCACTAGTTCACTCCCGGCAGACGGTTCCGATGCCTTAATTGTTTATTGTATCTATATATAAATTGTATAATTTTGTATATTTTGTCAAATAAACTTATTATTATTATTAATATTACTAGTTCAGTAGCCATCAACTCAATAATTTTAACAGGGTAAAATTTCTAAAATTCGGCCTGTGTTAAACTCAAAATTTCCGGGTTGAATCGTTCTTCTTCAGCCCAAAAACTTTACACAGCTAATCCACCGAACAAAGGTGAACAACAGAGCAGGGTATACATTTTACACGGTGCAGTATACTTCCGCAAAATGGACGTTGAAATAGTCAACCTTTAAACCTATTTATAAAGATAAATATTATTTATCATTAAAAAAATAAAAACTACGAAATAAAGATCAGAATCCAGATTAACCTAACTCTAAATGAAAGTGGAAACAGTGCTTACAAATAATTCTTTAATCTTTCTTTTTAGTGAGAATAAATTAAAGAAAAAAAAATCATCAGAAACTTAGGTACAGGAGTCTTGTAAGATTCACCGCTTCAATTCGTTTCTGTCATACTATAAATTCGAAGTCCCTCCCACCTTGAAAAGGTCAGATTAAAAATAGTTGAAGGTAGGTTGGATCGCTCGATTTCATATTTTATCACCGCCCAAGGGAACACGGAATGCAATATATTGCAATTCCTGCCCTTCGAACAAGAATTATAGCCCATTACCAAACAGTGCTTTTCAGCCGAGCAGATCTACCGAATTTCCGCTAAAATCCAACGAAATACGTAATGTATGCTGCTATTTTTGCAAAATATTTAAGCCTCTGGTTCTCGTGAATCAGCTTTGTAATTTAAATAATAACACCCTATTTTCTTTTAACATTATAATCTGACATTCGCCTTTTCGTGCGATTCAAGTTTTTATTTTTTTTGCTGAAGGCCTCCATTGAAGCCCTATACTGCCCGAAAGTTTTTATTTTAATTAATATATTTACACTAGCTAGGGTGCCCGGCTTCGCTCCGGTAGTTGTGTGGTAGTTTTAATAACAAAAAAACTTTAAAGTTAAAGAAAATCTAGAACAAAATTAGCACTTTCTTGAAACTTTTAACATGGTATCAATATTAAGATTCGATATCTGCAGAGTCCGCCCAAATAAGGAACCCTATATACTTTAAAGGGGGTTGAAAATGGTGAATGAACAATTAATTTTGCTGCAACTTTGTCGAGTCATGCATCGTTTTTGATGGTTTCTATGATTCTGAATTCTATAAGCCCATTCCAAGCAGTCAGCAGATAATAAGTTATTAGATTATGGTTGAAAAATATATTAGTTAAAAAACTATATTTCGATTACAACTTAAGCCCCGACTACTGTGATGGTCCTATTAGATCCAGAAGTTTAGAAACTACCGAAGATTCATAGAAACCTTTTTTTTTAAGACCTTTCTTCCAGTTCAATCTCCCATAAGATATCCCCCCCCCCCCGTTATTTGGCCGGACACTGCACCTACTATTACAAAGTGAAAACCAAAATATCATGAGGGCACAATTTTTTCATCATATTTCTTTTTATCCTGAACTTTGAGGGGTGATAAAATCGTATTGAAAAAATGCTATAATTGTAGTTAGTCATTTTGTCAACTGGAATGCTCATCATACATAGTAATAAAACAATTTTTCATAATTACATACAATAAGAACACTTCAAATATTTTATTTTCGATTTATAATCAGTCAATTTTTTGTTTTATGTCTGTTTTTATTTGCTCACTATACTACTCAAAAATGTTCACTCATATTGCATTAAATTTACTTAAGTAGGTATATATTATATATTGATTAAATGTAATGTGTTAATCAATTAACCTTCTTATGAGAAAATTAATTTTGTAAAGTATCCAGTCGGTTTTCCAATTGATTGCAGATATGTAAAATCATTAATTTATTTTAAAAGAAAAGGTGAAACTAATTATTTTCGCTTGATTTTTAAGTAATTTAAAAAGAACAGCTGACAAAATATATAACCTTTACAAATATAACGGAATGAATGAACAATAAACATTGAGTGAAACGCACCCTAGCGCTTCCTGGTTCCAGGCTACCAGGAAGCGCTAGGTGGTTGGTGAAACAAAAAAAATGGTGAAACAATTTTAAAAGTAATTTAAAAAGAACAACTGAAAAAATATTTAACCTTTACAAACTGAACGGAATGAATGTACAATAAACATTGAGTGAAACGCACCCTAGCGCTTCCTGGTAGCCTGGAGCTCGAACTAAATTTTTCATTCATAACCTCGTATCTCAATCTCAGGTAGGCTAATTAAATGGTGGGAGAGGGTTAAAATTCCAGTCCTTTTCTCTTCAATTTCACACCCTTAAGAGAAAAACTGAAACCTTCTTCTCCGTTAGGGGACATACAGTGACACGCTGAGATAAATCTCTTAATCGTATGTGGAGTCGTTTCTGAGCCTTTTCGGCACGCACATTGTACACTTTGCTTTATAATATATATTGATTAACATGTATATTACCTGATATACATGTAAAAAATACATATTTTTGTCCTGTAAACATTTATCTTAGAAATAATTAGCATTATTGATTTCTTTTTTAAATGAAGCTCGTTCCTTGTCCTAGAAATGTATAGACATAAGGAACAAGTTTCTTCATTAAATAACAATCAAAATGTTAACAAATATTCATATTATATCTTTGAGATAAATGTTGAAATTTATACAATAATATAAGTATTGTTTTTACTTTCCATTTACAACTAGCAGCAATCTCTTTATCAACATTTTGCAATAATTAAGTATATTATCATTCATTTGTTGTAAACATGTGAACATGAAGACCTAAAAATGATGAAGGGAACTTCAAATATAATCCGGAATAATAACAACAACACAATTATCTGGAAGCCGCGATGATAACCCGTTATGATTAAGGTACTGAGGGAAGTAGATTGCCGTGTCGTGGTATTAAAGGGGAGAAGCTAGGGATACAAAGCAGCCCCGGCCAACTCCGGGTCTCGACTCGGGTTCTTTAGCCATACACAGCCACGACAGCGTTTATTTGAGCGGGTTCATAGCCTGACAGTTGGCCCTAGGAATTTTTAAAGGGATTAAAAAATCCGTGGTTATGCAGTCCTTCGGAGGGGACGTAAAATGAAGGTTCCGAAACCTATGTGATGTCGTACAGTCGTTAAAGATCACTTTTCTAATTATACCTGGATAGGGCAAAATGTAGGACTCACTGGAGCATCGTCCGATCAACTGGAGTAGTGTAAGTTAGCGTTAAAAAACAAACAAATATATATATTTACAAAGAAATTCCAGTTTATATTTTAATCACCATCGTGTATTGTAATGTAGTAAATGTAATTGTGCATATTTGTGTGATCCACATCCTCAACCATTTTCTCTATAATAAAAAACTATAGCGAATCTCTCCTCCCCCATTGTAATAATGTTTCAATAATAGTATATATAATAATAGTTCACTAGTACACCCAGTGAATTCTTTCCGAAACGGTCATCATACATCTGCTTCTTTGGCAAAATATTTTAAGGAACAAAAAAAATTAAATTATTTATTTTATATTAATATAACCATCATTGTGGGTAACCACCTATTTTTTTAATTATTTTATATAATTAATTTTTAAAGAGAAAAGATTTGGCTCCGTCGGGAATCGAGGTGTCAGTGAAGAGGAAGGATTTGGCACCATTTGGAAGCGACTCCGTGGTGTAATGGTAAGCATACCGCGCATGTCACGCGGAAGACCCGGGTTCGATTCCGGCGGAGCCAAATCTTTTCTCTTCAAAAATAAATTATTTAAAATAAATTATTTTTTTTTTCTGTTTTAGAAATTCATGCTAAAACTATGTACATCAGTAGTTAATTGCACAATCAAGAATAATCTTTTTTTCCCCACCAGGGCCCTTCTATACGACTTTCTGAAGTTATTAATTGGACTGCACAATAATATCCCTTATACTGCTAAAAGAATATTATTTTGTAAAGTTCAGTTTTTGAAGTATTCCGGATGATGGGGATGCCCTTTGTCTTGAGTACATCCTAAAATATAAAACTTAAAAACTAAAATTTATAATTTAATCTAGATTTAATTGTTGCCAACGTTTTGGGGCATTTGATGGAGTTAAGTCATTGAATAGCATTATTGATTAGCAGCTTGGATATCTCAAAAAATGATATTTGCTGCCTAGTTAAAATGTCGTCAATTTTTGGCAATTTTTTTCTTTGGAGTGAAGTCCCTTTTACAATTTTTATTATTTTTCCATTTTGAAAATAATCCAGCTTGTTCTGCTCATATGCTGAAACAGTGATGTCCCGTACACCAGCGCTGGCGTGACCTTAGCTGTTTATATAAGTAAATTTGGACCTCCTCAGGATTGATCAATTAGGTTTACCTACACAATAAAAAAATAATGCGCCGGGTATTAATTTATTTCCATTAGATGTTCCTATAATGGGAGCAGTGAGATCAAAAATATATACGATATCAAATTTCGTAACTGCCTTTAAAAAAATACATTTGAAGAAAACCCATTAGCAATGTGCGTACTTAAGAAAAAAAAACACTATTAGGTACAAGTGGGAAAAAAAATTTGACCAAATTAATATTCAAGTATACATTTAAAAGATTGGATAACAAATTTGTTGTTAATGTTTTATAATTTGTAAATAATTCTTAATATTCTATAAGAAATGGCGGAAAAAATGTAGTTATCCTTTAAAATTTTATACTAATGTATAACATAATGTAAAAGTCACTCAATTTTCATTTTACTTGGTGTATTTTGCTAAGGGAAATAGATTCTACGTTTTAGAAAATTGCAGTTCCCTTAGTTAAGCTTCAAGGATTTTTCGTGCGAGGTGGAAGACCATTACTCGACCAACACGCTCTTTCTTTGGTAAAAAAAAGGAGCTCTTAACGCATGGGGTTAAGTTACCAGGCAGATTATTACCAAAATAAGTCTTTGGTCAGACCTAATAAAGAAGAAAAAGTATGTTGACAGGTGGGCATACAAATTGTAATTGTTTTAGTCGCAGCAGTAGCTAGTTGTGGCATATGTAAGTCAACGAGGCACTTCTCAAATAGAATAAAGCATCAATATTCGATAAATTGTAACGTGAAACAAAACACGAAACATATGGTTTAGAATAGCTTTAGACTTGTTGTTAGAACGAACTGTCATAGTACATGTTTGTGACTACGATGTTCGAGTACCACCTACGCTAGCATAGAACCTTCGAGGCTGTTCTTATTATGACTAAATATAAGGAGCGATAGACTGGAGAGTTGGTCTTTGTACTGAAGCTCAAGTCATATGGTTATTTCTGTGTCAATAAGTAATAATTTTTGCAACCTGTTTAATTATATTATTTGAGTTTCAATAATTTGTGTGGCATTGTAAACTTTCGTTCAATAAAAATTGTTTAACCCACATAAGTGTTACATGTGACATAATGTGACATAAGTGTTATATGAAGTATAATGAAGTTGTTGTGAATCAATTTTATATATCTATTCCGGTTGCACCCTTACATTGGTGTTTCCCGACTTTTCCCTAAATGTCTAATATTCCGGAAATTAATTTCTTAATTTCTGCGGTAGTTATTACTCTCAATTCACAATAAAAAAAAACATTAAATTCCTTTTAAAAGGGCTCAAACGCTTTATACGAGACAATAAACCCCCCTCTAACTATCTGCCACCCCAGACATCGGCTGCAATGAGGATAATGAGATGACTAATAATGTTTCCCTATTGTCCGCACGATCGATTCCATCTTTTTGTCAACGCTGCCGGCACCTGTTCAGTTCCACCACTTCACTTCACCTTTTCCTCATTAATATTCAATATTGTACCTGGAAAATTAACAGCCAATTTCCTTCCAATAATAAATCAATGCCCGGTTCCAAGCAAATTTAACTTATCAACCGTCTAACGCAATCTTCACGGAACGTCGTTCAGGATTAAGGTAATTGAAGTACAAATAATAAACTGCTTTTTAATAACTTCAATGATTATTCATAATTAAGTCAAGATAGATTGAATTTAAATAGCATTATAAAAAGTCAAGTTAGTAGCAAGTTATGCCAATTATTCCTGAAAACTTAAATTGCTAAGAAATGTAAGTTCACACACAACACCATTGTGGATTTAACTCAATAATAAATATAATCAGTGTAAAAATAACTTGAATCAAAATTTCGGCTTTCCAAAAGCTATTACAAATGTTATGATACAACAAGCAACTTTTTCAGACCCTCTTTATACTGGAAAAATAGAATAATATTGGATATTAAAGGACAACAATCGAAACTTTTTTTATTTTTCAACTTTTACCAAGAAAACAGTTTCTTGATGATATAAATTTTTCCTTTTGGCCTCTAACTTTTTAAGGAGCTTTGAAATGAGTCCTAAGCTCTTTTATTATTTGGTTATCATGGTTTCTTTGTTTGTTTGCTTATGTTTAACGGCGTAACCCCAACTGATTATCAACGCCGAGTTTTTTTCTTCCCATTTGTTTATTCTTTTCTTTTTATTATTTCACATTGTTCTATTTTTAAATGTGTATATATATATATATATATATATATATATATATATATATATATATATATATGTATGTGTGTGTATATATACATATATATAAACATTATGAATGGGGTAATGGGTTATGAATGGGGAAAATGGAATCAAGACCAATCTATACAAATACTAGTAAAATAAAGTATTGCACTTGGAACATTTAAATATGTAGAAACGTTAAGTTGTTTACATTCTCGCATTTAGTGAAGAAAAAAAGAAAGAATTAAAAGCTGGGATCAATACTTGAATTTTATTTATTAATTAGGTGAAAAGTTTTAAAATTGTAAAATGGGCACTGGTTGGGCGTAGCACAGTGGGAAAATTTTGTCATTTAGCGACCAAAAATCTATAACTCCTGACCGAATGACGATAATCGAATAATTCTTTTTTCATTAATGAGCTTGGGATTCCCTTTAACAGTGAGAATAAAAATAAAATAAAAATAACATCGCTCAAAGTATTTCAAATTAATTTTTAAGTGAATCATTTCTTCACTTAAATTTAAATAAATTAGTTTATTAGGTACATGGTTATACATGGAGAATGAAAAGAGTCAGTACTATTATATATTGAGCTTTCCGCTTATATACATGTATTTTTCAGGCATTTGCTCCTTTTGAAAGATTTTAAATTAATTATTGTCTAAATAAGAAAAAATCCAAACAATTAAATTAAAAATACCCTTTTTTTAGGAATTTTAAGGGAATAAAATATTTTCATATAATTCAACAAGAACTATATTTTATGATTTAGTCTAATTCGAGGCCGAAAATATAATAAAGGTTCAAATATAGGGATTTAAATCTTAAAATCGATATATTGCCAACCGATCGCATTTGATCGGTCTAATTCTATTATGGTATTTTAGTACCCTTCACCCTCTACTACTGTTAAAAAAATCAGAACCAACTATTGCCATTTATAGAAGTTATATAAATTTAAATACTTTCTTTTCATAAATTACATAGTTAACGTGGATGCAATTAAAACGCATTTTTATCCAATCATTTTACAGCCATTCTTCTTGTTTATAAAATATGTTTGGTGCATTAATATAGAAAGTCAAGCTTAATACGGAAAAAAATTGAATTATTTTAAGCAAAATCTGTGCTCATCTCTCTGATATTATTTTTTTTTTTTTCTATTCAGCTTTACTTTTTATATTGCTGCACCAAACATATTTTATAAATAAGAAGAATGGCTGTAATATTATTGGATAAAAATGCGTTTTAATTTCATCCACGTTAACTATGTAATTTATGAAAAGAAAGTTTTTAAATTGATATAAATTGTTTTATTGGCAATAGTTGGTTATCATTTTTTTCACAGGGGTAGAGGGTGAAGGGTGCTAAAATACCATAATATAATTAGATCGATCAAATGCGATCGACTGGCGATAAATCGATTTTAAGATTTAAATCCCTATATTTGAACCTTTATTATATTTTCGGCCTCGAATTAGACTAAATCATAAAATATAGTTCTCGTGGAATTATATGAAAATATTTTATTTCCTTAAAATTCCTAAAAAATAGGGTATTTTTAAGTTAATTGTTTGGATTTTTTCTTTTTTAGACAAAATCTTTTTATAAAATCTTTCAAAAGGAGCAAATGCCTGAAAAATACATGTATATAAGTGGAAAGCTCAATAGATAATAATACGGACTCATTTCATTCCCCATGTATAAACCTGTTCCTAATAAACTGAATTATTTAAATTTAAGTGAAGAAATGATTCACTTAAAAATTAATTTGAAATACTTTGAGCGATATTATTTTTATTCTCACCGATAAAGGGAATCCCAAGCTCATTAATGAAAAAAGAATTATTCGATTATCGTCATTCGGTCAGGAGTTATAGATTTCTGGCCGCTAAATGACAAAATTTTCCCACTGTGCGTAGGTGGAAAAGTGACCGCGACACGATCATCACGAGGAGGCCCATCGACTCCAAAAATAACAGGATTAACTGAACTACAACTGAGTACAAAAATAAACTACATTCAAATACTAATGGTAGCATAAGGTACACAGGTATTACTCAGTATTATTCTATTACTTGAATAGTGGCTATAGTAGACAGTGGTTAGAGGGACAAGAAAAAGCAAAAGAATAAAAATTACCGTAGCGGTGTTGTAGACATATGTTGTTGACTGTATTCTATAAAAAACATTTAAGCATGGTACTAACACATTGGATTGAATTTATCTGTACAACGGAGATAAAAAAAGACGATGTGCCATTTTTTATTGAATAAAATTTGACATTGTGGCTTTAAATACTTGGATAAATACTTCCAATTACTTCTCAACGTGAATAGCAACGTGAAAAATAGATAGTGTTATTGAAACCCGCTGTACCGATACATTGCAAACTAGTTTGAAAAAAAAAATATAATCTGACAGAATACATGTAAGTTACAGTTTTACAAGTAGTATAATCAAATAGTCAGTTGCATAATCTCTGTAATGTGTTGGTATATCACTCTATTGAGTTCTCGCAAGGAATATACAAACTTGTTAAGAGTTTCCGTAGTGGCGTAGGTCAGCCGCTAGGCGAGTAGTGTTTGCTGTTTATCAATTTGTTCATTTGGCATAATTTAATTTAGGAGCTTAAAAATTTTATAATGAATGTATGGCCTTCAACGTGTTTTTCCTCTTAACACAACCAATTTTTAAAATTCATCTAGATGGCCAAGCGAATTATGCGATTTAAAGTATTGTGATTGAACATAGGAAATTCATTATTGTTTTTTTTCATTGAATTTGTAGTGATCTCAGAAGCAGAAATAAAACTAGCTGTAATTTCACTTAAGTCTTGTAAACTGTATTTTTTAAAAATAAAATATTTTAGATTCAGAGGAATTCAAAACTAGACAAGATAAGACGGCCTTCTCTGTTCATAGAAATAAATTTTTGGAATTGAATGAAGAAAAACGATATTTTTTATGCTTAACATGAAGAGAAGTCTTTATGCATTATCAAGACCAAACTCCTTTTATGCTTCCCATTTCTGAAGGGATGATAAACTGTTTGAGATAACCATAGACGACAGCCACTGTAAGCCATGGCATACACAACCAACACAATATCTCACCCCTGTGAAAGTATTAAGAAACCTCCGACTATATTTGAACACATTATGTTTAAATGTAGGTAACATTAAAAAAAAATAAAAATAAAATACATATATGTAAGTCAATCAGATCCTATCGTCTGGACAATCATCCTCGCTACGCTGCAATTTTTCGAGAACTGGCTGGTGCGATCGCTGAAGAGGAAGGATCAACACAGCTGGGATTGGCCCCTTGGTTAGCTCATTGGTCAGAGCACAGCAACGGATATGCAGAGGACCTGGGTTCGATTCCCGACCATGGCTCAATCTTTTTCTTTCAATTAAAATTATTTAAAAATTATAAATTAATTATTTGTATACGAAAAATGACTAAATTTAAACAGATAATAAAAATCAAATGAATATATACCCAATATTGATTTCACTATTTTACATTTTACGTATGAATAAGTAGAGGGGAGAAATAGTTGGGTTTCGAAGAAAATGAGGGATGAAGTTTTACGGAAGAAGACAGGTTAGGAAATTCAGGATAGGAGGCGGTAAGGATGGTGAAGGATTTTTCAAAGAAAGTAGTTCGGTAGAAAGACATGCACAAGATTGAAGTTTGAGATCTGGTATTTAAAGAATACTTAGAGGCAGGGTGGAAACTAATTGAGGATATACGGAGGCTTATTGGATCTAAAGTTCGCAAAAGAAACACACCTAGGAAGTATTGCCGTCGAAAAACTGATCAGAGCCACTTCACTTCAGCATACCAACTGGAGGCGTGGGAGCGCCTGTGGGCACCCCAACCGAATCTAATGAAGTATTTCATTCAACTCTTTAACCTGATCTCAAGCCAGATAATCCCCCATTTACAAGGCAGCCATAATCAAAATGGGGAAATGTGAGAGAGTGAACTTGGAACTGACGGGATTTCGAGGATATGCAATCACATGATCTTAAGAATGTTTAAGGATACTACTGTATTATATATAAGGACACGATTCATAGAGTAATAGACTTTGACAAATCACTTAGATATACATGTATATGTACTCTACAATATTTTTTATTTTACACATATATATATATTTTATATTATACAGTTAAATACTTAATACAAAAAGTAAATTATTTTAAGCACCTAAACAGTAGGTAAATACAGACTCCTATAAACTTTTATCCATTCCTAACAATATATTTGAAAGTATTAACATGTTTTTTACTTTCACTTACCTATATATGAAATATATAGTAAGTGGAAGTATTGCGATCGTGAAAATTTTCGACTTCCGGTTTTCAACGGAAATACACTTTTGGGGTCCCCTGAGTCAAAATAACCAAGTCCCGCGAAATGGTCTGTGTGTGTGTGTGTGTGTGTGTGTGTCTGTGTGTGTGTGTGTGTGAACAGACTAGCTCAAAAACTATAAACCGTGCGAACCTGAAATTGGGTATTTAGAGTATGTATATGCCCGGGATGTGACAGCAAAAATTTCATCAAATTTGCTCAAAGGGAGGGGGTACTTTACTTAATAACTTTTTTCGATTTTCTCAAAAACGGCTCTAACGATTTTGATTAAACTGAGTATTTGATCTATTTATATGCCCGAAATATGACTGTAAAAATTTCATCAAAATTGATCAACCTGAGGGGGGACTTTACTTAATAAATTTTGTATCATTTCCACGTGTTTTTTTTATTTACTCAATAACGGTTTCAACGATTTTGATCAAACTTGGTATTTGTTGTATTTATATGCCCGAGATATGACTGTAAAAATTTCATCAAAATTGATCAACAGGAAGGGGGACTTTACTTAATAAATGTTGTCCAATTTTTACCTTTTTGATCGATTATCTCAAAAACGGCTTTAACGATTTTTATCAAATTCGTTATGTTTAATGAAAATTAGTTGTTATTTAATATCAGGTAAGCTTTATCATTATTAAAATGTTCTGAGGGGGCTTAAATGGGGAAGGGGCTTTTTTTGTTTTTCTATAAAGTACCTTTGTTTTAGTTTATATTGGGAAATTAACTGTCTCTCATCACGCTTAAAAATAAGAAACGGCTAAATATGATATATGAAGAGAATCAAGTAAACATATACAGGAGAAAAAAAGAAAAATATTCCGTCAACTCATAAAACACCTTGAGCTCACGCATGCGCCGTACGCCTTTAATGACAAACCAATGCGTTATAATTAAACTGTTCTGTTCATTTGATAAGTGGCAATTAACAAAACGCATTAATTTCTAATCTAAGTAAGTTGGTAAGTGAAAGTTGTGTGTTGCGCGCACGCACCAGATTTTTTATGTTTTAAACCGATTCATTACGAACAATAAAAAAAAAGCTATTAAACTGCCATAATACCAAGCTTAAGCGTAAGAAGTATTACAATAATAATGACCTGGAAATATGCGGGGAGAATTGAGGTTTAATAGACATTACGAATTTACTCCCTTGCTCTTTATTCAGACTCATTTGCATTATGGGTTAATTATTCCGGCACCACTTCCGAGGAATCATGAGGCAGCTAACAAAACCATGGCCGGGCCTGTGCTCTTTGTCTCGATTCTTCTTCTCAACCAAGAATATAAAGTTTATTTCAACAGTCACGATTCTGATATGCTTTTTTTTTAAATGACATTTTTTGTCATCCTTAATAATGATGACCTTTGTTTTTAATTACGCAAGTTATAAGCAAGTTGAAATTCGCAGGACTGAATAAAAAATAAAAATAAAAAAATACGTAGGAATTTACGTTATGACTACGGAAATGCCTATAAAAATGAAAAGATAAAGAAAATAGAGTGTCTGAAACAATTTATGAAGTCTTTCAAAACTTGTACATGCAATAATATTACTTTTTTAAAATCTCGGGTTTTCCTGGTTTCTGATAAGCATGTTGATTCACTATAGATTTTTTATTGAGCGTTAATCGTTATATATATTAATTCATTTACAGGTAATGAATTATGAATTGCTCTTTTTCGCCAATCTAGGATTATATACTATACTATAGTTATATCATACTATAGCTGGACAGATAACTATGACTCATTGGCTAATTTGTGTCTGACTTGGCAATAGGCATTTCTTGAAATTATTATTTGTCATAAATCCATGAAATGTATCCAGTGTATTGCATACTAAAGACCAATAAAAGCCAATGACCTGGTTTGGATGACGACTTTTTATTGGTAGAAATTAGCTTATCTGTTTGAAAGCAGGAATCAAGCAATTAAACGTTTTAAAAGAAAACTAAAAATTGTCCACCTATCATATCTTTATAATACTGCTCGAGGTCATAAATAACCTTTAATTACACTTCGCATAATGCGATCAATAGAAACTGGTTTATTTTTGAAATTCTTTGGAAATTCGCCGGCCGACAAAGTGCAAAGTAGTTTTTTCGATTTATGCGTCAACGTAAATGAAATAAATTACACTTCAAGCTACCTAGATGTCATAACTATTAAGAAATGCTGTTCATTAACTGTTTAAGTAGAAATCTAAAAATAAAAACTGTAACAATGAAAATTTATGTATTTCTTCTTAATAATGTCAATGTTGACAACTGAAGGGGTCAGCCCCGGAAAATGCTAACCCACGTTAGTAAAATATTTAAGTTTATGTATGGTTTTTTAAAAATATTTTATACATATATATGAGAAACGCTGTACTGTTAGTACAATCAGAAGTTCTAGGGCAGTGTTTCGTAAATCCGAGGCGGCAGCACCTCAACCCCTAAAAATAAATATATATATACAATTTCCACGTCTATTGTAAGCTTATCCACGTGAAATGTAAACTTATCCAAGTCAATTGTAACATTTTTCAGGCTTGAATATACTGAAAGAGGTTGCAATTGACTTGGTCAAAGTTGCATTTGACTTGGAAAGTGTTACATTTCACTTAGAAAAGGTTAAACTGAAAGTGGAAATGATATATATATATATATATATATATATATATATATATATAAAATCATGGTACCTCATACAAGCTTCGAGCATGGATTGACCTATCGTGAACATCTCGGCAAGAAAGGGACAAACAATATTCAATGAGGTACGTGTAATATACACAACCTGATGGTTTAAGTAAAAAATCAAATGAAGAAAGTGAAAAGTTCCATGATAGGCTAGAAAAAAATTGTGCCGGGAGGTTTCAATAACAACAAATGGATTGGAAAAGAGCCCAACCTTAGAAGAACGATGAGAAAAAATGGCTTCCACGAATACATAAATGAGAAAAAATTTTAACTAATCATTTTAAATCATCATTATTACATCAAGAAATTTTACAAAAAATTTAAATACATCATTTAAGATAAAAGGAAACTTCTTTATCACCTGATGCAAGTACTAGGGATCATATTGATGATATATAATGATAGATTTTGTCCTAAGCTCTTTTATTATTTGGTTATCATGGTTTCATTGTTTGTTTGCTTATGTGTAACGGCGTTACCCCAACTGATTATCAACGCCAAGTTGATTTTTATTTTTTTTCTTCCCATTTGTTTATTCTTTTCTTTTTATTACTTCATATTGTTTTATTTTTAAATATATTTATTTATATATAAACATACACATAATGTAATCATCATTATTACATCAAGAAATTTTACAAAAAATTTAAATACATTATTTGAGATAAAAGGAAACTTCTTTATCACCTGATGCAAGTACTAAGGGCCATATTGATGATATATAATGATAGATTTTGGGCTTCAGAGCGATATTACTGATGTACGGAGCTACGGAGTTCGAAGAAATAAATTTGAAATTAAAGGATAACTAAGCAATGAGGATTAATGGCATAGCTGCTGAATTAATTAATAAACTTTAAATCATTATGTTTATAATTAGATTAATTCATTTATTTTGTGGTAGGCAGCGATTTCTATTCTTATTATTTATATTTTTTTACTCCATACTGACTACGTGTTTGAGAGATGAAACCTCCCCCAGCCAGGTTTCAGGGGTATGTCGTGATTGGACAGGGATGAATGTTTTTCCAAAATCAATTGAGCGGTTGAGTGATAAGCAGGGACCGATGTAGCACGAAATTTACGGGGGTCAGGACCGCCCGGTCTCATTATCAAGTTGCTGACAGCACCGTTTTTTAATGAGATTATTACCTTGTATTAAGAATAACCGCAATCCTAAACAACCTAAAGCGTTATTTTTAGGGCATAGTAACTACCTAATTGCATTATTCGCTTAAAAATACAAAAAAGTTTAAAAGCCAAAATATTTGGGGGCCGCATTCGCTGGATGTGTTGCTGAGTAATGTATACCGGTAAACATTAACAGCGGGTTACTTGAGACCTGGGGGGGGAGAGGGGGGGGGGTGGTTCTATACCACTACAAGCATAGTATTGAACTATGTCGTTAAACTTATGTCAAAATACCAAGAGAACCAAACATCATTATTTGTTTTTTGTGCTCAAGTTATCTCCCAGGGCTCAAGTAACCCGTGTTTACAGTACTTCTGTGAATAGCCATCGTTGAGAGGAGCTTCAATAGTTAATAATCCCAACCTTTCTCCAAAGAAGACTGCCCATTAAACCGAGATCGTAAAACAGAGCCCAAAGTTTTCAAGAAGTTCTTCTACTTGGAAATTTAATGCCTGAGAATAAAGGAAACTACCAATTTCGTAAGTAAAGTAGTAAGTACTTTCGCATACTTAAACGATTGGCTGTTAAAGTATGTTTAAATGTATGATTTCGTTTATAATTTTACATGTCATTATTAAAAAAAAACAATGATTAAATTTATCAGCATACTAACTTGGGTACCCGGCTTCGCTCAGGGAATTGTGTGATGATTGGAATACAAGAATAAACTTTGAACTAGGATATTAAATCAAAATAAATGATGAAACAACAAAATTTGTACCTGAAACTTCAGTTTTAGTATTAGTAGTAAGATTCGAAAGTCCGGACTCTAAATAAGGTACCCTCTACCTATAGGAGACCCTCTATGGGTTCTCTTAATTCGTTTACTTCCATGCTATGCCCTGAATTCGGTGCAGAAAAATTAATTTGGCAGCAAATATGTCGAGTTATGTATCATTTTGATGGTTTCTATGTTCTGATTCCAATGACACCATTATAATGACGATGCAGCCATCAGATAAGAAGAAGTTATATCAGATTATAGATAAAAAAAAACGGTTTTGCGGATGTATGATGTCACAGCTATATATAATCCGAAATAAGTGGAAATCGGATTTTCATTTAAAATAAGGGCCATAGATGACGGTACACTTCGTATTATATTTTTATCAGGAGCTATATAATAATCTGGAGCTATACATTTGAAAAATATTTGGATTTATTATATTATAATACATTGTGCGATACATAATATACAATAGTTCTACAATATGGTCGGGCCGGGATAGCCGAGCGTGTTTGCGTGCGAAAAAGCTTGAGCATGCTCGAGCCGAACGGTGGCGGTTCGAATCCCACCTGGGATGGTTGACTTTTATTTCATGGAGGCCCCATGGAATAAATCTCGACCTACCCACCATGGATAAATAGGTTGGTTACACCTATAGAGTAGGTATGCCACACATGACCAGGTAGGGGTACCGAAAAAAAAAAAAAAAAATAGAGTTCAATACTCGTAATATGGTAATATGTGAAGGAAAATGTGTGAGTTATAGCAAGAAATTTGAATTTGATGTCCAGAAAAGTGTATATTATCTCTGTTGTGGATTGGCTAAAGTAAGCTAGCGAACGAAGACAGAAAAGATTACTATTTACAATTTTTTTTCAGAAATGACAATTCCAATTAATAAAACACATAATATTTTGACATGTGAAGTTTCGAAGGACTATCATTTAGAGATCTATTTGTTTTTTTAAGAAGAGGGAAATTCCACAACACGAGGTATGTTGTGAAGTTATTTTTGTAAATAGGTTTATTATCGTCCATAAGAATGGGTTTAGCCTATAACATCGTAAAAAAAAACATTTGTCGCTTAAGTAAAAATTGGAAACGACGTCAGATTCCATAACAATATGTCAGATATTTTACAAACAAAGTCTACAAATAGTAGACTAGAGGAGCAACTCCACGTTGGTGAGTCAAAACCTCTACCCCGATCGTAATACCATTCGAAATTTAATTTGGATAAAACTTTTGTTTGGACAACTGTTATCTGTAATTGAAGGCAGTGATTGATGCCTAAGTCATGGTTAGGCGCTGAATTAATCTACAAGTCACCGACAAAACCTTTTTAATGCCCAAAGGAAATACGCTCTTATTTACAGCAGATGCTAAATTAATACACATTGAACAAAGATTGAAAATAATAAAATACTGTTAACACTTATGTGGATTAAACAATTTTTATTAAACGAAAATAATTTCCAATGCCACACAATCAATGAAAAAACAAATAATTAAATAGGTTACAAAAATTATCACTTTGTAACACAAAAATAACCATATGAATTGAGCTTCAGAACAAGACTATGATGGTGTGTGGTTAGTATGGTAACCTATAACACTAAAGATCGCAGGTTCGCGCCCAGCGGTGGCCCTAGGATTTTTTAATGGGAGTAAAAATCCTTAGGCATGCCTTCCCTCGGATAGGACATAAAATGGAGGTCCTGAGCCTTTACGATGTCAGGTATTCGTTAAAGATCCCTATCCTAATTATACCTGTACAGGCGAAAGTTAGGACTCCCACTGTAGCATCATCGTCTGATTAGCCTTAGTGGGAAAAAGTGACGTTAAGCAAACAAACAACAAGACTATGATGCTATGAAGCTTAAATATTTTATTTTTAATTTTTTGTACGACGTTTTGGCATTTACGCCGTCATCAAGATAACAATATCTGTGACCATAAAAAATATTTTCAATTAAATAGGCTGAATGCCCATGTCAGATAAAAATTAAAAAAAAAAATTACTAGTAAAAAATCAGTCTTATTGCATTAAAACCAGCAAGTCAAATGTCTAGATGTCAGCCTTTTGAATTGAAAATATTTTTTATGCATACAGATATTTTTATCTTGATAATGGCGTAAAATCCAAAACGTCGAACAAAACACTAAAAAAAGTGAAGCTTAAATAAAGGATCACAAAAGTACGTATACTAAATTTTGTCAAAATGTTATTATTTTATTCTCCCGACTCCAATTTTTTTTTTTTTTTTTAATTTTATTCTATTCTATATCGATTCCTGAGAGACTAAAAGAGAGTTAAATTTAAAATTAAGAGATTAGATTGTTACGATAGTAAGGTAGATAAACCTTACAATTAATTTCTCCTTAATCTAAAAATACTCTCAACTCTATTTGATCAATAGCAAAAAATGTAAGTATATAAAATATATAATGAGAAGTAAATGATAAAAAGCATCTTAAAAATCAACATATAAAACAAATTCTTTTTTTATTAAATCAACATTTGACTTAAGGTTCGTCGTTTACCGAGTTCAAAGAGACGGTAGTTGTTATAACAGACGTTTGATCACAGAAATGTTTGCTGCTGTCTCGGAATCCCCAGTATTTATATAATTTTTTAGTTTTTTCAAACAAAATACACTACCTAGATTACTCGAATATGAATATGTACCTACATAAATTCATATTACACCCAATATAAATACATAAATAATAATAAATACATACATACAAAAAATAATAAATACATTAACATACTATAAATGTGTTACAATAGATTACTATTTGTTATGTTTTTTTTTTAAATAAAAACCCCAAATTATATGTTATCAATCCGGATAAATAAATAATACCTATAATAAGAAAATCGCTTTTACCAATGTTCCTGATACTTATTGATTCTTTTATCAGTATATATGTTATTACCTAAGATATTCGGTCGCAATGTTTTTGTTTTTTTTAATTTTTGTGCTTCAGAAACACTTCATGAAACATATAATTGTTTTAAAGTAAGTAATAAATAAATAATTTAGTCTGTTATTGTCAGAAAAACCTAAATATTAATGACAAAATTATTGAGCGAAAACTGGGTGGCGCAAACCTTTTATTATATAAAATATTAAAACTAGATAAAATCCATCCACGCTCTGTTGTAGCTTACTGTATTACTACATTTTAGGAAAGTAAAAAAATGTATGCCGGGGTGATTTATCCTAAAAACATCACTACCCATAATGGGCTACCTCAATTTGTGCTGTGGAAAAGAGAAGTATTATAAAATTTTAATTGATATGTTTAAATTTGTACACATAGAGATAGTTTACACCCCAATACTGAAAATGAAAGACCGTTGCGTATTCCTTAATTGTTTCCATTGGATATATTAATATGAAAAGTAGATAATGGCCGCCATTTGGCTAAACAGCAACTTAATGTAAAAGTTTCAAATAAACCTATTGGCTTTTTTTCGACAGTTATGGTAAGGAACATACAGTGTTTGCATTTTTATAAAAATGGGGGGAGGGGAAACATTTGACCAAAATAAAGTAAGTGGTAATTATGTTAATTATTGTACAATTTCCGTGCTTCCTTTTCCATTTTATAGCGAAGAAAGAAAACTAAGGACAAAAAAGGCCCTTGCATTTTTTAAAAATAAGATGATGTCAATTCATACAAAATTTATGATATGTTTTACCGCTGCATGCAAGATGGATTCAATTCTTTTGCAGATGCTTTTGTCAAAAAGTTCATTGTATAAGAATAGAATGTAATAAAGGAAGTGAAAAATGATCTTGCGTGACTCTCTGACTTTCGACTTCATCGCGGGATGGGGGCTAAAGAATCCTCGATAAGGAACGGTGAAAGAATAGAGTCTGAATCATTCGTATAGCAACTTAGATAATTCAAGAAAATACGAAAAGTGTATTTATTACGGTATAACCAGATTATAGTTACAATAGTGTTTCTTAGGAAACGGGATCGCATGTAAAAAAAAGCCAAAGATGTTAACACACACACAATTTATATATTTATAATGTAATTATATTTCAAGAAATAAGTAGCAAACAACTTGTAAGAACAAATTTCATCAAATTGATTAGAATCTATGAATATTCACATGCATCATCTATCTATATAAATAAAGATGAAATTATGTTTGTTTGTTTTTTAAAGAAATCCATAACTTGTGTCCTAAAATTATCCAAATTTCGCTTAGTGGCTCTTTCATACCAGGTGCGAACACCTGTCCATATTAAAATTTCATAACTTCAGCCGATCTCTGGGTATATTCTTGATTGTTATCAAAACCGTTATGATCTCGTTCTACATTGGTTTTTGACGAAATCGACCGTAAAATGAAATTCCCGGGTGAAACCGGGATAAACGGTAAGTATTATTATATTTTTGAATATTTTTACAACTATATGTATGTACATAAATGAAAATCATAAAATTTAAAATTATTACATAATCATCATAAATCATGATATCGATGGAGGCGGGCCTCTGCAATACAATCGGCGACACGACATGTACCTACATTGTATACAGAATTGTATGGTATGTACAGTATACAAAATAAACTCCCTTCTGGCAGGGTTACTGTTAGAAGGAACGTATTAAAAAAACATCATAAATCATATTTTAAATTTTCATATGAGATAAAACGGATACGCTATATCAAAAGAGCCTTTTATCGGCTGAAAGTTCAGTCCACATCAACAGATGTCATAGGGGCAAAATTGAAAGATGCTATGTCCATTAAATGAGTTAAATCTACATCAAATTGTCCACTGATCTTTCTTTTTTTACTTCAAAGTTTAAAATAAACGGGGCAGTTGTGCTTTCAAAACAACAGCTTTTCAACTACTGTGTCAGCACTGCTATAAATGCTATAAATGCTATAAAACAATTGAATTCAGCTTCCTAATGATAATTATAATCTTAGAAAAATATATGAAAAATCTGTTCCCCAATGACTATATAACAGTTGTTAATTACAAATATATTTTTCTAAATATAAAAAAAAAATCGTTATCGGTTCGATCAGAGAGGCAGGCCATAAATAGTACTGAAGCACGTCCTAACCCAAAGCCTCCCTTAATGTGTGTTCTCTAAATTGAATAATTAATTAAGTAGGTAAACTTGGTGGCAGAGCGTGACCTCGGTCAAATCAACCCTTACTCGACCTCTCACCAAGAAACACTACTTACAAAGTTCTGAACTTATAAACCTTCATAAGTTCTGACGATACAGAGTTGTTTTTTTATGTTGCGATAGTGAAAATATTAATGACATTTTCAAAACTTTGAAAGGCGGAACTTTCGGGATGAATTTACGGCTTTACATCATGGCCGACTGACAGAGCCTGTATGGTCCGCAAGGCTGTTAAATATTCAAGCTTTCCTCCAGTACAAAGAAATCTTAAATTCCCAGACCACCTCACGTTAGCTCCCTATTCTGGAGTACTAAATGCGACCCTGGATTATGCAAAAGCTTTTTCATTCAATGAGCCCTTGTCGCGGTTACCGAACAATTATTGTCTTCTTAACAGAATTCTTTACAGCCTTAAGCACGGATAACTATCTCATTGAAATATTATATCGCACGTCTGCAACAATCTGGTTAGAGCTCAAAATATATCAATTTTGTGGCACATTTATTTTTTCTCTTCTCTGCACGTATGTAAGAAAAAATAAATGTGCACAGGATTAAACAGATAAAATATGAAATGGTTAGGGCGGATTCACACTATCACTCCGCTCCCGGTACGAACTCGGTTCAATCTTGGTCAGGCAAAATATTCCAAAGAGAAATAAGAAGAGAGTATTCACGCTCTCGGTAACGGTCCAGTCTCTAGTTGCAGTCTTTCTTGCAGAGAGTTTTCTTTTTTGCCTGATTCATATTTTAATTATTTTTTGCTTTAATGTATTTTTTTTAAATGATCGCAAAATTTTCATAATATACTGCATTTCTATTCAAGTTTCTAATTGACCGTTATTTTATAATAGTAAGGAGTATACAGTGAATAAATCGGAAACAGTTTTTTACATTAATTGATTGCAAAATATGATATCTCAAACATATTCGGATATTCGGCAGGAAGGGCAAACGTTCTTGACCAACACGAGCATTCGGTCAGCACTAAGTTCGGCGTGTTAGGAGCGAAATAAACACTCAGTAGACATTAAAAAAAAAAAAAAAAAAAAAAAAAAAAAAAGGCAAGGAAGGGCGGAATAAATAAATACATTTAAAACAGTTTTTTATTTTAATTTGGTAAATAAAAAATTGGTCTGCGTCAGTTTTAATTACCTATATTTGTTTTATTAATCAGAGAAATATTTAAAAAACTGAGAAAGGGACCATTCACTCTGTTCTGTTCGACCCGCCACTAAAAGACGTCTACATTAGCGCGCTCGTTCCGTCTGAAGTACCGACAACTGACAGATAGGGCGAATGTGTCCACATTAGAGCATTTCCGGCCGCGAAAGTTTTACAAAAGAATTAAATAACAATTGAAATGTTTCTTTCGATATTCAAACACAAAAACTAAAAAAAATGAATTGCAAATAAAATGATTTTTATGTTCTCCTGAAAATCAGCTGTTAATTGACATAAGACCTTTTCAAGACCAATAACAATTTGTAAAATATATATCTCCAGGTTAAAGAGTGTTAAGCATAATTGGATAAAGATTAATATTAAGGATAAGGATTAATATTGATAGCATTTGTAAAATATATATCTGCAGGGTAAAGAGTGATTAGTCCAAATTAAAACATAATTTTATAATTTGTTTGTACATATTTTACAGATTTATAAAACTTTGTACGCGACCACTTGTTATATAAATTTAAAGGTCCTGTTGGTTGCTCTCGGTCTAAAGTGCTAAATAAACTAATAAAAGTGTTACAAATCTGCAAAGTCATGTATAAGCAAATAAAAAATTATTTTTTAATTTGGTCTTAACACACTTAACGCTGCAGCCACAGATATATATGTTTATTTTTATGTGATAATTATAAGTAAATATATTACTACTATAATAATAAGTACAATACTACTATCATTACTATAAAAATTGTAATTCTTACATAAATATAAACCATCTGACCATTTGTTTTTCATTTGTCATCATTTTCAAACTAGCATTTTGTCAAACTATTTTTTCATATCATTCGTCAAACTCTTTTTTCTTATTTCCGATTACACAAATTAATTTCCATATATTTTTTTTTGTTCAGTTCTTTAAACAATTATTACATTATACTCCGTATAATTCGTTCGTTTGCCAGTCTAGAAAGTGACCTTGCTATTACATGACTGGTTGAACATTATTTAATATACTAATTAGTATATTAAATTATACTAACATAAGATCCTCTAGGAATTGATTATGTTTTTATATCTTTGGAATAGCTTTCTTATTCTCCTGATTATATAATGGATCCACTCAACATTATTTAATTTACTAATTAGTATATTAAATTCGTATCAACCCTCGCTTCCTCCTCTATTCCTGACAATCCTCCAAGGCATCTGAAAAGAAGCTGGCCTCGAGATCTTTTAAGTTAGTATATTAAATTATACTAATATAAAATCCTCTAGGAGTTAATTACGTTTTTATACCTTTGGAATATCTTTCTTATTATCCTGATTGTATAAGGGATCCACTCTAAATAGATTATCGCCTCTTTGGGAGGTTCATTAATATGTGTTTTTTATTACTATACTAGTACAGTAAAGTACTTCTCCGTTATAACACATTTATTGTAATGGGCCAATTACTAGTCTGGCAAAAAATATTTTCTAGACCAGTTAAAATTTATATTAAATGATTAAAAAAAAAATCGACTAGTTTTACAAGAAAAAATCAACGAAAACGAGTAGTGTAAACTATTATTATAATTATTACTATATCATATTATTACTTATATCATAAGTATTAATGAATTAATTTAAATTAATGTGTTTTATAAATCAAACATACAAAAATGTGGGTATTTTAAAAGCGATCTAGAACAAATCTCAACTCGATTCCTACAAAAATGACACTTGTATGACGATTCCAAAATCAATCAACAACTTTGTTCAAGAAAAATAAATCTCACAATATCAGCCGTTTATTGCATATTCTTTAAACTAATTTTTAATATTCTACCACTTATTCGATAAAATTTCATATCGTGGGTAGCGGATGATCTATATGTATATATGGGTAGCGGAAAGGGAAATAAAAAAATGTATTAAAGGTCAGAATAAAGTCTCTGTCTTTTATTTTATTTCCTAAGGCTAGAGATGGAACGTGAGAAAAATTCCCATGGTTATATTGTTAGCTCAGGTGATGTTGGAAATATTAGATTTTCGTATTTACTGACCTGACTGTTCTTGGACACAAAAAAGAATTTTTAACTGGTGAAACTCACTAATTTACAAATTTATTTTTCAATCGTTTTCAATGATTTATGAAGTTTAATATATTATTGTAGTAATAAAAGGCCATAAGACAAAATAAACGGTTAACAATAAAAAAGTAAATAAATAAATATTACATTATATTGTAACGTTACAAAAACACGAAACATATGGTTTAGAATAGTTCTACACTTATTGTTAGAATGTACTAACAGATGGGAAAAATTGTCATACCACATGTTTGTAACTATGATAATCGAGTACCATCTACGCCGGCCCAGAAAGTTCGAGGCTCTTTTCTTGTCACTAAATATAAGGAGCGATGGACTGGAGAGTTAGTCTTGTTCTGAAGCTCAAGTTATATGGCTATTTCAAAATGATATCAAAATATCCAAATGATATAAATGATATTTTTGTAACCTGTATAAATATTTGTTTTCATAATTTGTGCGGCATTGAAAATTGTTATTTTCCTTTGAATAAAAATTGTTTATTCCACATAAGTGTTACAATTATAAAAGTTTAAAATAACTTCAGTAACCAGTAACCAGATAGTTATGTGGTAAATTAATTGAAAAAATTATCTAGAGACTAAATCACGAAAATTCAAACACATGACATTTATACTATTGAAAAAAAAACCAAATCCGAACACGGGACATTATCTTTGACTTACATTCCACATATGGATGACAAAGGATCTACTGTTAAAATAAAAACAATTGTTCTCAACAAAAGACTTAAACTTCTTAATTTAAATTTTCAATTCTTTGAAAAATGCCATCTCCGAAAACATCACAATTTTCAAAGAATATTTTAACGACTCATTACAAAATCACCCTAATATACTAATAAAGCTCCACCAGTTAAAGCCGTATTTTATTTTATCTTTTTTTTCTTCTAATGTAATCTTTTTTTTTTTTTTTTTTTATCGCTGGCCGTTATATTTGTTACTATCTGTATATCCCGGTTTCACCCGGGGAATTTCATTTTACGATCGATTTCGTAAAAAATCAATGTAAAGCGAAATCATAACGATTTTTATAACAATCAAGAATACACCCAGAGATTGGCTGAAGTTATGCAATTTTAATATTGACAGATGTTCGCACCTGGTAAGAAAGAACCACTGAGCGAAATTTGGAGAATCTTAGGACACACGCACGGTATGTATTTCTATAAAGAACAAACGAACAGAATTTCATCTTTATTTATATAGATTAATGATCTTTTTTTTCCTCTTTCTTTAATTTCCATTAATTTATTGGTTAATAAATTTTAACTATGTATATTGTAAGTGTGTTTTATTTTAAAGGAATTAGATTACGTCACAAAAATAATTACACCGTTAAGTGAAACATACCACATTTGATTACCGACAATTTAACTAATGTTTTATATATTCGTTAAGTCCCTTTGAATGGAATCTTAAAACTGACCTATTTTTAAATCTAAAATTTAATCTAAAAATGATATTTTTAAGATTGTACACAACAGAAAATAAAATTATACAAACATTTAACTAGGTCAAGATGATGGCACACCAAGGTCATCCACTCTTTCATTATAAATTTATCTGCGTTTAACATAAAAAATCTTTTTATTCCTAAGTAGAGAGAAAAAATTACGTAGACCTATAAAAAGAAAGATTATTCCAAAAAATAAAATAAATGAGGTATAAAAACTTCAGCAATCTCTCATTCCAAAAGCACAATGGTAACTATATTCCACACGAAGTCGCATAATTACACATTACATTACATTACGGAAAATTATATACGTTCTATTCTTTGAATGGTCTTTCATGAAACTGATACGGGATTGTTTAACGCGATTCACTATCTTACTCTTGATGATTAGGCCAAAGTAAGGGATGTCATTTTGTTTAGTCCATAAATAAAGTCATGGCATTCAACTGTTTATATTCATAACCTTATTATTAAAGATACTCTCAAATTCATATTTACATTACTCGAAAAAAATATTTAATTTGAAAATAATTAGTTGGTTAGGAGTGGGTTGACAGAATCGTTAGGTAGATATTTTCTTAAGTAAGTAACAGACACTTAATTATTCCCTCCACAAAGCAGATTATATATTAATAGGGGGAAATTACAGAACAAAGGGAAATGTTTATAGGGTATAGCGGAAATGCTCCGAGGATTTCAAAGCATTTGTTGATTTAACAGGATGAAGGTTTCAGGGATAGCCTCTCCCCTGAGAAAACAACCCGCAATTATTTTTCCTTTTTTTAACTTTATTTTCCTATTTCAATCATTCCTTCCCTTCAACTAAATTCAAACACTAGACTCGAGTCCTCAAAACTTCAATTGTGGAATCGCTTTCAAAATACAATACTCCGTGGCTTTAATTAGGCGACTTAATAGCGGAATGATTTATAAAAAAAAATCAAGATTAATCTAATTTATTTTTTCGGATATTCATAGAAAATTCATGCAGAGTGTCATAAACAATCAGGTATCTTCATCATTTTGGTCATAAGTTCATTTTGTATTACTATTATTATAAATACTTTATTCTTAAAATGTTCATTTCATAAGAGATTGAAATCCTTTAAGGGCATATTGTAATGTTTAAATAAATTAGAAGATCTTTATTCAAATCTTGCACAGTGCATTACTATCAAGTCATTAGATAAATGCTGTTAAAAATATACCTAATGATTATTTGTTGTTTTTAGTTTTTTCGTATTCCAATTATTTTAACTAATGTTATTCTCAAGTTAACATCAAAAATTATTTAGAATATATATAATAACAATATATACATTGTTTAAAGTATCTAATACTTATTATGATCGATCGTTACCGAATATTCCACATTTTGCTCACTTTTATCCAATTTTTTCTTGCTCTGTTAAATCAGTAATATCAACATTTTTATTTGCGTTGTCATTTTACTTTTATAAACATCTTTCATTACTTGTTTAAGTTCTATAATTGAATTCAGACTGTTAAATACTCCTTTTTGATGGGAGTAATGTGTCGTAAAATTATTCAATCAAAAATAAATACATTTTCGATTATTTTCATTTTTATTATTTTCCTAATTTTATATTTATATATATGACTCCCACTGTAGCATCGTCCGATTAGCCTAAGCAGCATAAAAATGGACGTTAAACAAAACAAACAAACAAACATATATATGTTGTGTAATTATTGAGGTTCAGTCAATAATAAACAAATATATTGTGGCTACGTTTCGAGACTATATTGTTATCTTAATCAGGGATATTGCTGTATAAACCAAATGGTTGTATAGAGACTAAATAACTATATTACTCTAATGCAAAACAGCAAGTTCAGACCTGAATCTATATATGAACCACATATATTGGATTATCACAGTTCAGTCCTGAACCCTGAAAACCGTATATCAACCTATATGGTTAATAAACATCCATCAGCAGCATTAACATTATTATGAGAACAATATAGTCTCGAAACGTCGCCTTAACATAGTTGATTATTATTGACAGAACCCCGAGAACCCTGTTATAATATTTAATATCAATAGTCAAGAAAATATATCCGATGTATAATGTTTTTTCCTTTAACTCAATAATTTTTACGCTGCAGTCAAAAATATATATCGTAACCCCGGAGAAAACACAAAGACCATTGTTTTCATTCAATGAATTTAACAGTATGGATTTAAATATACTCATCTTTACAGGGACATCTTTATGAACATTTTCCACGTTGTCATTGACGTTGATAAGTAATTGGAAGTATTTTCATTGCATTTATATCCCGGTGTTATCATTTAGTGTTAAATTTAATTCAGTATCTGCAGTTAAGACAAAATTAGAAAATATTTTTTTATTTGTTTCGAATTTGAAGATTTTTAAAACATCTATAATTTTTCTTAGCACTTTACAAGGTTCGCGATCTACTGAATGTTTAAATTTATTCACATCAAGGTGTCCCCCAAAGCGTAAATTTTTTTTTTTCCACGTTAATTAGACTCACCCAAAATCTAATCATTGTTATAGTACATATATGCTGAAGAGGGGTACATCAAATCCACAAAACGTCCACATAATTATTATTAATTTTTTTTTTAAATAATTACAATTATTTTTTTTTTCAATATTCTAAAATTTTAATTTATTTTAATGTAAACGTTCCAAAAAAAATGACTAGAACTAAAAATTTTCATTTCAGCCTTATTAATATATGTATATACAGATCCGTACCAAATAAATTCTATTTTTAATGGAATGTAAAAATAGAACATAAATAACACTATTCAAAAATTCGTTTTTTGGTACAAAGTCTATTTGCCAATTACAAACATTAAAAATTGAGCGTTCAATTAAAGAAACCTAACGCTAGAGATTTTAATATTTTATCTATTTTTATTGTAATAATTATTATAAAATAATAATTTTGGAACTAAAAATATAAATTAACTAAATATATTTTAATAGCTAAATAAATATAGCAATTCGAAGTCATAGCTCGGTGATGGTTATATTAAATTCTTGACATAGCGTCAATGACGTTAAATTGTACGTACCAATGTTAAGAGCTAGGGACTGCGTCGTACCCCGTCGGCTGCCGGAGACCAACTGAGGAAGCTCCGCGCATGTGAGCCGCATTGCGCATCAGGAAGCTCCCGGCCTCCTGAGGAGCTCATGTTCTGGGGGTCCTGGAATCCTGGACAAGTAGCCGGGCCTGGGGACCCTTAGGAGACCGATGCTGCGTAGGAGGGAATCTTCTTCGGGAGCGAGGAGAATCAAAGGAGGCTTATGGTCTGTTCATCGGATTTGGCCGATGGAATATTATATGATTACGTCAACGGAGGTAGTTGTGTGGCTTTCACTAAGCTAGCTATTTCAGAAAACAGTTATGTCTCATATCTTCAACAATGTTACCAAAAAACATTTGGCTATCAACCATGCAAATTTTAATCTTCGCTTGACTATAGAAGGTTTTAGAAGTCGACAAAAACTTCGTAATTACCAGAACGTTGGGGGTTCAGAATGTTTCAACACCAATCTTATTCTTTTTATTCATTTATTCTTTAAAGCAATTCGAGTTTTTGGAGCGGTGCGTTATGCCAAGCAACCCATAGTTGCAATAAGAACAATATATTTTTCATTCGCTGTACAGACAGCCTGGTCTTCTTTTTTTCATTATATCAAAACGATGTGCTCTTCATCGATTCCTCATTCCGGCAGCCTTCCATAATTCTTCTTCAAAGAGAGTAAGGGTTTTTCTCTTTGGTCAAGCATGGAAGATAGTTCTCTGCCAGGACGTAAGTCCTTTCTCTCTCAGGAGTCTGATCCTCAGTGCCTTATAGGCGGTTCAGAGCATACAATATGCTCAGCAGTCTCTGGATCCCAAAACTTGGACCAAGAGGATCGATATTTGAGCCTTTCAGTTGATACAATGGACTAACTCCAATTTCAGGAAAGTGCTTTTAATAATATTTCTCGTTGGAAAATTTTTCATAGAGAAATATTATTAAAAATGTTTTACTGAAAATATTGAAATTGGAGTTATTGATTCTTGAAACGCCACGTCAGAAACGTCTGAGACCCAGCAATCTGGAAGGGCTCATTTTGCTTCTAATCGGGATCCTACAGAGGGAAAGATTTCATTAGGGTAGCCAGGAGGGGTCAACCAACGCCAGTTCCATAGTTCTAACGTATCCTTCACGAGGATTCTGGGTCACATCTTAGGAATTCAGGATGTATTTTAGAATACATATAAATTCACTTTATACCGAAAAAAGTTCCGTATTTAGTTTAAAAAAACTAATGTGCCACTCTAGGCGAATTTAAAGAATATTCTTAAACATAAAATATATTGAGGATATATTTGTATAATATATGTCTCACCAGCCGTCAATACAAAACAGGCGGTACTGTGAATACGCGTTGCCCTTGAAAACCTGATGTTAGTGTTAGTGCCCTAGGATCTTTTCACAACTCAACATTTATCTACCGCCCTCACCCCTGGCCGATAAAAACCGCGTATAGCCGAAGGTACGGAAGGGAAAATACAAAAGAAAAAATCTGCTGCGATGCGCGCAAAACACAACTTTCACTTACCAATCTACTCAGTGTAGAAATCGACATGATTTGATAACTATGTAAAGGTCATTTACCAACTTCACAGAAAATAGTGTCTTCCACAGTTATTTACTTCTATTTTCTCATAGCGCCTTAGTACTTTTTGATTCATAATTCTTTATCTCTTTTTTAAAGTGCTCAAGTAATCATAATTTTATCAAGAGTCAAGTTTTCTTTTTACTGACTTTCGTAAACATATCGTGCATGAGATTCGATAGTAGGGGTGTAAACCACCTTATATTTCATTCTGAAATCTATTATGGAACTAAAGTTTGTAAAAAAATATAATTATTAAATATTATCTTATACCAGTTTGTGATACTGTTCATTAGACATCTTACCCACGGATATGCTAGGATAGCAGACAAGAGACTTGATTTTCATATTAATACTACACACACACACATATATATATATATATATATATATATATATATATATATATATATATATATATATATGAAATAAAAGAACGCTTATTACATAAGCAACAGAAAATCTTGTTCTTTTTATAAAGCTTTCAATAAATCATTTTAAGTATATAATATAAAATTTTTAGTGAGATATTAACATATAAATAAATTATGAAAGTTGATTCCTTAAGAATCGAAACTTGGTAGTGAACGAATTCCGAAAAGATTAATAAGCGCGGTTCCAAATGGGAAAGGTCCGAGAGGCAGGCCGAGTCGAAGATGGGAGGATTGCGTTAAGGCTGACTGTCGAAGTTGGGTCTGGATGGCGGTTGGTGGATAAAGGTGAGCAGGGAGCGAGTTGTGTTGTCGGTATCGAACCTTCGGGTTCACTAAGATTTCATAATTATTATTTTTATTATCGATTCCTTAAGAATAAGTAAGAAAAAAAAAAAACAGAAAACTTATCGGTCAAAAAGGCAATAGAAATTATCTTTAATTGCTCTTAATCGTAAAATCGCGATAATTTTAGAGGCTTGAGTACGAATAAAATTAATTCCTGAGGAAAAAGGGAGGGTTTTTTTAGAACCCTACAGACCAATCCTCGTTTTATGACTGGCCGTAATGAGTTACTACTGATATTATACTTGATTTCCCTTTTAAGGGCGTGATTTCAAAGATATAAAAAAAAAGAAAAAATGGGGCAGAGTAAATATTTGATAGCATTTATTTAGAAAATATTAATACATTTTTTATCAATTTATTTTTAATTAATATGGTAAACTTTATTCAAAATATTTGGAAATATACTGTTTTTCAAAATAATAATAATAAAAATATTATACTGTTTTTATTAATTCGAGGAACGTCTTATTAAAATATTTATTTTAATATTTTTAAGTGGAAATAATTAACTACTTTCTTATACATCCTCTATTCATTACGAAATTTTCACATGTCTAAATCTCTTTCTCATAACTGTTACTGAGATTAATTTAAAATATTTTTTCAATATATCAGTAGTGCATCGTCATTAGTTTACATTATCTTGCCATTCGTTTAATAAGCTTATCATCAAACCACAGCCAATTTTATTTTATATATATTTGTATCTGTTTATCACTGTTCTATTAGTATACCTGACTGTGCAATTACAATAATGAGAGATCTGCTAATTAGACGCAGCCGTGGTTCAAGACTCGTCTTCATCCCGTTTTATTTAATTTTTAATGTTCGTGTATAGGATTTGAAAAAAAAAAACAGATCAGAAAGCTTGATGACAGTAAACTAACTAAGGGGAACGTGAATGTAGCAGTGCTTATATCAAGCAATTATACTCACCTCAAAGAAACCCCAACAAACATTTGTTATACCCTCCAACACAGCAGACAGACTTGGCACTCCCCCAGCACTGAGAAGAGAGTGGATTACGCATTTTGTTTGCAAGGAGTATGTCAGTCTACTGAGTTCATTGCAAGAGCATATTGTATACTACAGCGTTAATTTACTTAGAATATGAAACAATTAAAACAATGTTGAACATATATTTCATTAGATGGCTTCAAATCGCATGATAATTGTGCTATTCCTAGCAATAATAATATTACAATAACGCAACACACAATATTTTTATTTTATTTTTTTAACATTTAATCTGTATTCGCATCTGTTAATATAATAATAACAATCAGTGAATTTGCTGAAATTATATTAATAACAATGGCAGGAGAGGCATGAGGGGAGCATTACCCAGCGGCATCTCCTACTGGCTTGAATGTTACTAGGTTTGAAAACTCGACAAGCTGGTCCCTCCTCCAGCTCCTCTTTAGCCTTCTTTGGGCGTTACCTGGCACGTCTGTTGTGGTCATGTTATTAATGAGTGAGGTGGGGTGTCATGGAATCTTTTCTAATGGATTAGTATGTGTTCGTTGACAGTCGGCATGTGTAGGTCGGTGTATAAGGTAATGCTGCTGACATACCATGGTGCATTAGCGATTGTTCTGAATGTTTTTGCCAAAAAGATTTGTAGTTTGTTGATATGTATCTTTTTTGCTGCCCCGTATATCTATGCGTCGGTCCTAATGGGTTTCAGTAAGTACTAGTAGGTGTTCAATTTCTGTCTTAGTTTTAGTTCTGAATGTTTTGAAAGAGGTGAGTAAAGAAGTTTTAATTAATCTTTGGTTTAGAGTGTTCCTTTTTTTCTTAATATATGGACCCCTTGTCATTCTTCGATTTAATGTCAAACCAAGCTAGTGTACTGTGGTTTCTGAGTATTGTCAAGGAAAGCAGGAGGACGCGTTTCACGTCGAAAAAATGTACTATTCGTTTAAAAATAGACAACCGAATGAATACTAAGTAATTTGATTATTTTTTAATTTTTTCAAAATATTTGATTGTCACCAAGTATTACAAATACTTTTTCATTTTTCGATAAATGGGGTGGTCTTAGAGTTCTGTTTGCTATCGTGCCCGTCTTCCTCCAATTCCCTGTCTTTCAAACTCCTCCTCCGTCATCAAGCTTCTTCTTAGGCGACGTTTCATCTTTGAGCAATTTAAATTACGGACCAACTCAGAGTTCGGAAAACCCCAAACTGTCAGTTAGCATACTTACTACCTTCTAATCATTTCTCTACCGTACTTTATTATATCCAGGATTTGAATTTAACCCTTATTTTCTTGGAAATAGAATAAATGTCAAATCCGGACTTTTATAGTTTTAAAAAATAAATGGAAATCACAAGATGACTTAGGTATTTGGGGCCAGAAAATAAAAGTCGCGATATGATCTTTATCACAATAATACCTAATATAAGAGTTTGAGCTTGATTTCCATTATTCAAAAATTAATTTATAAGTTTTTTTATTCAGATTTCTCCAATATTGGTATACATTATTTAGTTAACCATTATTTTTGCAAACCTTACATCGTTCTTAACATCGATAATTAACTTATCACAGATGCTGATATTGAAAATAATATAGATTTAAAATCTCAGGCTCGATTTTTATCTTACAACTTATCCGATATTAACCATATTGAGGTTGACTTCTAGGTTAATTAGGGTGCTTACTATGAAAATTATGTAGATTTTTCGATTACGCGCTCATGTGTCGATTTATTTTAACTTATACTATATAAACGATATTGGGGTCCGGTTATAGGTTAATTAGGGTGCAGATGTTGACAATATTGAGGTCGAATTCTAGTTTAACTCATTAAACACCCTCAGGTGCTGATTATGAAAATTATATTTATTTTTGGATTATGCGCTAAGGTTATAAAAATAATGGATTATAATATTATATAATAATAAAATCGGCTTATCAGGACCCGAAAGGCGTGGTTAGATTGAATGGAAGAAAGTCTGCTCCGTTCAGATTTTGCAAAGGGGTTAAGCAAGGAGATAGCCTCAGTCCACTTCTGTTTAACATTGTCATGGACGAGGTGTTGAAGGTATGCAAGCGAAGAACACCCAGAGCAATCGTTGGGTATTGGAATATGCTACCTGTCCAGGCCCAATGCTTTGTTTATGCAGACGACATTGTGGTAATAGCAGACAATGTGAATTCTCTCCAAGTTGGAGTGGAGGAGTGGTCTGAGGAGCTTAAGAGAAGAGGACTCGCCATAAATCCTGGTAAAAGCAAGGTTATGCAGGTAGGACGAGAGGAGGTGGAGCTCAGGATTGTGTGTGAAGGACACCAACTGGAGCAAGTTGATATTTATGAATATCTGGGGACTCTCTTCAGTCGAGATGGGAAGCTAGACCAGGAAGTTATGCATCGAGTGCGTAAAGCTAACCAGGTCTTCTTCCAAATCTCCAGAACACTGGTTGGCAAGCAAGAGGTGAGCAAAGAGGCGAAGCTCCGCATCTTTAAATCTGTATTTCTCCCGGTCCTGCTATATGGTGCTGAGAGCTGGGTACTCTTGGACAAGAATGCCTCACGAGTGACGTCAGCAGAAATGAGGTATCTCAGAAGAGTTGCTGGGAAGACGAGACGAGACTGCGTGAGGAACAGCACAATCAGAGATACTCTTGGAGTTCGACATATAAGAGATGTCATAGAGGAACGCCAGCTCAAGTGGTTTGGGCATGTCTGCAGGATGGGGGACGAGCGTAGAGCAAGGTGGCTAATGGAGGCCAGACCAAGGGGGCAGCGACCGGTTGGACGCCCAAGAATTTCATATAATAGTTATATGGACAGACTCGGTCGAGAGCGGGGATCGACCCTAGAGGAGATGAAAAGGAAGGCCCAGGACAGGGACACTTACAGGAAGTGGACCGAGGCTACTCCACGCTTAACAGCACTAAGGAGATAGAGAAAGAAGAAGAAGATAATAATATTATAAAATAATATTGGTTTAAGCGGTATAAATATACATCGCGTAAGTTGTATTAAATTGATACCTGAGCGCGTAACCGAAAATTCTATATCATTTTCATAATCAACAACCTAATTAAACTAGAAGTCGACCTCAATATTGTTAATATCGGATAAGCTGCAATCTAACAATCGATACCTAAGCGAACCTGAGATTGTAAATCGATATTATTTTTATTATCAGAATCCTTGATAAGCTAATAATCGATCATAAGATCGATATAAGGTAATTTATTGCACCCTATAATATATCCTGTAAGGGATTCTGATAGGTTTCACTCAATAAATAACTCAAATTACAAAGAAAAAATAAACCTTTAATAAACAAATAAAAGAACTATTTACAAAAAAACTTTGCTGAGCTAAAAAATAATATTTACAAAACTAAATCTACAAAAACTACTCTACCAAGCTTAAACAAAAATATCTGTACAAAGCATAACTTAAGAGGAAGCAAACATGCATAGAGGAAATAAACAAAATAATAATTGACTACTTGCAAGCAGCTGGGCATTAATAATTACAATATTTCATTGATTAATGCACAATACAAAAGCTAGTAGCATGCAGTGATAATGTAACCTCTCTCTACTACTCTATGGCCAGATAGCAGTCCAAAGAGGTAGGACAGCCCTCATTGGCCAAAGAGCCATTACAATCCAAAAAAAAATGTATACCAATATGGTGAAATCCGAAAAGACATATATGGTGAAATCCGAAGATATATTTATTTTTAAATAATTAAAATAAAGCTCAGACTCAGACATAAACCTTAATAATAATAAAAAAATAATAAAGCACAGACTATTAGATATCATTGTGATAAAGATCTTATCAGGACTTTTATTTTCTGGTCCTAAATATAAAAGTCTTGGTGTGATTTCTTTTATTTATTACAACTATAAAAGTCTGGATTTGACTTTTATTCTATTTCCGAATAAATATGAGTTAATTTCAAACCATGATTATATCTTATTTATAAAATATTTGTTCACTCTTATGGCATCATCAGAGATACATTATACATTGGAATTGTACAATATACAGGAAGGAAGAAAGGGCACAGTTTAACCTTCACATGCACAGTATTTTACCTTCAAGTAAAATTAGAAAAAGAAAAAAAATTAGAAGAAATAGAGGAAGTTAGATTAAAAAATCGTTTAATTTTAATCCCAGAAGGTGCCTTATAAAACTTTACTGAATGATGATGAAATACACTTCACTGGATTTGGAGCAGCTCGAGTTCACAATTTTCTGACTTTCCAATAAAAATACGCCATTGCACGTGGATTCGAGCTTTACTCATAAGCAAACATCCTATTTCTAAATAAATCGTAGTCATTCTTTTTTTTTTTTGCATTATTGAAAAAGAAATAATACGCCCTGCCACACTAGAGGGTTTTTAGAAATGTAGAACTTGAATTTGGTTGGAATTTTTAAAGATGTATATTTGGAAGAATAGGAAGAGGGTTTAAGGGACAAGGGCTCTGAGCTAAAAAAGTAGTCCAGCGTGCCGTACCCAGTGAAAAGCTTGTACTATATCCAAAAACTTTTCTCTCTAAAATGTTATTTAAATTATCTAATGGAATGAACATTGAGGTAAATAAACATTATCAGAATAAACATTGATATACCCAGGGTACATGTTATAATCAATATATATTATAAAGCAAAGTGTATAATGTGCGTGCCGAAAAGGCTCAAAACCGACTCCACGTGGGATTAAGTAAGTTATGTCAGCGTGTTGCTATATAACCCCTAATGAAGGTTTCTGTTTTTCTCTTAAGGGAGTAAAATTGAAGAGAAAAGGACTGGAATTGTAAGCCTTTCGCACCATTTAATTAGCATCTCTGAGATTGAGATACGAGTTTATGAATGAAAAATTTAGTTCGAGCTCCAGGCTACCAGGAAGCGCTAGGGTGCGTTTCACTCGATGTTTATTGTTCATTCATTCCGTTCAATTTGTAATGGTTATGTATTTGTTCAGCTGTTCTTTTTAAATAACTAAAATATCAAGCGAAAATAATTAGTTTCCCCTTTTCTTTCAAAATAAAATAATGATTTTACATATCAATTAGAAAACCGACTGGATACCTTACAAAATTAATTTTCTCATAAGAAGGTTAATTGATTAACACATTATATTTAATCAATATATAATATATACGTAAGTAAATTTAATGCATATGAGTGAACATTTTTTAGTAGTACAGTGAGCGAATAAAACAGACATAAAACAAAAAAGGAGAGCTGAATTGACTGATTATAAATCGAAAATAAAATGTTTGAAGTGTTCTTATTGTATGTAATTATGAAAAATTGTTTTATTACTATGTATGATGAGCATTCCAGTTGACAAAATGGCTAACTCCAATTACAGCATTTTTCAATAAGATTTTATCACCCCTCATAGTTCAGGATAAAAAGAAATATGATGAATAAATTTTGCCCTCATGATATTTTGGTTTTCACTTTGTAATAGTAGGTGCAGTGTCCGGCCAAATAACGGGAGGGGGGGGATATCTTATGGGAGATTGAACTGGAAGAAAGGTCTTAAAAAAAACGTTTCTATGAATCTTCGGTAGTTTTTAAACTTCTGGATCTAATAGGACCATCACAGTAGTCGGGGCTTAAGTTGTAATCGAAATATAGTTTTTTAAATAATATATTTTTCAACCATAATCTAATAACTTATTATCTGCTGACTGCTTGGAATGGGCTTATAGAATTCAGAATCACAGAAACCATCAAAAACGATGCATGACTCGACAAAGTTGCAGCAAAATTAATTGTTCATTCATTTTCAACCCCCTATAAAGTATATAGGGTTCCTTATTTGGGCGGACTCTGCAGATATCGAATCTTAATATTGATACCATGTTAAAAGTTTCAAGAAAGTGCTAATTTTGTTCTATATTTCCTTTAATTTTAAAGTTTTTCTGTTATTAAAACTACCGGAGCGAAGCCAGGCACCCTAGCTAGTATAAAAAAAAATATTAGATGTAATAAATGATTGTAACCTTTTCCATACATTGTGTTGTACATTTACATTATATATCTTACAGCTTAATGATGCTAACAACCCATTATGGTTTTAGCATGCAATCTGTTTTTATTTCATCAGATATCCTAGTGAGCTGAATGAAAATTTGGGTCAAGGCCATGTTTATCTAGGGCCCAAGGAATGGTATGGTAATCATTCGCTCAAACTGTTTTAATGGTTTTATCTCTCATTAGGCTAATTAGGTTACAAACAATTAGCATCCTCGTATTAGGATCCTCTCTAAATTGAGTCATAATGTTGCGACATGTTGTTAAGTCTGTAATTTTGACAAGAAAACGAATCTATCTGCACATCAGAAGCGCTAAGTTAAAGCTTTACTATTAAAATTATTTAGCAATAGTTAGACTGTACAATGTTTTTATTTAATTAATGTAATGCACTCCAAAACAGTCCATATATTTTCCACACCTTACTTAACTACAATAGGAGCTTTCGGCGCCTTTTGTAGATGAATATGGCGCAAAGCTCCTATAGTAGATATGCCAGGTTTGGAAAATATATGGACTGTTTTGGAGTGTATAACTTGAATTATATTAAAATTATTTAAGAATAAATAAATATAAAATTAACACATGCTGTTTTAATAACTTATATTAATGATTAATCCAATCAAATCTATAAATAAAAAAATACAGTCCTGAATATTTCACATAAAAGCCAAGGGTACGTACTTTCTAATTAAAGATTCAGAAACCATCAGATTTTTTTTTAAGAGGATGGAATACGAAATTTGAAAAAAATTCAAAATTTCTTGTCGTATTAATTGTTTCGAAAGTTATACGTATAATTATTCAATTAGGTCGGTGCTTTGATCAAAGAAGAAGAAATAAAGAAATAAGATTATTATTTGTCAAAGTTTTGACCCACATTGTCAGGTGCTGATTGTATAGGGTTAAGTGTCTTTAATGGTGGGCTCACACAACTTACAGTGTGTTTCCAAACATTGCAAATTTTTCTTTTTAATTCAATCTTTTTGACTGACTCCCTATCCATCTAGTACTTGCAACATCAACTATATTTATAATTATAAATTACTATACTTTTGGGCAGTTACATATTCTCCTAAAACAGGCCCGCTCTCAGAAAACAATTTCTGAGGGGGGTATATACAAGGGTATATATATATATATATGTATATGTATATATGTTGTGAAAACCACGTTCATATAGCAAAAACACAGTACACTTATTTATGTATAAAAGAAAGGGAATTCATTAAATCATAAACATATATTACGCATACGTTATTCTAGATTTTTATTAAGAATTCGATGTGTAAATTTATTACACTAGTCATTTTTTTAAATTTTGGGCAAATGATCCCTCATATCTCCTCCCCCCATCCTGGTACCACCCCTCTCTAAAAAAAATTTACTTTATTTAGCTATCTCCTCGGATAAATTAAGGACTTCAAAAATTACCGGTTGGTTTTATTTCTAATATCTCATGCCAATTATCTGTCAGAGGATTTGAAAATATCCTGTAATAATTATTTGAGCAATAAAACTCCTCTGGGATTGAGGCTGGCTATACGCTGGGGTACAGTTGAGCCTGATGGTAGCCAGCGTTGGATTAATCTTAAGAGCAAACATACTTACCCATTATCTTAGCAACAGATCAAAACAATGGGTTATCCTGGCTAAATGGAGAGAGAGGGGTTTGCGTTTCCCTTGTTAACTCGAAGGAGGGTGCGCGGGGTGGGGTAAGATGAACTCAGAGCAGTAAGGGAAGGGTCTGGAGTTAATAGGGAGGAGATTGTGTCCTGGGATATCTCCCCAACTGGAGAATGTGTGTTGCTTCTCTGGGGGAATTCGATATGGCTTTACTGCGAAATACTCAGATATATCCTTCATATTTCTGCCTTGAATATTTTTCCTTTTCCCTTCCTACCTCATATTTTCTGATGCAATGATTTTTTGCAACCTCCACCGAAAATTTAATTCGAATGGAATAAATTAGGCCTTAGGATCAAGCCTTATAACAATAGGGCAAATATTTAAATTTTACTCTTTTTTTTTAGTTTCTGGCTTATAATTATATAAAATATAACATAATTATATAATGTGCATAATATAGGCATAGAAATAATATAAATACAATTTTAAGCAGCTCCATAGCCGATGATTCTGTTGGAGTTTTAAATACTTTTGGATTTTGAAGGGTCTTAAACATTAATCCGGCCCGGCCCCAAATGATGAAGCTCTCCACTGAACAGTCGATTTTTAGATTTTTTCGGTATATATCGTGAATGGGACATTTGGGCACTGTTACTTTACCTAATCTGATGTTTGAGATATTATTTTATTCACGATTCTATTTTTCTTACTGATCGTAGATTACAAAATTCATTATCTACAGTATCTAATAATTACTGATAATAGTTTTCTTTGTAAGATAAAATAAGCCTAAACTGTCCTAAGTTCTTGTACTATATTAGTGTACAAAGTATGTAAATCATTGTGTTTCTGAATGATGGAAACAATCAATTGAATATCAGGGAAACAAGCATTAGGACTTGATTCCAATTATTCGTGCTCAAAACAGCCTTCTTCAATACTCGCACGATTAATTCGTATTATTGCTGTAGTTGTTAATAGTAGAATTACAAACTTTTACTCAAATTAGTTAGATAGTTAGTTATTGTGACGTTGGCGCGTCCAGATCTCCTCAATCAAGTCTCAGTCTTGTGTTGCTCTAATTCAGTTGCGGACTTCCAACTTCCTTACAACCGCAGCACACAATCGATCAATCGAAGCCACTGCCGGGTTTACTAACCCATATGATCTTAATTAATTTTTATTGACTACAGTTAATAGTAAACTTCTTTGTTTCTGCTGTCAATTCCATGCGTATATTTTTATTTCTGTATATCCGCGACCACAAGATTGCTAAAAGGAGCTTTTGCTCTGTTCTTCGACTTGAAAATAAATGAGATGTCCACTTTGTACAAACGACGACACCTCACGAACATTCGATACAGTATTACCACCCGCACAGGAGCAACCCAGTGGGACAATATGCACACGCCATGTTGATATTATCCTTGTATCCAAGAATATGCCGCACCAAGTATTTATTGATAATATAATGAATCATACATTTCTTTTCTGGTAAAAAAAAAAAAAACAGGTAAAAAATACCAACTACTTAGCAGGTGAATATGGTCTAAGTTTTTAGAGGGGGGATTCATTATTATTATTTATATGCTTTATCAAAGTAAAAAGAAGTTAAAAGATACAACTTGTAAATTGATTGACTTTCAACTTACATCTGTAAACATTTCATATGCCATCCATTAAAATTCTTCTATATACATATTTGTAGCTCGGGGGTAAACCTGGGTAGATAATGTTTTTCGTTTCTTTACAAATGATTCATTGGGATATTATGGGGGAAGACGGAAAAAGTGATATTTTGTTCTTGCCCATTGAATGTGGTTGTTTTTTTTTTTTGTTTTTTTTGTAGTGATAAATCAGGACACCATACTCAGGCCGACTCCACTAACTTATTTATGCCTAGCCTTCAAATTTCACAACACATTTTGAAAACTCTACACAATTGTAATTCCTGTTACATTGTGAAAAACAAAAATCTCGCCAAAGACCGGATCCACCAACACAAATATTCCGTTTACTCTCGCAACTGACCTGCTTCAAAAGCTTTCAGAACACTCCTTGTCTTCATGGGCGGATCCAGGGGGGAGGGTCACCTCCCGTCCAATGTTTTGGTTATTTTTTATTTTTAAATCAATTGTTTGTATTTTTAAACAAACAATGTAAGTAGGTAGTTACTATGCCCTAAACATAATACTTTTGGTTGTTTAGGTAGTAGTATATCCATTGATACAAGGTTCTAAACTCATACAGAAAATGGTGCTTTCTGTCACGTGATTATGAGACAGGGGTTCAGACCCCCCACCAAATTTCGTGCTAAATCGGTCCCTGCTTATCTCTCAACCACTCGATTGATTTTGGAAAAACATTCATCCCTGTCCAATCACGACATACCACTTATCTTAGAAAGTATTTCATTAGCCTTGAACAAAATCACATTAATCAAAGACTGACAAATAAAATTTATTCACAGCCTATTCTTAATAAATATATATATTATTTATTATTATTATTATTATTATTATTTATTATTATTTTATATATAAATGTATGTATTATTTATTTTTTACCGGGTTATTTTATTATTTATTTATACCAGTTTTGACACACTTTTGTATTTAAAATATCCCTATCAATAAATCCACTTCGATGGCTTTACCAATAAAAAAGTGGTATTTTGTAATACCACATTCCGTGTCTAACTATATTTGTTCAAAAATGTCATTATTAAGGGCCTTTAAAGGTCACTATTAAGATCCAGAAATGTTATTTTTTAAAGAGATACGATAGACAATTTTCAATAGATCTTCGTATACTGAACTCTCGACGATCAACGCGCGTATTTATGCATAAATATAATTAAAAAAAAAAAAAAAGATATATATATATATATATATATATATATATATATATATATATATATATACAGTGTGGCATGCTACTCGTGCGACAAACTTCACCAGTAGATTCTCCACCATAAAATGAATAAAAAAGTTCATATTGACCATGCTCCGATTCTCAACCATTTCGGAATAATTTAGCTTTTTATCGATTTTGAAAGATATCACGACCTGGCATCGGAAAACCGTGATATCTTTAAATTTGAACATTTCTCCGAAAAGCTGATAGCACCGTTGAAATCTACATTAATTGTTCAATAAAAAAATGGCCATTTCGAAATTTTTGGTCCAATTTTTTGTGTTTTATTTCAGTCAGAACAATAAAATAAGTGAAAAATTTTATAAATCGGAAAGTGTTTAACATTATCCAGAGTTTCTAATTTAAGTTTCAGAATGCAGCAAATTTGAGGGGAAATACCTCATTTAATAACGCTTCTAACGCACCCTTCATTTTTTAATTTGGTCTTTTTAAGACCAAGATATGGATGACAAAAAGAGAAAAAATGATGGTTCAAGGATTGTTAATGTTTGAGAATTTACATTTTAAATTTGAAAAAACTAATACCACTCACCAATATCTTTAAAATAAATTTATTATTAATCATTTTATTAATGTTCAAATTGGAAGCCGTTGTCTGCAATACACAAACGTGCCCGTTTTCTAATACTCCCAATTGTAATACCAAAAGTGATAAAACGTCGAAGTTTTTTAGCAGCGGCGAAGATCCTTGCTCTCAAATTGTCCGTTTGTCACTTCAGTGCGATAGACCAGTTCCTTGAGATATCCACAGACGAAATATTCCATGGGGCTGAGATCAGGAGATCTTGCTGGCCATAGAACTGTCCCACCACGACCGATCCACGTTTCGAATGTTCTGTTCAAATACGCCTGAACTATTCTAGAGGAGTTAGGAGACGCACCATCGTGCTGAAAAATTATGTTTCTCCTCAATTGTAAAAAAAGGTCCGTAAAACTTCGACGTTTTCTCACTTTTGGTGTGACAGTTGGGAGTATTAGAAAACGGGCACGTTTGTGTATTGCAGAGAACGGCTTCCAATTTGAACATTAATAAAATAATTAATAATAAATTTATTTTAAAGATAATGGTGAGTGGTATTAGTTTTGTTTCAAATTTAAAATGTAAATTCTCAAAGATTAACAATCCTTGAACCATCATTTTTACTCTTTCTGTCATCCATATCTTGGTCTTAGGAAGACCAAATTAAAAAAATGAAGGGTGCGTTAGAAGCGTTATTAAACGAGGTATTTTCCCTCAAATTTGCTGCCTTTTGAAACTTAAATTAGAAACTCTGGATTACGTTAAACACTTTCCGATTTATAAAATTTTTCACTTATTTTATTGTTCTGGCTGAAATAAAACACAAAAAAGTTGGACCAAAAATTTTGAAATGGCCATTTTATTATTGAACAATTAATGTAGATTTCAACGGTGCTATCAGCTTTTCGAAGAAATTTTCAGATTTACAGGTATCACGGTTTTCCGATGCCAGGTCGTGATATCTTTCAAAATCGATAAAAAGCTAAATTATTCCGAAATGGTTGAGAATCGGACCATGGTCAATATGAACTTTTTTATTCATTTTATGGTGGAGAATCTACTGGTGAAGTTTGTCGCACGAGTAGCATGTCACCCTTTATATATATTTTTTTTTTAACTAAAACTTTTGTTACAATTTGCATCGTATTGGTTGACGACAGTGGATAACTATGGACAATATTTTGAATGATAATTTTGTAATATGAAGTTGAATAGCATCAATTTTTTTTAAATATCATTATAATAACATAGACTAAACAGAGATACTAAAATACAACATGCTTTAAAATTGAAAGCATTGTATTTATTAACTCAATTTTAGCTTTATTAGATATAACTATAATATTTCACAATTATCAACAAATATTTCAACCATTCAAATCCATCCTTATGTACTCTTAAATGTATCTTTTATTTATTTTTTTTTCATTTTTATGAAAGTTATTTTATTATTCATGGCGACCGGACCTAGAGATATCTAAGTCGGATCAATCCTGGCCACACCTTCCTCTCATATCAAAATTTCAGTTCCTTCCACTCCGCTGCACACTTCATTATTTACCCTCTTTAATTATTCTCTTATCATACTTCAGCTTCAGTAACATAAAAACATCCATTCTCTTTTAGAATAGAATTCAATTTCCCAGGTACTTTTTCCATTGAATAATTTATGTCTTATCTTTCAATTTGGAAAAATAAATAAGAGTCATCATAGCAAATTATAAAACAACGAATAAAGTTAAAAAGAGAAAAATCTGTTGAATTGAAACAACGGAAAGAGTTGTTAGTCTCCCATCGGGCGCCTCCCCAGGTGGTGGATAGGGGGATATTCACCGGATATTGTGAGTACCGGGAAAAACCCGGGGTGGACCAAAAATACACAAAAATCCAGGCGCGATAGTTCCTTGAATAGTTCTCCTTCCTGGCAGAAGGTATAAAATGCAGTACAGAATATTGATGTTATGGTTGAGGAGAAAATTAGTCTTACGGTGCAGGAACCCCAGTACCGGAGTCGGAAGAGGTTGCGGGAACTTTGGACATATGGCGAGACAATGTAAAGGGCGAGATAGAACTAGGTGTTGTCGCACTTTTTGTTCGTCAAAGAAGAAAGAACAAAAGCCCCTACTACTGGTTTTGTCTGAGCTAAGGTAGATCATCTGTACCTGTACAGGTGCTATGCTCCACCTAACATTACATTCAAAGATTTCGAATATTTGCTAGATAGCATATAGGTGTTAGTAGTTTAATATATTTGCTAGTAGCAGCTCACATGCAGGTGGAACTCCTGTCTACTGGTGGAACGACCATTTCGCAGACAACGCATCAAGGAGAAGGTATCAGTGATCAAGAGGCAGCACTGAGTCTCATGCACTACAGGAGGAATTCCATCTTACTCTAAGCAGCCGCGATATGGGAAAGTGCCTTGGATACCTTAGTCTACTGGAGACCCGTGGTGTCAATTTATCGTCGGAGTGCTATTAGTGTGATCAGTGCATTACGAACAGTTTCCTATGAAGCAGCACGTGTAGTGGTAGTGGTAGTGGTAGTATGCGCTCATATAAAAGAGCCTACCGCATTCCCAGGACAGAGGAAAGGGAGGAAACTATCGAGAGATCGGCTCTGGGACAGGGCACAGAACGGAAGATGGACCCATAGTTTAATTCTATGTATCCAGCCTTGGCTTTATAGACAACACGGGGAAGTTGACTATCATTTAACATAACTGCTCACTGGACATGGCTGCTTCCGGGCTTACCAATTGAGATTCAAACTGGACGTTACAGCGGAATGCCCAAAGTATCAAACAATTGAAAAGAGCGTGGAGGATGTATTCTTTTGCTGTCCCTGATTTAATAAAGACAGGGAAGAATTCCGACAGGTTTGTGGATCGGAACCAACTGTCGGTAACATAGTCAGCGTAATGCTACATTCTAAAGAAAACTGGCTCGCGGGCCAACGCCTTGCGACTCAGGTCATGAAGCAGTTGAGGAAGGAAGAAAAGGAGAGGCGTGAAGAAAGAAGAAGTAGCCTAGAACAATGGGGTGGCACTCAGCCACTCCCCCTCCACGATGTAATGCCTAAATGGAGGGTGGGAAACAGGTGTAGGGAGGTGATTTTAGAGGGTGGAAATCCCAAACACGGATAACTTGGTAAAAGTTTAAGGCTGATATATTTATAACAGATGTCATATGAATAATTTCAGCTTTCTTATAACCGATCCTTCAGAGTGGCTAATATTTAATGCGGCAAGTTACTGATTCTCCATTTTTCGTTTGAATTCAGAAGCGAATAAGTATTGTATGAAACTTTACTGAAAATGAAGATGCAAACTACATTTAAAGGCGTTAATACGTGAACGATTTTCCCAATATTATAAGTATTATGGGAAGTTTCTATTCCATAAGGTATTGGAAAAAAAGAGATTGACTGGCATATGGTCCATCTAATCCGAAGAGGTGATAACAGGAAAAAATAAGACTAAAGGTTAAACGAAATGCAAAGGGATTCAGTCCCACGGTACGATATTTTCCCAAGTACAAGTACTACCGACAACTTGGACATTATAAATTGCCTTTGTAGAGGCCATGGACGGTTCATTACGGAATCATCATTCTCTGGCGAGTTACGATTAATGAAGCCAAATCCGATTACAAGTACATTGGATCTAGAGAAATCAGTCCATCAATCGTGGGTCTTTTTGTTGGGAATGTTTGTTCAGTACAAGTTCCCTTAATTCAGATCGTTATGACTTTGGGAAATTTTAGAGCAATTGTGATTAACAAGCAACTGCCTGCTGTCAATAGATGCCATTTTAGAATCCTTAAGATCATTTAAAATCCTAATCTTTAAGGTCTTTACTACATCTTTATAAATCCTTAATTTTATAAGTCCGGCCTTTATAAATTAAGCTTCGGGAACTTGGACCCTTTCCAAGCGTCTAGGATTTATTGATCTTCCTCCCTTCTTCGTCTCCCTCGAGAGAGTCAAAAATTAAGGTGGGTAATGGTGGAGGATAGAAAGAGAAAATAGCTGTATAGTCATATTTATGAATGTTATATATTTATAAATTGTTGGGGTTTGATTAGGTATGCTATTTGCTAAGAATAACTGATTAGTGATTCTGAGAACACCGAACCCGAAGTGCTAGAAGACTGTAATTGAGATCAAGATCCTGAGACCCATGTGCGAACCCAGTGGGGGGCAGCTGCCCCCCCTGGAAGGCTGGAAGCAATAATTTTTTTGGCTTTTAGGACTGGAAGCAATAATTGAATACATTTTTTTCAAGCAAATAATTGTAGTAACTTAGTTGATAAAGCACTGCTATAATTATACATAATTTTGGTTTCATTCACCTTTTCCGCGGTAAGGTGTTACAACCTGAACGACCATAGCTTGCCCCCCCCCCCCTAGTTTTTAGCTTGCCCCCCCCCCCCCCCTAGTTTTGATCCTGGGTACGCCCTTGCTGAGACCCTTGACGTTTTAAGGTCTGCTAAACGGATAAATCGGTTATAACGGTTAAATATTGTTGGTAAAACAATATTTAACGTGGCATTGACGTCACGGGGGTCAATAAAGCTAATTCTATATTCTCAATATAGTGAGTCAATCGACGAAATTTCTGATGAACTCAACAGCCTTAGTAGCATAAAGTAGAGTTAATTAACAAAAAAAAATAAAAAAAATTCCATTATGTAATTGACCATGTAAGCGTAACTTTAAAGTTTGCCATTGTGTGGTTCAGATGCCTCTTTGGCGATAAGACAGCTATCAATCACGATATCCCGCTCATTCCACACTCTAGGCAAGTTTCAAACTTGGAGGACTTCACAACAGGTAATAGGTATATACTTTTTAGAATATTTATCATCGCAATATGGTAAATTCCAATCATTAATTGATTTTAGTATCCAATTCTTAATTAGTATTATAGAACCTGTAATATCTACTGAATTTTTTTTGTCACAGAGACTGGAAAGTTGATTTTTATTTTTGCATCAGACATACAGTGGCTCACAGTCAAAATGATGCAAATGAAGATTTCTATTTCAACTGCTAGTTACTTCATCTTTGTTAAAATTTTAAAACTAATGCACATGAGGACATTATGATTCATTGTCATACATTAAATTTATATAATCAAATCAACTCAACAGCAATTATAGAAATAGAAAAAAAATTCTTCAATAAAACTTATAGGTGTTGGTCACAGTGAAAAAGATGCAATGTTTACTTCCGTTTAGAAAAAAGTGAAAGTAACAAGTATTCTTCAATTACCCGGTAAATGAGTTTATTAACCTTTTAATTCTTTCAATGAAAACAATATGATATAAGTAATCAGTCTAGTTCGAGCTTTTGCTTAAAATGGGTGAGAATACAACACTTCGTGAATGCAAAATAGTGATTAAATATTTTAAAATTGGCAAAACACAACGAAAATATCGCCTCTATTATCAATAGGTGTTATGTCATCGTTCAACATATTGAAAGTTTTAAAAAGGAAAATGGAATAATGAAGAAAGCTAGGGAGAGTGCAAAAAAATTTTTTGCTGGTAATGAGCATTGGATTTTGCGTCAAATAACAAATAATCCAAAATTAAGTGCTCCAAAGTTGGCTATATTAGTTAAAAAACATTTAAATGAAATCGTTTCTGCTAAAGCCATTCGAATGGTCTTAAGTAAAAACCAAAACAAGTTAGAGTTGCAAGGCAAAAACCTTTAATCCGTAACAAAAATAAAATGCTTAGAATCAATTTTTCTAAGGATTATTTAAAAAAAGACATGAACTTCTGGAAGTGTTCCGTAATCTGATAAGTCAGAATTTAATTTGCTCGGCAGTAATGGAAGAGGTGGATAAAGGCAAATGAAGAGCACCATGAAAAAATCTTTGCACTACCATCTAATTTAGAGGTAGTCATGTCATAGTTTATTAGGCGTATTGCTGCCTCGGGGATATGAAACCTTCATTTTATTAAGGGAACAATGGATAAACATTTATATTGTCTCATTCTGAAAAAAAACATTAAAGCAAAAGCAACTGAGCTTGGAATAATAAATAATTTTGTTTTTTATAGTGATAACGATCCCAAGCATTCTTATCTTGCTAGAGAATGGTGTTTATATAATTGCCCCAAAACTATAAAAACACCTTCCCAACCACTTGACCTAAACGTCATAGAGAATTCATGGAGTAAATTAGGAACAGAAGTGAGAAATCATGAGATATCAAATAAAGATCTCAAAAAGGCACTTCTAGAAGAATAGGACAAGATGAGCCCATCTTACACAGAAAAGCTTGTCCAATCCATTCCCAATTATTTGATAGAGGTAATAAAAAATAAAGGCTTACCTACAAAGTATTAAAGTTTAAAATATTTTTGATTTTTTAGGATGTTTTTAATTTTGCATCCTTTTCATTGTGACCTTAGAATTGTATATTTATTCATGAAGTTTTGGTTTAATTTTATGGTTTGATCTTAAATAAACTTTTAACTATTGTCATTTCTAGCCTAATTTTTGTTCTTTATTTTTGTAAAAAAAGATTGTTGAAAATAAATTTTGGCTTGGTGTAAAATAGTTTTTTTTCAAAGTAAATTCCTTGCATCATTTTGACTGTGAGCCCCTGTACTTAAAAAATTGCTTTTCTTTTATTTAATTTTTATCATATAGGTTTGTATTGAGGAAGAATTGATTGAAAATTATAATAATAGTAATATTATTAAAAACATTTGGAAAACTAGTAGGTAGAAAAATAAAGGCTTTGGATTTGGAGTTACTTAAACTAAGCCATTGTTTTTTTTTTGTATGGTTTTGAAACTATATTTATGTAAACTGTAAACAAAATTGGCCAAGTTTTTGGGGGTTTAAGATTGTGTGATTAAATGTGCTTAACTGTGCATATAGACACACAATTTGCTTGTTAGGTATTTCAAATAAAGAATGGGCGATCAGGAGTTGAAATAGAATCATTGGTGTTATTTTGATAGCATATCTAGTGTGCAGTCAGCTCAAACTTACTTCTAAACACTGCATAAGATCCTGAAAGTACTGAGTAAGTCTAAAATTATGGGAACGCTACCAGATTCCAGATATCCACAAGTTTATGGAGATAGTGATGTGGAGGGATAAATCAATCAAATAAACTCAAGGAATTTGTTCATCCCTTGTCTGTCCACACTTCATCATAATACTAGCTCCTTTTGAAAAAACATTTACAGGCTTATGCAGATTACAGATTTATTCAATCATAAAGAACATTAGGTCCATTTTCAAGTTTTTAGACTCCATATGTAAGGTTATATTAACCTCTGAGTTTTGTAATTACTAAAATGCTGCTAATCAAATTTTAGAAAAAAAGATTTTTTTTAAGACATAAAATTGCTTTTTCTTTTAATTTAAAATACTGTTATGATAGTGCTTTGATCATTACTTGTTATTCTTGAAAAGGTTGTCGAAATCCATAATCTAATATTAGCAGTAAAGCATGTTTAAATTAAATACAAAAAAAAGTATCCATTTTGATAAATGCACCTGTTAATACTATTTTACTTTCTGAATTTACCCTATGGTCAATTTTGTTACTATTTGTTCGGCATTGTCTTTGAGGTGTGAAGTGGAGGTGGAGAGATACACACTCCAAGATTTGGACTCAGTAAATATTATTAATTATTGACTAGAAAGAACCCTTCTAATCAAAAAGTAGTGGTTATTGGTTCAAAACGAAAATAGTTTCTGAGGATTAATTTTTATTCATTTATTATTAATTTGGCAATGTTTTCCAAATCTTTCAAGACTTATGTGTTTAAATGTATATATATGTTTGTGTTTGTGTGTTTGTGTGTTTGTGTGTGTGTGTGTGTGTGTGTGTGTGTGTGTGTGTGTGTGTGTGTGTGTGTGTGTGTGTGTGTGTTTGTGTGTGTGTGTGTGTGTGTGTGTGTGTGTGTGTGTGTATTACTTAAATTTCTTTTACCGTTTTTTTATCAAACATAATGTTTTTTAAAATTTTCAGGTTCTTCAACGTTCAAAGTTAAGAATCTTCATTGGACTGTCTGTGAAGGCCTTCTCTTTATTACTAGTTAATAACCCATAAGAATTGTTGATTGAGCAACATTAATTGTGAACGAAAAAGGTGCTTTAAGCATTCTTTTGACCTGTATCAGCAAGGAAGGGATGGTGGTGGGGACAGTGCTTTGCCAAGAGTCCGTCCCACCGATATAACAGTCCTGTGAACCTTTAAAAATAAGAAGTTACACAGCAGTAGTGGTACCTTCCTTTGTTTTTCTAATGATTGAAATTACTTCAAACTTGAATTATAAAGAAGTTCAGGGAATTTAATCGAAGGTTTTATTTAAATGAAAGAATAAAATGTGAAATTTTGGGGTTACTTCAAATTTTCTCGGATTGGAAGAAGCCCCATAAGGAATTATGTTTTTCCTCGGTCACTAGGATCTGAATTAAAAGAGAGATATGATGTAAGACGATTGGTAGTAAGTGTTCAGGCATGGATATTACACTTATACAAAACAAGTGAGTACCTTTTAAAAAAAAATTTAAATATTAATTTTTTCCTTATTTTAATATACAAATATTTCATCCCTTGCTAATATCGATCTTTTAATGCAAGACTTGTCTAATTCAAAACAAGCAATTTTTTAGAGGAGCCAATTAAAGTTTCTTATTTTCTTTATGCCAATCAAAGTTTCTTATTTTATCTTTTAATAAAATAGTTTAAAAATTTCTTATTTTTTCTTCTTTGATATTTGTTGGCTGCTTTATCAGGTTGTTAAAATGTTTAAGGAATCATCTGTATCGCTATAAGCGGTCTTGCACAGAGATATTAGATATTAGGAAGATATGTGACAAAATCTTTTTGAAAAATGTGATTTCGAGTAGACGAATCTTACTTTGGACAAATGATGTGTGATCACAATAGTATTTATCGTTTTTATAATTTCAATATAAAGTAAGGTTTTTTATTACTCATAGTAAACCTTCAATTATCCAGAGTTTTTGTTAATTTATTTTTTAGTAGGTTTGGATTAATTAAAAATTATTCTGAATTTCAAGAACTCAGGTCTTTATTTCATTATAATTTTTTACGGAATGGTTAATGCTCTTATTCAACTCTTGAATTATTCTAATTTTAATTTTTATTATGTCTGATTTTCTTTAAAATTGCTAACATTTTTAGTGACAACAGTTTGCTAAAATTGTTAAAAATTTACAGTTGTTTGTGAGCTTATTAAATTGTAATCAATATTAATAATACTTATATTATAATAAAGTTAATAATACAGTAAAGTCAAATAATAAAGATATTTAAGAGACCGAGGAGTCTGGAATCAAAGCTTAAAACCTATATATATATATACATAGCATTTTGAGATATTTTAGCTTCTTTGGATCTTAAATCTTTGATAAGTGTTTCATCTAGATCTTGGTTTTATGTTTTTTATTCCAGATAGTCGATATAATAGAGTTAGAAATTTAACCAACCCCAAAATTTTATAGACTCCCTTATCTATCCATTTTATTATTTTAACGTTTTATTCAATAGAAACAAATGGTGTTCGATTTAATATAATGTACATCAAAATTGTTCTCTTTTTTTTTTTTTTTTTTTTTTTTTTTTTTTTTTTTTTTTTTTTTTTTTTTTTTTTTTTTGAAGAAAATTACTGGAAATTCTTAATTTTCAGTGCTTCGATCCCTTGAAAAATGAATTTTTCAATTTTTTTTCGGAGGTTCAAAGGGTGGAATGGTCTGGATTCATGAGGTTCTGGTCAAAAAGAGTCCACGATTCTCATATCGCCTATTCAAACTTTAGAAAAACAAAGTTGATTTAGAGGACTGTGAGTATTCATATATAGTGTATTGCTAGTTAAATTAAATTAATCTTTATATTTATAATTTTTATGATTTTTCCTTATTAACTACAAAATCAACTATCAGTTATACAATCATGATTTTTCAAGTAATTATCATTAATTTTATTTTTAATTGGTGACTGTTTTGGAGTTTTGATACAACATCTATAAATTTAAATTTAAGTAATTAAGAGGACATGTAATTAATCATAAAAATGAAAGGTATTAATTACATTAATAATTAATTAAATTACAGGTTATTTACAGTGTCATATTATCCAAACACAAAATTTGTATGTTTATTGAATTATTTACAGTTTATTATTAAGTATTAATCTTCAAATAGAAGAAAATTAAAAGACCGCTATAATGGTGAAGGAAGGTTCACAAATTGTAAGCTTTTCGGGTCTCGAGACCCGAAAAGCTTACAATTTGTGAACCTTCCTACAGTTTATTATGTTTGAGTGATTCTGAATTTTTCATCTTACTTTTCTTCCAGCTCATATCTCATTACTCACTTCCTATGATTCCTTCTGCCTCTGTTAATTCTCACATTATATATAAATAATTCAAGGGTAACATGAACCTAAAATTTGAGAAAAGGGCAATTTTTTGCTTTTTTCTGTCGCTCCTTTTTTTGACACACTATAGCAGAAAAATCTAGGTCAATCAGCTTCAGGGATACTGGCAATGCTTTATAACAGTCAATCCTTATTTTGTAGGATTGGAAAAATTAACTGTATATGGTTTTAATTTTTCAATAAAGACAAAAAAAGTTTGATGAAGAATGGAGAGAAGACTGCCCGAAATATTAATACGAAATTGCTTGAATGAATTGTGAAACCCATAGGCAGTACCCTAGGGAATAAATATTTGTAACTCCTTTATCAAACTCTGATGAGATAAAATATAATTTAATTGATGACAATGTCACTTTATCAAATCCGAAGTTTCTAATTTGTGATTTTTTTTGGTATTACAGGCTTTTATCGAGTGAACGTTGAAAATATGTTTTAGCTTTAACATAACTGCAGTTGAAATTCACTTCACTTGACTGAATCTTCGAGGACACAGTAGTTTAATTATATGATTATTCAGATGTTTAAAATTGTCCATTAACACTATTAATATTTTTTATGTTTAATAAGTAATTATTTATAGAAAACTAGATAGAATATGTAGATGCTAACGTTTTATTCCGTTTTAACATTACTAGTTTGCGAGAACTCTCACATTATATTTCTATACATTCAAAGTATTAATGATATCAAGGCAATATGTGTATTCATCACCTAAAATTGATTAATCAAGAATTGTACCCAATAAATAATGAGTTTAAGTATTGTAACAGTTTACTTGATATAATTTTTGTGTTAGACTGTTAGTAGTACAACAAAAAACTACTATGAACTTATTCAAACAATAGATTGCTGGACATAGTAACAGTTAACTTCATGAATAATTAGCTCAGTTTAATTGAAAATAATGCTTAATCTCATTCTCTTATCATTTGATGAAAAATGAATAAATCACAGCATATATGTAAATAGGTATCCACAACGTCAAACCCTTGGCCCTGTTTAATATCGCAAATTAATTTGATTTACAATATCAAGCATGTATGATAAAATCGAACCCTATATGTAGGATCATCTAAGTTAGCTAACAATATTCCTTCAATGTGATGTACATCGCCGTCTTTCTGTAAGATCCTTAAAATACAATTTTATAAGTTCGCATAGCAAAATTATATGATCAATTACTGCCTGAAATAAAAATAATAAAAAGGATCAAATAATTAATCATTTGCCTGAAAGGAATAAATAAACAAAAACTGCTATAAGTTTTAATTTAAATGTTAGCAACAAACTTAGTACTAAAATGTAATGACAGCAACCTAGTTTTGGATGGCCGAAACATCTTGTGTGGTTTCATTAACAAACATTTTTGAAAGTCTTAGAAATGTTCTGTTCTTTTGATGCGGTTGGATAAATGATTATATAAGCCCTTGACCAATTGTTCAGTTTTTAAATATCCCTTCAGCAGTGGCATCTTGTATTCTTATCTGACCAAGAAACCTGTCCTTATGGACACCCTGTTTGGAAATTCAAACTACTACAATGATTTTTTGACAAAATCATATGTCTTTTTATCTATTATTAAACTTTACAGTCCACTATTTGCTTGAAATTGTTGAACATTTAAAAATTTATGGATAATTATAACTTCGTCAGCATTACTGATGCTCTCATTCGATTAGTAAATTTCAGAACTGCCTGGGAATTGTTCTTTAATTGCATGGTTGTTTGCATTGATGTTGCTTACAAAATAGCACATTTTCAAAGTCATTTATCAGGTTTATAATAATGATTGATTTCTGAAAAAAAAAAAAAAAAAAGATAAATGGGTTGTTCTATAGATAAGAAATTGACATGACGCAAAAATTTAATGGAAATAATATGAAATTCATGGCACCAACCTTACCTTTACCTTACTGTAACCTTTCCTTCAGCAATGTTCAATAGTGGCTATAGTCCACTCTACGTCGACAGGGCAGTAGATCTCGTGCGCTATTGCCAAATCTTCAAATTTACGAGATTTTCATTTTAAAATTCTGAAAAACTCCATTTTATTTTTTTATAATGTGCAGAATTCGATTCTCTATTAGCCTATCCTAAAAATAACACACAAAAGATAAATCTACAATCGCAATAAATTATTTTTAGTATCTTTTTTACTTAAAAATTTTGATGGAAATTCTTTTTTCCCACATCCCCGTGTCCTTATTTTTAGAGATATTGCTTTGAAATTTGTATAAAGACACCAGACTTTGCCTACACTCGTAACACAGAAAAAAAATGGTTTTAATGTTGTTCCTTCCATACTTTTTAACAAAATGAAAATAAAAAATGACATTTTCGATTTTTAAAAAGTAGCCTACAAGGAATTTTTGTACTATATGTTTTGGCATAACACTTCATGTAAGATGTTTTGCCATAACACTTATAAAAAGGACAATTCAAATTTAATTTTAAGCTATGTCCGACTATTGTGGGACGCATACAGCTGGACTAATTAATTTTTAAGAGGTGCGCTGAGACCATGTGATTTGAGCAGTGGGATGGCTTATGATTTAAATTGAGTCCAATCAGCATTATCAAGTAACCATCTAGGTTTGTTTCGGAAGGTGGTATTTATATTTAGGAATTTAAAAGAATTGAAAAATGATAGCTGCCGTGGAGATCAGGAAGGACCATCCAGTCCTTGTTATTATATATCATAGGGCTGCAGAAGGCAAGATCTATAGTGGAAAAGAAACCGTGAGTTGAACTGAGGTAGGTTCGTTGATTCGTACTCAACAAGATTAGGTCTGATAGTTCCATGAAGTTTTCTTTTTTTTTCACCTCGCCTATTAAGGTCTTTAGAACCCCACAAAGGATTATGGACGTTCAGGTCACCGACCAAAATTGCTGGTCTAGGTAATTGATTAAATATATCTAGAAGATGTTCGGTTTCTATTGGAAAGTCTTGCAGCAGATATAAATTGCAGACAGAAAAGGTATAATTTAAATGAATTTTTACTGCAAAGGCCTGGAGGTGTGTGTTTAATGATATAGATTCTGAATATACTGATTTGTGTATGGCAAGTAGAACGCTGTGAGTCATGAATTGGGTTATCTTTTTTGTAAATTGTAAAAATGTTTAATATCCGATTTTCGTGATTTAATAAATTTGTTTCTTGTAGAGCTATACAGAATGGGTTTAACTCGTTAATTAAAATTTTCGGATCTTCGAAATGAATTTTTAATCTATTGCAGTTTCATTGTAGTATTGAGATATCGAGAAATAAAATAATAAACTAAAAAAAAATAAAAAGTGCAATGAAAATTTATACGAGTCTAAGTTTAGAGGAGTTGCGATGTATACTAGTACAGTAGAAGCAAATAAAAGCATTAACATATGGTTAATCCAAGGTTTATGTTCTTATTTATTTGATGGGTTTTACTATTTTTTCTTTACGTATTTTTTGTTGGTTTTTACTTTGTTAAGACCTCCGCATATACAGTCGGTGCCTACAGAGGAGGCACGCGGCCTAAGGACAGAGGATATGGGGACATCTGCCGGAGGAACGACATACTGTACGGCCGGCAGTTGAGTGGCTGAGAGAGGGGTGGGAAGAGGAGCACTCAGAGCAGCTAGGGTGTTTGCAGAGCAAGTCCACAAACTAGCGAGCCGATGCTGGCTTGGTATATTTGTTGTTAAGTTAATAGCTGAGGCATTAAGATATGTTGAATTACTTTTATAATTGTTTTCATGTTTATAATTAATTTTCATTATTTCGCCAAACATAAAAGGTATATCTGCTTGTTTGCTTGTTTCTTATTTTTCACATTTATTTGTCTGTTCTTTTACTATATTAGCAAAGGATTTATTTGAAAGAGTGGGGTACTGCTATTTGTAAAAAATATTTGCTTCCCATAAGGATATTTTATTTGCGATTTGAATCGACTTAAATTCTTTATGGATCTGGAATAGAGGGCAAGACCGATCTAGAGCGTGGTGAGGCCTGCTATACAATTTATACTGTTAGGGAGGTTTTCACATTTTGAGTTGCTTTTCCACACTGAATACAAATAGATTGTTTTTTTGCATAGGGCAGTCGAATGGTAAAAACCCAAACAATTAAAACACCATTGGGGATTAGACACATAAGGTTGAACTTCCGCCGTTTGATAGCCTATTTTAATGGATTAGGGGGCCATCGGAATGGAAAAAGTAAAAATATAACTGTCGCAATTCCGTTCCAGTTTTTTTATTTTTTTTTTTAATCTTTATTCTAACAATATCTTTAATTGTGTTAGCCATTTCCTTCTTGATATCGTCAATATCTAAATACTGGAAGTTTAAAACTTGTATTAATCCTTTACTATTATTTAGGGAATTATGGGGAATAATTTTGATTGGAAATTGCCTTCCAAAATATTTTATTTTAATATTTTCTTTATAATAATGTTAATGGTTGTTGCTTTTAACCCTTCTCCAAAACAATGCTTCAGAATAGAAGGCACTTAAGGGTTTCCTAAAAGCAACATCAACATGCTGCATAGGTGAGAGCAATGTGGTGGAAGACATGAAATTTATTCTAATATTAATTAATCTAATTTTATTAATTCAAGATTTTTTGTGGATGGAATTCCTATCTAGTATCGATATATATAATATATATATATATAAATTGGTTTACTTTTAGTTAGATTTGAAAATTCAATGAATCGTTCAAACCACTTATTGAAAATGGATGTTTGCCTTCATCTGCTTGGATGAAATTCTACATTGCTTCCTGACGGAAAGCCATTCAAGAGTTCTAAATTTGGTTTTACTCTAGGAAATACAAACATAGGTATCATGCAATTTTCACTTGAATTCATGCATATTTTCACAGTAACGAGCGATCCCCTTTCTGCAGAAGATATGGCCCCTATCTGTTTTTTCCCTTCGACTCCTAGCACTTTGTTTTATTAGGTATGGTTGATAAACCCATTTCTTCTACATTACAGATTTTATCTGCTGTAAATTAAAAGTTCATCTAAAAGAATAAAAAAAATTCAACAGAATTTCTGTTGCAGCCCATTGATCTTGCTACCCATGTAGGTTCCCGCGTTCATAATGCTACTAAAGGATTTCTGTTTAAAAATGCATAAAACCAGTCCTTACCTGCTAGTTCTTTTTTGGTGTTAAATTAAAACGGTGCTTAATTTATTCTTTTACAGTCTCTTCAGCAGCAGAAACACGTCAGTTTCAAATCTAAGTAATTCGTAAGTGAAAGTTGTGTGTTGCATGCATCGCACCAGATTTTTTCGATACAAATTGGTACTTTGCATTTTTCACAAATTGTATTAATTTTTTTGGCATTCTTACAAGCATATGCAGATTGTTTTGTAATAGACATTTGTTTGTAGCAAAGATGGCATCGTTTTTATGTTTACCTTTTCTGGCCTTTAACTTCTTTCAAGATGTGTACAGTAGACGCTGAGGGAGTTGGAATTGTCGGTGATGAATCTGTAATTGTCATAGCAGATACAAGAAGTTCTTTGAATTTGGTCAGTTGCATCTTTTTACCACTAACTTTTTTATACAGATAATGAGAATTCTGTAACGCTATCAACATGTACATTAAAAAAGGTTGCCCCAAGTCAGTGGAGAAGGGGATGGGTGGCGCCACATTATTTTCGGAAAATAACAAAACCAATAATACATAAATAAAAAGAGAAAAAATGATTAAAGAATCTTACCAGTGCTTACTTTCGTGAAGAAATAAAATAATGTAAAATATGAGAAAGCCTAGAAATGGGTTTTTATATGATGAAATAAAAGAACAACAATTTAAGGTGATGAAATAATAATGATAGTAATTTTTAATAATAAAAAAAAATTTATATTTGAGCAGGACATTCGATTTAACACCGTCTGAGACGGTACCATTGGGTCACTGATAACTTAGTAAATATTCAATTTATTTGATTGGTAACAACTAATGTTACAAGATGTAATTGGAGAAATAAACAATACGTAGGAATAGGGAACAGCATGTAATACAAATCACACAGACACAAAAATAGAATGGAAATACAATTTATTGAAACAAATTAAATTAATAAAAAACTTCTTAACTTCATTAGTATATAAAACCTATAAATTAAATTAAACTTTTTGAACTCTTGACAAATATACAGGTAACGAAGTTTAATAAGAAAAGAAATGTCAGTACATAAACTAAAAGTAAAACAAAACCAAAAGAAAAACCCCCCAAAAATACAATCAAATTTAAAAAAAACTTCCTTAAATACTTGTTTTATTATTCCTATACTTCCACCTTCACAATATTATTTTTATTTCTTTGTTTTTTTTTCCTTTTTTTTTTTTTACTCTAATCTCCCCGCACCAACACACAACCTACTTTCTTTGTTGTTTATGTGGCTCCAGGCTTCAGGAAGTGTTCAGACATCCCCTTTCGGGCTTTCATCGTCCGTTCTTCCAATATTTTTCTTTAGACATTAACTCTGCGAACACTATCCTTTTCTTATCCGCCGAAGCGTGTACCCTTAAAGCCAGTTCACACATAACCTCCCTCTTTTTTTCCTAGGCTGGACAGTAAAGCTTGAACTAACGATTTAAATAAAAGAAAATTCTTACCTCTTCTTTTTTTGTTTCTTTTACTTAACAATATTACATAAAAAAAATATAATTAATTTTTAAATATAATAATTATAAAATATTATATTTTTCATCCCTATTGTGTCTTATGCATTTTAGTCTATGTATATCTATTCCTACGTACTCTCCGGTGCCTCATTCGCCTCTACCAATTAATTCTTTTTTTTCCCCCATTACTTTCACCAATCTATCATCATCATTATTTGATCTACCTACTTATGTTACACCGTAACAATTCACTACAGTAGTAGCAGTAAAATTATGGAATACCAGTCCTTTATATCATTTTATAGTTCTTTGTAAATATGGTGCATATGCTGCCATTTGATCCGACAAAGCTATAAATGACTTTCCTTTGTTGTAATCCATCACGATGGCTGGTTTACAGATTTCTTTGCCCTTAATATTTAAGTTTATCATAGAGTCATCGTGCTTTGTACTTAACATCAGAACATCCCTTTTGTCTTTCCATTTTAATACTACGGTTTTATCTTCATTTTGTCAGAATATTATTTCTCCCCTTTTTAGCTTTTTTTGTATCACTTCTTTAGGCATATCTTTTCTATTAGAACGTAAAGTTCCAACCAAGAGCGTGTCTCTGTTTATCAGCGTCTTTGCTAATGGTGCGGTAATGTACCAATCATCTTTGTAGAGAGTTCTTCCTGAATCTAGTAGACCATCCATTAATTCCATCACAACTTTTTCTCCAACAGAAAGACCATCTCCTTTTTCCCCCATAAACTTGGTATTTCTAGGTGTATTCTCCAGTATTACAAAGCTTAAATAATTATATTCCATATCTATGCCCTTGGTTTGGAATATATTGTCTGAAATTTATTTGCCCATAGAAGGGTACGTTCCTCTCATCAGTTCAAACATCTTCTCCTGGAACAACGTCCTGTTGAAATTTTTTATTAATCATATTAAGTATAGCTGATGTTATTGCAAAAATAAAGGTTATTCAATCATTGTTCAAATCTATTCCGTGTCATAATTTTGGATATGTTATTTCCATATAATGTATTTGTGGTATGGCCAGTAATCCAGAATTTTTGGAAGCGGAAGAAGAACCAACCATAGTATCATTCGAATGAATTTTCTCATTTCTACTGGGTCAGTATCTGACCATGGTTTTATCTTTGGCTTTGGTTTTATATTTTGCAAAGCGAACCTATTCTTCTCTGTCATAAATAAGGCAATTACTTTGTCACCTATGAAGTAATTTTAGAAATCAATTAGGTCTTTTCCAGTAAGTTTTTTTGCAACATCGTCATTCACCCAGAGATTTTGAGGAGTTATTGTAATCGTTTTTCTACTACCAGTAGAGCAGGATTCCACGCTGACAAAATATATGAAGGCACAGGAAGTTCATTTTTTGAATCTGATATGATGGTGATGTATATCCTGTTGTATAATCCTTGTCACAAGCTGAATCATCCGAAAAACCAGTTATATTTTCTTCATCTAAATCTAACAAATGTTCAATTTCGCGTTCAAGTTCACTCTCAGTAAGCCCTCGTTTTGTCATTTTGATGAATTTTTTTAATAATTATATATCATAACAATTTTTAGAAATACAAATAACAGATGATTACGCACATCTATAACTGCCCATGCACAAATATAAAATTAAATGATTGGTAATTATGCGAAATGCTGAAACTGCTTGCACAGCATTCTCCATATTTTGGAGCTCCAATTATGTAATTTTGATATTTTTTCTAAAATCAAATTGGTAACTAAAAAGATTAAATGATAGTTAATTATGCGAAGGCAACACTCATTATAAAAATAAAATAGAGAAATAAATAAGGCCTTTAGCATAATAACAATGAGCTCAATGATTTAAATTTAGGTAAAGTAAATCATAGTCAGCTAAAGTGGGGACGTCCCCTTTATACTCACCACTTAACATCCCCATTAGCTTTACTTTAGCCGACAGGAAATTAAATTTTTAAAAATCATAAAATTGTAATAATATAGATAGGTAGAATCTTTAAAACAAAAGGAAAGATATATGAACTGAATAACTGCCACAATGGAATAATAAAAATAGCAATCAAGGAATATGTTGTTCAGTTAAAAAATTTCAAAGCTAGTACTAAAATGAAAGAAAATATGCTCAAAATATATATTTACCTGTCATGTTCTAACAGAACAGCCTTTCATTGTAAAACCACTTCCTAAACTAACACTGCAACCAAACGAAACTGCTATGTTGTGTGTTTGTCATAATTTGTTTTGTTTTTAACAAATACATTTTTTAAAGCTAATTAATTTATCATTATTAATCATTGTTAATTAGGATATTAACAGACTATTAAGATAATTATGCTGATAATATCACACAACATGTACCTAGTCCAGCCATAAATATTGTTACAAGGAAATATACACAGAATTCAAAAGAAAAATCAATTCTTCAAAAACCTTTATTAGAAAATTAATGTTGTATATACAGAGAGTAACATAAAAATACAATTACTCAAAATGTTCCCCTTTTGCCTTCACACAAGCTTTTAATCTTCTTGGCCAGTCATCAGTGGCACCACGCAGAACTTCTTGAAGAAAACGCTGAACAGCTCGGACCAGTGATTGTTTGAGGCTTTCCAAGTTAGGGTGCGCTCTGTGGCATGTTATCCTCTGGCCTGGCATGCCAGAGCAATGGTAAGCCTTTGTCCGGTCATTCTTCGGAATGCACCCATCCTGAGGTCAGTTTTTATTATGCGAGACATTGATCTGCCAGAGATTCCCATTTCCCGGGGCAAAATGTTTTGTTATCGGATGGGATTTCTTCTGATTCGAGCAGCAACTGCTCTCACTGCATTATCTGTTCTCACAGTGCGGGGACGACCTGGTCGAGGTCTGTCACTTACAAATGAGGTCTCATTGTACCTGTTTATAGGTCGGTACACGAACATATGGCTGATACCTAGTGGTTTCAGGGTGTTGAAAATCTCTGATCTGCGTTTTCCAGCTTTGTGTAAGGCGAGCACAGCGATCCGGTTTTCTTTATCACCCCACTTCATGTTAACCGAGTGAAAGAAAAATACAAACTGATTGGGATTATTATTCTGATGTGTCAAGTAAACAGGTGATAAGAGGTGGGGATTATCTAAACAATACCCAAGGATTTAAACTAAGTCTAACTTTTGTAACAGTATTTATGGCAGGACTAGGTAAATGGATGCAAGGTTATTTTCCTAAATAACCAAGGTTGAATTATTTATACTAATTATGAATAACATGTCTTTTATGGCATATGTTCGTGCGACAGTACTGAATACGTGCTCGCATTGCATTGGATTCCTTTCTAAAGGTATCGTGGGGGAAGAAGCTTTGAAACATTAATTGACCTGATAGAAAAATATCCCTGATTTAAAGAAATATATTAATAGTTAGAATGTACTAATAGTAGTGGGATCATGCATAAAAAATTATATCAGACTTGAATAAATGAAAGAGTTGATGCCAAACAATCAAACATTTGAATGGATCCGCCAAAAAACATTCTAAGTGACAAATATACATACTGATGTACTGATTTTATTTCAGGTAGGGAATATGCCTGATGCATTTACACAATAGCCAAGGAATTTTACCTCGGGTACACCTAATACGCATTTGGCGAGATTGATATTGATTCCGAAGTCTCTTGAATAACAGGTCCAGGTATTTTCGATGCTCTTCTTCAGATTCAGAGGCAACAAGGAGATCATCGAGGTAAATGTACGCGAAATCAAAGTCTTTCAAAACGGAGGAAATATATCGTTGAAAAGATTGGGCAGCGTTTCTCAGCCCAAATGGGAGTCTTAGAAATTCAAATAGGCCAAACGGAGTGATGACTGCAGTCTTTGGAATATCCTCAGGAGCTACTGGAATGTGATGAAATGCTCTGACCATGTCAATTTTAGAAAAAAATTTCTTCCCATGCAGTTGGCTGTTAAAATCTTGAAGACGGGGAATCGGGTATCGATCTGGCCTTGTTATGTTGTTCAAAGCTCGCTAATTCTCACAGGGTCTCCAAGAGCCATCCTTTTTCGAAACGAGGTGTAGAGGACTAGCCCAGCAACTATCCGAGGGTCTACAAATGCCTAAATCAACCATTTTCTGAAATTCTAGTTTTGCCTGAGCTAATTTATCAGGGGGCAAACGTTGAGGTTTAAAAGAATTTGGTGGTCCTGTTGTGACAATCGGATGGGTGACTTGGTGGCGAGTTTCTTGGAAATTGTTTCCTTCAGTAATTTAGGATATTTCTTGAGAATTTTCAAAAATTTTTGCTGAGGAGAAATGGTAAAAACTGAAGGTTGAAGAACGGTTTGTGATAGAGTGTTTATCCCCAGTGTAGTTACTCTGTCAATTAACCTGTGCCGCTGGATGTCTACAAGTAACCCAAATTCGTTAAGGAAGTCAGCTAGCTCCAATGATAGGGTGTTGGACCTCTGATATGGTGAATATCCAGTTGAAATGCCTGCGTAGACCTAAATCTAACTGGAGTAATTTTTTACCAAAGGTTTTAATGGTTGAACCATTGGCAGCATATAAATTCATTTCAGAGGGTCGCTTCTTTTCTTCATGAGTAGGTGGCATAACAGAGATATCTGCCCCAGTATCTATAAGAAAACCAGTGTTGGTTAGGCGATCAGTGACTAACAGGCGGCTTGACTGAGGGCTCGTACAGGTAGCCGCATCTACTGTTGAGCCTGGGAGTTTTCCTGGCTCTGACGGCTGTAATTAACAGTTTGGCCAAAGATTTTTCAAGGGCTTCAATCCTGGCTTCTAGCTGATTTGGTTGCATAGAAGTTGATGCTGAGGGAGAAGGGGAAGTCCTGGTTTCATTAATATAATTTGGTGAAGCCACTTCCATAATACTGTCAGCCTTGGCTGCTATGATATCTAAATTGTCCTCCAGTGAGGCAGCCAAAATAGATTTAATTGCCAAAGGGAGTCTATCCAGGAATATTGTTCGCAAAAAATCATTGCCTATACTGGTCCCTGCTAGAGACCTCATTTCCCTAAGTAGATAGGAAGGTTTAATACCTCCTAGTTCTAATTGATTTAAGAGCTTTTTGGATTTTTGTCCCTGAGTTTCCTCAAACTCTGCAAACAGCTTATTCTTTATATCTGTATAGGGGGTAGCACTAAGAGGCCTGTCTATGAAATCTAAGATGGTCTCAGCTATGTAAGCATCTAGACTACCAACAACATGGTTGGACATGGTAACTTCTTGGGTAATTTGGCAATTTCTAAATTGGGCTTCAACTTGCCAAAACCAGACTTTAACATTTTTTCGCCAAAAAGGAGGCATTTTAATTGCTACCCTAGCAATATCGGCATTATTGCAGCTAGTTCCAGCACTATTCCCTACAGCTTGGTTGTTGTTGGGGTTTGCATCAGTCATATTTAGAAATTAAAATTACAAGTTGTAGAATTATCTCTTTTGTTGATAATCTGTCTTCAGATCACGTCGGGGTCACCAATGTTGATAAAGGGGTGAAAAAACCTCACTAACTTTGTTAAACAACTTTAATAAAATCACTATAAACAAAGGAGAGCTTGATGATGCTTCCAGGCCAAGCATCAGTACAGAACAACAAAGGAAAGCTTGGTGGACATCATATTGGTCACATCAAGTGCCACCATGATTTGCTTTGTTTAGATAATTTTTACTTTACAATTTAATAGATAATTAAATACATTTTGTTATGATTAAATAATATAAACAATGATTAAATTGAATGAATTTGGAAACAAAAGATTATATTTAGAATTAAAAATGTTACTAGAAGAAGGTTGCAATTATAACAGTATGAGGTAAACAACACTATGAGATAACATATCATTGTCAAAATTCACACTAGCCACAAGATTGATTTCATACTAACCAAAGTTTTTATTATTTTCAAACAACAATGTTATCTCCTTCAAAGTAGTTCCCTTGGGCAGCTATACATCGGCGGAGTCGTCGTTCCCACTCTTGGTAGCAGCGCTGGAAGGGTTCAATTGGTTGGTATGGCTTTTAACTGGTCAGTCACAGTCTTTTGAATGTTCTCCAGAGTTCCAAAATGACGTCCTTTTAGGACATGTTTCAATTTCGGGAAGAGGAAAAAGTCACAAGGACTTAAATCGGGTGAATAGGGGGGTTGAGGAACAACAGTTATGCGTTTTGAGGTCAAAAATTCACGGATGGAAATGGCCGTGTGACACGGAGCATTGTCATGATGAAGCATCCACTTGTCTGCAATTTCTGGTCTCACACGGATCACTCTTTTCCTCAACTTTTCAAGGACACTTTTATAAAACACTTGGTTGACAGTTTGTCCTGGTGGAACAAATTCTTTGTGCACGATACCCTTCCTGTCAAAAAAAAAAAATCAGCATGGTCTTGATCTTTGATTTGCTCATTTGACATTTCTTCGGCCGAGGAGATGACGGAGTGTGCCATTCTTTACTTTGCCGCTTTTTTTCAGGATCGTACTCTACTATCCAGGATTCATCACCAGTGATCACACAATTGAAGAATTCTTGGTCATTAGCAATCCTCTCAAGAAGATCAACGCACATGTTTTTTCGAATGTGCTTCTGTTCAATTGTGAGATTTTTCGGCACCAATTTGGCACAAACCTTTCGCATGTTCATATCATCTGTCACAATTTGATGCACGGTGAAAGTATTTAAATTTAGCTGTTCACTGATCATCCTCATTGTTAAACGACGGTCTGATCTCACAAGAGCCCTCACACGATCAATGTTTTTGTCAGTTTTTGAAGTCGAAGGTCTCCCTGAGCGAGGTTCATCTTCAACGTGTTCTCGGCCCTCCAAAAATGATTTGTGCCAGCGGAAAACTTGTGCTCTCGATAAGCACTGTTCCCCATAGGCCTGTTTCAACTTTTCAAAAGTCACACTCGCGGATTCACCAAGTTTAACACAAAACTTTATTGCACAACGTTGCTCTAAATTCCGATGCTCCATTTCTGTGACGCACAATGAAAACACAACTTTACTAATGGCGCTGTCAAAACTAATGTGTTAACTGTACGGAGTTGTAACTCGGACTGAGGAAGTGGAAGGGATCAACAATCAGATTTAGCATCGGCCGGTAGACACAACATTGCCAGATCTCCCGCAGTGTTGCCAATCTCGTTACTTTTCTCACACACCTCGTATATTCATTTACTACTGATATGCTCTCTCCATCCAGTCGCCATGGCTCGTTTCTTGCCAACCTACCCCCATTTCTAAAAACAACAATTGGGGATTTCTTTAGGTTGATAGTCAGATTCCAACTTTTACATACTTGTTTATATTTTTTGTTCTTTAAAATATATAATCCTTTATGGTACCTAAATTTGTTTTCCTATACAAACTTAAAAGAGCGAAGGCGGTATTTCGTATTTTTTTACAATCTTTATCGAACAAGAACTTATTTGTTTTAGACCTGTGACTATTAAAATTTTGGTTTCCAAGGTTTGCAGATTTTTTTTATTAGTTTTATAAAAGTATTAATGGATTCCTGTGTATTATTAAGTTCCCAGTTTGTATCGTTTACTATACTTTCTAATTTTGATTTAAAATTAACATTATCCAACGGATTCCAAACCAATTTCGGCAGTAGTGGAAAAATATTATTTTCTTCAAAGAAATTTTGAGATCCAACCTTGAATCTTTAACAAAATCAATAATATTTGAAGATATGGCACAAATATCATTAACTAAACTTCCCGAGCCTCCTAAAAAAGTGAATTCCCTTGTTGGCCGCTTGGGGTTCTCCCGTTTAAAATGATTAAATTTTGACAAACACAAGTTTCCAAGAACGTTTTCCCTTTACTATTTATAACTTTATCCTTAGAGGTTCTACTCATATTAAAAGGAAATTTTCCTTCGAACACCTCAGCTTGCATATTTTGTGACTCTCCAATTCTTACATTCATGTCTCCAATAAGAACACATTTGAATAAATTATTATTAAAAAAATTACCACAGCAAACTCTTGATTCCAATTAGCCCCATTAATGTATAAAGGTAGAATATGGATAACGTTATCACGTATTCTGCATTCAACTAAAATAAAATTTTCTATTATAACAAAATCAAATTTATTACTCATTATAAGTTTCGACTTTATTCCATATAACATACCACCCTTTGCTCTACTGAATTTACTTTCTTTATACTTTAACCCATTTCAATTTTTACCCCATAAAATACTTTTCAAAACAAACATAGTCTTTTTCTTCTAAATGGGTCTCTAACAGAATACATCGTAACTATTTACAAAATTATAAAAATCTGTATTATTCACCTTATTTTTAATACCAGCCTCATTATAACACAGAATTGAAAAAAAAAATATTTTTCTCTATCTTAACACATTGGTCTTGGGTCTTTTCATAGCTCAGTTTTTTGAACTCGGTGCTGCTTTTAATTCGTCATATTTCTTCAATAAATCGGCTACCAGTTACACATCTTCTCTCTCTGAGCTGACTCCTTTTTCTTGATCCCAGAAGAATTTTTTCTTTTTAAACAACATATATCCATCCCTAATTAAAACTCTTTCATTTTTATCTACCTCCATTATCTTCTTCTTTACTTCAAATAATTTTTTCCTGCTCTGTCGAACCTGATAAATTAGGTCTCTATTTATCCAAATTCCTGTTCCTTTTAACTTACGTGCCCCTCTCAAAACTATATGCATCTCCGATTGTTTAAAGAACTTCACTAATGAAGTCTTCCCATCTTCTTGCTGTCAATAATTGGTTCTTTTATAATTGCCGATTTCTCAAATAAATCCCGTACTATCTTGTCCAGGTCGTCCCCTTCCTTAAGCCCTTGTAGTCCTGATATAATTAAATTTTTTATTTTTAATCCTCTTTGCAAATATTCCAGATTTTTTTTCATTTTCTGATTCTCTTCTTTTAATCTCTTCTTTTCTCAGCTATTTCTTTTTTTAATTCTTGATTTTCTGATGCTAACAAATCTAATTTGTCCTTAATACTCTTTGTATCATTTTTTATTTCTACAACAACAGCAAATCTTTCATCAAGCATTTTACCGAACTGTTTTAGTATATTTTCATCCATTTCCGTGTGATGTTTTTTAAGCTTTATCTCTGTTTCTGGTGAATTTCTATTTCTTTTTCGTGAGAGAGACTCGTTATTTAATTGTTCCCTTGTCTCATCATTCATAATATTAAAAGAAACACAATAAAGAAGATCCACACAGCCAGGGAGAAGTATAGTTAGAATAATAAAATTGAATAATAACTACCTTAATACTCTCCAGCATTTACTGCTTCAATCCCCACTAGTGAAATAAACTTTCAGATTGAAAGATTTCAATTTACATTAGTTTTTTATGAATATGTGTTTAATAAATATGTTTTAATAAATCCTATTAAAAATTTAACAGTTAAATCAAGCTTATGCAAATGCACATATTAACACACTCTAGACTGTTTTACACTTTTTTAAACCACTTTAAACAGAAGTTATTGTAGGAGCAATATTAACTTGACTACATGGCCTGAACACACGATCCCCACTCTCTCTCTCTTTCTCTCTCTCTCTCTCTCTCTCTATATATATATATATATATATATATATATATATATATATATATATATATATATCTGAGAGGGTTCATCGGTTTTTCTTGTGACAAATTGAGGTTCTTCTTCCCCTCCAAAAGTTGATCTAATTGTCGCTAGAAGTTTTCTTGGAAGTCGGTCATTTAGTACTCTTTTCTTTGAGAAGGGTGTTACAAAAAAAAGCTAAAGTCTTCATAAAGTTCGATCTAGCATCATTTGAGAATGAGTCCATGTTCATATTACAATTATATAATATATAGTTATTTTCATCATTAGTACGCAAAGTGTGTGTTTTCGGTACGAGGTATAGTTTTACGAGCGAGGCGAAGCCGAGCTCGGAAAAAAGACCAAGTACCGAAAACACACTCATCGCACGTGTGATGAAAATGACTTTTCATTATACTGAGACTATAGATCCTTATACTATTCTTATATATATACGGAAATTGATTTATATATTTTAAAATGTATATTTTAAAGCCCAAAAAAAACAGAAAATAAAATAAAGTAGGTTAGTAAATGAAATAATTATGTCAAACATTAATATTTACATTAATAGTACAATTACTATTGCCTCGTATGATAAAACCCCTCTGGGGTATGGATTGTTCATTTATTGACAAATTGGTGGGCAAAAGGCTTTAGAAAGTTCTGAAAGATAGGCCAGTAGAACTTCTTCTGTGACAATTCCGACACCTCTTCTTTTTCGCCTTTCAATGAACTTATTATATTCGGCTTCATATTTATCATTAGATTTCTTGGGAATTAATTCACCCAACGCTTCCTTTGCTTGATTTAGAATGTCATCAGGTATATCTAAAGAATGGTTGTAATCAGACATAGTTTATGACTAAAATTTTTTAACTGTGAAATACCTAATGATAATTTAAATTGATAGTTTTCATTACAATATTTCGGTAGCAGGTGTTTTCAATACATGGTTTCAGAAAGCAAAGTTAATTTATCACATGATATCTTTTCTGTACTAATATTCAATAATAGTACAGAAAAGAATCTTTTACCTCCTAGTATAGAAAAGGGGTACTTTGCGTACTCAAAACATGTATTGAAAACACGTGTTACATATGCAGTGTAATGAAAAAGCTATTTTCATTAGCTATATCCAAAAATCCAAAAAAGTATCTCATAGGCCATCGCCTACTTTTTTTTTTGGTTGTTTTGTCGTGGCATAATTTGTCCAGAACGTCTACACCACCTTTCGTAGTATTGTAAAACAAATCTATTACAGGTTTCTTGGAAACATCCACCTCTCCTGTTAATAGATGAAATGAGAATTACTTTTTTATCCGCTCTCCCTTGTCTTCTTTTACTTCAAATGACGTAATCCTTGTAGTTGGTGCTTTCTCCCTTCCTGCAATGTGGAATGCTTTGTATCTTTCATTTGATGCCGTCGACAATTTGCGTTCCCCAACTCCCCACATTTTTTCCCTCTATGGCCTTCCTCGCCACACCTCGGACACGTCACTATCCTTCCACATCTGCTTTGATGATGTCCTAATCCTTGGCACTTATAACACCTCATTGGGGTCAAGAATTCTTCAACTCTACTCCCATGTATATCCTTCCCTTTTCCATCATTCGGGAGAGCATACGTTCATCAGCTCAAACCACCCACCACGCCACGCCCCCTTCACTGGACTGCCCTTTTTAAGCTCGATATCTGATTTGAACATTTCTTTCAATACCGCTAAACAACTGTTAGTTTCTGCTCTCTACCACTTCTAAAAGCTCTTCTATTTTTATATCTTTATCCACTCCGTGTATTATAACTCTTGGTTCCTCAATTTTGGCTCTTCATCAATAACAAACTTGGCCACACCTGGAACATGTCAGCTTATTACCGCACTGGATCTCTGTACAGTCACTGATTGCATTTTAAATATCTTGTCGGCTCCAAGTACTCCTCCAGGCGGCAGCCCCATGTGCCTATGTAAACACTACCCACACCCATCAGCCTTCTGAATATCTTTGGTGCCCTTGCTCGCCCTAACACTCTTATAAAGCAATGACCAGGACAATCCCTTAATCTATCATGGGTGGGCCTGAGGTGGCATCGCCACTCCGGCCACAACAAACCACGACCATTAAGTCTACTCCCGGCAACCCCGCAATTGCGGAGATCCGGGTACCGCGCCTGCTCACAAGTATTACCATTTGAGCCTTGAGCGTGATACAATTATAGAGACTGGACCGTTTCCAGCCTGGTCCCTAGAAGCCCTCAAAACCAGAATTGGTAACTGGTCCGCAGTCAGGTTCCTAAAGGTTCCTTTCCACGTATGGTTCTCCTCTCCAAGATTGAAGGGCTGGGGCTGACCCACCCAATCTCAGAGAGGATAGGGAATCCGTACCCTATACCTCCAGCAGGCCCGACAGCTCCTCAATCGTCTTCTCGCTTCTGCCTTTCCTTCTTCCTCTTACTCATCTTGTCCCTAACCTATCTCTACTACCTCTAGGACCTCTCGCCTCTCCATCTCTTCTTTTCTCCGCTCTCTCTCTCTAAAACTCTCCCATTTATCCCTTGTAATTAATGCCCCAAAATTGATCACCCCCCCTTCCCGAAATACCCCTAAACATCCCCTCTCGTCTGCGTATAAATTACAATCGAAATTTAATGTAATGCCAAAATTATGTGCTCTACCGTTTTCCTTCAGTCCAAAACCCTCTAATTTCGCATCGGAGTTCCCATGTACAGTCAATACCTGACACATATAATGTCTAATTTTCGTCCTGTAAGTCCGTCTCTATTCCCTTGGATCCTGAATAAAATTGAAAGTCCATCTCCCTTTGTCCGATCTTTCCCACCTCTCTTGCCATTCCCCTTCCAGTAATGCCAAAATAGTGCCTTTCATTTTTGTCCCCCTTATAATATGTCCCTTCCATTCGACTCTACCTACCGTCTTCAATTTACATCCCATTCATCTGCGTTCAATTTCCAAATCTAACGGTAATTCAACGCCTAACACCGAAATTGCGTCCCTTGAGATTGTGGAATAACCCTTTAACAATTTAATTATGACCCCCCTTGTCCCCTTAATAACTTTTCCCTCTGCTTCCTACCCAGTAAGTCCCCCTACTCCCATACCTTAAGTGATTAACGACAAATATAAATCTTGATAAATTTTGACTAGGTTCCCACCACGACCCCATTCTTCCCTAAATTTCGACGCTCCATCATCGTCATCCTCTCGCCTATCCCCATCGTTGCTTTCATCTCTTGGTCTACCCAGTCAAAAGCCTCACTAATCTCTCCAAACTTTTGATCTAAGTAAAGGGCCATTCTTTCCTTTGGCATCTTAGTATAATCCCCGGCTAACAAGACCATCTTAACCTCTCCTATAATCCTCTCCACATCCTCCTTTATTTTTCCTACCCTCCTACTCACCCCTCCTTTGGGAGATCCCTCCGACAGTGTCCTCCTCGTCTTAAAGTCTACCCTCGGTATCCCTCTTAGGATTCCTCCCCCTCCTGGAGTACCGTACCCTCTCCTACAAATACTTCCTCCACATTGCTCTCTTCTATACCTTCTCGTTTTTCCTTAGTAATTTCCGTAGACAAAGACATTTTGGTGTTTGTTTGCAATTTTTTCCAACTTCTGCGCAGAGCTAAATATACTGGCACGCCCACTACCTTGTAGCCGACAAGTACCCCCACGGATATATCATATACTCCAGATACGAGGAAAATTCTCTACCCGAGTTAAGACTTCCAGGTCACATTTCTTCAGGACTCCCACGCTCCAACACGTGGGCACTCATACGCAGTGGTTGCCATCCCGTGGGACAGTTACCCGGTCCAGTTAGGGGTCCACTAACCAGCGCACCCACCAGCCCTTAACTTCTGTTATAAGTCGTAACCATCATGTGATCCTAAAGCGCGCAAGTCATAACCGTATTAACTGTCTAACCAAATCGTCTCTACATTCCATATCCTTCGTTTAGTCCATGTAACGCCAATTCGTTGCCAAATATACCATTAGATCTCCTATCAATATCCTCCTTATTATTATTAAGTGGAGCCTTCGCCTCCTGAATCACCCGCGGTGAATTTCCCTGGGCAAGACGAGCTCCTCACCTAAAGAGGACCTGCCATCTCACTCCTTTAATCCGCCTGTCTGCCTCCCTTCAGTAGGAAACATTTTTTTAGGCAGATGCCATGGCCTTGACACACGGTTCGTCGTTGGCAATACAAAATATAAAATGTAAAAATATATAATACAAAATACTAAATGTAAAAATGTGTATCTTTTGGACCAACCTCTATTCAATTCCTAAAACTAGCACAAAATGGACCATTTTTTTCATTAGTATTATTTTTTATTTAAGATAAATTTTAATTTTTTATATATATATATATATATATTACTATATATATATAAGGTATAATTATATATATATAAGGTGGTAATATATATATATATATATATTCTTATATATATATCTATATATCTATATATATATATATATATATATATATATATATATATATATATATCTATATATTCTTTTTTCAAACATTGCATCAGTTAATTTATTACATTTTGGTTGATTGGTAATTATAGCAAACTAAAATAGTCTTTCCACTGGTGCTGAGATTGAAAGGTGTGTATTAAACTTTTAAAAGATATTTCTAGTAATTGGATATTTATCAAGAAGGTGAATCTCAGTTTGTACTTCTTTGAAAAACTGAAGTATTAGTAACTCAGCGACGGCATGGCAGATTTCCATACTACTGCTAGGTTGTGTTGAACCAAAATCAAAAAAACTCATTTTCTTGAAATTTTGAGTCTTCATTCGCAACCGCGTTGGATTTGGATTTTCTCATCTCATCAGTAACAACTACTTTAAACGCTGACAAAACTTTAGTGTAGTATCGATGTTAACACCAGCTAACTGTTTGTTTTTAAAATAAGGATGGGAAAATGGAGCAATAGCAACTCGTTCAGATTGGCTTGATGAAAGTAAGAGAAACTCTTCAAAACGATCCTCAAATGACTTTAAAAAATACTCAGCCAATGGTTTGCAGTGTACACACTCTTGCTTGCTAAGTACAGTTAGTTTGTTTAATAATGCAAACAAGCAAAGTAAAAAAATGAGTGTTTTCCCCCCATGAAGGATGTCCAAAGCCGACGTAAATGGCTGAACGCATTTAACGTGCTCCTCTAAGTAGAGGAATTCCTCTTTGGTTAACACTATGAGTTTTTTTCAAATTTCAAATGAACTTTTAAGTTCAAGAATTCTCGAAAGTTGCATGATGTTTTCTTTTGTATCCACTATTTGTTTAAATGCATAATACATGCTGTTCCACCTTGTAACTCCTGGCTTAATTAAGGCAAACACGAGACATGTTTCGATTTTCTCAGCGTATTAGGGCGACCAGACAATTTCAATAACGCGTTGCACATACTTATGAACACTTTATAAATCTTATAAACAGGTTATAAATCTACCAAACCATTAAACAGGGTTTTTATATTTATTGAGGCACAAAGACTTATAGTGTGTGCAGAACACTTAAATTGATTTGGGAGATGTTGATGTATATTAATATTTATGTCTTGAGTTCACTCCATTTATTTCATCACATTCTTCAGTATCATCGCAGTCAGTTTTGGACTCTCTCCAATCATCTAAACGATCCACGCTGTTTTCGTTAACTCCGAATTGCCTAAACTCCTTTAAGAAATTCGAGCTGTTGTCAGTGACTGTGGCTAGAATTTTATTTGCATTCAGGCCAAAACACGCGTTCACCTGAACCGCTCAGAGATATTATTGTAGTCGAGTGGGCTACGGAACCTTCGGCAAGCCAATGTAGCAGACTTTCTTTGAAGTTCATAATTGATCCAATGACAAACTTTTTTTTTGGCTGACTAAATATCAGCAGTTGTGCAAACAAATGCGATATCCTGTAGGTCATTTCTTAGTTTGATTCATACAATTTGTCGATTCTCCTACAAAGTTTACGATCTCAAATATAAATTTTTTTATTATTTAGTATAATACAAAGAGCTTTCTCCTTGCGTCCTGCGCCATATTCATCTAAAATATAATGAACAAACATTCAAACACAGTATTAAAAGATTTATAAAAATAACATGTTACCATAATATGGTTTTGTCATTCTCCATAATGTAAAATAAAGCAATAGCATGCTTACCCTTAAATTCCCCTGAAATAGGGTCGTCAGTGCATATAGGAATTCGACAATTTTGAACGCCATGTCGTCTGGCCCATCATCTTTGAAGGGTACTGCGGGACTACTGGCTTAAGGTCGACGCGAGCGCGTTCTATTGTTATGTATTATGTGCGAATAGTGCTTGGGGATGTGGGCTGCTTCCTGTTTAGTATTTAATATATTGTCTTGATTTATTGCAATGTATATGGATTCAATTATTTTTTGTTTTGGCCGGGAGGTGGATTTATGTAGAATTTTTACGTTATCAAAATCTATTTCGTGTCTGGTTTGTTTAGCGTGGTTTGATAATGATGTGGCTGTTTTTGAATTTGGTTTGAGTGTGTTTTGTGGTTATAGATTCTGGTTTTGAGGTCGGTTGAAGTTGTGCCTATGTATGATTTGCCACAGAATTTGCAAGGAATGTTGTATATTAGGTTTCTTTGGTTTTCTATTGGTGTGGGATCTTTTGTTTTTGTGAGAAGTTTACGTATTGGGTGAGAGGGTTTGAGTGCGAATTTGAAGTCATCCACATCTAGTTTTTTGAGGGTGTTTATAATGTTATGTGTTAGTTTATCGATGTATGTGATGGATTTGAATTTTTGTGTGTGATGATGTTGGTGATTGGTGTCGGGGTTTGATATGGTGTTTTTTGTTGTGGTATCCGGTTCTTTATCTATTGTAATTTTTGGTGTTTCTGTATTAAAAAATTGGGTTAACGTGGTTTGAGAAGGGGGTTTATGGTTATTCCCTGTTGAACGTGGCAAGTTGTTGTCTAATTTATCGGCTGTGTCACTATCCTGAACCTTGTTTATTAAATTATTGTCTATTTGTGAAAGGGGGATTTTATATTTATTTATTGCCCCATACCATAGTTTTGATATTAGCCTGTTCGGGTAGAAGCTGTTATTTAAAATAGAAAAAATTTCTTTTTTTGTATCTTTTATATATGCATCATCCGTTAGGAGTATGGCTTTTTTTATAAGATTATTACCTACGTTAGTAATTTGAGTTTTAGGATGATTAGAGTAGTAGTTTAGTATACTATTGGTTGTTATGGGCTTTTTGTACCATTTTGAATATATTTTATGTTTTTCGCGGATTATTGTCATATCTAGGTAGTTAATACTATTGTTTTTCTCAATTTCATCTGTGAAAACTATTCTGGGATGGATGGCGTTGAGATTGTCTAATAGTAATTGATTATCTGCTGTTTTATGGATAACGAGTAAGTCGTCAATGTATTTAATAATTAATAGGGGCTTTATACCGGATTGATTAAGTGCCTTGTTAATAATGTGGTTCATTACTATTCCCGATAGATTAACACTTAAACAATCGCCCATTGGAAGGCCGAAAATTTGTTTATATGTTTGGTTTTGAAAAGAAAAATACCCATTATCTGTGCATAGCCTGATTCCTTCAAGGAACATAGTTTTGCTTTTTATTGGCGTATGTGGTTCTATTTTGTTCCAGTTATCCGAAATCAGTTTAAAAGCCAATTTGAGTGGTGTGTTAGTAAATAAGCATTTGACGTCATAACTAATCATCGAGTAGTCATCATTAATATGATCAAATTTTTTAAGTATGTTTTTTAGTTCTAAGGAGTTTTTGACGTCATATGTGTTATCTTGACAAAAATAATTCAGGCTTGGATTTAGGAATTTTGATTAGTTTGTTTAATAATGCAAACAAGCAAAGTAAAAAAATGAGTGTTTTTCCCCCATGAAGGATGTACAAAGCCGACGTAAATGGATGAACGCATTTAACGTGCTCCTCTAAGTAGAGGAATTCCTCTTTGGTTAACACTATGAGTTTTTTCAAATTTCAAATGAACTTTTAAGTTCAAGAATTCTCGAAAGTTGCATGATGTTTTCTTTTGTATCCACTATTTGTTTAAATGCATAATACATGCTGTTCCACCTTTCTTCAGTATCATCGCAGTCAGTTTTGGACTCTCTCCAATCATCTAAACGATCCACGCTGTTTTCGTTAACTCCGAATTGCCTAAACTCCTTTAAGAAATTCGAGCTGTTGTCAGTGACTGTGGCTAGAATTTTATTTGCATTCAGGCCAAAACACGCGTTCACCTGAACCGCTCAGAGATATTATTGTAGTCGAGTGGGCTACGGAACCTTCGGCAAGCCAATGTAGCAGACTTTCTTTGAAGTTCATAATTGATCCAATGACAAACTTTTTTTTTGGCTGATTAAATATCAGCGGTTGTGCAAACAAATGCGATATCCTGTAGGTCATTTCTTAGTTTGATTCATACAATTTGTCAATTCTCCTACAAAGTATACGACAACTCATAACTTTTAATCCCATGTTAGTGATATTTAGTTCGTCAAAAATTGCTTTTAAATAATTGTCTTCAGCAGACCTCAAAGAAGACATGGAATTGATCAAATATTTTGTGATACATTTGTTAAATGACTGTTGAGATAAAATTTGTTTGGATGTCACTTTTTCTGGTTCAACATTTTTACAAAGTTAAATTTTTTTTACCTTTATACATTTAGAATATTCATCTAAAACTAGTGAATCGTTTTTTTCTTTTCTTTTTTTTCAAATGAGTTACAAAATTAGATGTTTCAAAAGATCCTTTCACCTCAATTTTATTAGGAAAACATTTAACACACAAAGCAACGGCTTTATTTGAATTAGAGTCACTTTTGTCAGGTAAATATTTGAAAAAATGTCCGTCTAAATATGATGGAAGACTTCTTCCTATTGTCATCACTAGTGCCAGGACTAGCTGTTCGCAAATCGATGTCGTCGCTGCTACAAGAATCTGTTTCAGAGTCCGTATTAGAAATTGAAATATTGGCATCTTCTTTGTTTACAACGTTTTTCAATTATATGTCCTTTCCCATATAATCGTACACTGTCTAAGACCTTTTTCTTTGAAGTTTGAACAATAAGAGGTCTTCCAACCCTTTTTCTAGTATTTTGGCCAAGTTTCAAGTAAGTCACAGCAATATTTCTCCTAATTTCTTTGATTGGAATGTCTTTATTTTTAAGTTTATTATAGATTGTGCAAGTATTGACAATAGCCATCTCAATTACCCTCACAAAAATTGGCCAATGCCATTTTTTCCCCACGAATTTGAATGTTGTGTTTCTCCAACAGCCAGTCGTGGTGGTCTACACCTCCCATATGTTTGTTATATTGAGAAACCGCAGAAGGCTGTTTTATGATGTTCTTCATGTCTCCTTTTCCACCATCCCTCTTCACGTCTCACAACAGATACTAATGGCTCTAGAAAGTTGCAGTTAGCTGCAAGAGTAACACAAGCATTATCGTTCCATTTGAGGATTGTGATTTCATTTTTTTTAACAAATGAAAAATTTTGGGCCCCTTTACCTCTTTTAGAAAATTGTTTATCTTTTTCCAGAGGACATTGAGAAATACGATTCTGTCTTATAGTTCCTGTTGCACGAAAACCTAAGTTTTTCAAGTCCCAGTTACCCATAGGATGTAAAAAAGTTGTCAAAAAATACAACATGGCTCTTAGGATCCACAACTGTACTCAGCAATTGTTTCACTACTCTGCTTCCAATTGGTTCTTTATTCGATCCATCTACATCTTTGCCACAATATGCCACAAAGTTATAGCAATAGCCTCCGCTTCCACACAGAGCCCATTAGCTTAACCAATTCGAATGACTTCCCTCTCAAAAACTGTTTAATTGGATGATGACCGTAGTACCTAACCATCATTTCATCCACAAAAAAATGTTCATCAAAAATTCCCAATTTCTGAATGTTTACCATTCATTTTTGTAATCAGCTCACGCAATTTGAAGCCACAATCATTTTTATTACTTGCAGCTTCCTTATTACCTGCAAAATGAACCATAGCCTTCATTTCAATATATCTATTTCTGGACATACTATTTCTGACCATAGGAATCCCAAGATCTTCATCTTCAGACCAATAGTCTCTCTCACCAGAAAGGCAATGGTAACTCGAAAATATTAAAGACCCAATTAGTTTTCATTTCATTAATCGTGACCCTTCTACAAGCGGGGCTAAACGAGACCTGTTTTCAGTAATCTTCGCTTTTCTAGCATCATTTAATATATTTCTGACATCGTTTTGGGGGTTTTCAAACATTGAAATAAACATTTTCCCATCTTATTCTGCTTATCGTGGTACAAATGAGAAGCATAAACCTCCAAGTCACCCTCTTTACCAGTTAGTTTTGCATATTTTTGTAAGGGTTCCGAGACTAATTTTTTAACAGGTACCGTTTGTTGACCACCACCTAACTTTTGACTGCTAAATATGGCCCAATATTTACAAAAAACTGCTTTCTTTTCATCAGAAAATACTAACCAATGGTACTTTTCGAAATGATGAAAATTTAATCGTCTTTTTTCTTCTCGGCCTCGTTTGTGGTTACTAAAAAAGGGAAAGCAGTAATCTTTCTCAGGTACCCAATGATCCGTTAAAAGTTTAAACTTTTCTACGTCATCCAACTTCTCCATTTTTCCAATATGAACACCAATATCTCGAGATATTACACAACTTGGTTTATGGTATTCACTTACCTCTGATTTTGAAGATAAAGAATCATCAGTTGAGGCTGATTGGGTAACTTCATTGGTCAGGTTGGTTTGGAACACAAGAACAACTCTGACTGTCATACTTTCGTTTTGTTACTACGAACCGATCCATTATTACTTAACCCATAACAGCCTAGTGTTGCCATATGGCAACAGTAGAAAGGGGTTGGTTTGACAGGTCCCTGCTTGCCAGGGAAACATGATTAAGTTATCCCAGGGGTGTCAAACTCAATTTTGATGGGGACCCTATATTAAATTTAGAATGTGTAGGCGGGCCAGATTCAAATTAAAAAAAGTACTGAATTATTATAACAATATAACATTTTATTATATAGTAAAATATACTATATATACTTACATTATTTTGATTTTGAGGATCTAAATACCTGACTTCTCTTGTTTTTGACAAGCTCATTGATGTCAAGTATCATTTTTGTTGTATTTATTTTGGGAATCGATTGGAGATGTCCATTTGTAAGTCTTGTGCGATGTTTGTTCTTATTTATTTGCATGACGGGAAACATCTGCTCACATAAATAGGTGCTACCAAACATTTAAAGAATGCGTGCTGCATGCTTTTTTAATTCTGGGTAGTTATCCAAACTCTTGAAATATTGTGTATAAAATGGAAGATCATTGACCTCTTTAAATTTATCTTTCAAAATACTGTCCGATTGAAGATCTATCAACTCTATTTGCAAATGAACTGGTGCCTTTGAAGCTTCAAAATTGAATGGATTGTTGAAAATTGGGAATTCCATTTCATTCAATTTGTGTGTCTTCAAAACGATTTTTGAATTCCGTGATCAGATTTTGAAGAAGTTGAGAATATTGATCCAATTTTTTTGGTTCACTGTGCTAAATAATTTTAAATGGGGGAAATGATCCAAAGTTTGATTTTTTACCTGATTTTCCCACAGCCTCAACTTTGTTTGAAAGGCTTGAATACATTTGAGGGACAATCAGATCTTTACCCTGTAACTTTACATCAAGATCAGTCAAGTGTTTATTCATATCTACCAAAAAGGCACAATCAACCCCCCCCCCCCCCCCCCCCCCCAGTCATTGTCATAATCAATGGGGTTGCCTTTTTCTAACATGAAAGCTTGAATAGAGTCAGGTAATGCAAAAAATCTTTCTAAAACTACTCCCTTCGGTGAAATAAGGGACATAAGAAAACTTTTCGTCCAAATCTTGTAAAAACTGCTTGAACTGTCGGTGATTTAGTCCTCTGCTCCTTATAGAATTTACTATTTTAATTATAGCTTGCATGACATGGTCCATTTTTAAATGTTTGTTGTTTAATGAGACTGAAAAACTCTGCACTCACTATCAACTTTACGTTTTTCTGACATTATGACAAAATTGTAACAACTATGGTACTAACAACAATTATGGATAACGCACGCGTACGACACAAACAAATGAACAATGTTTTCACAATCAATAAAATTCACAATCACTACTTCGCCGTACAACTAAAATCCTTCTCTCATTGTCATATCCAAAAATCGATTATGTTTAATTCTATTATACATGTGAGAGATCAAGTCCTTGTAGTTATTTTTGGACACAACACCCATTGTATCACTTCAATTACTCGACTCAACTGACGCACTCCTTTTATATAGATGAGGTTTTTTTTTAGCAGATTTACTTGATGTATTTTTTGTATACAGTTGTAAATATAATAAAATGTTTAAAAAATAAAAGAAAAAAGTTTTTTTTTAATAGATATAGGAAGGTTCTATTCTAGACTCGAAACGCGCGGAAGATTCTATTGTTCTCAACAAAAATAACGCGGTATTTCTGCTTCTTGCTAAGAGATCGCGTTACTGTCTATCTCTCTCGCTCGTCCATATTACTAAGCACGCGTGCTGCCTTTGAAATTACTTATCCCTAGATCGCCAACCTTATCTGTTCTTCCCATTACGCCAACTATTCGTCAATTTGACGAGCATATCATTACGGTATAGATATTGTTGTTATTGCAAAAACAATTATTTATGAAGCTAAAACATTTATTTATTTGATTTCCTAATAAATATGGATTGAGGTAACATTGCCTATAAAGAAAGATACAAATTCTTAAATTGAGGAATAAGTAAAAAAAGGTAATCGAGAACATAATAAGGTACTTTATATACGTACCTGTAAGTTATTATTTCTAAAATACTTCTTTTAGTCACAATACATTATAATAATATAACATTTGAAATACCATAATATACAGTAGGCAAAAAAAGTATTTGCACACCATAAAATTTGGTACTACTTCCCCTATTCCCCTTCTGGGTTTGACAGCTGATAAGCACGCTGCCATCTGTTGGTCACCATGCGAACTACTAGCACCGCCATCTTTCCCCTATTGCCACTCCTGTTTGAAAAATATCCGCCTTGCCTCAGTATTACGTCATTTTTATGCCACACACTATCTCGCCTCTTCTGAAAGGAATACATCGATTTTGTTTGTTTTGTTTGTTTGTTTGTTTAACGTCCATTTTTATGCTGCTTAGGCTAATCGGACGATGCTACAGTGGGAGTCCTAAATTTTGCCTACCCAGGTATAATTAGGATAGGGATCTTTAACGAGTACCTGACATCGTACAGGCTCGGGACCTCCATTTTACGTCCTATCCGAGGGACGGCATAGCTAAGGCTCTAAAAATTAAATATTAGATTATTATTATATTAGATTAGATTAGCTATTAAAACTAAAAATTTTACTCCCATTAAAAAATCCTAGGGCCACCGCTGGAATTGAACCCGCGATCTTTAGTATTGCAGGTTGCCATGCTAACCACAACACCACAGGTGACCCCACATCGATTTTGTGCCAGTCGATATAATTATCTAACTTTTAAAAAACCCGCGTCTCGCCACCATTTCCTCCATCATACTTTACTTTCTATCTATTTCTCCGAATATTTCGAAGAATCAGTATTTCGAACTATATTCCGAGTCGCTGAATAATTCAAACCTATACCATAACCTACTTTTTCATTAAACTTTCATTTTAAAAACCACTTCGATCAGTTTTTTTATAATAAACCCTAGACATTCTATGAAGATGAAAGATGGGAAAAATTCATATTAAGTAATGGTCAATGTATTGTACTTTATTAATGTAAATAATCGACTGAGTTTTATTTTACCCTGAAAAAACTAATACAAATAATCGACTGAGTTATATTTCACCCTGAAAAACCTAATACATTTATTTGACAACCTAATAACATTTTTATTTCTCACAAAGGAGACTTAGGATATTTTTGGGGTTTATATGCAGCACTTAATTAAGAGTTAACTACTATGCTATGATATATGCTATTGCTAGTTAATTAGTGTGCTAAAGATGGAAATGGTTGCTGTCAAATAAATTATTATTTAATTTAGCTTATTTTACAGCAACCTGGACCATCCTCTGCTTAAACTGTGGTTTCTTTTTTTCTCTGCTTGTAATTCAATGATCAACTACCAACACCTCAACTCTTATTTACATTCTTTTTTTGGTTTCTGCAGAATGACAGTTTAAAACAAGAAAAACAATTTTAATTCATAAAACAGCAACGAGACCATGAGTGTCATAGATGACAAAATTTTCTGAATGAAAATGGCCTTCGGTTGAGGCATCATATCAATAAACACTGCACATATTTCTATGAGCTTATCCATACTGGAACATACCGCTTACCTTCTTTAAAATAATACAACAAAATATGGCGACAAGGACTGATATTTTCTTCCATACTCACAATGCAATAGCGAACACAATAATAGGGTAGTTTCACAAAATGCATCAAAAATCCTCTCTTTCTGTTTATATTTAAGCTGTAAATTTCTTTTTATTGTGTTAACTGATTTTTATCAAAACTGGGTACCAACAGAGTACCTATTTCTTCCTACTAGGTAGCAGTCCTTTATGTTCTCTTAAGATTCTAAAATAACTTTCTGTTTTGGGATGTAATCTTTTATACTTTTTAGTACTACAGTTCTTAAAATAAAATTATCCCGTAATAAATGATTTATGTGCCACACAAATGGTAAATATCGTTATATAGTCTGTATCAGAGGTAATGCAATGAAATATAAGCCAAATTATTTCTGCAAAGGGCAGGTAAAGTTAAGTACACTCATTTTTCAAATGTTTTTACTTCAAAATTTTATTGATATTCACAATTTCAAAAATAATTGTGCTGTTTAGTGAAAATCCCTGTTGGAGCTAAGAACTACTGTTAATTTTGTCTATCTTTTTGATATTACATAATATCCACAATTTATGTAAATCCACATTATGTTAACATCATGAAATCCCTACTGTATTTAACATATACCTAATTTCTTTAAAAATAATTTTTTTTTCAGCAAATTTGTTTTATATATTATGTTAGTATCCACTTTTTTGCTTTTCTGTCTTGCTTCTAATTTGATGCCTGAGTCCAGTCTCCAGTCTCCCTTTCCAGCAATATGGTTCACCTATTCCTTAGTTCCACTTTAAACTTTCTTGACGTTTTTCATTTATCAACTTTGTCAGGTGCTTCCTGCAACCGTCACAGACCTTGGATGCTTCAGGTGTTCCTGGAATCATCATCAGGTGTTCATGTGGAAGTCACCCATCCATGAAGTAACATTTCTTGAACCTTTTCTTGCATGGAAGTGATTAGGCTTGTTAAAACAATCCACTTTTATTATCTTTTCAGTGGTATTCATCATGCAGATGATAAATAGTGTGAAATTAGGAAGGAAAAGCGCAGTGTCCAAAAAATTGGTTATGTTCTAGAGATGCAATACTACACGAACCGTCAAATGAACTTCCTACAAGTAAATCTAATGCTGAATTGGCTATGAATGAGCGGTGTTGTCTGCATATCCAATCAGCTTCCACCTTTTATAAGGGAATATCCCTCTACTTGTTGATAAATCAGCTTCAGTTTTCTTTTAAACATATGTTTCAAAACATGCTATTATGAAGTAGCCTTTGCATTTTAAGAATTTAATACACTGCCTAGCAGAATTAGTAATGAACAAATAGAATTTCACTAATTTGATTCATTTCATTTCATTCATTGGTGTGTTTCAGAAGCCCTGTTTCTGCTCATCCCATGATACAATTTTGCTATATGTACCAAGTCATTAGAAACTATTTTTGAAATTATTGAAAATTTTTAAATTTTAAATTATTTAAAATTGTATTCCCTATATTTAAAATGAGACCACTCCCAGGTTCATATCATCACTGATTGCCAACCTGTGGGCATCGGAAGGTGGCTAAATATGAATTTTTTTCATAGAAATTTACATCTTTAAAAATGATTTACTACAAAAATAATTATGCACTATAACTTAACTTTGGAATTTCTTTATCAATCAATCTGTGTGTATTGCTGCATTTCAAAAATAAAAAAATCATGAATATTTGAGATATCAAATGTGAAAATGTACCAAAATTTAGTTGACTTAACATGGAATGACTATTGGGTCCTAATTATGTGACTAAATAATATTAAATGAGGTTTATAGATTAATTTAAAAAAGAGAGAAGTTTCAAGTGAATGATTTTATGGATAATATTTATTCCGACAATTTATGGATCAATAAAAGTACATAAACCCGATAATGACCTAACAGCAATGATAAGTAATATTGAAGGACCAAGAGAGGCGTTAGCAACTTATTTGAATAATTCTTTAAATGAACTTAAAGGAGACAATCCCTATGATATAATAATAAACTGTAGTTTAAAACAAATTTCTTCATGACATATAAATAACTGATAATAACGCAGGAATTGTTAGCCTAGATGTAGAATCACTTTATGCTAATATACATACTGAACGTTGGATAAAAATGTTGGAAGAAAAATGAGAAAAAATAACACGAAATTCAAAGAAAAATTATCTATATATGTAATAATTATTTCATACTTACAATGGTGAATTTTATGAACAGGACAGAGGTTTTACAATGTGGGAGAGTCATGCTATGCTAAATTATTGTTCTAAACATGCTACGATACAATAAAATAAATTTAGGAAAAGACCCTTAATTTAGGAAAAAATTAATTAATAATATATGGTGCTGCAATAAAAAAAACACATAAGTAATTGTAAGGAAAAAATAACACATGGGAAAATAAAAGGAACCTTACAAAAAAAGAAGATAATTGTTATCTACTATTCTTACTACTAACAACATAAAATGAAAAATTTAATAATAAATAATAATAACATTTAAGATATTAAATAATCATGAAAGTAAGATGAGGTGTATAAAAAAAAAATGTATAGACACTCGCTTCATTGCTTCTGTAGGGCAGTCTGCATGGCTGTAAAAAAAAAAAAAAAAAAAAAAAAAAATATATATATATATATATATATATATATATATATATATATACATATAACATTTATGGAGATGATATATTTTCTTACCATCCAACGAGTGCACCTGAACTTCCACCCTCTGGGGCTCCACCTCAAGTCCGTTCCAATACTCCCTACAACTAAGAATGCCCTCCTGGAAAAGTACAAATAACTTTTTACATATAAACTTTTGAATGATCTAAAATATACAAGAAGTTTGTGGCAAAGACACACATATATTTATATAAGTAAACGTAAAATAAACAATTATAAATTTGTAGTTGAATAAATTACACTTGAATAAATGTAAGAAAGGTAAAGGTAGTTAATAAGTATATAACATTATCAATCTTACCTTGGGCGGTTTTAAGGAGGGATCTGCCTGGCTACTTCTTGAAGGAGGCTATGTACCCTTTCATTAAAGGATACTTTTCTCTTCTAATAAAATTCGGCCAAATAGCCGGCTGTATCCTCCTTTATAGTTCCATAGCCGGGAGTATTGGACCGGACCTCTCCCCACATCCGTTCAATGTTCTGGGTGTGAGCCCCAGAGTAAGGGTCAACAAAATTAAAACTGTGGTTCACGGTCAGATGTCGGTATTGCGGATGGGCATTCAAACGAGTGTAACCTCCCCAAAGGTCAGACATAATGGTCGTACCGGGCTGAATTCGGTGTTGAATAAGACCAAGTAGGGTATTTGCACTACGATTTCTGACTCTTACAAAAAAACACTTCTTGGTGCCTCTTTCGGAGGCCCCAAATACCCACCGACCTTCGATTGGTCTCCCTGCATTATGTTTGGTTTTACCAAACTTTGCCTCATCTACTTCCAATGTCTTCCCTGGCCCACCAATAATACCTACATCTGACATCAGTAGCGAACCAATACAAATTTCCCTACACAACTTTGACCATTTTACCACTGTTTTAGGTTATATAACCATCGACTCCAAAACAAAGTTGTGTCGGGGATGGGGGACTGTGCACCAAGCAGCGATAAACTTGACCACCTTTGAGTAAGGGAGAAGTGATTGTGCCAGCCATGACTGGGTCTTGATGGATCTTTCAAAATTGCATATGACCCTTACTCCATCCACGAGTCTGGTTTTCTGACATCTGTAATACCAACAGGTGTTTCAATAAATTTGGTAAAATTAAATAAACTCCAAATTTGATATACTGTACAGTAGGTTATATTTGTTACCTGAAAGAGGTTGGACTTCGCCTCTCCCTGCAATCAGCTCCACATGTCGGGCAGGCAAATGATTTCCTGAGTACCCCATGCCTCCGAAAGAACTCTATGAAATTCTCCTCTTCTAGTTCGATGACCTCTTGTTACGTTAAAAAAAATATTAATTGGTTATAAATAAATAAAACAATCGTAACAAAAAAAGGTGGTAGCTCAGTGGAGACGGGTGGGTTCTTAAATGACTAGTGATTAAAAAACATTGAAATAAATTAAGGGGCGCCACGCTATTTATTTTAAGGAAATAGCGAAAACCTAAAGCAATCTGAATAAAAAAAAAATAATTTAAATTTGATAAGTGAAGATTACCTTAAAACCTCGGAGAGGGCTGTACATAAAATACAATTTGCAATTTACACTTATGAACTACTTAATGGTAAGTTAAAAAGAAATTGAACAAAACAAATTAAACTCAAAAAAAACTTTTAATTAACACTATATTTACACTACGATATTAAAAATAAAATTTACTCACAATTTCTGCAGTCAGGCCTGATCAAAATCTAACTCTATTCACACAACTAGAAACAATTTAAACTTATAACTATACAATAAAAAAAGCAAGGTTTAACAAAGAAATTAAAAGAAAAATATCTCCAGTCTGTTCTCTTAACTCGCCTGTCTTCTCGTAGCTTTGTTGCCAGTAACCAATCGGCTTGGCGATTCTCGTCACCAGAATCTCTTCCGTAAACGCCACTATTCTTCAATTCTCTGATATTTAGCGATATAGACCACAACTACGTTAAACACTAAAACAGTCTCATTTTATCATCACTCGTCGAACGCTAGCGAACATCTCCTCTCTTTTCCTTCGTTGTTTCTCCAAAAAAAACAAATGCCTTAATAACAGCTGTTTTTCAATTAATTACTTCGGTCCCGTCTCTTCTTTTAAAATAAAACATAATTATTTTTATAGCTAAATAAAAAATTATTATATTAATAAAAAACTAATACAAAGTTTTTAAAACAACACATATTTTAATTATATACAAAAATATATTAAGCCCTCTTCGATTATTACTTAATGAGATTTTTTTAAATAAAAAAAATTTTTTTTTTGTTTATTTTTCGTTACAAACTCTCCCCCTCCCTACCAAAAAAAAAAAATTTTTTTTTCTAATGCTTGAATCTTAAGTCTTAGGTCGAATGAGGTTTTAGATCTTTGACATGCCAAGTTCCTAAGGGATGACCCTGTAGATCTTCTAGCACGTACAATAAATTTCCCTGTTTTGCTCTGATTCTACATTTCTCATATAGAGGTGCCAATTTATCAGAAAAGTTCTTTGAAGCATCCGAAAGGGTTTGGGTCTTCTTCCACACTAAATCTCCAGCTTGTAGATCCACGTTCCTTCTCCGAAGATTATAATGGTGCCTGCTTTTCTCGTATGATTGCCGTAGACGCTCAACCACCTCTTCATATATTACTGGCATCATGTTGAACTTCTGTGCGTAAGCCTTTCGATCTCCCATTTCCGGAACATTATCTGAAGCAATGGAATGCTCGTACTCGTCGCCTGAACGTGGTAACTCTCGTCCAAAATTCAAATAAGCTGGCGACTAACCGGTAACCTCATGTACCGCAGTCTGCATAGCAAAAGCCAACTTGTGTAGATCCTTATCCCAGTGCTTATGATTGTCTTTCACATAGGAAGCTAGGAGTGTCTTTATCACTCGATTTGGACGCTCCATCGGATTAGCCTGTGGATGATAGACTGGGGTGAACCACAATTTAACAGCATATTCTCGGGCTTTCTTTTTTAAAATATTGCTCCTGAATTGAGGGCCGTTATCACATATAATAATTTGGGGAACCCCGAACTTAAGAAAGACCTCTCTTTCTAAAGTTTTGGCCACCACTTCGGCTGTCGATTTTGAAATTGGTACTATGATGCTGTATTTAGTGAAGCAGTCGGTAAACGCTAATATGAACCTTTTCCGGTTTGAAGACATAGGAAACGGCCCCATTATATCTGCCGAAACCATTTGCCAAGGTTGGGTAACTACTCGCTGTTTCCCCATTAAGCCCGCAGGCTTAGTCTGTAATGGCTTATTCGCCAAGCACACTTCACATTTCCGTACGTACCTGGTTACATCGGTTGCCATGCCAGGCCAATAGTAGTACTCCTTTACCCGCTGCAAGGTTTTGAAACATCCCAAATGTCCTGCAATTTCTTTATCATGACATTCCCAGATCGCTTCCCTACGTTTTTGTTTAGGAACTACTAATTTCCACTGGTTGCTATCTCCTACCATTTTCCGGTTATTATTAACAAGCTTCCATAGAGTTTGATTAACAATCCTCCAATCCGCATATTTCGATGGATTCTCTTCTACTTGTTTAATCATCCGCTGATACCACGCGTCATCTATTGGTTCTCCAATATCAATTCTGGCTATCGGGAATTCGTAAGTCCGTGACAACGCATCGGCTGCAGCGTTTTGTTTGCCGTGACGGTGTACGATAGTGAATTGGTGTTGCTGCAGTTTTAGTGCCCACCTAGCCAGTCGACCTTGAGGGTCGCGAAGACTATTCAACCATTTTAAGGCAATGTGGTCAGTAATAACTGTAAAATCCATCCCTTCCAAATAAGGCCGAAACTTCTCTATTGCCCAGAGAACTGCTAGGCACTCTTGCTCAGTTACACTGTATTTCCTCTCGGCTGTGGTCAAACTTCGGCTCGCATAAGCTATGACCCGATCTCCTTCTGGGTATTCTTGGTAAAGAATAGCCCCTAATCCTGTTTTAGAGGCATCGGTTTGTAGGAAGAATCGCTTACTGAAGTCAGGACATGCTAACACAGGTGCTGTGACAAGCTTCTCCTTCAGTAATCTGAACGCTTCTTCTTGTTCTTGTCCCCATTTCCATCTCTTGTTTTTCTTCAGTAGGTCCGATAGCGGTGAAGTTAGAGTCGAGAAATTAGGGACAAAGCGGCGATACCAGGAAGAAAGCCCTATAAACTGTCTCACTTGCTTTACGTTCTTAGGTGCTGGGTAGTTTAATATCGCCTCAATCTTTCCCGGATCAACTTGTAGGCCGTTCTCATTTACCACATATCCCAGAAACTTTAGTTCCTCTCTGCAAAACTGACTTTTCTCCCAATTCACCGTTAAGTTGGCTGAGCTCAATCTTTCTAAGACCTTCTCCAATGTTTCTATGTGGGAATCGAAGTCTGATGAGACCACAATGATGTCATCCAAGTAAACAAAGATATTTGGTTCTAAATCTGCTCTCAAGACATCGTCAATCAGTCTTTGCCACGTCGCTGGTGCATTATGCAGTCCAAAAGGCATCCTACAAAAATGGAAGAGGCCGCGGTTGGGAACAGTAAAAGCTGTCTTTTCCTTGCTTTCAGCAGCCATTGGTATCTGCCAGTATGCGCTCTTTATGTCGATGGAAGAAAGTATCTTGGCATCACGTAACCTATCCAATATATTCGAAATGTAGGGCAGCGGGTAGGCGTCTCTTTTAGTCACGGCATTTAACTGACGATAATCCACGCAAAAACGGTAGGATCCATCGGGTTTCTTCACTAAAACAACAGGTGACGACCAAGCACTCTGTGACGGCTCTACAATTCCTTCTTCGAGCATTTCATCGAGCTCCTTATTTAAGATATCTTGGATCTTTGGTGAAACAGGGTAGTAACGCTGTTTGACTGGCTTACTATCACCGGTATTTATTTCGTGCTCTACCCTGCTTGTACATCCTAACTTTGATGGTCGGATATTTCGCCAATGTCCGATAAGCCGATTTAAGGTTTCTTCCTGTTCCTGCATAAGATTCGGTCTAGTTAGGACAGCAGGGCCATTCTGTGACACAGCTAAACATTCTTCTGTTGGAGCAAAGTGCCACATATTTTTCGATATGTCTGGAACCAATCTAAATTTATTCCAGAAGTCGATACCCAATATAAGTTCATCCACCAAGTTGGAAACTACCAAAAATTGGATAATTCTCATTTTACCTTCCAACTCCACTGGCACGTTTACGCTTCCAAAAACGTTGAGCGCGGTGCCTCCAGCAGCATTTATTTGAATTTTGGGTTTTTTGTGTAGCTTTACACCCAGCCGTGAAAAACGTTTCCAGCATTCCTCACTTATCAATGACCTTGAAGCCCCAGAATCCAGCAATCCCGTTTCTTGTCTTCCCAAAATGTTGACTGTTAAATACGGCCTTCGATCCTGTTCATTTGCTGGATGTCTAAGAATTTTCCATTTCTTTCCAGCGAAAACTTCTTCCACAATCGACAACCACTCTACCCACTCAGCTTTCGTCGTGGAATTCGGGTTTTGTCCAGGCTCCCTTCCACTTAGGCCTGACCCCCTTGATCGTTTCCCTGGTTGGTGGTATTACAACGTTTACATGTCTTTCTATCCGCATCCCTTAGGCCACAACCTATACAGAATTTGGTTTTTACTGAGCGACACTTTTTGAACGAATGATTGGTCCCTCCACAGTTCCAACAGCGAAATGTGTAATTGGGTTTAGCCAAGGCTTCTACAACCATCTTCGATTCTGCTACTGTGTCGTCTTGATTAAGTTGTTTCCTCGTTGGCGGGCGATAGGCCAAGTCGGGTTCGAGTAATCCTTTACTATCTGGTGGCGGTCGATATTCGTTCATTCTCCACCTTACTTCTTCAATCTGCCGACCGATTATTACTAACTCCTTCAATGTTGTTACTTGGTGCAAAGCCATCCTTTCCAAGTAGAGGGGGTTCAAATTCTTCTTAATGATATTCAACATTTGGTCTTCCGTAGGCATAGTTGGTAAACGGTTAAAATAATTCTTCATAACTGCCACGAATGTACCTATCGACTCTGCATGTCCTTGAGTTCTTCTCTTTATTTCTTCCCAAAGGCGATCCTCATAGTCTAAAGGTGTATATTCGGCTTTCAATTCTGAGATAAGTTCAGCCCAAGTTGTTACTTCTTTCCGTACAGCTCGAACCCAAATCAGTGCTGGTCCTTTAAACAAGTCGTACGCAGCCCTAAAAAGTTCTTCATGAGTAGTATTCCTTGTCAAACTTAACTCCTCTACAGTCTCTAAAAACGCATGGACACTGAGACCATCCCCATCGCCTGTGAAGTGAATTCCCCAATCTCTTATGGGAGTTTCAGTTCTTCTGATCACGTACTTAGTTCCAGCAACGTCTGACTCCGACTCAACGGTCGTTACAGGCTTCTTCGTATCTTCAGTTGATTCGGTAATCACTGATTGTACTTTACCCTCCTGAGACTTTCCGGGATTCTGGTTTTCAAAGTGGGATTCTGAAACAGGAGGTTGCCCACTCAATTTTTCTTCTAGTTCCTCAAATAATAGAAGGCATTTTGAAATTGCTTCTGACTTCCTCTCCATTTCGATGGTGTCTTTCGTTGTTATCCGGTTTAGTCTATTAATCAAATGTTGAAGACCTGTATCGATTTTATCTATATCCCCGGTAGAACTAGAGGGTGGGAGAACAGAAATCTTGTTCTCAACAGTGGCAATTTTCTCTTCACACACGCTTAATTCTTCCGTAGGAGAAAGGTCAACTACCGGAGCAACATATTTTCCTGCACTCTCTAGTTTAAAGACGGTCCGAAGTCTTTTCCTCATATCTTCTACAGTAGATATTCCAACTATCCCTCGAATCCTTAATTCGTATTCAAGCTCGTCCTTTAACAATCTATCGACCTTCATCTTTATGATTTCAAAAGAACCAAATAAAAATTATACTACTTTTTCTTAGGAGATAAAATAAAAAAAATTCAATATTAGGACAAAAAAAAAATAATTTTATTTAAAAATCACTAAATCAATATTAAATTAAGCATCTATCTAATCACTTATAGTCCCTGTTTGGGCGCCATTTTGTTACGTAAAAAAAAATATTAATTGGTTATAAATAAATAAAACAATCGTAACAAAAAAAGGTGGTAGCTCAGTGGAGACGGGCGGGTTCTTAAATGACTAGTGATTAAAAAAAATTGAAATAAATTAAGGGGCGCCACGCTATTTATTTTAAGGAAATAGCGAAAACCTAAAGCAATCTGAATAAAAAAAAAATAATTTAAATTTGATAAGTGAAGATTACCTTAAAACCTCGGAGAGGGCTGTACATAAAATACAATTTGCAATTTACACTTATGAACTACTTAATGGTAAGTTAAAAAGAAATTGAACAAAACAAATTAAACTCAAAAAAAACTTTTAATTAACACTATATTTACACTACGATATTAAAAATAAAATTTACTCACAATTTCTGCAGTCAGGCCTGATCAAAATCTAACTCTATTCACACAACTAGAAACAATTTAAACTTATAACTATACAATAAAAAAAGCAAGGTTTAACAAAGAAATTAAAAGAAAAATATCTCCAGTCTGTTCTCTTAACTCGCCTGTCTTCTCGTAGCTTTGTTGCCAGTAACCAATCGGCTTGGCGATTCTCGTCACCAGAATCTCTTCCGTGAACGCCACTATTCTTCAATTCTCTGATATTTAGCGATATAGACCACAACTACGTTAAACACTAAAACAGTCTCATTTTATCATCACTCGTCGAACGCTAGCGAACATCTCCTCTCTTTTCCTTCGTTGTTTCTCCAAAAAAAACAAATGCCTTAATAACAGCTGTTTTTCAATTAATTACTTCGGTCCCGTCTCTTCTTTTAAAATAAGACATAATTATTTTTATAGCTAAATAAAAAATTATTATATTAATAAAAAACTAATACAAAGTTTTTAAAACAACACATATTTTAATTATATACAAAAATATATTAAGCCCTCTTCGATTATTACTTAATGAGATTTTTTTAAATAAAAAAATTTTTTTTTTGTTTATTTTTCGTTACACTCTGTTATATTGCTCAAATTTAGATTACACCCTCGACATACCATGATGCGTATGGAATGTAAGCTTGTTGAAAGCGAAGTGCAGTAGGAAGTCCAGTGGTGGGGGGGACGCGGGTTTTAAAAAAAATAGGGCGGTGTATTTTGTCATACTGCGTAGTATATGTTATATGTTGTTATTAATATTGGTATAGTAAAATTGTTAATGATATTTAGTTTTAGCTTTTAAGCCGTCCTTATCTATTGTACTGTAGTACTTTTACACTGGAACTAACCCCGCCTTTAAAACACGTATCGAATGTAAGCTTGTTGAAAGTGAAGTGCAGTAGAAAGTCCAGTGGTGGGGGGACGCGGGTTTTTAAAAAAGTAGGGCGGTGTATTTTGTCATACAGCGTAATATATGTTATATTACACTGGAACTAACCCCGCCTTTAAAACACCCGCGTCTCCCCACCACCGGACTTCCTTCTGTACATAACACTTGAATGAACAGCGGGTTACTATAAATTGATCAATGAGATTTTATCATTAATTATTAAAACCAGAAAATATGAAAAGTAAGCTCATAATAACCCGCGGGGGTTAGCGGGAAGCGGGGGGGGGGGGGGGGGGGGGGGTTATTATGAGCTCACTTTTCATAGTGTTAATTCTGATACAAGCTATAATACAATATTTATCATTTGAGTGATGGATGATTTATTCAGGGATAATTATTAAAAAACTAAACCAACTATACTTTGGCCCTTCCTAGTCTGTACCTAATCATTAACAGAGCTGGAAGCCCCAGCCCAGAAAGGAGTCGCCAAGCACAGGTTGGACCAACCGAATTTCCAAAAGTGGCTAATTAACATAGCAATTTACAAATCTTCTCAACCAATGCTTTGATAGGTTGATTTATAGGTGATGATATTTGTATATTCTTTATTCCCTTCATTATTGTTTGATAGTCTGCAGGTTAAAAATAAAATTATTTGTCATTTGGTAAGGCACAATCAAGCTCGATGGCATAGATTATTATTATTCTTATTTTTGAATATTTTAGGTTCAATCCCCTACAAGGACTTTGTGCAACTTTGTAAAGTAACGTATAGCTATATTACTGTATTGTATAATTAATTTTACAGTAGTAAGAAGTAGTAATAAAAATAAAGAGTTATATTAAACACCGGTACTGCATTTTACTTTCATTTGAAGGATGAGAATAAGTGAAAAATAGAGGAGGGGAAAAATAGCAATGGGTACTTCCTTGTGAAAATTCTTATATTATGTATTTAAAATATAGTTATACTTTCCGGCAAAATGGTTTATAGTATAGAAACAAGTTTTGGTTAATAAAGGTTCTATTTTTTTGAAGAGGAATAGGACATGATATAATTGTTGGATTTAGATATATTAAAATTCGAAAGAAATTATAAGCTGACATCCTTTCATGTATGATTTTTATTTCTTCTTTCAAATGTAAACATTACCCACAAAATAGGTGGTTTCATATTGTGAAAAATATCAGTGGAATTAGATAAGCATATAAGAGTGGAAATAAGATAGCATCTTCAATGAAATAAATCCTATCTCTTAATTTTTTTTTAACTTTAACTTTTTGTAAAGTATGTAAATGTCAGTTCTTCAAAAAAGTATAGGCATAATGAAAAGATAATAGGTTATAGAAAAACAAAGAAGTGGATAAACTCTTAATAAAAAAGTTGATTGGTAAGGAACTTATACGCATAACGAATAGTTACGTAATTACTTGTATTCGGAACGGTATAGGTTTAATATTAATATTTTTCAGGGACTTTAAAATACTAATACTTCGTAAAATTATAACATTTCGATGAAGAGTAATGTTCTATAGATGCAAGGGTGGGGAGACGCGGTATTTTCAAAATTAACATACGTATAGAAAGTAAGATTAATCGATGTTTATTTGCGAGGAATAGGTGAAGTTGTTTAGAGTTGAGATGACGTCACGGTGTTATACTCGTAAAAAAAGGCGCGTAATATAATTCTAACAACCATAAAATCGGCCTTTAACGGCTAAGAAGAGAGGTGGTGGGGATGGTAGTTCGCACGGTGACCAACAGGTAGCAGCGTGCTTATCAGCTGTCAAACCCAGCAGGGGAATAGGGGAAGTAGTACCTAAAATTTTAGGTTAATTTTTAAGAGAATAACATGAAATTAATTTGTTTTATTCTACGGTTACTTAAATTCAAAAATATAATAGCAGTTGTCTAAAAAAAAAATCCGGTATTACTTCAAATGAGGAGCTCCAAGATGGCGGCCGGCGTGAGTAAACAACAAGGTATTCCAATCACGCCATACACGATATCCACGATTCAGTTCGGGTTAACCGAGAGTTTCCGAGATCCGATGTCGGCTCGGAATTTCCTATAAGCTCGTCGAAACTTGGAAGTATTGATCGAAAAATGATTGAAATATGTGGGTAACTTATAATTGGGTTAGGGCAGAATAACATTAACTAATATAAACATTTAATTAAATTAACATTGCGCAGAGGCAATATCGTAACCAATGAAGGTCTACTGAAGTGCGATTATTGATAGTTGAAAAGTATTTAATTAAATTAATTCTATTTAGTGGATTATGATACATAATCCTAATATAGTTAGCCGATAATTATAGTTAAATTGATTTTAATAGATACAATTTCTTAAACCTTTTTACTCCCTTTCTTCAATCTAATAAATCATGTACAGTTTGTTCTTTTTCCTTTGGAGACATATCATTTAAAATCATCATCAAATCATTTTTTTAAATGTCCTTTTTGGTAATTTAAATACGTTTTTCTTGAAATACAAAAAAATAATAATCTGGTGGTTAAGAATGCTTGGATCCTTTATTATTAAGTATTTGTACCTTGTGCATTTAACCCATTATCTTCCAGAACTTTTTTTTTTCTAGAATGGACTGAAGTCTTCAAAATCATTTAGTTATCTTGCAAATTGAATTTAAAAAATATAAATTTCTTCAGATTTAGCTGCTGTGTCCAGATAAGCCCTGTTGCGAAAACGCAACACTGGGAATGAGAGGGTACGTTTACTTTACTTGTGCAAATGAGAATTATTTTTTGATTTTTTTGCATTAAATGGTATGACAATCATTACTGTTTCATGTTCAAATCAATTCAATCTCATTGGCAATAAACCAAAGACTATTTCAGGATAAAAAGAAATTGATTAACAAAAAAATACAAATAATGAATTTATTTATGTCCAAATGATTCCATTTTACAAAATATTTGAAATATTAATTAAAACACTGTAAAAAAAAACATACTAAAATGTATTTGTACAAATTGAAATAATAATTGAGGTGATCATGTATGGTACGAAATAAAACATTTTTCGTGCAATGCAACATTGCATTTACGACATTTTTTTATCGTCGTTGATTTGCAGATTACACATCTTGTTCTTTTATCTTGTTTTATAATAACATGTCCGATTTTGTCATACCTTATATCTTTCATTTTTATAATGGAACTGGTAGATGTTGGACCTGAAAAAAAAAATATATATATATATTTAGCTACACAAAATAGGTTGAAAATATTTGCGGAATATATTCATTACCAGGACGTTTCCTTGGTGTGCCATAAGTGGTAAGTAGATTCCTGGCAAGATAACGCCTAAATCCTAGTAAGTCTAACTTAGGCTCTCCAGGTAAATCCTCTCTCATTCTGCGATATAGCAGCCACGCATTTTGGACAGAGACATCAAGCAGCCACACAAAGATGGGCCAATACCATTTTTTTGAACGAATCCCTGTTCTATAGGCTGCAACGTTTGATCCATTCTATCCGTACCTCCCATGTTTTCATTATACTTTTTTATCATATGAGGTTGCGTAACCGTGATTTTCTTTTTTTCAAAAAAAGAGTACCTCCGAGCTTCAAAAAATGGCTGGACCCCCAAGCGGTTTGACACCACTGTTACTGTTGAATTGTCATTCCACCGACAAATGGCTAAAGATTTATTTTCATCGTACCTGATATCACAGGTCCCTCTTGCTGTTTTTTTCATATCATCTCTCAATGGACATTTTTCTATTCTATTTGATCTTATTGTACCTGTGAAACCAAGAAAAATTAAATTCTGAAATCAATTCCAAAATTATTAATATTAGTATTATTTGTATGTAGTACCTGTAAACCCAATTCCAAGCTCAGATAGTTTGTCCACTAGCCGTAGGGAGCTAAAAAAGTTGTCTGCATATAGCGACGTTGGCATCAGTTCCCCAGTAAGATGACGAGGTATTTCTTTGCAAAAATCTAACACCACACTGCCTCCTAGCCAAATTCTTCTTTGAATTCATTAGCTTCCCCTTTGGCTCCTTGGTAAATTTTAAAGTCAATTAAATAACCAAACCGGTTATTCCAGCACCATACCTTATAGCCGAACCTAATTGGCTTTTGCTGTATGTGCTGCTTCATACTGTGTCCCCCATAGTAAGGGATCATAGCTTCGTCAACGCTTGACTCAACGTCCCATATATTATATTCCAGGAAAGCTTTTTTCAACTTGTTGATGACAGGAGCAAGTTTATACATTCGATCTCTGTCATCTATATAGGAGTTGTCGTTACAATGTAAAAACTGCAAGATTGTATTAAATTTGTTTCGCCTAATATTCTGTGATACCAAAACATTCATAACGTCATCTGACTCCTCCCAGTAAAAAGATTTTCGCTTTTTGTTCTCATACCCACTTAACAATAAAACTCCGAAAAAAAGTTTCATCTCGTCAATTCCTAGCTCAAGCTGGGTTCCTTTTTGCATTGCATATTTTACGGTTTCTCTTACGATGATATCATATAAATCATCATCGAAAAAAAAATTGAAAAAATCGAGGGGGGTCAATGGCTTAGACAAATATAGTGGCTTGAAGATTTTAATACATTTTTCTTCTTCTATTTTCGAATGTAAAGCATTATTGGTTGGCATATCCTGATCAACCCATTTTCTTTCAGGGTTTTTTTTCTTTATTTGTTTCTTAACCATATTTTCATTTATTTCTTTTTTCTTAGGTTTGGTTCTGTTCATCATTTTAGTTTTTGTTTGGGTCTTTGGTTTTTCTTTTGGCACATGAACAACATCTTCGTCCATCGGTGTGTTAATGAACTTTTCTATTGCGTGTTGATCATTTTCAAACAAATGTATATTATTTTCGCCTATTCTAATCTCATCGTTATCATATGTGTGTAAAATTAATTCCGCTTCAGCTTCCAGTTGCTGAACGTTCAAATTATTGATTGTTCCCCCCTCGTCCTCATCACCACTATCCTCATCTGAAATTAAACCAACTTCCGGAGGTGCTATATATAAATCAAAGTGTGTAGCATACCTTGCCATATCGGTTTCTTCAAGCATTGACATCATTTTGTGGGCTCGTGAGCTGCAGTTTTTATAAATTTCCGGATACCTTTTAGGTTTCCTTACACTTTTCGTCTCTTTAGGTTTCATAAATTCAATATTACCTTTTGCCATATCTGAAAGAAAATTAATAAATAAATAAACAAGTGGTTTCTTAGCATACATTGTTGGCCGTGGTTCAAAGTTCACGTAAAATACGATTGATCCCGTTTTATTTGAATTCATGAAACAATAAAGGATAAAAAACTTAATAAATAAATAAGAAATAATTTATTTTTCATGATTTTAGATTTCCTATTAATTTCAAGAATTGTAATAATGAGAAATGATAAAATTAGAAAAAAGAAAAAAAAAACGATGAGAAATTATCAGGTACCCACTCATGGCCAGTGTTGCGTTTTCGCAACTTATAAATTAGATTGATTATAAATAATAAACAGTAATAGATATTATATTCTTACCTTTTTCTTTGTTTTCCTGCATCTTCGTAGAATATAAATTCAAACGTTCACTTTGTAATTTGAAACACACACGATTTTACACAAGTGAAAACGAAAAAACTCAAGAGCAATTTCAATACGAAAAACACAGTCGATGTTCAATTTAGTTTCAGGTTTACTACAAGTAAACGCATTGATATGAAGGGGGAATTTTATTGCTCAGATCCATGCTGCGACATGTTCGCTGGAATCACCTTGTAAGACACAGTGCGCGTTTGAACATGCAAGAGGAAGCTGTTGCGTTATCGCAACACTGGGAACAAATGGGTTAACTCGATCCCATTTAATAATTTAAACAGGACAATAACATATTTTAAAAAAACTAACAAATAAATTTACAAAACAAAAGATTAAATTACTCCTTTAGGTTATTTAAATACATTTTTTCTTTAAATAACAAAAAAATAGTAATCTGGTGGTTAGGAATACTCGGATTCTTATATTAATTTATTTGTAATTTTTCCATTTATACGTGCATTTAACTTGAACCCATTTAATCATTTAAACAGTACAATAATATATTTTTAAAAAACAAACAAATAAATTTACAAAACAAACTATTAAATTTATTTGTTAAATGGTCTGTTTAGTTTAAAATTTAAAATTTTATGCAACCATCTCAGGAAATTTTCATGTATTGAAATAATACTTCTACTGATATCTGTTGTTGTACTTTAATTATATTACCCACATATTTCAATCATTTTTCGATCAATACTTCCAAGTTTCGACGAGCTTATAGGAAATTCCGAGCCGACATCGGATCTCGGGAACTCTCGGTTAACCCGAACTGAATCGTGGATATCGTGTAGGGCGTGATCGGAATACCTTGCTGTTTACTCACGCCGGCCGCCATCTCGGAGCTCCTCATCCGAAGTAATACCAAAAATCCTATAACAATTACATCAACACAATTAACAGAAGTTCCAGCAAAAAAAGTATTTGCACGCTTCATATAATAAAACTAATAGTTGATGTTGGTAGAGGTGAACGTTGTTTACAAATAAATAAGGATTAATACGATAGTAGAGGAGTTTTGCAATATTATTAAGTTGAGCTTTATGTTTGAAATGATAAATATGCCGAGAAAAAAACGAAATATTGCGTTCTGATCGTGAAAAAATCATTGTTTTGCATGAGTTAGGCAAAAGTTACCGTGAAATCGAAAAATATGGAGGAAATTGGGTTTTCAACAGTTCGATATATTGTTAAAAAAAAATAATTGACTGGTAGTGTTGAAAACAAACCCCGGAAAGGACGACCATCCAAACTCATACATCGACTAAAACGTGAAATAGTGCGAAATGCTCTGAAAAACCCAAAATCTATCACCCAAAAAATTGTTGACGATTTGGCGACAACATCGGGTAATGCCGTTACCTCAAAAACAATAAGGTATGTTTTGCATAATGAGGGAATTAAAGGTAGAAGTCCTCAAAAGAAGCCCTTACTGTGTGAAATCAACTGACAGAAGAGATTGCAATTTGCAAAAATATACAGAGATAAACCATTAGAGTTTTGGAAAAAAGATTATATTTTCGGACGAAAGTAAATTTAAAAATATTTAAACCGGCTAGCATCCTTACAATTTGGAGGGGGAAAAATACAAGGCTTGAGGCGAAGAATTTGCTGTACAATGTGAAACATGGGGGAGGAAGTACTATGGTCTGTGGCTGTATGGAATTTGAAAGTGTGGGCAATTTAGAATTTATTAATAGGCATATGACGGCCAAAATGTATGTGGAAATATTGCGCCGTAATTTTAAATCCAGTGCCAGGAAATTAAGGCTCACAGATTCATTTTATTTCCAACAAGACAATGACCCAAAGCTTATGGCGAACCTTACCAAAGAATTGCTCCTTTACAATGCTCCCCGCAGGCTAATTACCTCTCCTCAGTCCCCTAATATTGATCGAATCGAAAATTTGAGGCATATTTTGGATCAAAAAGTAAGAAAAACTACATTACAGGCAAAAATCGTCTTGAAAGCTGCCTAATGAAGGAGTGGAACAACATCGGCTCAAATGTGACACAAAAACTGGTAGAGTCCATGCCGAGGAGATTGGAAATGATTATAAAGGTGAAAGAAGGGCACACCAAATACTGAAAAGTATGCAAACAAAAAAACAATGTGATTTTCAGGCTGCACAAATACTTATTTTGCGTAAAATTTTTTCAATAGTGTTATTGTTAAAGTGATGTTAATTGTTATAAAAAAATTAAGCACAAATTCTTGATTCTTCTTATACTTAGACTAGAAAAAAATATTTATTGTGATATTTCAAGTTACATACTGTTGTTAAATAAAAAAATTCATGGTGTGCAAATACTTTTTTTGCCTACTGTATATCAATATTGTACAAAATAGGTACTGATCGTACTGAATTTATAAATATAATAGTTCAAATACTTACAACACGAACAAGTTTTTACATCAATCTACAATATTTTTATAATTAAAAAAAAAAATCTGTTTAACTTAACATATTTACAAAATTATTCGAGACAACCATTACAAATTTTTATTTGATGTTCACCGCATATTGGTATCTGGAATTTGTAGCCATACACAGTTGTCATTCGTCTAAGTTTATAGTTACACAAATTACAAATTTTTCTGGAACCTTTTTGAGCAACTGAAGAACTAGTAGGCTCATTGGATTCTTCTATTCCTAGTTCTTCTCTTATAATTATTTTTAGGTTTCTTGGAAGAGATGGAAAGCCTAGTGATCAACCAATCCCTTCTAAGTTGATCACTTAATTTCAAAATAAAATCGCTTCTGCTGAGTGGTTTTGTAGTCAATGTGTTTTTTCTACAAAAATTATGAAGATAAATTACGTAGGAATTAATTGATGCAATATTTAACATGTTGTAAAAAAAATCAGAGAGGCCAACGTCGAGTCTTGCGTCCACAATTAAAATTTATACACATTTGGTCGAATGTGTCTACTGCACCTTTAGTGTCATTGTAGTTCAAAATTAAATAAGGTTTTTTGGTTTTTAGGTCGATTGAAATTTCGTCGTGTGCAGAAGAAGAAGCTACTACGACTATCTTATTTGGCTTTGGTTTGTAACTGACTAAACACATATCATTGCAGCAGTTGGCACAATAGATACAATAGAGGGCGATTGATTGTGTGTTGGTGCTACATAATCATTCGATTTCTCACAGGCTGATCTTTCAGAAGGTGGAGATGGGGCAGGGATGCGATCCCTTACATAGGAAGCTATGAAGTCGTCATCTGAAAATACTCCTTCGTCGAAGGGATAAATACCAGTTTTCTTAAAACCAGAAATGATATTGTTCGGGGTAAATGCTCTAGGGTATGCTGTTCCAAGAGCTTCTGCAACTGTATATATATCAAATGTCTTCCTTACATTGTTCATCATCCATGCTTGTACCGCCTGGTTGTTGTAGGTTTTAAGCGGAGAGTAGACTGCAACATCCAGGGGTCGTAACTTATGGCTCGTGTGAGGAGGAAATGTTACTGTAACTACCCCTGCATCAGAAGCCTTGTCCAAAACTTCTGGAGATAGGTGCGTTTCATGATTGTCGAGTACCAGTAAACATCGACTTTTCTTGGAGCATTTGACGTAACTCAGAAAGTGGTCGAAAATTTTTAAAAATGTCTCCTCATTTGACCATCCTGTTGGAGTTGCAGCTCCAATGCATCCAGGAGGTCCTCCAGAAATCATTCTGTCTTTAAAATGAACCCGTGGAAAAATCAGTAGTGGTGGAATTGCATTCCCGATTGCACTGATAGCTGCTATCATGGTGACTAACTGGCCTCTTTCAGCAGATGTTGCGCTGCCAATTTGCTTGATACCCTTAGGGGCAACAACGCTTGATTGGTCTTGAACAGTAGACAGCCCCGTTTCATCTGTATTCCAGATTCTTTCAGGAGGAATCGGTCCAAAGCGATTATGAACATCTTTTACGTTCTCAAAAAAACAGTGAACATTGTGCCGGTTAAAGCTTGTCGCACGACTAAGGCTGGTGGGCTCTGGCTTGCGAATGGAAATCTGATCTGAATGTCTCTTTAAAAAGGCTCTCATCCATTCTTCACCAGCCATTTCGTCATTAAACCATGTATCTGGGTAGCTTTTTTTGTTAGCTCTTGCAAATTTGTAAGCTAGAATTCTTACGCCCTTTTTAGTTAGTCCATATTGCATTTTGGCGACATTCTGGATGTATGTAACTAAACACTTTTCTTCATGAACATTAAATACTTGCTTAACTGCGTAACTTACATTGTATTCAAATTTGTTGGACCCACTAACATTAAATTTTCTCAAATGCCTAGTGATGGTTTACCTGCTCACTTTGAATACTTTTTTGGCCTCTCTAAAAGTCATTTTTTTATCAGGATCATCACTTTTTATTGCTTTAATCGCATTTTGCAGTGCAACAGCATCTACTGGATCCCTCTTGATTCCAGTTTTACTTCGAGTCATGATGAAATCCAACCTAACACAAAAAACACCAATAACTGCAACCTATTGTCCCTTGATCCAGTGGTTCATGGTACAAGATGCAGCTTGGTTTCAAGATACACGAGGGTGCATGTTTATACTAAAATGGCTACCATAACCTAACATCTACGTGAAAAGTGAAGATTAGATGTTTAATACACTCACCGAAAGAGAGGGAATAGATGTCTCGCCAATCAGTTGAGTAACATTAGTCTTTAAAAGTCCACTTGCAATCAACTAACATTGCAAATGATACTTCCAAGTAACTTACTTTTGCTTGCGCAAATCACAAAATATTCGCCGTTCACATGTAAGTCAGAATAACAACGTACAACTCACTCTGGCGCTCGGACAGGCAATCATAACTGACATAGTTTCGAGATTCCTCACTAGGTAGCAGCACTAGCCAAGCAGAGAACATGGCGCAAGGTACACCATATCCAAGGTACAACAGTCTCCCCTACAGTATCATTGTCGTCCTCTTCACCAGAAAGTTCATGATAGACTTTCTATATTTCATCTATATCTGTGTAAACAGGGTTAGACATATTCTGAAAGAAAAATGTAAAAAAATCATAAAAAAGAAATATGTACGGTACTATTTGATTTTAAATATTACACTATTGCCAACTATTCGTGATTGTATATGGACGGTTTTACCAACCTTCGACAAAACTACGACTACCAGATATTGCTGAACCACCAACTATTCGTAATTTTTACGTACCATTATATTGAAGAATTAATGTTTTCTAAATAAAAATCGTTCAGAACAGTTTACTTTCTCGATCAACTAGTAGGGAACATACTGAAGGTAGAATAGCCGGAAGCTGGTGAGGATGAGGGGAAGGGGGTGGGAGCTAAGTCTGCTAAGTATGAGCTAAGCCAAGTATGTGATTCACATACAGTGGATCAAAAAAGTGTTGGCACATTACTATTTTTTGATATTGCATAAATAAAAATGATTTAAAAAAAAAAAAAAATTATTACATAATAATATACATAATACATAATGTTTTATTAATAAATTTTTAGTTGACTTGATAGTGCTGAAAAAATAAAAATCTGGTGCGTGCTCGCAACACACAACTTTCACTTACCAACTTACTTAGATTAGAAATTAATGCGTTTTGTTAATTGCCACTTCTCAAATGAACAGAACGGCTTTAATTATGAACAATGGTCTGTAATTAAAGGCGTACTCCGCATGCGTGGGCTCAACGAGTTTTATGAGTTGACTGAATATTTTTCTTTTTTTCTCCTCTTTATATATCTTTATTTTTATCATATCTCATATTTAGCCGTTTCTTATTTTTTAGGCGTAACGAGAGACAGTTAATTTCTCCATGTAAACAAAAACAATGGTACTTTATAAGAAAGAAACAAACAAACAAAAAAGGCCCCCCCAAAAAAAAGCCCCCATAGAACATTTTAATAATGATGAAGCTTACCAGATATTAAAGAAAATCTAATTTTCATTAAACATGACGAATTTGATAAAAATCGTTAAAGCCGATTTTGAGATAATCGAAAAAAGTTAAAAATTGGAAAAAAAGTCATGAAATAAAGTGCCCCCTCAGTTGGACCAATTTTGATGAAACGTTGGCTTTTACATATTTGGTATATACATACATCAAATACCCAGTTTCTTCAAAATCGTTAAAGCCGTTTTTGAGTAAATAAAAAATATGTACACGTGAAATTGGTACAAAATTTATTAAGTAAAGTCCCTCCTCCGGTTGATCAATTTTGATGAAATTTTTACAGTCGTATCTCGGGCATATACATACATCATATACCCAGTTTGATCAAAATCGTGAAAGCCTTTTTGAGTAAATAAAAAAAAACACTTGAAAATGGTACAAAATTTATTAAGTAAAGTCCCCCCTCCGGTAGATCAATTTTGATGAAATTTTTACAGTCATATCTCGGGCATATAAATAGATCAAATACTCAGTTTAATCAAAATCGTTAGAGCCGTTTTTGAGAAAATCGATAAAAACGTAAAAAGTTATTAAATAAAGTACCCCCTCCCTTTGAGCAATTTTGATGAAATTTTTGCTGTCACATCGCGGGCATATGCCTACACTAAATACCCAATTTCAGATTCCCACGGTATATAGTTTTTGAGCTAGTCTGTTCACACACAGAGACACACACACACACACACACACACACACACACACACACACACACACACACACACACACAGACACACACACACACACAGACCATTTCGCGGGACTTGGTTATTTCGACTCAGGGGGTCCCAAAACGTGTATTTCCGTTGAAAACCGGAAGTCGAAATTTTTCACGATCGCAATACTTCCACTTACTATATATTTCATATATAGGTAAGTAAAAGTAAAAATAAAATCGAATTATTAGGTAGTCAAAAAAGTGATGGCACAGTACATATAGTTGGTTGTTAAAGTATTTAAAATAAAAAATATACTGACCTAATACTTTGTCATCATGCCTTCTGCATCAATAATGGCTTTTAGCCTCTTTGGCATTGAAGAAATGAGGTTCTGCGTTATTTCCTGCCCAATTTTTGGCCATTCTTCTGACAAAGTCATTTTTATTTGAAATTTTGTTTTTCCTCACTTTCTGATCCCAAACATACCACAGGTGTTCTATAGGGTTGATGTCAGGAGACTGAGGCGGCGTTTTTAATTGCCTCTGTATGTTGTATAACATTCACTCCCTAGTAATGTAAGCAGTATGCTTGGGATCATTGTCCTGTTGGAAAACAAAAGTATCTTTGATCCCCATCTTTTCGGCACTTGCATTTAAATTTTGTCGCAAAATGTCGACATACTTTTTGGCGTTCATAATACCATCAATAAAAGCCAAATTTCCTACGCCTAGCCTAGACATGCACCCCCAAACTAGAACACTGCCCCCACCGTGTTTAACTGTAGCTCTTACATGTCGAGTTTGGAATGCTGTATTGGGCTTTCTCCAAACATATTTACGCCCATCTGACCCAAAAACATTATATTTACTTTCGTCAGAAAAAAATAATATTTTTCCAGAAGTCTATAGGCTCAGTTATATACTTTTTAGCGAATTCAAGCCTTTTCTTTCGGTTGGCCTCGCTAATGTAGGGCTTCTTTCTCATAACCCTGCCATAATAATTAAATTTATGGATTACATTTCTTATAGTCTGTAAAGAGAATGATTTGTTGGAACATGTTGCTATTTCCTCACCTATTCTGGCTGCAGACGCTGAGGGCTCTTGTTCGACAATCCTGTGGATATTTCTTTTTTTCTCTTTCAGTAAATATTTGCGGTCGTCCTCGGCGAGGTTTATTAATGACTGAACCTGTTTCCTTAAATTTTTTAATTATGTTCCGGACACTACTGAAACTAATATTAAGTTTAAACGCGGTTTGACGGTAACTAAGTCCCTTAGAATGGAGTTTAACCACCTTATTTTTAAAAACGTTACTGTGCTCAGATCTTCCCATCTTAACCGATCAGAACAAAACTTAAAACTGATTACAGTAATATAATAAATAGTAAATATAAACATCATTATTGTTTTTAAAATTAAAGTAGAATTATGAACCCGAGAGTAAACAATTTACAACTGTTCCAACACTTTTTTGACCCTTGAAACTAAGACTTTGAGAGTTATCTCTCTATAGCTATTAAATTTTTAAACTTTTTACCAATATAATACATTACTGGTATGTTACTTTATATTTAAAAAAATATATTTCAAAATAATGTTAATATGTTTGAAACTAAGACGAAAAGATGAGGTGTGCCATCACTTTTTTGATCCACTGTAGGTAGATGTTAGTCGTTTTGACGAAGATTGGCGTTCTAGGGTTATAAATGCAGTGTGCGCATTTAAAAACTCCCGAAAGGGAATCGAGTGAAGTCTTTTGGGGGTTTATTTATTTCTGAAGAGCGGGCGGGAGTCGAAAGCTAGAATCTATTAAAGCCAATCAAGGCACTTTTTTTACTGAAATAAAGAAGACGGGAGTTCGATAACATGACGGTCACATAACCTCTCTAAACAGGCTACGCCCATCAGCCGCTCTTCAGTACCTTTTCCCTTATTTTGATAACAATATTTATAACCTGTATTTGCAAATAAGGTCCTAGATGAGAATAACAAGAATATATTTCTGCTATGAATATTTATTAATGAAGAAGTTATTATTATAAAAAAAACAAATTTCATTAGTAGGTGGCATAAATGATTCAATGTCTTGTATAATCTTCTTAAACAAATCTTCATTGTTATTTCTTTGTCTCCACATCAATTCATATAAGAGTCAAGTAGATTTCTATTTGTACCACAATCTTTTTTATTTCGTCCTTTGCCTATTTTTTGTCAGAAATTTCTTGAGCTAATTTCAACAGACCCATTTTTATTATCACTGAAATTAAAAATTAAGGTTATCAGTTTTTATAACAACTACAGATTGTTGAAAGTAGCTGTTTACTAAAAGTAACTGGAGGTTGTCTTCGCAAACAAACCCTTTGTTTAATTTCAGCAGTATTCTTAAAGGTTACAGTTAGTACTGGGAGCATTAGAGTTTCATTTTCTCCAACTTTTTTTATCATTTGGGTGACTTTGAGTTCTGGCAGCTGATTATCAATTAAATCAACTGTTATCTCTTCATAGGTATTATTAGGTGGTGTATTCCGTAAAATTAAAGTTTTATTACTTTTTTCTTTTATAAGTGTGGCATTCTAATTTAGAATTAATTACCTCTTTTAATCGTAATCTTCCTTTCACTCTGGGTAAAATACTAGTCGGTTTCCCCAAAATTTCACGCCAAAGTCTTTTTTACATTTATTTTTAAGATATATCATGGATTCTGCATCTTTTTCAATATAACTATCAACCACGATAGGTGGAAAGCTGGTAGGTTTATTTTTACTAGACAATGGCGGCTGATGGCTTGAGGTCTCGGCATTTGTAGTTTGCTCGTCTATCATTTCTTCTGAATCTGAAAGAATTTCGTAACTATTCGTCATAGTTATATTGAAATCTTCATGATTCTACTTAGTTTTCTTCCTTTTAACCCTTGACTGGTTACATCCATTTTAAGCTCATTGCAAATAACATGCGTCTGTGAGACGTTAGAGGTAAAATATTCATTAAATCTGTGGATATGTTAATTAAATAAGTAAATATCTTTTGTTTGTTTACAAATCATTTATTTAAGAAAAAAAAGGATAATTAAAATACTTACAATTAAAATACAATCAAGATTAAAATACATAAAATTAAAATTAAACTACTCAAGTTAAAATTCAATAAAAATAAAAATAGATACAATTAAAAATTAAATAAAATGCAATTAAAATCGGCATTCTAGAAATAAAAATTACATTCTTACACTAGGAGCACAAGCATTGCACACTTTTTTAGTGCATTCTAGGCAACACGGATTGTCACACATTATACATTTGTAAGCAGTTTGCCACCTCTTCTGATACGGGCAACATCGACATGTTTTTCTCTTTGAAAGCTTCAGAAATTTCTTGGGACGCATTACAGGTTTCCTCAGGTTCCCCAAGAATGTCTCGAGCTATCTTTCTTAGGTCATCCGGAAGGTTTGGGATGGTCAAACGACGTTGCACTTGTTTTTTCAACAAACTATTGGCTAATGAGTTTATGAACTCAAAACGTGTCATTACAGGTGTCTGTTCATAGCTGGCAAAGATAATGCCAGAATTCACAAGGCTGACTGCTCTGCTAACATGTAAAATATTGTCAGGGGGCACCGTCTCGACCTTCTATTCGGGGAATAGTTAGCGATAATTTTGTCTAAGTTATCCACCCCTGATTTAGTAGAATTATAAAAACTTATTATTTCAAGTTTATTATTGGACTGATCGGTAAATTTTGTGTTATGCATGGAGGATATCAAATTGACAGTTTTACTTTCTTTTGGTACATTTGACAAGAGTGTTACGTCTTTGAAAAAGCCGTATAAGCTTGATCCTAATTTTCTTTTTTTGCTTTGTAGAAATTTAGGTGGTATTTCTCTCTTGTTATTTCTCATCGTACCAACATATGTTTAATTAATTTTTTCAGCTCATTTATTATTTCCAAAGAAGAAAACCAATTGTCGGCAGTAACATTACGATTAGGGTGTGCAATTGCTTTCGTTAACCGAATAACACTTTGTGTAGGCTTAGACAGTTTGTTTTCTTCGTTTGACAGTGTGATTCCATCACTGTTTTCCCCCAAGTATATGTATGCATTATACAAATAGGACGTATGCGCATCTGTCAAGCACATTATTTTGAGTCCATATTTTGCCGGTTTATTTGGCATGTAAACACGGAAAGGACACCTCCCTCGAAAACCCACCAACATCTCGTCAACACAGGTATGGTTACCGATTTCGAATGAATTTTAGCAGTTTTTTATGAACTTTGAAAATAAAAATAAAATGGCTACTCCAGGATCACTTTTCAACCGTTCCGCTCTTGTTGTGGCATCGTCAAACCTCAACGCCAATAATCAGAGTTTGACATCTTTTCAAGGGCATGACACCTCGAAAGATAGGTCGCCCGATTGGTTTAGTTGAAAATAATGATGCAAGATCTTCTCTTCCTGATTTGAATATAGCGCAAAGCATCATAAGACCAATAAGACTTTCAATTTCAACGATATCGGTTTCTTTGTAATTCGCCGAGTTTTGATTTTTTAGTTTTTCTCTCATTGTTTTCAATATTTGGTTTGTGCTAATTACTATTTTTAATATCATTTCATAGTCAAACAAAAGGCGCCAAACATCTTAAATTTTGGGATTTTCACCCAGTGATTTTGCATTTGATCGCAAAGGAGGGAGTTTTATCTTCATGATATTTTTGGCTGGTGTCTTCGTAATCTTTGGCTCAGTTGAACTCCAAGTGAAGCAGTTTTTTTTCCATAATAGTTCTTTGGTTCATTTGTACTAGCCAATGAAAACCCATCACCAGAGGGGCCAGCAACAACCTCTTCCACTGGATTTCCCCCAACCGTTTCGTGTCCCTCATCCTCCACCTCTTGCTCATCTAATTCAGAATCGGAATCATGTTCAGAATTTTCTATGTCATCCTCGACATTGTAGGATTTATCTGAATCAAATTCCTCATCACTTGGTTCTACCTCTTCTTCTGGAAGAGCAACCATTGACATTATTTTTCTTGTCCTTGCAGAAAATATGCCTGTCATGCTGTAAAAAAAAAAAAATAATAATAATAATAAAAATCCGTACCTACTTATATCAAATTAGAAAAATAAATATATATTAGGGCACGATTACGTCAAGAATCTTTTTGCACCTAATATTTTTTGTTTTCTGTAGATGAAAAGAAAACAGAAAGGGAAGAAGTATGCATTCAACGAAGTATCGTTTGAAACAATTTTGAGTATAAATTCGTTGGCCTAGATTGCAAAACATAAATCAATAAATGAGTTGAAAGTTTAATTGATTGGATGACACATTTAGTAATTACTTTTTCTTTTCTCTAACAGATCATGTAGGATTTCAAAGCTCTCCAAGTTTTGTAGGAGGGTGTGCCTCTTAAGGCAGTATCCATTGTCAAGTTTGATCTGGTAGTGGATTTTTCCGAGTTTTTGCAGAAACTCGCCAGACTTCCATTTCATTTTATTGTCTTTGTTTAATCTGAAATAAAAGGTTGGATAAAAAGATAGAAGGTTGTGATAAAAGAGAAATGAAATACGATAAAAATAAGATATAAGAAATAGTATTAAATTTTCAACACCTGATAGACGCTTACAAAACAACATTTATTAAAACAAACATGAATTAAGTTTGACTAAAGACTATTCGAGAAAAAGAGAAAGGTAACGCACAAATGATATTATTAAGAACAAATGAACAATTAAGAAGTTTAAACAATAGAACAATATTGAGAACAAGGAACGATATAATGGTTTTCGTATATTTTAAGCTGTTAATTCTGAGGTTGAAATTTCCAAAATTGATTCATAACAAAGTTGCAGAACTTCATTGTTTAAAATTTTGTCCGTTGATGGGTGGCTATGTTTAATAGAAGCTCTGGATAAGCAATCAACATTTTTATGTTCTGAACCCTTCTTATATTCAACTTCATAGTCAAATCCAGAGAGAAATGAAGCGTATCGTAATAATCTGGCAGAAGTCATAGCAGGTAATTTTGAATTCTGATGGAAAATCCGATTAAGAGGACTATTATGTATCAGTGATCAATGTGAACTTGCGTCCATACAAGTACATAAAAAAATGGTTAACAGAAAATATTATTGCCAGATAATATCCATCCAGAGATACCAGAAAATATCTCTGTCAAGTTGACTGTAATTTTGTTCACTAGTGGACAATGACCCGGAACAAAACACTATAGGTTTTTCTATTCCTTCTATGACGTGTGATAAAGCACCAGCAACGCCTGTTGGACTACCATCACAAGCTAGAACCAATGGTAAATCTGGATCGTATGGCACCAGCACACGCTCACTAGCTATTTCTTGTTTTAGTTCAGTAAATGCGGCTTCAAAAGCAGAGGTCCACTTAAATCTACTATTTCTTTGAGGGTGCGAAGCGGGCAAGTTAAAGTCGAAGCTCTAGGAATAAAACGGGAATAATAAGTGACCATACCCAAAAATCTGCGGACACCATCGATGTCTGTTGGGCGTGGGATATCCATAATTGCTTGAACTTTTGCCGGAGATTTGGTAATACTGTTGTGCTGAATTATATGGTCAAGATACTCGATACTGGTCTGAAAAAATAAACATTTATTAATATTTAAGTGGAGGTCATATTCAGTTAATCATTGAAGGCAAGCTACAAGGTTTGTATTGCAGTCCTCCAATGAAGGTCCATGGACTACAATGTCATCATAAAATGAACATACACCGTCCAATTCAGCAAGGATTTGATCTTTTTTCTCGTTGAATTTCGCTGGAGCTACTTTGATACCAAAGAAGAGTCGATTCATTTTGTACATACCTCTATGTGTTGTAATACATTGGATTTTGCTACTATCTTCGTCTACCTTGAAATGTAGATATGCCTTGTACAAGTCGAGGCGGCAAAAATACTTTGAATCCTTAAGGCTGTCGAAAATTTCTTCTGTTTTGGGGACAGGGTAATTTGCTGTGACAAGTTTATCATTTACCCCAACCTTATAAAATATAATAATAAACCACCCATAGTCTTCTCCCCCATCCGGTTTTGGAATAACTACTAGTGGTGAAGCCCAATCACATGTATCAATTTTAGTGGTGATCCCATTAGCTTCCAAATCGTCCAGTTCTTTGTTCACTTTCTCTCTTAATAAATAGGGTATATCACGCTCTTTATGAAATGAAAGCTTGACATTTTTCCGAAGTTCTAGTGAGATGGTAAAATTTGGTACGCAACCCATTTTCTGTTCAAATATTTTAAGAAATTTCTTTATTATGTTGTCTTTAGTGGTGATTGAATTGATATTGATTGGATCGGAAGGTGTAGAATCTATGCTTTGAAGATTAATTTTAAGATGTCTAATCCAGATGCGGCCTAAAAGAGCATCAAATTTATTAGGCACTATATATAGTTCTTCCTGTGAATAATTGCTTTTGTACTTCACGTTAACACTAATTTTTCCCATTGGGAAAAATACATCCTTTGTATAAGATCTAAAAGCTATGTCTGATTTTTGAATTGGACTGGTCAGATCTAAGGCCTTAATCACAATCACATGGAGAATCAAATTCACAATCAAATGTAATTCTCCGTAAGGAAGTGGCCTACTCGGTAATTGATTCATTTTCACTTTGATAAGTTGATAAAAATCTATGCTGAAGAACAAGAATATTCTGCCTTGGAAATAGATGTTTCTCTAAGGTGGCAATCAAGTCTGTGTATTCAATATCACAAGGTTGTTTGGGTGCCACTAACTCAGCCAAGGTATTGTAACGGCTCGATCCAATTGAATTTAATAAAAGTTGTGCAGCACATACCTTATTATCAAAAACGTTCTTCAGTTTTAAATAGTTTTCAAACCGCTGTCGGTAGTTCCTAAAATTTTCTTTTTGAGAATCAAAATTTGCAAAAGGTTGCACCAGAGATGAAACATTAAATGGCGTCGGTCGATCTTGAGTCCTTATTTGGTTGATTATTGAAGCCTTTGAAATATTTGTATATTCTTCTTTCAAAGTCGTCAAAAGTGCAATAGGTACGGATCCGTACTTGTTACCGTTATGGAGCAAAACACACTTTAAACTTCTTTTGCTGCTGTCCATATAAAGACGCCGCCAATCCATGGGCTCGTAGTTTTTCAAACCCATCTGTTGCAAAAGTCCACCAACATCGTTACAAAAGACTAAATCCTTCTCTTGAGAAAAATATGGTAACAGATTCTTTTCTCGGGAACCATAAAAAGTGTAATAAGAATTGTGAAATTGCTAAATAATAATACAAATAAAAAAACTAATACCAATTGCTTTGGTTATAACCAATTCGATAATGATCGGCGAACTGATAGTATTTGTATAATTTCGGCGAACACACACATTCAAGTATATACGGCGAACTGAAAGCGTAAATAGATAAGTTTGATGGTACTCAGAGTATTGCGGCGATTAATACCAAACTTCCCTACATTAGAATAGGACAGCACCACGGTGGGGAAAAATACGTTGGTTGGAACACAATTATCCCTCTTCCCAGAAGTTTGTAGGCGGTGAGGGCTAATAACGATGAGGACCTTGTGCTTGTTGCAGCTTCTGAGGGAACAGCTCTGCTAGAGCTGTTCAGAACCTCTTCGAATCGCTATATGTTAACTATCTACTTATACTCAAATGTTTGAAAGGCGGGTGCTGTTGGCGCGAAGTTCAGTTGGTTTGAATTTGATTTTGAAATATATATTTAGACTGAAGAGTCCTAATGAGTTAGGGTGATTAGGAGTTGTGAAGTGAATTTCGATGTTTAAATATTTCATGAAGTACTTAAAGAGGTTATTGTCGAATTCTCTCGGTTATCGCATGTGATCATCTTTGGTTTGGGGAAGTGAACTAAATCATTCTTTATTGCAGCTATGCTTTCTACGGCATTATAATTGGTTGTGTAATGAGTGAAGATCTTTTTCGAAAAGTGTACATTATTAATATGAATGTAATAATTATGTTGGTGAACGGTCTCTCCGGAGTTGGGTTGATTTGAAATTTGTGTTGTATGGGTCTTCTATCGTATTATCCTTGTCTGTATGTGTCACAATTATTTATGAATTCCTTTATATGATCCCTCATATTTGGTCAATAGAATTTAGTTTTTAAGGCAATGTGTGTTTTATTAATCGCTCTATGGCATGATTCCCGATGTGATAGTCAAGGATTGAGGTCTTTTGATCGTACGAATCATTTACGTCCGGGATTAGTTTATAATACCTTTTAATTCTATTGTGGGGGAATTTTTCTCTGATTAGGGATGACATTTTGTAAAATAATGGATCATGCCAATTGTTCTCATTTTCGATGTGATCCGTTTGCGGTGAGCAATACATTCCATAGGTTGTATTTGGTTTTATAAACTAATAATTTTGTTTCTATATCGTTGTCCTTTTCGTTGTGGTGAACTCAATTGTGTATCTATTTGTTTTTAAAGTTTATCTTTGTTTGTCTCTTCCTTGATTCCTTTATGGCCTTTTCTAATAATTATTGGTTTTTTTCTACATCAACTGGTCTGGATTTGTCATCTACCATTGATATCCTATTATCGGATAATTCTTTAGAATTTAATTTTAATTTTGGGTTGCTAACTAAGATACGTTATCCTGAACTTCTTCTGTGCTGGTTTTTTGTTCTTCAATGCCCATTTCTTCCATGTGAAATACTCCAAAATCCGGTTTTTCTGTTTGGGGCTTGGGTATCGCGATAAAAGGTCGGCTACTTTGTTTGCTTTGCCAATGTTAAGATGTTTGATAAGTAGAGTGAAGGATCTTAACAAAATATAGCGTGTTCACCAAGAAGAAATAAATAAATAAATTATTTTCTTAAAATAAATGTTCTTTATTTATATAATTAGATGAGATCACAATAAATAAAAAAAAAAAAACTATAAACTTAATAAACTGTGTAGCTGGCGAAAGTTGGTCCAATTTTATGCTGCAAGTAATAATTTTTGTTATGATTGGTTATGATAACCTTCGAAAAACCAGCAGTGAAGATGATAATAATGATAACAGTCTTTCTCAGATCAATCAGCGACAATAGAAATACGAGTATTTTCAAAAACTGTCAACCAGTACACCTTATGTCAACACTGGTGCAACGCCAGCAGTCGACATCTTGAGATAACCTAAAAAAAATGTCACCAAGCTGCTAGCTACAAGGTAGAACAGTTCGAGCCGCAAGTCCATTGATCTATTGCTGGCTGTTCGATCTATCTACTAAATCTCAGTCAAGTATCGATATTTGATGTCATATTTGAAATCCTCTAATAGTAATTTCCACCGAATCAATCTTGAATTTTGGGTCTTGCGGGTTTCTAGATATTCTAAAGGTTTATGGTCCAAATATATGTATGTAAAATTTCCTTCTGTATAGGTAAGGTTTAAAGTGGTGACATGCCCAGATGATTGCTAAACATTCTTTTTCCATGGTCGAGTAATTTTGTTCGGCCTTATTCAGTGTCCTAGAAGCGCAGCAAACAGGGATTTCTTTCCATTCTCGTTTTAGGGCTTAAACGGCGTCTGTTGTTAGGTTCGAAGACCAATGAAATCTAGAATTTGAAGGATCGGGCTGCTGCATACCACTTCTTTTAGTTTCTCGAAGGCGTCTTCGTATGTCTTCGTGTTAATTTCATTTTGATCTTTTCTAAGACACTTTGTCATTGGGGAAACTATTTTTACATAATTTAGAATCATTTTGTGATAGAACCCTGTAAGTCCTAGAAAGCTTATGGTTTCACTGAAAAACAAAATAATTCGTTGGATATCTTGGTATTTGTTTGCTGGTAATAAAGAAAACTTGATGCTTTAAGATAAACTTTATTGCTTTATGATACACAATCATTCAACACTACACTGCAAGGGAGGTTTTCTACCGGTTACCTATCAGTGTAGCCACCCCTGACAGTATCCAACACTCGTTTTGAGACATGCTTATTAAAAATATGCAAACTGTTGGTATTTATCACCCACTATTTTTGAGATATCTGACGTTAACCATTTATATTTTTTTAATATTGTATCAAGTCAAACAACTCGCAGATTAGGCGCAGTTGAGCACATATTGCTGAATAAAGTACTAATTAATATAAACTATATGGGTCATTCTCCCATTTCATTAAAATTTCATGGTTCTGATTTCCACAAATTTCTAAAAGATAGGCTGCTAACTGTGTTTACAAAAAAATACCTTCATAGTATAATTTTTTTAAAGAAACCATAGGATCATGATTGAAATCAAAAGATGAGGAAGATAAAAAATACTCAAAATTATACAAACGCTAATTGTTATTTTATTTATTTGTACAACAATATTTTAAAAGAATATATAATTCAGAAATCTTCTGTCCTTAATGATGCAAAACACAATTAGGAATTCGTATTCGTTCTTCATTAACTTCGAAAATATTAACTGTCTTAAGAATTTTATTTTGCAACATTTTGCCTTTTGCATTGTCAAACCTCTTCATGATAGTTTTTATAAAAATTGTTAGAAGTTTGACTGTTATAGTGTTTTGGCTTCATATTTTGAAATTTTTTAAATCTAAATGCTATCTTATTCAAAGGTTTACAAGCCATCAGAACGCACAAACACAAAAAATTCAATTATAAAAATGTGCTTGAAAGAAACAAACTTTAAAAAAGAAAAGAAACTATGATAGGTAATCAATGCACGTGTTAAGATAATATTCAGAAATAATTACGTATTATAGCGGTGCTTCCTATCTCTGATGCCCCATTCGCAGATAAAGCAGGAGTATTTGGTGTACCCTGTCTACATTCCCATGAGAATAGTGATAACTTTTAAATCACCACAGATATTATAATTGTAATCGCGATAGCGAATCTTTTCAAGACGTAGCGACATGGTTTCGTACGTCTATTCTAGATGGGCAACCGGTACCGCTGCCATGTTACACCACAATGCCATGTTACCATTGTGCAATAATACAGCCTTCAAACTTGCCTTAGAGCAGTCAATAAACAGTCGCCATTCCTCAGGGCTATGTTCTACCCCGAGACTTGACATAAGACCTTGGATGTCCATGCAGTAGCGCATATTGTTACTCAATCCAAAGAACTGCACGAGTTCTTTGTGTCTGTGTCGAAACTCTGAAGTTCTTGTACCTGGTGATAGCAAATTAAATTCTTTTAGACGTGAACCTAGCAGTTCAGCTTGACCTTTTGTAAGTGCGAGGTCACGTATAAGGTCACAAAGATCATCATTATTTATCAAACAAATATCTTCACCACTGAGTTTAGAATAACATAGAGATGCCTTCCCTGGCAGAGCGCTGGGTACGGCGTGTGCTGAAGCCTTCCCCCTCCCTTACACTACCTCTGTTCCACCCGTTCTACGTTGGTAGACCGTGCTTTTTCATAAATTTTCCATTTTTTTTTATTAATTTTCAAGAAAATTTCGCATTATAGAAGAATACTTTTTATAGGAAAATGTTTAGTTGTAATTTTTTGTTGATTATCTATCAAAATTAAGAACCAAATCTGTTTAATGACAGATTAATGTTTGTGATAAAAGAAACAATGGTGATAATAATAGGGTGAAATTAAACAAAAACGGTTGCTGATAGAGATACATAAAATACACATTTATTATTGAATACAAAAAAAGAGAACATGAGAACAATTGAAAATATTTAGTTGAATTTTTTAAGAAACAAAGAGAACCAAATAAAAAAAGAACACTACTTATATCGCTACCTTAAATAAAGAACATAAAATGGCTTATTTTAAAATATTAAGAACGTCTATAGAGAAAATTGAGAAAAAAAGAAAACATATATAAAAAGTTATTTTAATAACAAAATTTACAATAAAGGCCTTTAAAATAAAGAATAATAAAAGAATTAAACGGAATAAAGGATTGGTGGCCACCACAATAAAATGAACTATTATTCGATTTAATTGTATTTCAATTGTAGGCGAACATAACAAGCGCTTTCCCGAGATCTAGACCTCATCGGCGAACAAAACTCTCATATGAGTGACACTTTGGCGAACAAAACAATTAGGAGATGATAAGATCATGCAGATTAGTTTCGTAGCATTTGAGGCACAATCGCAACCCTTCCTGGGTTGTACGGAAGAAATGGAAAGTAAGAGTACTCACAATAGGTGACAGGCTCCAAGCTCTGTACGTCTCCTTGCGCTAGCTTCCAGTAGGGATGTTACGGAACGTTTAAATGGCGTATTAGCTCCAACCGTTCCAGTTCCGACTTCGTATTAGGTTCCCTTAACCGTTCCAGTTCCACCTAACGGTTCCGAGAGTAAATTCCACCAGTGTAGATAGACCTCTATCTCCACCTTTTCAAAAGTTAAACTACACTCCAAGGAACATAAAAAGGAAAGGAATCCAGGGGATGATGTAATATTATAATAATATAATATATTGTCATATAATATAATATTATTTAAATAATAATGATATTTAAAAAATAATAATGTAAAGAATAACAAGTTATCAAGTAAACGTTTTTATTATTTCTAAGTTTTACAAATAAAAATTAAATCGTTATTTATAATCTTTAATTATATAATTATAATTAGATTTTTAAATTTATAATTTTAAATAAATAATTGTATGCCAATAAACATAATAAGCAGATAATAAAATAAAGTAGATATAAACATTTATATTTATTTTGTACATTGTAGTTACTCTCACTGTAACAAAATTAAAAAAAAAATTCCAAGTAAGCCAGGTTAAAAAAATGCAAATGATGACATCTTAAAATGAAATAAAAACCTGTTTGCTAGTAAAAATAAAAAATTATATACATAAAACTTATTGTTCTTTAAGTCTCCATGACTTGACTCTTCATGACTCCATGTTAGCATTTAAAAATAAAAGCATTTTTGCTTTTTCGCCAGACAGCCTGGACCGCCGATCACACAAGATCATACTTGCCTTAGAAAATATTTGTTCACAAGGAACCGAGGTCGGTACAACCTGAAAACATACAGATTTTTTTTTTTATTACAATAGAATACAGATTTATAGAAAATAAAGGAGAAAAGTATTATTACCGAAAACCATTCTTTGGCTATCTCGCTGAGGATTGGATAATTATATTTGTGGTCTTCCCACCATTTTATGGGGTCCTCATGTCTCTCTAGGTACCCATCCTCCAGATATCTTTGCATTTCTAGTATTGCTTTGCTCTCGGCGGAACCTGTGACAGTCACTAAATAAGTTACCATTATCTTACCTAGAGCCTAATTTTAAACTTCTTGTACTTACTTGATGGAGCCGAATGTTCGACTTTTTTTTCAAAACTTGCCCAAATGCATGGTCGTTTTCTTGATGGTATAACGCTTTTTGTCAAGGGTATCGCGGATGAGCTTGTGGAGGTGGTAGGAGCTGGAGTTTGTTTTAATTTTATTCTGCTAACCATAATCCCTTTAACTGTTTCGGTGATTTTGTTTACTGTATTCTGATTGTGAAATGGTATATTTTTAAATCGGGGATCCAAAAATGTACATATCCCGAATGTTCCTCTTTGTTCCAATGACCCAAAGCGGTCATTCCTGTTAATTTCCTCTTTTAGAAATACAACAAGTTCTTTGATGCATGCCTCGAAATCCCCATACTCATTGTCATCAACGAAGGCCTATAAATACGTATAAATAAATACGTCAAGCAACACATTTATCAACACAATAAGGCAGGATGCTGAAGGGAACTTTTTTCCACTTAGGTCCTTCGTAAGAGCCTCGAATGGCTCTAATATTAAACATAGCTCTTTGCCAATTTTCCAATCACAGGTACTCAGTACCGGGAGTTCATGGTCCAACAGGGCGATTGTCATTTTTATTGAAACTTCGAGTTCCACGAATCTTTCCAACATATAATAGGTCGAATTCCACCGCGTTGGAACACAAAGTAGAAGTTTTTTTGGCTTAGGACATCCATTTTGCTGTTGGCACTCAGCTAGTTTTCTCATAGACTTCGCACTTTTCCTGAAGTGGGAGACAATGGTTTTTATATTTATAATCATAAGTTGAATCTTTTGATTATTTTCCAATGCCGCATTTACAATTAAATTAACTTTGTGCGCAGCGCAGCCATAAAGTTCAAAAATTCAACCAACTAATTGCTTGAATCAATAAACTGTATTAAGCTGGGATCAGTACAGTTAAGAAAAAAGACTACATTTTATTTTTAATTTGACTAAATATTTTTACATCTTAATTAATAATATAAATTAATTAGAATGAAATTGCTACAATGCTAATATTAAGAAGAATTTAGGATTTTAATAAATAATGCCTTTATCGAGTTATAACTTCCCTATCCATTTAATGGTTTATCTAAAAAAATTTTAACATATTAATTTTTTTAAAGATCATACATTAGAAAAAATTGAAATTGTGTTTTATTTTATTTTAAATAAATAAAGAAATGAAAGACGGTGATGTTACGAAAACAAAGATAAATAGAAATTGCTTCTTAGATAACCATAATATGCTGGCTTAAAAATTAGTTGAAGTGTCAAATCAAGAATTCGAAACTAATTTCATGAACATTTGCACTGAGGCTCTATTCCGAAGTGGATAGGGAAGAGGTGCGAGTCTGATGAACGACCATATACAGCTCCGACGTGCCTCGGAACTAATAAGCTAACAGCTCCGTTAGAATCAGTGGGCGAGGAAAGGTTAAACAGCTCCGACCAGCCTCGGAACTAATAAGCTAACAGCTCCGAGTCGGAGCTAGTCTCGGAACTAATATGCTAACAGCTCCGACTCCAGCTCCGTTAGAACCAATGGGTGGGGAGAGTTTAAACAGCTCCGACGAGCCTCGGAGCTAATATGCTAACAGCTCCGAGTCGGAGCTAGTCTCGGAACTAGTCAAGAACATTAACAGCTCCGGTTCCAGCTCCCAAGAGTCTAGAGAAGGACAGAGAAAGCAGACAGCTCCGACCGGAGCCGTTAAGGCATCCATGTTGGAACTGTTCCTAACAGCTCCGGGCACGTATTAGGTTCCGTGGAGCCGTTCCAGCAATTTCGCACCATCCCTAGCTTCCAGTCTTCGTCTAGGCAATCTAACATGAGAGCGTGTCCGGTGACATGGTGACGGTCTAAGATGCAGCGAGAGAGTGAGGATGGTGGGGGTAAGCACATGAGGAGAAGCATCCGCCAGCGGTGAGCCAATGCCACCATGAAGCACGGGCGACTTGAAAATATTAACCTGTACAATATTGGAAAAGGCGGGAACCTTGGATAGGCGGGAATTCCAGCTTGATTTAAATTTGGTACTTATGCGTGTTAACCCTAGAACAACACACTCAATCTGATCATCTTATTCCTACACTCTGGTGTCCCATGGACCCCAAAAATGAAAATTTGATAAAAAATAGGTAAATTACTTTTATCATTTAAAGAAATAGACCATAATTTTGTAAAAAGTATATATTTAATAAAAAAAATACAATTATAAAGAAAATTTAAAGTTTTAAGGTATATGAAGCAACTGGCTGAAATTTTACATAATAATTCTTTCCCGAAAAAACTCTCTGTTTAAAAATTTATAAGAATATTATGTTCTTAAAATTATTTACGAATATAAAATTATTTTAACTATAAACCCCCAAATGACATTTTAAAATTAATTTTATCAAGAAAATATATTTTTCTAAGTATTTGTCAGGAGGCTTTAATCAGCGCACTCGTAGCACAGACCATGCTCCATGCACATAGGTGCTTTACAGTCCTTACACACAATATTTGTCTTTCTATCATTGTCTCGGGGACAGTAGTGGTATCTTCTTTTCTTGTTTGGCTGTTCCTCTTGCTGCTTCTCAGGTTCTTCACCTAAGAGCTCATCAATTTGTACTCGTAGAGCCCTTCTAAGAGAAGGAGTTTGCAAGCGGCGCACAGTGGGACGAGTCCACACTCCCGTCGGACATCGGCAATAACTCTCAAAGAAATTTCGCTGGACTTCTCAAATTTTGTCAGTTTATGTTTTTGAGAATGCAGAATCTTAATTATTCTCATTTCATTCATAATCATTACATATATATATATATATATACATATACATATATATATATATATATATATATATATATATATATATATATATATATATATATCGTACGTACATTATAATTATAAAATATATTAGTATAAATTAAAAATGCATTAACAATTTTATATTAATATTTATAGCAATTACGTTTACAGTAGTATGTTGTAACAATAATAAATAGATAGCTACTATTATTTAAAATGTAATTAAATAATAACAAATTTAATGTAATATACCTTTTTTAAAATTATGAAATTATTGATTAGCTTCACATTCTACCTTATGAGCAAGCTTCTTGCTTCCTGGAACATTTTACTTTTCACAAAACTATTACATACATTGAGATTGAAATGGGATCGGAGTTTATAACAAACTATTCTTGACATTTTTCTGGAATGCTGCTCTAGAAATATAGAGGACTTACCTAAGAAAACAAATGACACACTGGGGTATGTGGGACCCTACTCCAGAAATATGTTGACAGTAACTGACACACTGGGGTATGAGAGACCCCAACCGCACAAGATCTACTAAATGACTGAAGCACGAAGTCAGACTGAACTTGAATTAGGCGGCAATACTTTTCCCCCCCCTAAGAGGTTATTTACAAAGAGGTTAGACAGTTGTCCTTAGCTTCATTTTTAAGTAATAATCGATATTAATATCTCTGGGGTCTTAGAGACCCCAGTGTGTTGTTCTAGGGTTAAAACTGAACAAAGTCTGTTCGAATGAAAGTTTTTTTTTAGTCAACGTAGAACACTAAAATTTTGAGCAAAGCTATCTAGATAATTTGATATGAAGTTATTGATTTAATTATAAGAAACTATCTTGAAAATAAAATAAGTTGTCTTGTTGGATAATAGAAAATAGTTCTCACGACTTTATTGTCCAGATTACCTCAGTAATGTACATTTTATTGGAAAAAATTAATTGTTATTGTTAGTTAATTACCAACCAAAATTAAAACTGATAGGTTCAAAGTTAGGAAAAAGGGAAGGAGAGATAAAGTTATCAAAATAATTTTATGAGTATTTTAGTCATTAAAAAAATATATCAGCGGTTTAAATTCTATTATTTTTACATTATAAAGGTTAAGAAAAAAGAAGAATAACGATAGGTACGATATTTGGGATGGTAATTATTTAATTATTTTATTTAAAATATAAACAAATATGTACTACAGTGTAATAAAAATATGTACAAAATATAAAAAACAATCATTAGAAATACATACTTATCATCCATAATACTGATCTTTTAAGAGAACAAACCGAATAGTTCTTTCACTAAATATCACACATAAAAAAGATGTTATCCTACATTTCATAAAATTTCTATAATGCAGACTCTTATTGAAGTTAGAGTATAGGGTGGTAGTTTATTAGATGGAACTGGCATATGAGCTTGAAAGGATTGTTGTTCAAAATTCAAAACTATTTCTATGTTTGCAAGACTTCTGGTTAAGAGGTATCGGTATACTTAAATTTGTCACCTTTAACCCTTCTTAACCTGCCTAAAGCCTCGTAGAGAAGTAAAATGATTACATCTCTATGTAGGCACATCCAGTACAAATTATTTCCTCGAGTGTTACCAGAAATCTATGACAATTATGGGAGGAATTGCCGGTTCTGGCGCCTCAATTTGCGGAGCCAAATTGGGCTTAGGACCCTGGGCTTGCCCAGCCTTAACCACCACGTGGTCCAGGGCCAAACCAACCTTAACTACCACGTGGTCTTAATCCCTAATCCCCTAATTAATCCTTAATCCCCTAATTAATCCCTGATCCCTAATTAATCTCTAATCCCTAAAAGAATATGTTATTTTGAAACTTTTTCGGACATGTTTGAACTTGTCGAGTGCATGTCGGAACTTGTCGAACATATACATTGATTTCTTCAAAATATTCAAATGCCACTGCCATCTTGATAACTTTTCGAAATTTATTTTCGAATAAGCACTGCCATCTATATAATTTATCGAAATATTTTTGAATTGCCACTGCCATCTCGACAATTTTCGAAATTTGTACCTCAAAATAAATAACATATGATTGACATAACCTTACATAATAACCACATCAGCTGTTACCTTATTATCGTAATATATTTTCGAATAAGCACTGCCATCTACATAATTTTTGTAAATAATTTCAAAAAAGCTCTGCTATAATGACAATTTTTCGAAATATATAACACATGATCGACGTAACCTAACATAATAACCACATCAGCTGTTACCATATAATCGAAATATATTTTCGAATAAGCACAGCCATCTTGATAATTTTTCGAAATATATAACATATGATCGACATAACTTTACATAGTAACCACATTAGCTGTTACCTTATGATCGTAATATATTTTCGAATAAGCACAGCAATCTTGATAATTTTCGAAATATATCGACATAACCTTACATAATAACCACATCAGCTGTTACCTTATTATCGTAATATATTTTCGAATAAGCACTGCCATCTATATAATTTTTTGAAAATATTTTCGAAAAAGCACTGCCATCTTGATAATTTTTCGAAATATATTCCTCGAAATGTATAACATATGATCGACATAACCTTAAATAATCACCACATCAGCTGTTACCATATGATTGATACTACCTTACTCTACACATCGTAAAACCATGTCGGAACATGGTCCAAAACTTGTCAGAACCTGTCCAAAACATGTGAAAACCTGTAAAATTACTAATATTTTATAATTTAAAATAATTTTAGTAGTTCCCCAACTCGTCGGAGCATATTGGATAATTCTAAATATTATCTAAATAAACATATTTCATTAAATTTTTCGCGATGGGATCGGCTATGATTTTTATGACTTGTACCGTTTTTGATTTCAAATTTCAAATTGCGCGTAAGTGAATCCAATTCGAGTTTTTAATCAACTTTTGTTAATCGAGAGACCGGTACCATATTCAAAATTTATAACTTCTGTAACACGTGATTTGATCTTAAAATCGATATGGTGAAAATTTTTAAACTTATTAATACATATATTCAAAATCTGATATTAAATTCGGTATCAGCATACTCAGAAATCATATGATTGATTAATATAAGGAATAAAAATTACAAACGAGTAGTGAATCGAATCGCACATGCGTATTCGAAAATCTGATATCAAATTCGGATTCAGCATCCTCAGAAACCATATGATTGATTAATATAACGAATGAAACTTAAAAAGTAACGGTAAAGCGAGCTGCGCATGCACATTCGAAAATCTGATATCTCATTCGGAATCAGCATCGTCAGAAACCATATGATTGATTAATATAACGAATAATTCTTAAAAAGTAACGGTAAAGCGAATCACGCATGCGCGATCGAAAATCTGATATTAAATTAGGAATCAGCATCTTCAGAAACCATATGATCGACACTCGTTATAATATATGTATAGAGGGCCAAAACACGCAGGTTTTGTCAGGAAGGAACTTCTTCACGCCTGCGCACGACCTGATCATGCCAGTTTGTAGTAGTAGGGATGCTCAGAGAGTGGTGGGAGGGAGTAGCAGCTAATCAGCTTCGAGGAATCCTATCGAGTCGGTGACGTGTATAGAATGAGAGTGGAGGGGGTACTCTCATTCTATCTCCAGTTTCGACAGAGGCAACATCTACGCTCCTTAAAATCGCAATCTAGAATTTTCTCCAGTGTTTTTTTTTTTTTTTTTTTTTTTTTTTGTTTTTTTTTTTTTTTTTTTTTTGGGACTTTACCTAGTAGGTGAAGGAATAGGCATAGGAAGCCCTATACTGCCCATACTAACACCCATGGCACTGGATAATACTTCTCCTACGAAAGAAAAGCACCACCCAGGGCGGTACTCGAACCCGCAGCTCCGGCGTGGGAGTACGGCGCTTTACCGCACAGCCACACCGGGTCGCAGTGTTCTTCTTATTATTATTTTTCTTATATCAGTTATTTTTGTTCTTAGTTATTTATTTTGTTGAAGAATTTGAAGGCAAGTTTATTATTTTTTTTTTTATTTTATTTGAGTTTATTTTGTAAATTATATTTGAGCTTGTGTTCTTCGTATTTTCAACAGAAGGTTAATTTTTGTTTAATTTGTATTTATAAATTATAGTTATTGATTTATTTAGTTGTTTAAGTTTCATACATCTATTTTTTTTTTTTTTTTTATTCAAGAAGGAATTTAATTTGTTTAATTTTTTTGAAGTGTTACTTTTCGTTTATTAACCAAGTAAATTTTAGTTTAATTAAAGTTTTTTGAAGTGTTATCTATTCATATAATTGTTTATTTTTTTTTTCATTCATTAAAGTTAATTTTCTTTAATTCAAAGTTTTTATAAGTATGTTTTTTTTTTTGTCCAAACAAGTTACTTTTAGTTTTTTTAGATATTTTTCGAGTAAATTTTAGTTTAATTAAAGTTCTTTCAGATTATTTTTCGTTTATATAATTATTTAATTTTTTTTTCATTCTGTAAAGTTAATTTTTGTTTAGGTAATTAAAAGTTTTTCAAAGTATTTTTTTTTTGAGATAAGTTACTCTTTGATTATATTTTTCTTAAATTTAAATTTATTTAAAGTGAATTACTTTAATACCAAAAATGGAATCTTCCTCACGTCAATGTGCAAATTGTAGGATGGTATTTGCTAGTCACCGTGATTGTATGACACGACTTAACCTGCTTTTATAGTCAGGAATTCACACCAACAGCCTCGTGCGTATGTGGTAAATGTGGAAAAGTATTTACACAATCAAATAATCGTTTACGACACGAGGCTGTTTGTGGGGATTCCACGCAAACAGAAGAAGTTTCCCGCAATATAAATTTTATTTGCTCATATTGCGGGAAATCGTTTACTAGAAAGAATGATCGTATAAGACATGAACTTTCGTGTAAACACCTGCCTGGAGTCGTTGATTTTAATAAAAACTTTGGTCAGTGGCAAATGTGGACAGGTGTTTACACGAAAAGATAACAGGTTAAAGCATGAAATAAAGTGCAAAGTTGATTTGAGCAGCGTTTTTGTCAAACAAATTTCACAAGTATACACAACTGTTTTAGACATTTTGTAAAAATGAACCTCCTCTAAAAAAATTTAAAAGAGAACCTCAACGGCAGGACTTGTTAGCTCTAAACCCCGATGATATAGGTTTCGCCGAGTATGAAACAGCTTTTAGGGGGAGGTTGAAGTCCTATTTTATGCGTAGCAACGAAAATTACGACATGCCTAAGTTTTTTAATAGTATTAGAAACAACATTTTTAGTAAAATAAACGCTTCCCTCTGTCAGCACTATGCAATAAAAGTAAACGTATGGGTAGACTGTATAATGGTTAGGGGAAACCATTAACCATCAAACAATGCAATTTTAAAAGAAAAAGACATAAATAAAACAATTGATAGTTTTTTAAATAAGATAGAAACCGAGCTAAGCGAATGCGAAGAAGAGCGGCTGGCGACTCTACGCTATCGACGGCATAAGGTTAAAAGTTAATCAATACAAACCATTAAGAGGTAGCACTTATATAAAATTACCAGCTAAAATAGACAACAAAAAAGCTTGTATCGACGTCCAAAATTATGATAATCAGTGTTTTATATATGCTATTTTATTTAAGTTTGTAAACAATGACCCTTATCGTGTTTTAAATTACGTAGGTATGCAGCATAGGTACGACTTTTACTGTATTAGTTTTCCTACCCCACTCCATGAAATAAAAATGTTTGAAACATCAAACAATATATCGATAAATGTTTTCGGCCTGGACGAAAAAAATAATGTATATCCCTTAAAAATTGTAAAAAAATAATTAGATGATCATAGAAATCTTTTATAGATAGAAAAAGAAGGTGTTGAGCATTATGTTTATATAATTTTTTTTAATAAATTAGTAACGTCCCAAATAACGCGTAATGAACATAGAATGTAAAAGATGTTTCATCCATTTTTATTCCATGGAGAAATACACCGAGCGTTTAGCTCAATGCTCTGAAAATAAACCTGCGAGGATCGAATAGCCGGGGGAAAATAATTTTATTTATTTTAAAAATGTAGAAAAAACCCTAAAAGTCCCCTATGTTGCATACACAGATTTCGAGTGCTACCTCGAACCAGTCTCTTCATGCCAGCCGAACCCGAGCAATAAATATTCTCTTACCAAAGCAATCCATAAACCAATATCCTACTGTATCTGCATAAAAAAAGACGAAAGTTTAAAAGATATCTATGATTCGCTTAGCTCGAATCCAATAATTTATAGAGTTCTCGACGCCGCGTCGCATTTTGTGCAAACTCTAAAAGACATTGCCGTCAAAGTTGAAAACGTTTATAAAATAAATAGACCAATGAATCCCCTGACTGATTCCGAGATAGAAGCGTTTAACCAGTCCTCCGTCTGTTATATGTGTAATCGTCCGATGAATGGTCATAAAGTAAGGGACCATTGTCACTTAACAGGGAAGTATAGGGGGCGGGGCTGCACATTCAAGTTGTAATTTAAGATTCCAAAACCCCAACTTCCTGTGTTTTTACTTAATATGTCTGGATATGATAGCCACTTGTTTGTTAGGGAATTGGGGTATGATGAGAAAAGAATCGATGTGATCCCGAATTCTGAAGAAAAGTATATCTCATTTTCTAAATAAGTTACCGGTAATTTTAAAATAAGATTCGTGGATTCATATCGATTCTTATCTTCCTCGATTCCCTAGCAAAAATAGTGCCAGATACCCCTACTATGAAATCCTTGTTTAGAAGGGAGGAGGTTGAGGTTTTGAAGAGAAAGGGGGTGTTCCCTTATGATTACATGACAGCTCCCGAAAAATATTCAGAAGATTCATTGCCACCCAAAGAACGTTTTTTCAATAGTTTAACGCAAGAGCATATAACAGACGAAGACTATAGACATGCTCAAAAGGTATGGGGTACTTTCTATTGTAAGACGCTGGGTAAATACAATGATATATATATATATATATATATATATATATATATATATATATATATATATATATATATATATATATACAGGGCGTCAGATCTAGCATGACCGGTGGCCTCGAGATGCGCACAAGCTACGGAGTGGAATCGAGTGGTGGGGGAACTCAGCGACCCAGTCTGCCGCCAACCTCCGTACCGTGGGTTTCGGTGTCTACGCTACGTCCTAAAAACATCAACCCCCAATTTACGCTAGCTTAATTCCCTCTATCTCTAGTTAAGTTGTGGTGTTGCTTAAATCGAAATAGAATGCATAGGAAGGTTAATCTAAGTTAATCTTAGGTAATATTAAAAAGAAAATAGGAGGTAGGAAAGTATTACACAGCCAAATTCGTGAAGTGATTGCTAATGTCTACCATTTCATGAAAAGGGAAGGTGAAATGAATGCTCCCATTAATTTGAAAAGAGTCCAAGAGCGTGTTGTTCAAGCAACTGGAGTTTCAGAAAGCTCATTAAGACGAATTTTAAAAGAGGAGAAGCAAGTAAACCAAGCCGGCACTTCTTTCAGTACACCTAACAAAGTAAGGCACCGAAAAAATGTCAAAAGTGATCTGGACGATTTCGATATGGGCTTTGTTCGTAGAACAATCAACGGTTACCATCGACAATACAAGGAACGTCCCACATTGAAATCATTATTACTGGTTCTAAAAGAGAAAATTGACTTCAAAGGAAGTAAGTGGGCACTAGCAAAAGTTTTAAGGAAGTTAGGATTTCGCTAGAAGAAAGCGACAAACAACAGGAAAATATTAATTGAACGTTTTGACATCCGTGAACCGGTTAAAATATTTAAGAAGTTTGGCTGAACACAGGCAAGCAAACCGGCCAATAGTGTACATGGACGAGACGTATGTTCACTCCTCGCACACGAAAACACATGCTTGGACTGATGACAGCACTTCGGGACTGAAAACACCAATAAGTAAAGGGCAGCGACTTATAATAGTTCATGCAGGAAGCGAAGATGGCTTTGTCAACGATGCTCTTTTAACATTTAAATCAGGCAAAAAGTCAGGTGACTATCACGATGACATGAACTACGACAACTATGAAAAATGGGTGAAAACAAAACTCATCCCTAACCTGAAAGAGAACTCAGTTGTTGTCATGGATAATGCACCATACCATAACAAGCAAGTTGACACTGCACCGACAACATCTAGTAAAAAGGCCGACATGGTCAAGTGGCTTGCCGAGCGCAATATTGCTCACTCGAGTACGATGTTCAAACCAGAACTGTATGCTATTATAAAAGCCTACAAGCCTTCATACAAAGTCTACAAAATAGATAACATATTTAGAGAAAATGGTTTCGATGTTTTGCGATTGCCCCCCTACCACCCAGATTTGAATCCAATAGAAATGATCTGGAGTCTACTTAAGGAAAGGGTGGCAAAGAAAAATGTTAATTTTAACATGGACTCTGTCGAGCAGCTTGTAAAAGAGACGTGCGATTCCATCACGCAAGTAGACTGGAAGAAGAGGTGTGACCATGCGAGAAAAATTGAAGAGGAGTATATGAAACTCGAACCTGAAATAGACCAAATAAGTGAACAAATTATTGACTAGGCGAGAGTGAGACTAGGCGAGGACTCCGACAGTGACGAAGAAGAAGGAAGTGACAGTGAAGATGAAGACAGAGTGACTCAGCCTACCATAGACATGAATGACAGTGGCGATGAAGGCTTAATCGGCATTGTGCCTTTTGATCTCTATTAACTAAGTTTACAATGCTTATGTTGTTTATGTTTAATTTTATATACTGCATATAATAATATACAGTATTACAATATGCAGTATTTTAATAAATAACTTTTAGTGTTTATTATTATTGACCTAAATACCTAAATGTCAACAAATAACTGGTTCACGAGAAACTACGCCAAGTGTTGAAGGGTGTTGTGAATTGCAACAGTGAGAGTGGCCGAGACGAGGCGCCTGATATTCTCCGAAGTGGTATTAGCATTGCAACTGTTCCCCTACTCCGCTCACTGCCCCCCCCACTCACAGCCCACAAACCCCTCCCTTCTGCGCGTTTCCCTAGCCCCACCGGTCATGCTAAACCTGACGCACTGTATATATATATGAAAGCTGACACACTACTACTTACCGATATTTTTGAAGCGTTCCGAAATATTACAATTAGATCCCATAAATTAGACCCAGCGCATTTCTTCACCGTACCCGCGATGACGTGAGGTGCCATGTTAAAATTTACTGCAGTAAAATTGGAATTGTTAAATGATTACAATATGATTTTAATGATTGAAAGAGGTATTAGAGGCGGCATCTGTCAGGTCTCTTATCGATTCGCCCAAGCAAATCATAAAAATATTGAATGTTATGATCCTGAAGTTGAAAAAGCTTTTATATTTTATATCGACTGTAATAATTTATGTGGGGCTGCCATGTGCAAGCCCCTACCAATCGGCGGATTCGAATAGGTAGACCCATCCCACGTCATCGTCGATGCCTTAAATGAAAATGATGAGTTTGGTTATATTTTAGACGTCGATATTAGTTACCCGCCTCATTTGCACGATGCTCATAACGATTTGCCATTTTTAGCTGAATATACCAATTTTAATGATAAAAACCGAAATAAAAAACTTTTAACCCATTAAATAAAGTTTTAAAATTCAAACAAAGCTGTTGGCTAAAAGATTATATAGAATATATTACAGAATTACGAAGAAAAGCGACAAATGATTTTGAAATAGATCAAATTGAATTATATATAAATTCGGAATGACAATGGAGAACATAAGAAAAAGAATCGACATAAAATTAATTTGCAACGCCAACAGCTTAGAAAAGTTAATAAAAAAAACAAATTTTAAGGACAGAACTATTTATAACGAAAATTTAGCTGCTGTACATATAAAAAAAAAAACTAAAATCAAATTCGATAAACCAATATATCTTGGCATGACCATTTTAGATATTTCTAAAACAATTATGTATAATCATCATTATGATATTATGTTACCTAAATATGGTCATGCCAATATAAAATTACTGTATATGGATACAGACTCTTTTATTTATTCTTTATAAACCGACGATTTATGTATAGATATTTTAAATATGAGACGATATATGGATACATCCAATTATCCAACCGATCACCCCTGCTACTCAATTGAATATAAAAAAGTGATGGGGAAATGTAAGGACGAGGCGAAAGGAGACCCCATTTTAACTTTTATTGGTCTCCGACCAAAAATGTATTATGTCAATGTAAAAAACAAATTTATAAAAAAAGTAAAAGGGGTAAACAGAAATGTTGTAAAGAAAGAAATTAGTTTTATTGATTTTATTAATTGCCTGAAAGAGCACACAATATTGCGTCATAAAATGAGACAAATAATTTCAAAAAGTCACGAAATTGAAACAATATAAATAAATAAAATATCTCTTTCATCGAATGACGATAAACGTGTGATAATGGAAGATGGAGAGAGCGCCCTTGCGTTTGGACACTATAAGCTCGATGAATAGTTCGTCACTAAGGCCTCTGCCGCGGTCTAGAGACCCGTAAGCCGTCTAAATGTGTATGAGTCGGGGCCAGGATAGCCGAGAACGTTAAAGTGGTACCCGCTTAACATTCTCGAACCGAACGGTTGCGGTTCAAAAAACGGACTTGTGTTTGATTCGAGGCCGGGATAGCCGAAAACGTTAGAGCGCGACCCGCTTAGCATTCTCGAGCCGAACGGTTACGGTTCAAAAAACGGTCTTGTGTTTGATTCGGGGCCGGGATAGCCGAGAACGTTATAGCGCGGCCCGCTTAACATTCTCGAGCCGAACGGTTGCGTTTCAGTGTGAATGCGAGTGGCGAACTATTCATAGAACTTAAACTCTTCTCTTACAAATATTTTAAACTGTTTTATTCATACAAAGGGAGCGGAGTGGCCCACTGGTAAGGCAGTGGACTGCTGTGCTTAAGATCCCGAGTTCGAATCTGACATGGCTTATGATATCTTTATTATTCGCCACAGTTCGTCTCGTGGGCCGAGAGACCCTCCTGGGGCAAACCCAGCCTCTATAAAGTGGGTACCCTTAATTGAAAAATTAAGGGGAAAGAACCTGGCGGTTGAGCGTGATCACGGTCAAATCACCTCCTTGCACGACCGCTGACCAAGAAACAGTACTCTTCCTTACATAGTACTGCACCCAAGACCCTTTATGGGTTGTAGTGGTACAGGTTTTTTTTTTTTTTTTTTTTTTTTTTTTTTTTTTTTTTTTATTCAAACAATTCGTTGCTCTTTCAAGTAGGAGGTATTTAATGATTTTAACACTATCCATCAATGAAGATGGATCGGTTGATGTATAATTTTTATGTTTTTAATGATTTTAGATTGATTGTATCTGCTTTTTTTAATGATTTTAGAAATTTTTAGGGAGATTTTATCAGTGTTTTTATGATTTTAGATATCAGTGTTTTTAAACTTGTTTTTAGACACTTTTTTTATGTAATTTATTTTACCTCTTTTAATATTTTTACTTTTTATCGATGTATCCATAGTTTTATCTCCCCTAATTTTTTTGCTGTGTCCATTCTTTTTTTAATATTACGACTTTTAGTTATTTTAAAAAGTGATTTTTAGAGATTTCTTATACATTTATCGATTTTAGCGTTTTAGTTTTTTTCCAATGAATTTTAAAGTGTATTTTTAAATTGATTTTAGCTGTATTTATTATTGTTTTGAAAATTATATTATTTTTAGAAGAATTTGTTTAAAATCGACTGTTTTAGAAAGTTGACAACGATTTTATTTTAATTTATTTTACCTCCTTTAATATTTTTACTTTTTATCGATGTATCTATAGTTTTATCCCCCCTAATTTTATTGCTGTGTCCATTCTTTTTTTAATATTACGAGTTTTAGTTATTTTTAGAAGAATTTGTTTAAAATCGACTGTATTAGAAAGTTGACAACGATTTTAAATTTTATTAACTTTTTTTAGATGTTTTTATTAGTCGTTTTTAAGTATTTTATTGGTTTTTAGTTACCATGACCCTCCGAACTCATCATTAGCTTTCAATGAATCGACTTTTGATTATGTCTATTTGACTGGTTGGACTTTAACCTCTAGATTTTAGCATTTTACTTATTTCATCCATTTTATTTAATTGATTTTAGCTGTTTATTTTTAGTCCTTGTATATATTTTTAAGATTTTATTCTGTTTTTAATATTTTAGTGGGGCTTTTATCTGTGTTTTATTATTTTAGATATTTTAGGGGGGCTTTTAACTGTTTTTATGATTTTAGATATATTTTAGGGAGGCTTTTATTTGTTTTTATGATTTTAGATTTTTTTAGGGGGATTTTATCTGTTTTTATGATTTTAGATTTTTTAGGGGGATTTTATCCGTTTTTAAATTACCTAAATTGTTTTTAAATTAAATTATTTTAAATTAAATTAAAAATGTCCATGTTTTTAAATTAATTTGCGGTCCTCCAAACTGTGGTAAGACGAACCTAATGTTGAGGTCCACCATGTGGTGGAATATAATCCACTAACACGCATCCTAAGAAAACGGATATAAGTATACTTTCATTGTTCCTATCCCTCCGGTCTTCACCATGTCATCGAGCAGTGCGGTTGTAGAATTTCAATGCTTCATAGACGATTCCAATAAGTATATTGTTGAAGAATTATCGATTTTCGATTTAAAACATTATGCGACTAGCCATTTCATTTTCAAGCCTCCTACTTATCCAGGAGTAAACAATTATAAAAGCATAATCACGAACCGCTGGCTAGCGAGAAATTATCATTGTTTACATTGGGAGCATGGAGAAGTTTCTTACCACAGTTTATCATCGATTTTGAAAAACTTGTATTCAAATTATAATTATGGTTTTCTTAAAGGTCTTCAAAAAAAGGAATTTTTGTTAAAATTTTTACGCTCTTGCGTTGTATTCAATCTTGAGGATTTTCTATGTCTTCAAGTCGATAAACTGCCCAGTCTACAAATAGCTCCATGTACTATTCATAAAGATTTAAAATTAATGTGTACACATTATCGCTCTCATTTATTACCAGAGTGGGTGTCATGATCGAATCATGATTTGATTTCTAAATTTATGTAGGTTAGCTTAAAAAAGATACAAAAATTAAAAAAAAAAATGTTAAAAAATAAAAAATATTTATAAAAATTTAAATATGCTATTCGAGGAAATTTTATGTTTGTTTGTTTTTTTTTTTTTTTTTTTTTTTTTTGTTTTTGCAGAGCGAATGTGTGCTATGGTCACTGGCGTGGTATTGATTTACCCGTAAACCAATGTTTGTTTTCTGGTCACTGGCGTGGTATTGATGTACCCGTAAACCAATGTGTGTTTGTTGGTCACTGGCGTCGTATTGATTTACCTGTAAACCATTTTGTATGTTTTTAACATTGAAAAAAAAAACCTCCTTGATATACCCTCACCTTGACGTGGTAAGGAGGCTTAAGTCAAAAATAAAATATATTTGACGAACAAAGAGGGGTATGCATTGCTGTGAATAATTAATGAAATATATAAACTCACACTTGCCATATTTATTATAAATATATATATATCGGTAGAAAAATAATTTTTTAATTTGAAATTGACTAAAATACTATTCACAACATCCCTAACCTCATATAGAAAAGTTAATGTAAAAAAATAAAAAATAACGAGGTCGGTATTCGATCCCATGATCTTTACAAGTCGAGCGCGCTAGCCACCCCCCCTATACCGACCTTCCGAGTTATAGTATAAACAGTTGGAAAAATATGGCGTTTTCTTAAAGAAATTATGCATGGTATGGTCACTTGTTATGCCTAAAGTATAGACTTATTGTCTTTACAACAGGTTTTGACTAGTTTCGGACAAGTTCTGACAAGTTTTGGACAGGTTCTGACAAGCTCTAACAAGGTTTTACGATGTGTAGAGTAAGGTTGTATCGTTTATATGGTAACAGCTGATGTGGTTATTGTTTAAGGTTATGTCGATCATATGTTATATATTTCAAGGTATATATTTCGAAAAATTATCGAGATGGCATTGACTATTCGAAAATATTTCGATAAATTATATAGAAGGCAGTGCTTATTCGAAAATATATTTTCGAAAAATTATCAAGATGGATGTGCTTATTCGAAAATATATTTCGAAAAGTTATCAAGATGGCAGTGACATTTGAATATTTTGAAGAAATAAATGTATGTTCGACAAGTTCCGACATGCACTCGACCAGTTCAAACATGTCCGAAAAAGTTTTAAAATAATATTTTTAGGGATTAGGGATTAATTAGGGGATTAAGGATTAATTGGGGGATTAGGGATTAAGACCACGTGGTGGTTAAGGTTGGTTTGGCCCTGGACCATGTGGTGGTTAAGGCTGGGCAAGCCCAGGGTCCAAAGCCCAATTTGGCTCTGCCAATTGAGGCGCCAGAACCGGCGATTCCTCCTCCCTACTGGTAAATCATAAAGGCTAACTTAACATCCTCTATATAATGCAATATTTTTGTTTCCAGTAGAGTTGTGATGTTTAGTTACTAATCGCTTGTCAATTATACCAAAAAAGATTTATATTTGATTGAATCATTGTAAAACTTGAAACTACAGGTTTTTAGTAGTGTTCGATATCTAATGTCCAAAAATTTAGTACAATACCAATAAAAATGTCTTCTGTTCTGTTTGAATAGTTACAGTATGTTAATTTGGAATCTTAAGAACTGTTGACTATTTATCATTAATTGACTTTGATATCTATCAGGAAGCTTGCAGCCTACACCAAAATATTTCAATTTTTAAGTTTGAATTACCTTTTTTTTTTTAAATATAGGATAAAATAACTCAATATGTTCAAACTACTTATGCAAACACATATTTTTCTATTTATTTATTTACACACATTATTGTCTGTCATGAAATTGATATTCTACGAGAGAATACCTTAACAAAGGAGTGTAGAAGAAATAGTTTAAGGTAAATAGTTTAAAACTTTCGCGTGAAATGTTATTTTGAAGGTACCATAACTCTTATCAGTTTCTTTGACATTTCTGGTGTTACAACCAAAAGCAACACACATAGACATGGTGATCTAATTAAACTTTGTAATGAGAGTTACAAAAATGATAAATTTCAGAAAAAAAACGCATTAATTTAAACCAACACTAAGTCAATACAATATTCAAGAAAAACCCAAATGTCTTAGTAAAACCTCCTTTACAATGCTATTATCACTAATTTAATAGGGAACTTAAATGTAATTAATAAACTTAATGTCAATTTATGATTTCACTGATATCCTAAGATAAAAAGCAAGTACTCTATTAGGACAACGCTTGGTAGGTAGTATAAGGGTGGGAGGGAGCTCAGCATACCCCCACCATGCCTAAGGCACCTCATGTTATTCTATAATGAGTGATCTTCACTAGGGTGGCAGTCAGAGTCTGAGTCGTTGCTGGAAGATGGAATACTTTCTTCTTTCATTCCTTCATTGACTCTGTATTCTGTAGGTGGTGTTGGTATTGGCCTTAAAAACTGAGGGAATATCTGGATTCCTCACAGATGCACGAGTTTTGTATGAGAAACCAGTGACATTTGTCAAACAGAAATAACAGTCCAGGGTGTTGCAAAAATAAAAAGGGGGGATGAAACCACCTGACGAATTCATGCAGCATATCACGTTGGTAGCGACCCCTATTATTTTTTCGCCCTTTGAAGCATTAATCTTCTGGGTTTCAGGAACCGTTGAAAATCCCGTTTCATCCATATTGTATATTTTGTGAGGAGTAAATTTGTATTTCTCTAGAAGTTTGTCTAAGTTGTTGAAAAAGGGAGTTACCTCTTTTTTATTAAAGGCTATACGTCTATTCAGGCTAGTCCCCTCTAGTTTTCGTGCAGATACAGATGGGTTACTTTTAAGAAATCCTTCAAGCTAATCCCTCCCAGCAAGCTTAGTTTCCTTATTAAATTGATGACTCAATAACAGCGCACTCATCTACAACCTTTCGCAGCTCTAAATGAGTTAAACCGTAACATTTTTGCTAGTTTCTTAGCATGACTAGCATTTTCATGCTCTTGTGACACAGAAAAAACAGGCTTACATCCGAGACGAGGAGCTTCATCAATTCCTGTTTTATTCCTCTTCTGTGGGGTACTAAAAGGGATTTTGTGAATTTGCGCTGCCTCCCGAACACCGATCCCTTTATTGATATCAGCTAGTTCTTTAGCCAACTGATTGGAAGTCCATAAAGAACTTAATCTTTAGAAATATCCTTTATTGTTGGAGTAAGGTGGTCATTTTTCATGGTTCCAAAAGCACATGTGTAGGTTATTTATTTTAACGAAATATAGAGTGCTTAAAAATAACAGTCGAAGCCTTAAGGTATTATATTATGGTATTTATCTTGTTACTTGGTATTTGTTGTAACTATGGAAAATCCTTCAAAATTAGAAAAACTGTGAAGTTTTATCAGTTATTGTATGAGGAACAAGTCTTACATCAAAACAGTGCAAACTCTTTATCAGGTTATAATCAATCGATGGTAAAACCTTCCTCTCGATCCACAGCCCAGCTGATTGTAGTTCGCCACAGTAGCACTAGATGTCAGTGCACCATGCACTGTGTGCATGTGCCTTCTAGAATCGATTGTTTGCTCTATACACCAGTGACTACCATTACCCCTTCCTAGGGACGGTCGATACCAATACTCATTTAAGTACTTTCATCAGATATTCGATACCATCAAGGTATCGAAAGGAAAGTATCGATACTTATGAGTACTCATATAAAGGACTAACAATATCATAAATAAAAATATAGTTAGCACTAGCTACGTTACCATTAATTAAATTTCATGTTTTTAAAAATTATTAATTTTAAGATTGGTTTTATGCCCCTTAATGTCAAATAAAATTGTATTTACTTACTACATTTATATTTTAATAAATACTCGAGGATGATTGATAGTCAGGAATTTTAGACATAAAGAATTTTCTTTATTTAATCGTTTCGATCCAAAATGGGGGTCTTCATTAGGGCTAAAACGGAACAAATATATGAGTATAAAATATAACACAACTTCATGACTATCAGTCATCTCCGAGAATCTTATAGAAACAGTCGACTGAATACCGATATCGGTACTAATTCAAATATTTCATGTTCTAATATATTCAAGTAATTTATATTCGAATGTAAGTAAATATTCGATATCAGGTCGATTTAGTTAAATCAAGGAACTCGATAAAGAAATTAAATGCAAACAGTTGCAATGTTTGATTACTGGATCCGTTTTCAAAGGGACTCTCAAGGCATTTAAATATCGGGGTACTTCATCCTGGAAATCATCTTTACTTATAATCTTTTTTGCATGCACAAGTTCCTTATGATGTTTCCAAAAACCGTAGGCTTCTGCCCTGGAACCTGGGGATATGTCTTCCTTAGATGAGCTAGACTGAGTGGAAAGTATTTTGGGGGCAAATTTTTGAATCATTACGCTCTAGTAATTCTTCGATACTAACTTTCAGTATCGACACCATTACTCATACTTGAATCCTTGGTATCCATACCAAAACTACTTGGGATCGAAATGAAAGTATCGATACTTTACTTATATCGATCGGTAACGTACGTGCCTACCCCTTCCTCCCCAACTTCTTTCTTTGCTGCTAGAAGGAAAGCAGCCACACCTAGTCTCACTCCCTTGTCTAGGTCTAGTAGTACTCAACTCACTAGTTGCCCACCAGAAGGCACTGTACCTGCTTTTAGGAAGTATACAAAACTAATTCTCCGTGCGCCACTAACAGTCTACATTTAAACTTATGTATAGTGACAAACAATTAACCAGTACTTGATTCTTGCGAATGTATGGTTTCCAAATCATCTTAAGTATTATTATACAACTGTTCTGTTGGTGGTGAATTCTTCGTAATGTCATCATGTTTAGATGAAGTTTCTGCTTTATTTTTTATGTTGTTCTTCAATTTACATAGTTGATCTAAATGGCGTGACATGATTTTGTAATAGTTCGTCGGCTGCATAATATTTCGTAGCTGCTAGGTTTTTTTCTTCACTTAGTGACGAAGAAAGCTTCAATATATAGGATTTTTTTAATGAAGGAGACTCTTCCGTATTTAAAAGTTTATTTGTCTCCGAACGTTTCGAGCTATTGGCTCATCCTCTGGGGTTATCTTATCCTATGTAACTTCTTTTTCCACATATATGTCATCTTATATAGTTTTTAAAACAGTATATAAATACTTATGTCTATTCTTATTTCTTATTACATTTTATGGCATATTACTCATTTTCTAGTCTTTTTAATTCACTGTTCAATCAAATCAAGGACAGGATGGCTAACGTGGAAAAAGAAGTTACATAGGATAAGATAACCCCAAAGGATGAGCCAATAGCTCGAAACGTTGGGAAACAAATAAACTTTTAAATACGGAAGAGACTCCTTCATTTAAAAGATCCTAAATATTTCTTAGGTTTTATGTCGAATTCAAGTTCTATTTCATTGTTCATGCATTCATTTTTTTATTTGAAATTGATATTCTTATCTGATATGAGGGGATTAGAATGACAGTGAAGTAAGTCATGATTACGTAACTTTACAAAACAAAGAGGTTTGTTAAAGATTCGTTAAAAAACTCACACATCATCAAAATCAATCCTCTGCTGGCTTTCACGGTAAAATATCCTAGTAAGTTTAAGATAGTATAAAGTATAATGTATATTTAATTTCTATATCAATACAAGAGGGGGGGGGGTATGACTTACTTCACTTTCATTCTAAGTATTTTAGAATAAGAAGGAATATGTTAGGACCTACTATGAATTTTTGCAAAAAAAAAAAATTATTTGTGTATTTAATTTTATTTCTAAAATGATTACATACATGATTACATACAAATTTATGATTTCATAAATATTTACATGTTAAAACCTCCTTCATCGTCTGAATAGTCACTTACGGGGCCCGTGTCCGCACCTGCCATTGAAGACTTGATTTTTTTGAAGTAAGAGTGGTGCACAGGAGGTATGTACTTTAAAAGGTAAATCATATCTCGTTTTTTTAGATGACTTACTGTTCGTGGGCCTTCATAAAGTTTGTTTTGGTCAACCGTTTTAAGCAATCTTGGGCGACCTTCTTTGGAAGGCTTCAAATTCAGCTCCGAAAAGGGAAATTCTTCTTGTAGGGTTGTCTTATACTGAAGTGCTTATGTTTTTCGTACCTTAGCCATTGAATGTTCAACCAATTTACTGGTTGATCGTTGGTTTTCTTTTTTCTTTTAGTCACCGATTTTTCCAAGGACTCTACAGACCAAAAGTCTTCAGGAGCCATCCTTATTACCGAGAAAGGGTTTGTTCTCCTAGCTTTTTTTATGCAGTCATACCAATCATGTGGTGAAAAAATGGTTGAAGTTTTTGCATGTTTCTCGATTAAGCCGAAATCCGAATCATTTGGCAGATAAGAGTGCCCAGAAACCATAAATTTATGGTCAATGGTCTCTATGGCCGTGTCATCTTCTTGGGTGATTTTCATTAGAGATAAGGCTGTCTTAAAATTTCGATTTTGGCCAGTGCAGGCATCGCTGTAGAGTACCAAATGTTTATTTTCTGCCAAGTTACATTTTATATATTTTCTCAGACAAGATGCTACTTCCTGGGATCCTCGTGATGCAATGCATTCATCCCACACATACATTACTGCTTGACCGTTTCCCATATTATGTAGCCCCATATTATACACATACATGTTTCGCCTGTAATAGGCTTCAGAAACAGAGAGCTTCGGGAATGGAAGTGCTTTCTGGAGGTCAAAAGTTAATGTGCAGAAATCATTCTTGTTGGTTTTGGCTCTTAGTTCATCTTCATTCAAGGAAGAGCGTGCTTTTTCAGCTCTCCGTAAATGAAGTTCGTGTTGAGCTTTAATATTTCGAATTCGGCTTTGGTCTTTTTCGACAGAGCACAACTGCTGAAAGCTATCACAAGTTTTGCAAGTGTCCTTCCTGGTTACATGAAAATGCAGGTTAAACTTCGTCTGGAAAATATTTCTATAATAGTGTTCATACCCTTTACGGGAATTTGGCCATGTTTTTCCGCAAAACCAATATAGAGCTCGTACATTTTTCTAATATTTAATTCGGGGCTGAGAAATTTCCTGCATGGATTGTCTTTACGGGTATAGTGACTTTGGTATGCTGGAAAAGAGTTTATGTGGTCGATAACAAGCTGTTTTCGAGCATCCGAGATTTTAGTGACAGGGGCTTTTTTTCCTCTGAGATCTTCTCCCGGTGAATGATCATTGTTAACTTTAGCTAAGGCGCGCAGTACTCGTCCATCAGAAGTCATGCCAAAAGTTGTTATAAAAAAACGCTTGCATACTGTAACAGTTCCTTCACATTTTCTTAGATTGTAAATGTATGAATTTTTTTGGGGGGCTTTACTTCCATTCCGTGGTCTTCTACTCTTTATCGGTACCTTGTTGACTAGGCCACACAGAAAGGCATTTTGTTTGCCGAAATGACCCATGCTCCAAAAAGAATTGAAGATGATCTGTCTTCTTCCGTTGTGAATTTTTCATAGCATTTTTTCTTACAGTTGCAATTAATATTTACGAATTTCTTTCCATCGACCGCCTTTCCTCTTCTGTCGATGTAAGGAAGCCCGGAGTTTCTAAATTTTTTGGCCCTAGCTTGCTTCCACGAACTAGGTTGCCTTGAACGCTTTCTGGTTCTGGAGGGCACATCAGTATCAATCAATCGTTGTGATTCAATATCTAAAAAATTTAACATTAAGATTGTCAGTGCCATAAAAATCAGAAATGTTATTTAAACTGTGGCAGTAAAAAGTATACAGGTACATTAACTGGACGATCATTCGCTTGACAAATTTTAGGATTTTTATTTCCGGAAAAAATATAGGGAGTATTTTCACCAGATTCATCTTTTGCACTATCATCTGCAAAAGAGCGATAATATAGAAATTAAATTAATGAATACGGTTAGAGGGAATTTGTGAAACAATCCAACAACTTCTTTTAAAAAATTATAATTTTTTTTTTTTTATCAGGCCATTCTAAAAAAATAAATCAATACAGTTCTTGAAACGCACATCTCTGTTAATTCAAGAATGTCTGAAAGACTAACTTGTAGGATCCCAACACAAAAAAATAATAAATAAATAAAATAAATGACGGGTCCAGGGTAAAAAATGTTTATGTCCATTTGAATGTATTTTTTGAAAACAGCAAAATAAAGTTTACCATTGTATAGCTAGCCCCTGGAGATGAAAACTTCAATCACCATTATTTGGGTGATCTCAACTTTTTATCCCCTGAAACGAATATGCGATCTAAAGGTTAGTCGCAAATGGGTTTAATGCCACCATTAACTTGAATCCGAAAAGAAATGGACATAAACGTTTTTTCCCCTGGCCCCCTCAAATGGAATTAAGAATTTAATTAAACTGAGACAGGAGATACTTCAAGACAAAATCCTTTTAAAGAATGTACACACCTGATGATGAGCTAGAATCTTCATTGGGATTATACTCCTTATCCTTATCACTGTCATATTCTTCAAAATTAGATTCATCACTACTAATACTAACATCCATATTAAATAATATCAATTATTATTGAATAAATCTTTTAAAAAACACTTCTTGCTTCTCAATACAAACTCAAGGAATGGGAGAATGTTGTAACTTGAAACCTCGTGTTAACCTTCTACAGTGTGACAATGGCGGACAATGGAGTAAGTCAGACTTACTCTAGCCTCATTCTAAAGAAAACACACTTCTGTTGAATATGGAAACTTGTGCTGCTACCTAGCGGGAAATAAGATAAACTATGACTTGCTTTACTGTCTCACTAAACAGATATTATCAAGCATTAACTGGAAATAGACTTACCTCAATTTTAACAAAATAGTGACTTACTTCACTGTTATTCTAACCCCCTCATATATTTATTTATTGTTCTGAAGGTTTTGGACTGGAATATTTGCAGTTTCTGGATTTGTGTTTTTTTCGCAATGCCATATACTTGTGAGGCATACGTCCAAATTGGTTTCTTTAAGTAGTTGAATGTATTAAGTTTTTATCTGAGATCTAATTTTGAGTGTCGACCCAGGAGGAAATATAACAGTCGGAGTCGCTGATTTAATGTCTTTCGCTTAGCAGTGATATGTGGGGCCCACGTCAACCTTCTGTCAAATGTTAGCCCAAGGTAGTGAACTTTGTCGGACTGTGGGATATGTTCATTGTCAAGATTGATTGGAGGGAAGGTCTCGCGTCGGAGGGAAAATGAGATGTGTTGGGATTTATTGCGATTTAGTGATTTAGTTTTATTTTCCAAAGTTTGCACCAGTTGTGTAAACTCTCTAAGTGGTTCTGTAAGCCGTGTGACGAATGATTTAGATCTTGGTGTTTTGTAATAAGGGTAGTATCGTCTGTAAAAGTGGCTATCAAAGTGTCGTTGGATACGGGTATGTCATGAGTGTATAAAATATATAGAAGTGGGGCAAGTATTGATCCCTGAGGCGCTCCGGCCCTTATTGGTCTAATAGATGAGATTTCAGAGCCAATGACAGAAAAAAATCTGTCTGAGAGGAATTATTGAAGTATGAGGTAATAAGTGGGAGGAAGTATTGATTTGAGTTTAAAAAGAAGACATTGGTGCCAGACCCTATCAAATGCCTCTGCAACATCCAGAAATACACCAGTGGCGTACATCCTTTGCTCTACTGCTGTAACTATCTAGTCTGTGACCCTATGCAGTTGTCGTATGGTCGAGTGTAAGAAACGAAACCCAAATTGGGTTCATGGCTTTTCATGGTTGAATTTTTTTATTTGCCGTTTTAATAGATTATTTAGTTTGTTAAGTGTCTGTCTATGAGATGGGAGCCTGTTTGTTTGTCAAACCTTACGAGCTTTTCTCTTAGCTCTGATCAAATCCCTAATATACTGTGGGTAGTTAGGAAGGCTTAGGGCTTCCTTGAGGTTTAGGGTTTGAGGATGTCCAAGCTGCGTCCTGTATGCTCCTTGTAAAAATTTCCACTGCTTCCTCCAATTCTTCTGTTTTATTAGGCAGCGGGATGGGAAGAGCAGATTCAAGATTATTCCTGAAAGCTTCCCAATCCATGGGCCCATTGATGGTCGTCTTGATACCTCGCAAGTTTAACAAGAGAATGATCAGAGCTAAGATCGAAGCTAGTATTAACAGAGTGAGGAAAGGTTTTGGGACCTTTGGTGATAAAGAAGTCTAAGAGATCAGGTGTTTTATGATTAGATGTGGGCCAGTAAGTCAGAGAGTTAGGTGTTATTGTGTCTAATGAATGCTCTTGGACGGCTTTTCTAAGGTTCCCTCCTCTAGGAGCTCACTAGCGAGACCCCCAGAAGTGGTGCTTTGCTTTAAAGTCTTCACCAGCAATAATAAAGCTTCCTTGGTGTTTGAAAAAGCTACAAAACATCGCAGTAGTCAGCACATACTTGAGAGGACAATAAATTGCATCAAAGATAATAATGTGGTGTTTGGTGTATAATGTGATGCCTGTGGACTGTATGTCAGGTGTTATTGGTAATTGTAGAGAGTTGTGTTTTAGTGAAGATTTTATTAGTATTGCTGTACCACAGTGGGCAGAATTGTCTGGATGATCGGTTCTGTATATTTTGCAGCCTGAAATATAAAATTTGAATCGGGGTGTCAAGTGGGTTTCTGTTAGCAGAGCAATGTCAATCAGCTTGCCATGTAAATATAATAATGCTACGTAGGAACCTGGCCACTATAAACAATTTGTTTATAAATACTATAAAGAATTATTTCTCTTACAATTATTCAATAAAAATACCGGTGGACGCAACAACGTTCATGGAAAAAAGAATTGTTCCATTTTTCCTAAGTTAAATGGCCTGGCCGTCTTCAAAGTTTATTCTCACATCATTGATTGGAATTGGTACATCCAGATATTTAATCAGAAAAATATTTTCTTTTTTTGGAGTGGCCTCATATTCCACAATCATTCGGGAGGGTCATAAGGACAGGTTTTTCTGTTTTTATTTTTAAATATAAACACTGTTAATGACCACACGTCTTTATATCGGGAAGTTTATTTCGTGGAGAAAGTTACACAGTTTATTGGCTGTGTAAACACAACTCCATTTCACAAATTTCACCTTCAACTTTTCTCTGAATATGGTGTTAGGTGCTTACAAGGGAACCACATCACATTTCCCTCTCCGATTTTGATGAAATTTGTTTTGTTTTTGATTCTACATCGAAAATAAGTCGACCGGCCGTTCCATCGAATGGGCCATCTGGACTGAAAAATTAAATATTTTAGGTCCAAAAATCGTTAAAATTGGCTTTCACAAAACAGTCATTGCTCCATTCTAACTGAACCAATTTTAATGAAACTTTCAGGGATTCTTCTACTTAAAAATATATTAGACACGTGCATTGGGATTTGTCACAATTCACCCTAGTAAGGCCAGAGCGTCACATCAAAGTTGAGGCTTAAGTTAGTAAATTTAAGCTGCTAAAACCAGCATGCAGTGGAGTCTTAAACTACATAAAAATAAATTATTATCTTTCAAAAAGACTGATGCGCATCACAAACTATTATGGGGTAAAATTGTCTACCATGGTGAAAATTACAAAACTGTTGTTAGAAGAACCCGTTTATCGCCAGTTTTATAGAAATAACTCTTCAGTTTGCGACATCTCAAAAACGTATCCGCATTAATTTAACTATTCAGATTTTGCGACGAATAAGAGTAATCTCATCCCAATACTCTAAAAACTCGATTTTTGACGAATTGTTCAATTTTGACCCTTATTTTCTAGTCGTTTTTTGTTCATCCATCCGGATATCTAAAATTCAAAAACATGTTCTACCACAAAAATGACTTTTAATTTTTTTGTCACTCTTTTTACAAACTCCATGAAAAACTTTGCGTGAACTTTGAAATATATATATTTTTTAATTTTTTATTATTATTATTTTTTTTTTTTTTTTGTTTTTGTTTGTTTGGCGAACAAAATAAGACAAGAGAATCCAAGAGAAGTAAGTTTATAAAAATTGGCATCCTCCAAATCACGGTCAGTCCAAGATAAGCCTGAAAGCTTCAATTTCGGTTACTTTTCTTTCAAGCCTTTTCCTTCTAAAATTTGAATCAATTTTCGTCAACCTATTTTAAAGCTTTCAAATGACACTTTTAAGTTAAAGTAAAACCTCTTGTGCAGAAATTACATTGGGTCAAACTTGAAGGCTGAAAATGAAAAATATTTTTCATCAAATATTACGGAATACACTAGCATTTAACTGTTCATTTTTTTTTTTTTTTATTAATACTTTTGGCTAATTTTATATTAATATTTGCGAATATTATACTAACATTTTTATAAATACTATTAGCATTATCACATAAATGTGAGTTGCTTAAAAGTTCATGATGTGACAAATTTAAATATACAACTGGTAGGATGGTACTCTACTTAAAAACAGGCAAAACAAATGCAATTATTGCAGTGTGCGCATTTAATAAACACGGGTTTTCCACAGACACAATTATTTATCCTTATTTTTTCTGGGAAGCATGTATCTTTAACATTACTAAAATAACACCTTTCTCCCGACAAGTTAGATGCAGCCCAGGCATATTTGATCATATCACAAAAAAACTGGAGCTGAGAGCTGGTGATGAATCAAAGAATGCATTTTCAATGCGTCTTCTCTACTATGTATCCCATTACTTGAAAATGAGTAAGTGCTATTTTGAATTTTTTTAATAATTTGCTTTCGATATTCACAACCAGTTTGGTCTGTGTTAATTATAAAATTCAACTCGTAACCTTCTTTCACCAGGCCTACACGTTTTTGAAATTTGATTGATTCTTCTTTTTAGAGCCCAACGCTGCTTTAGATTTTATAAATCTTGTAACTTTCCTTTGCTTTAGTTTGTGACGTCTTTTAAAATCTACAACCCATGTCTCTGACGCTATAATGTCGGAATAATTTATTTCTGAAGCTGCGGCACGAGTAAACTGCTGAAGGTTTTGGGTCGAAACGGGTATTTTATTTTCTCTGGCTTTAGAAACCGTTCATATGTTATTTTGTCAATTTTTTGACTTTTTTCCAGTCTCGTGCCTCCCTTGATTATATCTTCCTGCCATTGCTTGAGCTGTGATTTTCTTGTTAAAGACCCTCCTTCTCGTTTTTGTAATGTGCTGAAGCTCCAATTAGGATGTAATCTGGCAAGTTCTACAACTTTTTTTTTTGTCTCCAGTGGTATTAAATTGTACTCTCTTTTGATTGGAGAATTATCTTCAGAGTTTGTGTCTGAAACATCCATACTTTCATCTTCTAAAGCAGTAGTAACCTCACCCGTTTGGTCACACACAAGAGGTCCGAGTCAGATTTGATGTCGAGCTCGTCGTCTTCGTAAAACGTAAATTCACAAATTAAGCTCTTTAAATAAGAAACTATTTTATTTCCGATTGCAACAGATCGGTCCGAAATTCGGTCAGGAAAATCAGTTATAATTCCGTAATTACGAAGGTAATCTACACAGAATTTCATGGCGCTACTTAGGTCTTCAACGGTCACACATCGTTCAAAACCTTATTCCATTATTAGAAATAATGTAATAAACTGTTAAAGAAATTATAAGGAATCTGCAAAAAATCTGAAAAAAAATAAAAATAAATAATAAATTATAAATCACAATAAACGAACAGGAGATCGGGATGTTTTCACTGTCGATTTATTACTGATTTAACTTAATTATCAAATCAGCAATAATAATGGAAGGATCAGAGTTCTTATATGGATTTTTTTTTTTTTTTTTTTTTTAAGGAAATTAAGGTCATTATCGTCCAACTCCCACGGTAGTTCTTTGACAATTTATATTAGCACTGGTTAACAATTTAGATTAGTACTGGTTAACAATTTAGATTAATACTAGTTTTTTGACAATTTAAATTAATACTGGATAGATAGATACAATTTAGATTAATACTGGAAGGTGAATAGGATAATACAAGAACGATTTAGGTAGACTTATTATTATGAGATTATCTGAGGACTGTTCCTCACACCATACATACGAGTTCTGATCTTTGCTCTGATCATTCCGCTGTACAACTCATTATCCTGGATGAGGCGGTTAACCTGGAAAGAAGACCGAAACTTATTAATGGCACAATAGACTGGGATACATACAGGGAGCTATTAAATAACTCGCTTTCCATCCCAGTTTCTATAAAACATGAAAGTGAATTAGAAGAGGCTGTAGACATGTTCACATCAAAAATTCAAGAAGCGGCATGGTCTTCCTCAATGCCCAAGCATAATCATTCCAGATCTGCGCACTTACCGCAATATCCTCAGTTTAAGGGACTTGATCAGGGCAAAGAGAAGGGCGCGTAAGGTATGGCAGACTGACAGACGTCCCTCAGACAGACAAACATACAACCGACTTAATAATCAACTCAAAAGAGAAATTCAAAAATTCAACAGGACAAACTATGACGCTTACATTAGTAACCTTTCGACGGACGATGGAAGCTTGTGGAAGCATACCAAAAAAGTGCTAAAACATCGAGAGGTATCCGCACCACTTCGAAAAGAAGATGGTTCCTGGGCCGTGTCGGATAAAGAAAAATCTGAGCTCTTCGCCAACCACCTTTCTTCTATATTTACACCATTTACTGATTTCATAAATACAGAACATGATACCATTGTACAGAACACCTTAGACATTCCACTACAGCTGACACTCCCACCACCTCCGTTCACTCCTTCACAGTCGCTCTACAAATCAAACAATTACCAAAAAGGAAAGCCCCTGGTTATGACTTAATTACAGCTGAGGCACTCCAACTAATGCCGAGAAAAGCTCTTGTACTTCTAACAACAATTTACAACTGTATACTGAGAACGTCCAAATTCCCAATACAATGGAAGTACTCCCTCATAAAAATGATCCACAAACCAGGTAAAGACATATACAACACGTCATCCTACAGACCAATCAGCCTCCTCCCAATATGCTCCAAATTATTTGAAAAAGTAATACACAAAAGATTAGTTGACATACTTACAGACCAAAAAGTGTTACCTGACCACCAATTCGGCTTCCGCACTTACCATTCGACGACGCATCAGCTACACAGAGTTACTGACTACATTGCAGGAGCTCTAGAACAAATATGCAACTGGAGTATTTTTGGACGTTGCTCAAGCGTTTGACAAAGTCTGGCACCAGGGTCTTCTCTTTAAACTAAAGACCATATTACCTTCCACTTATTATCTGATTCTTCAATCTTTCCTCTTCGATAGATTTTTCTCCGTCCGGCAGGGTTCGGAAATTTCTTCAATTTATCCAGTCTTGGCGGGAGTACCCCAAGGCTCAATACTAGCACCTCTACTCTACATCATTTACACGCACGACATACCTATTAACAACGAGACATTGACTGATGATACTGCAATTATCACGAAACATCAGGACCCAACACAGGCTTCATTGACATTACAACATCACTTATACAAATTACACGACTGGTTTCAATTATGGAAAATTAAACTCAATCATGACAAATCAAAACACATCACATTCACTCTTAGAAAACAAACCTGCCCCCCTGTTCATATAGACAACAATCAAATTCCACAGACGGACTCAGTACACTATCTCGAACTCCTTTTCGACAGAAGGATGACATGGGGCCCACATGTCAAAATGAAAAAAAGGACTCTTGACAAAAGACTCAAACTTCTCTACCCGCTACTTTCTAAATCGTCAAAACTGAAACTGAAACAAAAAGTAAATACGTACACTTACTTACTAAAGCCCATATGGACATATTCCTAACAGATATTCGGCATTGCTAAAAAGACTCACTTACAAAAACTTCAAACTTTTCAATCAAAATTGTTACGACTTATCACAAAATCACCCTGGTACGTGGCTAACAAAACTTTACGTACAGACCTCCATATACCAACAGTCGACCAGCACATAACGACGCTATACAAAAGATTTTTTAATAATTTAAACGGACACCCAAATAGTCTAATCAGTAATATGGCTGAAGTACGGATGGATACGAGAAGACTAAAAAGGCGCTGGATGAGAGATCTGCTCTCTTAGACAGCCAAGGTAATTGAATCAAGCCAGGAAGGGGGTGCTGTTGGGTGCTTTCCCTCCTCATGCCTGACATGTCATCATTTCCCAATACCGTGATCTCATTCGCTGATTGTCAGCACCTTGCTGACAGGTGCGAATCAATTATTGAAGTCAAAAAAAAAAAAAATTATTAACTTATAATAAATTATTTTACTTTATTTTATTTTTCAGACAATATTATCTTCACTACTTTAAGAAGATATTAATATTGTTATAGTATTTTTAAATAAGCTTAATCAGTTTTGTGGCCCTTAAAAATTGAAGTAAATTTGATAAGGTAAAAGGATCGTTTCCCAGAAGTTCACACATTTGTTGCGGCAGCCCATGTTCCTCTCTTTGTTTTTCATAAATTAAGCATTCATCTAAAACATGATTTACAGTGTTTCTTACTTCACAAGCTTCACATATGTCAGTCTTTTGGAAAGATAATAATTTATTTTTATGTAGTTTAAGACTCCACTGCATCCTTTGCTGTTTTTAGCAGCTTAAATTTACTAACGCAAGCCTCTACAAGCCTCAACTTTGATGTGATTCTCTGGCCTTACTAGGGTGAATTGCGACAAATCCCGATGCACGTGTCTAATATATTTTCAAGTAGAAGAATCCCTGAAAGTTTCATTAAAATTAGTTCTGGTAGAATGGAGCAATGACTGTTTTGTGAAAGCCAATTTTAACGATTTTTGAACCTAAAATATTTAATTTCTCGGTTTAGATGGCCCATACAATGGAACGGCCGGACACGTCGACTTATTTTTGATGTAGAATAACCAAAAAAAATTTCATCAAAATCGGAGAGGGAAATGTGACGTGGCCCCCCTGTTAGTTCACTTTGGCTTTACACCAACTACATACTGTTATATTATGAGTATAACTCATGCTTTATTTTTTAACCCAACCTGATTTGTGTATCTATATCCTGGAGTTAATTAATTTATTTGTTCTGATACCTCGTTAGCTTGATAAATGATAAATACTTAACTAAATTTGTCTTTTCGTTACTTACAGAGAAAGAACGTCTTTCACAATGTTATTAACTTTAATTAGCAATTGGAATTATTTATCATGGTATTTTACTGAAAACTATTAAATTTTACTTTGTAAAAAATGTGCATGGTGTTGTTTATCTCCGGTGTAGAGATATGTATAATATACATCCCCTGTATAAAATTCACTTTTTTTATGATCACTCTAAATAAAAAAAAACATTTTTTGTTTTAGTTAAGCACTATGATATTGTAACAATCATTAAATAGTTTCAAATTCCTCTGGTTGGAAATGTTTTATATATTTTTCAATCTGATTGTAATATTGCATCGATTTATTTACTATCGATGTCTTCAGATTTATTATATTTATTGTATTTGTGTACTTATTATTATTTAAAATCTTTACTTTTAGTTAAGTATTGCAATTGATAAAGTTGTTAATTATCATTTCCCATACTTAAGAATGACATTGTTTTAATCATGCTATTTACTGTGTGTGTATCATTTTTCAACATATTATTTCTGAAGGAGTATTGTCATCCTCTTTAAAATAAAATATGTTTTATTCATTATTATTTTGTATCACTGGAATTGTTTGATTTGTAAGTAATCAACGAAATAAAATCATTTCATCGTCTTTGTGAATTGTTTATTTCCTTTAAATAACGTTTTTGTAATTTTAGTTTAATGAAATTCTCAAATTGTGAGTTCTTAAAATCACTTCATTAAAAAAAATTGTTGCGTGTATTAAATATAAAATTGCATGTGGAAATTTTCGACTTATGATTTTGGTGGCACATTTTTTATCAACTACTGGATTTCATAAAAAAAAATTGTGGTGAAGAAAAAAATATTATATATATATGTATTATATATATATATATATATATATATATATATATATATATATATAATGATATTATTTAATCATGATTGTTTGTTAGACAATGCAAGCAAAGCAATGCAGAGGACCTGGGTTCGATTCCCGGCCGTGGTCGAATCTTTTATCTTCTAATTAATTAGTTTAAAAAAAAAATATATATAGTAATTTATAAACATTTATTATAATAGTAATATATTATAATATACAATATAATAGTAATATAAGTATGACATTTGTTTCTAATATCTAATATGTATACTAATATTTATATATTATGAGAGAAACAGAAGCATGTTAATCCTCAAAGGACAGGTAGTACTGCCAAGAAATAACACCCACCTTTCCGCTTTCAATCCCCCACCCCAACCATATTTTATTCAACAGTTGTTCTCAAATATATATAGGGTGTTGGCCTGTGACTAAATTCATGACAATGAATGAATTTTGTTGAAGCACGTGGTACATCAGAAGAAGGGTTTCAACTTCGTCATATTGTGAATATTATTATCTCAAAAGGTAAGTTTTGTCAGTTTAAGCAATTTATTTTAATACACGCATTTTAATTATTTCGTTTTTACGTTTTTTTATAATTTTGCAGACGAAACAACAGTCCTAATATAAAAACAAAATATGTGTCACGAGTGTAAGAATTAAAAAAAAAACAACATAGAAACATGTTAAGCTACCTTTTTTTCAGAAAAAAATGACAATATGTAAAATGCAATCTACTTTTTTTTTATGATTCCCTTAGTAATTCCAGAACCTTATCGTTCGTTGCGGCACTGTTTTTCCTCATTTTACTTTAAAATAACACATTCAGAATTTCAAAAGGGAATTCCGGCAAAAGGTAATTAATATAGAATTCAACAATTTTTAAAACTCCTCGGAGGACGCCCATCATACACAGCTTGCCTCCTCGATGTATTTCAGATTATAAAATTCAATTATAGTAAATGATCCAAGAACTGAATCAGTAGTAGCCTGTATATGCTTCATTGTCAGGGGTTAGCTATTGCAAGTATTCATTTAATTACTACCTCCCACTCAACAATACGGATCATCGAGTATCCATGAATCCACCTCAGTATCAGCAGCCAATTCCTTTTGGCTGAATCAATTCCAATTATCAACTACTTTTCAATATCTGATACAAGGTAGTTGATTCTCACGTTTGCTCAAAATCTCACGTGCGCTCACTCGTGTCACAGTTTTGTTGAAGGCTACCATACCGCGTTATTTATATAGCGTGAAGTTTTTGATCTCTTTGATTTGATCTCGTGAAGAAAGAGATTGAAAAACTGCAGTATGGGGAGGAGCAAAATATTTGGATGGGCGATACTGGACAGATTAAACAAGATTTAGGTGACCATATTGAGGAAAACCTTGCTGATAATTTTGAATTTCTATAGCGAATATAGTGATATAATACTGATAGAGATCATAGTGATGAGGTTGGAAGAGGGGCTTTTCTTCCCAGGGTGGTGTTGCTCGGAGAAACTCGTTTAGGAAAAAGTAATTGAAATGTTTATTGGATGCTTAAGAGTAATCATCTTATTTAGCATGAGTTAAACAATTTATATTTAATATTAAAGAATGTTCATAATGCACATTTATTTCTTCTATTCATTGTATATTAATCTTGTATCCCTGATGGTAATGTTCAAAATTTCTTGTTTTGTATTTTGGAAAATATATAAATATTATCTCAAAAAAATGAAAAATAAATAAATGAAATCATTAGAAAAGTTAAAAAAAAGGGAAAGAAAAAAAAATCGCAGGCACCCCTGCTCTTTTCATATTTTACGGTATTTAATTTTGATATTAAAACAATATATATTTAACATCTCCACAGGTAATATATAGGAAACAAAATGTTTGATAATTGCAATGTTAATTTAAATTTAATAGTTTCTATTTTAAATACTTCGAGGAATGTTCCGAACTCATGAATCTTCTTCAATCCATAGGTTATTTTAATAGCTTAGAGATTTATTCATGATTCTAAAATAATAATTTGCTCAATAAATTAGAATGTTTTTGGTTGAAAATTAATCACTTGATCGCGTATTTCATTTGTGTCATTTTGAATAGAAACATGCGCGCAACCACAAAAAATACTAACTATGTATATATCTTCAACAATCAACCAATTATACTATCGGTTATAGCTTTCCGTATTTCATTTATCAATATCATTTGGTTGAGGATCTTCACGGATGCAATATTCTTTCCATTTAGTGTATCACCGTCACTTTCGAAAATTACGTCCCCGTTGAATTCCAGACAGTTTACCGTCACGTGTAAATGTTTCACTTTGTTCAGGTGCATTTCGGCTTCGACGCAGAGCCTGAAGGAATCTGGGTGCTCGTGCTCGCTGATGGTAGCATTGCCACAGAGTTCGACTTCTCCCAGCCTAGTATGGTGTACGTGGCAGAAGTCCAAGAAAGGAATTACTAAAAGAATTAAAAAAAAAAATTACTAGCGATTTTTACAAAACTCGTAATTTTTAATGAGAATCTAGTATTATAGTAATATAATATCAAGTAAGTTTTATCCTTTTATTAATAGTTTTATAGGCTTTAAATTTAATTAAAGCCTATAAATTTAATATGGAATTAAATTAAATATGGAAGTGGCATTTTTTATTTTCCTATAAAGTACCCTTTGTTTTTCTTTATAGGAAGAAGTTAATATATAATATAATAGTTAATATAAGAATTTAACTGTCTCATGTTATGCCTAAAAAAAAAAAAAAAAAAATGGCTAAATATGAAATAAGAAAAAATCGACTAAACATATACAGGAAGAAAAAGAAAAAAATTCTGACAACTCATAAAGCACGTTTAGCCCACGCATGCGCAGAACACTTTTAATGACAGACCATTATTTATAATCAAAGAGTTATCAACGTGTTTTGAAACATATATATTGTAACACTTCTGAGGGTTAAACAATTTTTATTCAAAGAAGAATAAAAAATTTCAATGCTATACAAATTATAAAAACAAAAAAATTTGAAGAGGTTACAAAAATTATCACTTTATAACATACAAATAATCATATAGCTTCAGCTTCAGAGAAAGACTGACTTTCCAGTCTATCATCGCTCCTTATATATATTCGTAAGGAGAAGGGTCTAGAACCTCGTAGAACGTCGAGGATGGGACTCGAACTTTGTAGTCACAAACATGTGGCTATGACAGTTTGTTCCAACTGTCAGTTCATTCCAACAAAAGGTCTGGGACTTTTAAACCATATGTTTTTTTTGTTAAACAATATTTAATGGAAATTATTTATTTCCATGGAAACTAAATGAAATTTTCAAAAACAACAGAGAGAAATTTTCTTTATGATAAAAGAAAATTATTGAATTACTTGGATTACCACAAGTAAAATCTTTTTAACAATAAAAATTATTAGTGTACCTAATAGAGCAAATATAAACAAAAATAATTAACTGAATGTGTGAATTTGAGGAATGGACTTTAAATATTTATCAAAACACATCAATTTCTGATCTAAGTTGGTAAGTGAAAGTTGTGTGTTGCGCGAATCGCACCGGATTTGTGTGTCTGATTAATCATCAGAAAGTCATTGAAGGGGAAATATAGATTTGAATGGAACTGGTTTTTAATAGCTTTGTTCCCACCAAGCCAGATAACTATAAGATAACTGTAAGAAACATGCGCAGTACGATTTTAGCGTTCCCACCCTGCCGCTTACAGTTTGCTTATTACTAGTAAGCTGTTCCCACCCTGCCGGAATTCTGTAAGATAACCACTTGCTTACTATCAGAGCTATCAGCTTATTTTTCTCTTACAGCCAGTAAGCGACATGCGCAATGAATTTTTTTTTTCTAGCCCAGCAACCTTGGTGGGGAAGGCTACAATTTTGACAACTTGAGAGAGAGAAGAGGTGGGTAATCTTTATGAATAAATTATTTAATTAGGTATAAATAATTATTTATTTGAAAAATACAATTAATTCACAGAGTTGGGACATTATGAACTGAACCCCAAATAAGGTAAAAAATTAGAGTAACAAAATGTCATTTCACATTTTTGGCCAAATAGTAAATCATATAATAAATTCTTCAATAAGCATCAACTTTTTTTTGCAGAGATTTAATACTAAATAAGAACAAGTTTCACTAAGAGTAGGGCATCTGTAATCCATCAGGATACTGAGGAATTATAAACCTCTTAAGATATTGAGTATCACATCTCCAGAATGTCCCTTTTAACAATGAGTACAACTAATATCTGTTTTATGTCTATTTTATGATCGTAGACTAAAACTTCAATAATCTTTCATAAATTTCAGCTCTTAAATATTCAATAAGAACCTAGACCCTCTTAACACAATAATGGATTTTATATATTTTTCAATCACAACAGGATTAGGCATCAAATTAACTTTTTTGTGGGGAATTGTGTCTATATATCTAACTACCAGAGTTTTGTGCTCATTGAATACCACTGCATGATACAATGGCTAACTCTAAACCAAAACATTATATTTGATTAAAAATTAAGATATCGGATGCAGTAAATGATTTGTCAATAATAAAATGAAAAGAAATGTCAAAAATCATGAACCAAATGAAGATAGTAAATGATTCCAATTACTAGTGAATTTAATAAACTTAGAACAAACCTTTCCCCACCCAATCTAAATTTACATTGATGAATCAAGAATTCCGGAATAATACTTAAATACTTAAAAAAGACTAAAGTAAAGCCACTAGGTTAGCAGGAGAGATAACTTAGCCCAATGGAGGAGAACCTATCTATCAGAAAGTCGTAAGCACAGCGTTCCAAGTGAGCTTAAAATTTCTGATGGTTATCTTACCAGACAGCTTGAAAAATGAGCTTGGAACAAACCTAATACTATGTCGGAAAATACTCGACCTATGTCCGAGGGTTCTTATATATAATTTCATCAATTTTTTATATTATTTTTTTCTGCATTTCCTCTGAATGGATTTCTGATTTATTATATTTAAAGATAAATGAACAAGAATTATTAAATATTTAAAAGTTCTCCTACTTGAGAAAACTAATGAGAAGGCCTTGCGACCGGTTAGCGTAAGACTTATCTGTGCCGTCTCCGTCGTTGGGTCTATGTACAGTGTACCGCAAACTGGAATAAAAGTACAATTTTTAATTCTATAAAAAGATAGTTCAAAATATATTATAAATACACAAACTGCATTTATGTCAAAACACAATAAGACCATACAAAATGTAATGGAGTTACATACATAATGAATAAAATGACGATTTTTTGTAATAATAATAAAAGGGAGGTAATTAAAAATAAAACGATGAAAACTATGCTTTTATTATTCTCACCTGGAACCACATTCAGTACATGATGACAACACATGCAAGATTTTCCTTCGCACGTTACTTCGCAAACTTCGAAAATCTCAAAAATGTTTGTCCAGCCGACATTTTCTAAAATACAGAATTTCAATACAAACATCGAAGAAGGAAATAAATAATTGTTCGAAAATAATTAAGATTAGATAAAAATTATAGCTATGGTATAAAATTATATGGATGTTAGTATGACATCACCTATTTCCTGAAATAACCTACTTTGACAAGGTTCCATATCAGAGTTTTGCGAAAATGAAATTTATGATAACATATTTTCTTGTTATTAGTAAAAGAGGTAACTTCATTCACATCTCCGTCATTTCATTTTAATCATTGTGCCTGTGATATTATTTTAGCTGTATAAACGAAAAACGGATTACTGTTTTGGTTTAAGGAAGGTATTTTTGAATGTCCTGGGTTGGTCGCGTTTCTCTTGACAACGATTATTTGAATGGTTTATAAAGGTCGATAGATCAACTGGTCTTGTCTCTTGAATTATCTCTTGTCTCTGAATTATCTTATCTCTTGAATTATATGTCTCGGCATGCAAGGAGTTCAGAAATAAAATAAAATGAAACTAGATTTTTTTAGACATGTCGGATTTCTCAAACGGCTGATTCATTTGTTTTCAATGTACCTATTACCCTTGTATAATATAAACCTTATAAATAATACAACCCTCACATAATACCTTATACCTACATTTGTATGGTTAGTATGTGAAATCAGACGATACCAATTATAAATACAGACTGTGAACCCCAAACCCCGAAAAAAACGAATTTTATATTGTCTATGTGTTTTAGTTTTGTTTTTTTACTTTCACTTACCTGTACCAATAGTTGACAGTGCTCCAGTAGTTGACATTTTGCACAAAAAGTGTGAATAATAAGATTCAAGGTTGATTATTTTGGTTCACAATTTGGCGGTAATTTCCTAAGTTATACTAGTTAGATGTGCTGCCATCAACATTAGTGTTATGAAAACTCAAGCTTATTTGTGAGATGTTGTAATGGCAAATATTCTAGTGGCCTGAAAACTTGGTTCCTGCTACCCTGTTTCATTAAGGTGGAAGTCAAGTTAAATAAACTTTTTGGTTGGTTTATTTGTGTTCAATTATTTTTTAACTACTTTCATGATATCCCTTAAGTTCATGGGAATCATTTGATATCCTTTTCGATTTATTTATACAATGTTTTAGGGCTTAAATGTGGGTGTCAACTATTAGAACAAAAATTAATCCTTAATTTCAATAGTTGACATCGATGTCAACAATTGGTGTTTTTTACTCTGAAGAAACTGATAGTTTAAAATAATTTGCTTGATTTGAAAAATATCTGGGTTTAATATTGGTGTTGGAAACACTGATCTAGCTCCATCCTAACCAATGTTCGACAGGGGGTGTCAACTATCCGTTCAAACGTATCAACTAGTGGAATATTCTGTTTGTAAAGTTGACATCGTGTGTGTTTATAGTTTAAATCCATGCAGAGCCTCAGCCCTATTTGACATAATCTTGTTTTGTTTATTTTTTTAAATTAAGTAACAATTGTAACAGTCGGAAATAATAATAATTTTATTTTGTTAGGGAATAAAATATATCGTAAAGTTAAATAGTTGAATGGATTGAATAATACAACTTGTAATAATTATAGATGTTGTAAATAGGATTCAAAAAGAAACTAAAGAAAAATTCAGTTAATCAGGAGATACCTGAAAATGCTGCAGCACTGGAAGTAGACGAAACCATACTATCCCAACCAGAAATTTGGGACGAGAAAGAAAATCAGAAAAGCTTAGATTCCCAAGAGCAGGAGCAGAGAATTAATGTTGATCAAGGAATATTTCTTCAAGAGGAGGAGCAAGCACAATTTAGAAGGTTCAAAGAAATCATTTTTTATACAAACCGTAAATGTAAACCATAGGATATTGTATTCCCAGTTTTCAAGAGTGATTGGCCTAACTAAAGTCATTACAAAGATTAACCTAACATCAATATTTTAGTAAACAGTGTCAATAATCTAATATTGTTTTCTTAACCTGTCAACCATTGGTACAGTTACCCTAGTAAGGAAAGTATTGCGACCGTGAAAAAATTCGACTTCCGGTTTTCAACGGAAATACACGTTTTGGGGTCCCCTGAGTCCAATTAACCAAGTCCCGCAAAATGGTCTGTGTGTGTGTGTGTGTGTGTATGTGAACAGACTAGCTCAAAACCTAGAAACCCCACAGACCTGAAATTGGGTATTTGGTGTATGTATATGCCCGCGATGTGATAGCAAAAATTTCATCAAAATTTGTCAAACGGAGGGGGTACTTTATTTAAAGAATTTTGTCTAATGTTTAGGTTTTTTTCCGATTTTCTCAAAAGCGTTAGAGCCGCTTAATAACTTAATAAATGTCCCATTTTCACGTGTTTTTTTTTTATTTACTCAAAAACGGCTTTAACGATTTTGATTAAACTCCACATTTAGTGTATGTATATGTCCTGAATGCGACTGTCAAAATTGATTAAATGGAGGGGGCACTTTACTTAATAAATGTTGTCCCATTTTCACGTGTTTTTTTTATTTACTCAAAAACGGCTTTAACGATTTTGATCAAACTCGGTATTGGTTGTATGTATATGCCCGCGATGTGGCAGTCAAAATTTCATCGAATCGATCAATTAGAGGGGGCACTATACTTAATAAATTTAAGATAATAGTCTATAATCAATATAGATATATTTCAGTCTAGAAACTTTTGTTCCATAATAAATTTTTGAAAACAATCTAAAGCAATTTTAGAGGAACAGTAATCGTTCTTGATTTCCAGATAAGCATAACAGACGTAAATACACCTATCGATTCACCTTCAAGATGTATTTGCAAAAAGCAACTCGCAGTAAAAAACAACCAATCAGTAAAAAAAAAAACTCGACTGTTGATGAAATTAGTCCCTTCATAAATAAATTAGCAATAATGAATCGAAAAGTGCTGAGAACTACCAAATTTTGCTATACAGATACTCCATAACCTATGGAGATATACAAATATATACTTAAATATTAAGTAATTACTTATTAGTAAGTACTTAAATATCAAGTATATACTTAAATGTGAAGTTGAGGAATGGCGTTTACATATTATTGAAACACTTCGATTTCTAATCTAAGTAAGTTCGTAAGTGAAAGTTATGTGTTGCGCGCATCGCACCAGATTTTTTTATTACTTTACTGTAATATTTTGTTAATAACACGTTTTCATTCATATAATTTTATATTTTAAATATCAGAAAGTAAGTGCTATTTTATTAGTTTAAAATATATATCTTAAGTTTTGCTAATCAGTTAAACTTACGTATATTAAAGATTAAATTGATTACCTCTATGATCTACGACTTTTATCATATTTTCTTCTAGTTCAATATCAGTAATGAGGAGGTTAGATTGCCCAAGAACTCCATTAATGAGCAAACAAAGAATTGCTGCGAACGGGGTAAGCATTTTTCTCCTATTGAAATAAAAACATTATTAAATAATTAGAAATAAGTATTTGGTTAAAAAAAGAAAGAAAAAACAACGTTTTAACTTCTCTCATATGCTCACGGTAAATGCCAATTCATGATAGAGAGAGCTGAGCTTCACGTAGCTTAGAAACCTCAGAGTTCAGAAATAAGACATTTTTTTTTTATTTATTTTCATAGTTCCTCTACCTGTTCGTCGAAGCTGAAAGAGAGGAATCACGCAAGCCTTTTACAAGATAGGAAAAATGATATCCGAACTCAATCTTATAATATATGTATATCTGCCAATTTCTGCCCAAAGCTTAAAAATTAGAATATCCTATTTAAAAAAAAAAAAAAAAAATATATATATATATATATATATGTGTGTGTGTGTGTGTGTGTGTGTCTATATATTCAAGAATCTACAAAATAAGATACAAAAATAAAGGAATAACAAATATACTATCATATAGTTACCATTCCTCGCTGCAGTGTTTGTGTTGCAAGTTATCTATTACAAACTAACAATACTTATCCCCGTTCGGATTTTTACTATTGCTTGAATTCTATTGTTCGGTTATCTCTTGATATTCCGATTCACGTTCTTTGACGTTTCTCTTTTATTTATTTTTTTATTGCTGGTAATAAAAATAATTTCAGGGAATCTTATTTTCTGTCAAACTTATTGCAGTTACAAAATTATAAATCAAAGAGCTTTTATATGTTTTTTGGTTCGGCTCTAGCCCCCTCTGCGAGTGTGGAAAGTGTGAACAGAATGCCTAGCACATACTAAAAACTTTTCTGAACTAAGGAGACTAATTTGGCCCACTCTGACTGAGTTGCAAAGAGAGGTTATGAACGCAGAATGATAAGGGAAGAACTCAGAAGAAGATGAATGCTTTTAAGTAAGATCTTTGATACCGATTACTTTGACAGGATTCAAAATATTATCCTAATATTTAATGCTCGCGTTTGTTTGTGGTACTGTGGCCTCAAAATGTTAATTTTTTTTTTTAAACTGTGAGCATTTTAGGAACCCCAAAAATTAAGTTTAATATTTTAAAATATGGTCTGTATAAAAAAATTACTGAATGTTCTTACATAGGTATAATATTTTATTTTGAGAATAATTCGACTACTTTTTAACATTAGCGGTATTTTCAGACATCTTTATGTTAATATCGATGCATTACTTCACAGAAGTGCTAAGTTCATGGAAACTAACTATTGAAAAAATACAATTAAAGGTTACCTACAATGTTTACTCGGTACCAAGCGTGCTTAGCTCTCATGGGACGTTACTATTAAGGTAATATTGGGGCGTGTAAATAATTATGTTTACACAAATCGTCTGTGCAGGGTATACAAAATAAAAAACACATACGCTTACTGTGAATAATCTAGTATCCAGACGGAATTTATATTTCACATAAATCAATGGATCAAGCTCTCTTAGCACTTCTGCGAAGTAAGCTATCGAAAAAAAGCTATTCTAAAACCTTAGTGCATCTTATATTGGGGAGCCTACGCGAATGCTCAGTCCCCTGAAAAATCAACAGTGTAATCAGAAGGTGATAGTTGTTACGAATTGACCTTAAGTTATTGGTGCCTGAATTACAACCCAAGTTCAAAAAAATATAAAAAATTGCAATATAGTAAAGTTAAAAAATATATTTAGAATTAAATCCATTAATGTATTTATGCAACAGATCTTACTTATTTCAACTTTTGAATATCACCAGGACCGAATGTTTCTTTCCCGACAACTAATATTTACGCGACAGATCGTGGTATTTAGGGTAGATATCCAGGAAGCCGTCCCTTGGTTTGACGGATGGTACCAGCATACATTGAAGGTAATGGGTACTATAATAAAGAAAATAGGGCTTCGGAAACTTTTCTAGGTCGCCTCTATCTTCTTGGTGAAAAGCTACTTTTCTGCCGACGCAGAATACATGTGGAGGGGGAGGGCCATAATAACAAATCCTATCCTAAAACAATATTATACGTTTTAAAAAAATACCTTTTTAATTCCTTAATGCGGATGACATCCGATTTTCTATCTGCCTTCAAAATTCTGTTTATGTTTAACAAAATTAGCAACAATCAGCAAATGTGACTTAAATTATTGAGTGCTCAGCACCTCTTTCTCAACTTGAGCTCAGTTGCGCAACCAGGATTACTATCGGTGGGAGATCATAAATCATTTTATTAAATTTTAGAAATTCCTCTATTAAGAAATGTATCTATTCCTCTATTACAAATGAACTATTATTTTTTTCACGACGAAGTGAATTGAAAAGTGCTGCTTAAATATTAAATTTAATTCAATATGTGATTTTAGTGAGAAATAAAGCTTCATTCTGTCGTCTTTCTGGCTTCAGCCCCTCAAGTCCCCCCTTTGGTTGTGGCATTGCTTGAGCTAAAACATTAATTCAAGAGAGGGGTATCTTATCCAGCCGCTTCTAGCTGGCTTTATAATATTGAAATTTTTCATTGAATTATCTGTTCAATAAAATTATAAAAAAAAAAGTGTTCGAATACTCTACTGCTCGAAAGCACCACGCTATTCTTTTTTATCACTAAGCTAGTAGGTAGGTACTCTTAAAAGATTATCTGAATATTTGTACGTATTTGACCGTTGTAGTGGAACAAGATTAATTAGGTACTATTCAGACAAGGAGGGAAGTTGCGTAAGGAATATTTCCTTATCAAGAATTGTTACTTGAACCAACCAATAAGAAAAAATAACAATAATAAATTAGTTTTACTCATTATGAATATTAATTAATTGTTTTCAGGGTTCAGAGGTGAACTAAAATTGCGGTTCCAAGCCTATGCGATGTTGGTTACTTATTAAAGACCCAGGTCCTAATCATATCTTGATAGGCAAAAATTTATGACTTCCTCAGTAGCATCTTCCGTTTGGATAGAATACCCAAAAGTGACCTTTATTAGGTTTGCTTGATTAATGATAATATGTTTAGCTTTTGACAGCAACATAACATGTTTAGCAACATAACATGACAGCAACATAATATGTTTAGCGATTGACAGCAACAGCCCTGAATTACCATATTTATAAATAAATAAAAAAAACATCAAACAATGGCAAAAAAATTCCGTTATTAAAATTAAAATTTAAAAACATTTCCATTAAGTATTTTTTTTTTTTTTTCCTTCCATAGTATCCCTATGGGAGGGTCGTGTATTTCTAAATTTTTATAGATTCCATGCCCTTAGGCATACTACCTGCATAGATGTTAACATTATTTTATTTATTTTATTTTTTTACAGTAACAGTAATCAATCTGTATGTTAAACTCTTCTAACTTAACACAAAACGAATCATGGCGAAAAAAAAACAAAAAAAAAACAGAAATAAACAAAACAAAAATAAAAGTTCAAAACACCACTGGGTGTGGTGGAAGATAAGGTCCATTTGTTCTTCTGTCGGGTCTTCTGTCTTCTCTGGAGTCAATTCTGAAGGTTAATTAATTTTGAAAATTTTAGTAGTTCCACTTTATATTTTTCAAATAACTTGTTTTCCGGAGTAGGCCATGTGTCGCCACTCATCATGATTGTTTTTATTAAGTGTCCTCTGTTGTGTTCGTGCAAGTGACAGTCATATAAGATATGTTTAAAAGTTTGTGGAGTTTGTCCGTCACAGTCACAAATTTATGACTTCCTCAGTAGCATCTTCCGTTTGGATAGAATACCCAAAAGTGACCTTTATTAGGTTTGCTTGATTAATGATAATATGTTTAGCTTCGATTGACAGCAACAGCCCTGAATTACCATATTTATAAATAAATAAAAAAAAATCAAACAATGGCCCTTTGTGTTACAAAGGTGGAACCGGTTCAAATAGTGTTTTGTTTGTCCGCGTTCTGTCAGTAATTGTGTTAGTTTGTAATGTGTGCTTTTGGATTTTCATGATTTTTGGGATATATTTGTGTAAAGGTACTAATCCATTAAGTATCCCAATATACAAAAAAAAAAAAGTGTTAGCAATTTTTTTTATAAGTATGGGGAGATAACGTGAAAGCATAGTTTATAGAGAGGTAAGAGGGATGGGAATATTCCCATGTAATCAACTAAAAATCAAGACATTTGCAACAATAACAATTGAAATTACTATATGAACTATCCCTGTTAATTTATAAATACCTCGCCAATCATTTTAAAATTATTGCAATAGTCATAAACAAATCATTAAAACTATCTAATTTATTTATCAATATAGCTAATATCGTCAATTTGCTTTTAAACAGTTGATCAACGATGAAAGTTTGCTGGTAATTCAGAAAACTGTCTGTGATATGACAACAATAAAAAGAAAAGTAAGATATAATGTTTTGACTGAATTACTTTATTGGAACGCTGTAAAAGAATTTTATATATATATATATATATATATATATATATATATATATACATATATATATATATATATATATATATATATATATATATATATATATATATAAAGCTATAAGTATTATAAGATTTATAAAGCAAACCATGTTACAATTTGGATCAATTCATTGCTGCTTATGACTTTGATGTCGCATGTTGTTGCTTTAATGAAGTAATTATTTTATATTCCTCAAAAATAGCTGAGTGAATTTCCCCTTGATTTTAAGCCACTCAACACGAAGGCTACATGTTCATAATTCTTTTACGGTAAATAAAAAGAGAAACTCCTATCATTTTTAAAATAAACTATCTAAACATACCTTCTATCTTGGAATCACGTTTGACTGATTGTTATTTTCGTTTTTATTAGTTACATATTTGTTTAAAAAAAAAAATACTATAAGACAAGTTATAACTGCTAAAGAACTAACTGTCTGCTTCAAATGTATCATTACGTCTAAAGACCTTTATCTAGAATACGATGATTCGTTCGACACTTTTATGGCACACCTATTGTTTTCGCCAGTTCCTTAGTCAACAAAAAAGCATCAACAATTATTTTTTTACAAAATATTCAGGTGGTTTGTTAGTGGAACTCAAATACAGCAGATAGTTATAAAGATTGGTCAAGATTTAAATTAAAAATTGAAAACCATTAGAGATTTTTCAGAAATTAAAATTACAGACAGCAAAGAATTGAGGAATAACAAATTTTATGAATCTGCGAATCATTAACATAACAATTTATTATTTACATGTGAAGGAGTTTCAGTGATAGCAAAACTTATTAAAAGATTAAAATTTAGTGATTAAGCCTAGTTTTCCCATTAGCTAATTATTTATTAGAAATAAAACGAAATAATGATGATGGAAAATTAATCTACTATACTGTTCCTATTTTTCATTAAATCAACTTAAGTTGATTGATAGTCAGGATTTTCAGTTAAACATTTTTTATTTTGAAAAATCAAAGTTTCCATTTTTACATTTGGATCTTCTTCAGGGCTTCTGAGTCCAGCTCGCCTCTTCTCAGCTCTAAACTTGTCTAAACATTGGAAACAAAAAACAAAAAAAAACCATCATCACCATCACATCTCTTCAACATCACCCATCTGGACTCATCTAGTAGTTCACCTTACCTTGACCAACCCCAACAACGGTCAACATCAGAAACCACATGTACAGAGGTAAATTGCTTCACCTATTTGAAATCAAAATATGAAATCATTTTTCCCACCTCCACAAAAGCTGGACTCAGGACCTTGATGAAGATCCACTTGTAGGAATCGAAACGTTGGCTTTTCAAAATAAAAAATGTTTTACTGAAAATCCTATCAATCAACCTATCGTAAAGAGTAGCAGTTGACTATTTCTCACCTCTAAATCAAGTTAAATATTATTCAATCATAATAATCATAAAATAATATTCATAACAAAAAGGAACGTTTAACGAACGAAATAAAATAATTTGCTAGTATTTTTAAAAGAACTATCTGATGTCTATTGTATTTCTTATAAAGAATAAAAAAAAAAATTATAATAATCATTTGAAATAATGGTCAGGTCCGATGCAGATAAATGTACCGTATTATCAACTAGAATGTTATCATGTTTAATCCTTTTCAACAATCTTTTGATTCGTTTACTGGAAGATATATGAAATATGGTGATTAAACATTTTTTTAATCTAAAAAAAAATCCTATTAAAGCATTCTTGAAATTATATTGAGAAAATAATTGTTTTCCGATTCCATAATATTTTTCGTTACCTTGGCCACCACTGAGGTTGTGTCTCACTTGGCCTGAAGACAAACTGACACTATTAGGTCTAATTGTCATCGATTTCGACGAATCCTTATTAGTTTTAATCACTGATTGATGTTTGTCTTCCAAACGCTACTATTATTAAACTGGTATTTTCCTTTAAAATGGGCCCTTATTTTACAAGTTGTAAAGTTCTTGTCATTTTTATTCATATAATCGGACCTAATTTCAAAAATATTAGGCCGATGTTTGTAATACATTTTTTTGTGTTAAACTCATTAGGTGTAGACATTTCATCTACTTGGCTATCCGTTACACAATATTATTGATTTGAATCGCATGTTTTAATTAATTAAGTATTTTAATTGTAACCCATAAGCCAATGAATGGATCGCATTGGTCTGACCAAGAAACAAAGAAAATGACAAGAGTATAGAAGCCTATTTATGAAAAATACGTTTTATATAAGAGTGATTTATTAAAATGACGATCCTTTAGGATTTTTTATAATATATTTACTTAGGATGATTATAATTTCTAATTATATTTCTTCCTTCTCATTGTAAGTTTTGATTTCTTTTTAACTTTTTCGCGCTACCACTAGCAGGCAGTTATCTTCTGTATTGTTTTTTCAACCTGATCACCGTCCAGAACCTTGAGCGTCAACATGGAATGATATTCACCACTACTTATTTTACTTAGTATTTTCAATTATCGTGAATTACATTGATATCGTACAAATAAGCTTAGAGTGATTAAACTTACGCTTTACATTTGTTGACAGCGCTTTCAAGCCAGAGATTTTGAGACCAATAGGAGCCATTTTTTCGGCTCGCTCGAAATCTGCTGTTCCACAAGCTGAAAATAACTCGCATATGATTGTCACAAATTCTCTCATTCATCACAACGCCATAACTTTTACCTTCTATTCTAATAAACAATATCATTATCTTCTGGCAGCATTCGCAAAAATTTTGCGATCACTTCAAGCAGCAATTGTCCAGTTTCTTTAGGAATTCAAAGACATTCCAACCTAGAAAAGAAAGGTTTATATTACATGGTTAGCTTTATTGCTTGAGCTCCATAAAACTCCAATCTTCGCTGCTTCCCTATGGAATCAAATAAAATTGAAGTTATGGAGAATGTAATTAGAATGTAAATTGGCCTCAGGTAATCAGAAATCTGCTGATGCTTCCTACCGTATCGTGTGCGATGTGTAATGTAGTGCATTATGTACAGTAAATCTTAGGATTTTTTTTTTAACTTGAAACATTACCTATGAGCCGTAGTGTACGGCCTTGACGGTCTAACTTTATTGGGACCTCGAGTTCAGACTGATTCAAGAAGCAATGTACGGATGCTGTAAGCCCCAGCAAGAAAATTCCAAACGCCAGTGAAAATATTCTTGCTCTAAAAATTATATCACCTAAGTAATTACAATATGAAATAAGAAAAATATATTTCAACTCTGGCGTACCCGAAGGGCGGAGGAAGGGGCGTACCACCACCACAAGCCTAGATCGTGGAGGCCACTTCTCCTACCCCCTCTCATAGGTCATAACATTTAAATCAAGTTTAAATTATCTGATTCAATATTGGAGAACCCCCTCTACTAAAATTAAAAAAAAAAATACCGTCCTCGATAACATAATATTGAACCCTCATGTCAAAGAAATCCGAAAAGATTAAATTTGTGTGCCCTCCCCAAATTATTTTTCCCCAGTGCCTCAGAGTTTGTAGTTATGCCTCTGAGTGTACGGGCAATGTTAGATGCAGTATGTGGTCCGATTGCAACCGAAAATAAACGGGAACAAATATCAACTGCATCATGTTTAATTAATATTGAATATATCATACCGACATTTCAAACTTACCTGTGGTTTGTTCGTCTATGATGCCCTTGTGATGTTGCGAATTATAATCTGAATTTCTTTTGGAAGAATGATGGAATGAGGTTGACTTGATTCATTTGTCGCCTTCATTAATATGATTTTAATTTGTCCCCCGTGTCTCAAAACAAACATTTGAAAAATTAGGTTTTTGAACATTTGAGCAAATGAATAAATTTTTGTTTGTTTCATTGAATACGTTAATTTACATCCTAATGAGAGCTGTTGAAATTTATTATCAGCACAATCTAATCAATATCAAGCCAGGAATATCACATCGGCATGGTAGTCTTAGCTTAATTATTTTTTGAAATATTTTTGAAGTTTGGTTCGTTCTTCGCTTGTATTTATGGTGTTTGAAAATATTATGCGAGAATGTCAGATGCAGTCCCTCCCACCATTTTTGCTTTTCTTCAAAAAGGACAATACCTAGGTATATGATTTTCTCAAATCATGACAATGGTAGAATATCCAAGAACAGTAACTGAAAGAATGAACATTATCTTTTTAAGAATGTATGGCTCTTCTAATTATACTTTAACGATATCATAAAGAATATAGTGAAACTAAATCATTTTATGAATAAAAATTGAGGAAGTAATTTATTTAGCCTTTTACATCAACCATACATACAATCTTCAATATTAGTTCGTAATAAAAGAAATTTTTGAAACCCAACTTAAAATATAAATCAGTTTATAGTTATAAATAAAATATACTCCATTGATGGGAAAAAATAGAATTATTAGTTCAACGAAATTAATATTTATACGTGAAAATATGTTGTTGTAGCAATTTCTTCCTCTCGAAAGAAACGGTTTTTAAAAGGCTGTTGTTCTCTTAACATTCTATATAAATTCTCTTTTGATTTATTCACATTAAAGATCTGTACTGATAGTCCTGCTGTTTTCAATTTACGTAGTAATAAATTTACTCAATTTTTTACGGTTAATAAATATCTTATGTGGATTAATCACAAGGGATATTTTTATAATTAAGCTGCTCATGAATTCAAGATTTGTAAAACGGCCAATTGAACAAATGAAATTTATTTTGTTTAGTGTCAATGTTGTAAAGAGTATTTTACTGATTCGTTCAGTGAATGGTCTCTACCTTACGGATATTGCTATCGTAACACTTATTATTTATTTTTATTTGTTAGATATACAATACAATATCAGGAATGTATAATCTACCCGCATTTTTTTTTTTAATATTTCTTGTAACATCCTGTTGTTTCTTTTATATTTCTTTTATACATTTTTCTGTTTATATTTCTATGTACTTTTTTTTAATGTACTCTCTGGATACCGGACTGGTGTTTGTCTGTTCTTCCCCTTCCCCCATTTAATCCTAAGGTTAGTTTAGACCACGAGTAATAAATTTATATTTTTTTCGACCCTTTTTTCGAAATTTCATTTTTTTCCTTCCGAGTTGTTAATCAATATACTTTAGCAAGAAACAATTACTTCGCTCACCCATTTAATTGGTTGAATGTTCAGAATTTTACTTAACTGTACTGTATTTCTTTTTTTTCAGCACGAATGTCTCCTTCAGAATCACTGGCTGACACTTAAAATAGAAAAATGGAAAAAAGAAACACGAATCCATGTATATCACACTGTAACAGCTAATGACAAAAAAGCGACATCCACTTTTGGAAACTACAAGAATAGATTGAAAGAACTGAGTGTTGGAACTATGTCACTGTGGGCAGTGAGCATTTTTTATGCCACCTCTGACAGAACAAATGACAAATCTGTTTTTTCCCAGGTCAATTTCAAGCGTAATGAAACTCTGGAAAACGTGGTGTTTTGTCTATTTTGGTATACCATTTCAAAAATCTGCTGATTCTGAATCAAATGATGCATCATACTCGTATCACAAAAAGATTTTCTTTTCCCTATAAACCAGACCAGTAATCATACGCCTGCATACATACCCCCTGCAACTGAGCCATTGGAATCTCGCCATTTAGATTTCTCATCCAGCCTTTGGTTTAATTTTTGTCTTATTAGATTTGAAAAATATTTAATATACTTTGTATGGAGGAAGGAATAGGTTTTGTGGAGTGAAATTACATATACAGGTAGACCTTCATTCATAACTTAAATTAATTTAGATTTTATTCGTTTTCGTATAATTGCCTGTTGATGAAATCCATGACTTTACTAAATGCATCCCTTGCCCTGATATTGATTATTCCATCCATAGTCGTATCCGAGTTATCCAAGAATGATAATCTGCCGTCCTTGAGCTCGACACACCTGAAATCAACAGTTACTGCGGTGATTAACTTCAGGGATACCTGGAACCAGCCGCAGAGAGTCACACCAATCTCTTCGTCGCCTTCGATCCTGGTCTTGAAACAGAATGAGAGGAATCTGGCCACGCTTGGTAGTTTCCCGCAGATCTTTTCCATTCCGGTAGCTGTACCGAACCATTTTTGAATTTTGCATTATTAATACTTTAACTTTTTTGATGCTATGAGTAAGGAAAAGCCACGCCCAGTGGCCAAAAACAAATTTTGCAATTGATGAAATATGTTTTGAAAAACGTTAAGCCATTACGAATGCCATCATCTTGGTGCCTTGACACCAAATCTAGGTTTTAGCAAAGAATGAAGCTTGAAATTTTGATAGAAAAACCGTTTCAACTTTTGAATTAAAAAAAAAAAAAAAAAAAAAATCGTATAAGGTCCATTTAATCAGTTCGAGGTTACATTTACAAAATTTACTTTATTTTTTTGTGGTCCTTGTCAAAATATATACATATATATATATATATATATATATATATATATATATATATATATATATATATATATATATACGACATTTAATAATTTTGAAAGTGAACTTGAAGGATGAACCCCCTCCCTCGACTACTTAGAGATTTACGAAGGTATCGAAAAGAAATTTGAGATTTTTTTATTTTTTAAACAAAAGTTAATCTCACTTTTAGTAACAAACGATTAATGATGTTAATGAAAAAAAAAAAAAAAAAAGACAGGCTTACTTCAAGGTTAAATATTCCATACTAACAAATGTACTTACTTGTAAATTCATAGTTGAAAATCGGAGTATCCAAAATTGTTAATTCAATAACTATCTGCTTCATTTTAGGCTTAGGAGTGAATTTGATGCATCCTACAAAACAAATGATTTAATTCATACTGTCCATATCGTTATTGAAGAGAAAGTATCTTCTCCATATTCAAATAATCATATACCATCGATTTCGTAACCAAATATTTTTGGGTTTATACAGCATCCACACGATACACGCTGGCATTTACAAGCTTTGCGGAAGGAATTCAAGGAGAGCTCTTTTCTACCTAATATATTTTTTAAGAATTTTTATTGGAACAATTATAAAATTAAAATAATTTATAAGCCCGTTACTTACCTGAATTTAAATTAATTTCACGCAGTGGTGAATTTCTTAACTGCATTTCAAGAGAACATAATTCTGGATGAAAGTCAGCGGATGAAGCTTCTCTTGGTGATACAAGGAGAATCAGTGGAAAGTATTTCGTGATTGCTATCATTAATATAGATTCTACCTGTTCGGTTAAGAGTAATATTAATATCTATAGAATTGTCCAAAGCCATTCTTTTCTCGTCAAAACAAAAATATTTGAGATGTTAAAAAAATAAATAAATAAAATTAGTTAATCCCAAGAAAATAATTGAAATACTTTCAATAAATCTTGCTTTGTATAGAGGATTTTTTTTTTTGGGGGGGGTCCTCCCCTCCTCGCCGTTTTAGGCTTTACGGGGTTTCCCGGACCAGGGGAGAGGGTGGAGGATTAATGCCGAGTATTATTAAATTTCCCCTGGCTCCGGGTTTCGAACTTGAAATTTTTCTGGTTCTCAATGTTATGTCCGGTTGTCCGTGGCATAGCGTATTTTTAACGCGTTTGCTCACTCGGCCATCCCGCCACCCATTTTTTTTTTTTTTTCCTTTTTTCTCATTACAGTAACCCTGTAATGAGTGATTTTATTTCTACGCGCGCCATCTTGCGACATAACGCGTATTTAACTACAGCTTTTTGTCATATGTCTTACATATATAGAAATTTAACTTAAAATAGAATACAATACAACAATGAAATACATACATAAAAACGGTGAACATATATATAACATAATATAAACATACTATAAACAAGGAATGCATACAAATATAAAATACAAACAATAAACATAAAAATATATGTAAATGCATATGATGCATGAGTCATAGTTCAGAAAAGTCAATCCGGTCCACAAATGCATCGAATCTGGAAAATATTTCCCTATTACATCCTTCTTTGAAGGCGGCCATTTGTCGCCGTTCAATAGTACTGCCGAGACCAGTTTATGCCTGTACCTGTCCAGTTTGGAACAATTAAAAAGTAAGTGGTCGTAGGTTTGTTCGCTTTGTACGTCACAGGTACAGATTTTCTCTTCAGTTAGCTTAAACCTGAACAGATAACTTTTGGCTGCAACATGTCCTGTCAAAAATTGTGTTAGTTTGTATGTTATTTTTTTGAGTTCAGCCCTGTCGTTTAATGTTTGTATGTATTCGTGAGTACATCGACCTTTTGTTGAAGTCACCCATTTTTCGTCCCAAGCCTGTTTTGTTGTTGTTCTTAAAATGTGTTTGATTGCGCTGATTGGTGCCTTGTTGAAGATAATGGGGAGAGCTGTGTCCCTTGCCGCAGCCTTAGCAGCTTCATCCGCTAGCTCGTATCCCGCCACCCTTGTATGGAAGGATTATCCACTCCACCCCATTTGATTCATTTGACAGAATCACAACTTCAATTTCAACATTTTTCAAGAAAGCACTGTTATATTATTAATATTTCCCTTTGTAAAATTCATACCTTCTTATTTTGTAAAAGTATGACTGGAATATTGAAATATAACATTTTACTGAAATAAAAAAGTAAGATTTTCTAGAGAGAAATATTGTTAAAATTGCTTCCTTGAAAAATGCCGATATTGGAGTTAGTCATTCTGTCAACTGTATGGCTCATAAATAGCAGGCTCACTCATCAACCATCAACCATTGATGATATATGATATCAAACTATTGTTGGAGTAAAAATGACTCATTGAATATAAGAATTTAAAAAATTGGAAGTGACTTAAAAAAAAAAAAAAAAAAGGTATCTACGTTTAAAAGAAAAAGGTAAGGATAGTGAATCATCAGATTAAAACAATAACCTTGCAAAATATAAACAATAGTTAACCAAGTTTATAGGAAATATAAAAAAATCTGGTGCGATGCGCGCAACAGACTACTTTCACTTACGAACTTACTTAGATTAGAAATCGACGTGTTTGGATGATAAGTAAACTCCCTACTTTTCCACATTTAAGTATATGCTAATATTTGTATACCTCCATAAGTTATAACGTATCTGTAATGCAAAACTTGAAAGTTCTCTGTACTTTTCGATTCATTATTGCTTATTTCTTTTTTGTAATGGCCTAATTACATCAACATTCGAGTTTTTTTACAGCTTGGTTTTTTTTTTTACAGCGATTTGCTTTTTGTAAATATATTGTAAAGGTTAATCAATAGGAAGTGTATTTACGACTCGTTGTAAATTTTGTCTCTTATGCCTTTCTGGAAATCAAGAACGGTTACTGTTCATTTAAAATCACTTTATACTGCCTTCAGAAATTTATTTCGGAACTAAAGTTTCTAGACTAAAATATAATTAATTAAATATTATCTTATGCCATATTTTTCACACCTTAAATAATTTGAGCATCGCGTGTTTACTCTCTAAAGTAAAATTAATTTTTTTATTGTTAAATAAAAGTTTTTATTTTTATCAGTGATAATAACGGATATGAAATTTTGGCTGTCACATCTTTGGCATATACACACATCAAATACCAAGTTCGATCAACATCGTTACAGCCGCTTTTGATTAAATAAAAAAACACCTGAAAATGAGACAAAATTTACTAAATAAAGTGCCCCCTCCGTTTGTTCAATTTAGATGAAATTTCGGCTGTCGCATCGCGGGCATATACATACATCAAATACCCAGTTTGATGAAAATAGTTACACCCGCTTTTGAGAAAATCGAAAAAAATGAAAAAATTATATAAAATTCATTAAATAAAGTACCCTCTCCTTTTGACCAATTTTGATGAAATTTCTGTCACATCACTCAGTTCTGTCAAAACTGTCACATCACAGGCACATACATACACCCAATACCCAATTCCAGGTTCGTACGGTTTATAGTTTTATGAGCTAGTCTCTTCACACAGACACACCACACACAGCACACACACACACATACACACACACACACATATACATACACACAAACACACAAAAAATAACACAAACACAGACCATCTCGCTGGACTTTGTATTTGGACTCAGGGAACCCCAAAACGTGTCGAAATTTTTCACGATCGCAATACTTTCTCTTACTATATATTTCATATCTAGGTAAGTAAAAGTAAAAAAGAAAGGTTTTGAGCATTAAGGAAATCATAAAAAAAATTAGTGGAAAATATGGAAAAAAAAAAAAAAAGAATTAGCCTTTGAAAATTGCACTTAAAATGGTCTAATTAAAACGATTCATGTATAAAAGAACCAATCTACCTGACTGAAGTGTACCAATAAAGGCGTTTATAGAAACTGTAAGAAAATGAAAATATCTTGGAGGGGGATTATGGCAATCTGAGGGGAGTGGGGGGTCCTTTCACTGGCTTTTAAAAGCTATTGATTTCTAAAATAAATAAATTAAAACAATTACATTATTGTTTATTTTGAAAAAATCTAAAAATACAGAGTGATCCTATAATATAGAATGGTAAACAATATACAATATTCTATTTGAGGCGTTTGGTTTCAAAACCGGTTACATCCATTTTTTCCAAACATTTTTTTTTTCCATTTGTTTCAAGTTTTTTTCATGTTAAAAAAAATGCTTTAGACCCGTTTGTTTCAAAAACGTCTAGATCCTTCTTAAATCAATACTAAAAGATTCAATTTCTTATCAGAAGTGGTTCCAATCGATCCTTTTTTGATCAGTCCTTAAAAATTGTTGAAAATCGATGTAGCCGGTTTTGAAACCAAACGCCTCATTTGAAGTAATAATTTAAATATTTTTTCTTTATCTTGAAAAATATTTAAAATAAAATATCATCATATTTATATGAGATATTTTATTTGTTATTTTTTCTTCCAGAATGCTTCCATTTTTGTTCTAATCGTCGCTGTACTATTATAAGCAATAAATAAATATTTTGTATCTGTTTTTAAACATTTTTATTGACAACCGGCCTATTTCCTATGATTTTTGTGTCTATATAAGATTCTATAAAAGCCAGCAGAATCTGTTTTCTAATTCATCACAATCACTTTTTTTGTAATTAAAAAAACCGTATAAAAAATATATTTAGAATTCACCTAAAAATAAAAATTATTTTTATATTCGGAGTTAAACAATTGATCATCAACAACAGACACTTAACCCGCTTCTGGTCATCGCCACATCAAGACGTCGTCGCCACCTTTGGTCTTTGCGTCTACCAAGCTCGTGTGTTAAGGAGCTTCTTTGCCTCGTCTTCGACTTCATCTGAACATCTCAGTCGTGGCCATCCTCTCTTTCTCCTACCATCCACATACCCGATAATTCTCAAAGTTGAGTTCCCCGCCCATTCTGCAACTCATCGAGGTTGAGATCCTTTGATAAATGTACGATATCCGGTTCATTATACATTTGATGCAACTCTTCATTGTGTCTCCTCAACCTGTACCAGATACATATTTTATAAGGCCGAACATTCTTCTCAGGATTTTTCTCTCGATAACCTGTAAGCTGGCAGCATCTGCACTTGACTTAGGCCGCAGGCCTCATTATAGCTCCAATTAAAGATTTTTACAGAGCGATTTTATTTTTCCTTTCCAGGAAATGACTCTTATATATCATAGAAATAATTACAATGACAATATTTATAAGTTATGAGGAAAAAATATAAAATACATTAATCTTGTAAGAACAATACACTATAAATTTTATTGCGTTGGAGAGAACGTTTGTTTTAGATATTGATCGTAAATATTTTAAATGACAACTTAAACATGACTCATAAAATTGTATCCTGTAATCAAATACTTCTTTGCCGCTTCAAAGTAGAAAGAGTGAATTATTACAGTGAGACAAATTAACCATTCAAACTCCTAATTAAACTAGAAATAAGAAATAATCTGGACAATGGAAGGTAAGTTTTTAAGATAAAATCGTTAATTAATATCTTTCACAAATCTTTCATCTTTTTTTTTTCTTCTTCATAGCCCTTTAAGGTGTCCTGTTGATTTAAATGAGGAAATCGAAGCATATTTCTAAAAAATCATCTTGTGATACTCAGAGTGCATATTGGGAAACTGTGTCAGGCAATAGTGCTCACCAGAATAGCTGAATCGCTCCAGATAGTAAGTTAGTTACTCAGTCTAATCTCATGCTTTTAATGAGTTTAACATCCTGATTTTGAAATAATGGTTTTTAGAGGCGATCAATGACTGTGATACTTCCTTGTGACGTAGTCATATTAGAAGGATAATATAATCGTAATTATATTTTATTGAACTGTGGTAGAGAGAAAGGTTTGGGGATGTTTGCAGGTGGTTCAGTCTACAGACAGTCCGAACAAACCTGATCTTTGTACAAGCGAGATAGTATCGAGTATCTGTCATGGGTGATACTTGAAATCCTCTTGTACCGTGCCGGCCTCCTCTCATTTTCCACTAACCTTGTGATTTAAGGAAGTTTGTGTTTGTTCTTCGGGCAGGACAGACACTCGTGGAGTCTTCTAGATGTTACCTATAATATTTTATCCCTCCATTGTCTTGGAAATTTTTTTAAAGGCCAAATTTTCTTGCAGTAGAGCTCTCGATGCGGTCGATCTATGTCATCGACGAAGGCCATTGCACTGGTTTTTCTTCGCTTTGCATCAACTTTTTCAGCCGTGTAAATCAAAAACAGTTTCAGGGAGTGCATAGGTGTAGACTTGGGGGATTCCCACGTTAAGGGGTTGGATTTAGCACCACGTTTGGACGGGTTGGGGAGGCCACGACCGGTTTTATAATCACGTGTTGCCTTTTGCCTGACAGCTCTCCTGTTTTAGATTGTTTCATGGGATTATTTCCTTTTATTACGGACTGCAATCTAAATAATCAAAAATATTGTGTTAGGGTTTAGGGTTTTTAGGGTTTTTATTAGGGTTTAGTAGCTATATAATTTCATTGATCCTTTAAAAATACAAAAAAAGATAAATCGGCAACAATATTAATTGACCTATAACCCACACCCATGATCCGCACCTTCCGCAGTTGAGTGCGACGTCCGCAAGGGTAGGATTACCTAACTCCCACGCTTATTGAACAGTGATGCCGAAATCAGATATTGTAGAATTGCCTCGGAAATTTTTTGCACCTCAGTGTTGCACAGAGGAGACCGCGTGGCAATGAGTCAAATGCCTCCATCCAGTCTAATGTTGTGGTTCCCAAAACTTTTACTCACCTTAGCCCTCTCCCCTGATGAAATGAAAGTTTCTTACGTCAACCCCCCCCTTTCCCACTCCATACATACATAGTAAATTGGATGGGCATATGACAAAAAAAAAAAAAACAAGTATTACACATTGAAAATATTTTTTTTTAATTTTCTGAGCACCCTGTTTAATTTTAAAAAAAACTGCGACGTAAATTTGGATTTAATAAATATTGCACTAAAATCTTCGCTGTTTTTATTTTTATTTTCATGAGGTGTTGCACCCTCCCTAAATAGCCATTTTGGCTGGGACTTGAACCTTAGACTCCGCCTATTTAGCGCGGTGTTTCCCATTAAACCACCAAGAGCACGAGTCCATGTAAAGTCAATTCAATTGGTCAATGGCAATAATTTCTTATCTAAATAATAATATTTAAAGTGGCTACCGACAAAAAAATAATTAACTCTATATAAAGCAACGCATAAAGTATGAAACCAGTTGATTAAAAAATATTTCTAACCCTTTTTATTTTATTTATTTATTTTTTTTTTTGGTGTCTGGGCAACTCTTTTATTGACCTAGTATGCTTAGCAAATATGCCTCCAAAATTTCTCATAAATTGGTTGCTGCGGCAAAATCAAAGTAGCGTTTTTAGCGGCAACGCCAAATTTCACATTTCAAGGACCCACTATGATCCCCGGGAAAATTGTGGTAAGACATGATTTATTCCTTTGGATAATAATAATTAAATGGAAATGAAGTGTTAGCCTATTACATAGACTCTAAGCTTAAAGCGCATTCGTACTAGGAGACGATGCGGTCTATGAAGGCAGGACATGACTTTATGCCATTAACGTCTAAGAAAATCTTTTACGAACAGGTATTTAAGAAAATGCCTTTTCCTTTTTTCCGCCAAGATTTCTTAGCAGTACCATCAGTATCATTCGATTGAATTGTCGACCATAATCTATTATATCCGATCAAATTTATCTTTGCAGAGGTAAGCTCTGAATTCACGCTAGTAATTCAGAGCAGGAGAAAGTAAAAAGATCTTGGAAGAAATAATACTGAGGACATTGTCCCCTGGTTTCAAAAATATCCATATGGATTTGGAAACTTCATCAGAGGAATCAGTTTTGTTTTAATAATTTTGGGTTATTTGTACGATTTTTAAACTTCTATAATACTTTCTACTTGACATTTTCTTTGTACTTTAATGTGTTTGTATCTGTACAATAATTGTATATTTGTATTTACGTAGTATGTACTTATAATGTTATTCTACCTTCGTATTGTATATAGATAGAAAAAAATAATGAGTACAAAATTTTGTATAGATAGGCTTTTTTCTTTTCTTTTTTTTCTTCTTAATTTCCTGGCAATCGTTTTAAATCCAATTTTTTATTGATAAAAAAAATTATTTTATTATTAACTTACTTAATTGGTTGAAAGAGATGAAAATTTGACGAAAAATAATATTGTAATTAAATATACTATATTTGATATGTTAAATACACATAATATTAAATATAATATATATATTTAATTTTATATTAAATAAAATAGTTTTATAATTAAATTATTTAATTGGTCGAAAGAGATGAAAAAATGACGTATTATGGTCCACCTAACTTCTACCAAGCGAAACATTGTGCGGCGTCCACATCTTCTTGTCAGTTATACTACTATATTAAGAATTAATTATCCATCATTTGAGTTCTAGTGTCACACTAGACTAAACTAGTAGTGTGTAGGGAAGACCAGATGAATGATATGCTCAGTCGCTGGCACATTAAACCATCAAAAACCAAAAATTTTAATCAAAGTTTGATTAAAATAGTTACAGCCGTTTTTGATAAAATAAAATAAAACGTGAAAATGATACAGAATTTATTAAATAAGGTGCACTCTCTGTTTGACTAATTTTGATGAAATTTTTGCAGTCACATCGCTGGCATATACATACACCAAATACCCAATTTCAGGTTCTACGATTTGTCGTTTTTGAGCTAACAGGCTAGCACACACACACACACACACACACACACACACACACACACACACACACACACACACACACACACACACACATACACACCGACCATTTTGCAGGACTTTATTATTTATTTATTATGCGGGGTTATTTGGACTAAGGGGACCCCAAAACGTGTATTTTCGTTTAAAACCAGAAGTCAAAATGTTTCACGATCGCAATACTTTCCTTTACTAAATATTTCATATGTAGGTAAGTGAAAGTAAACAAGAATCAAAGGTGTTTTATTTTTGTATAAAGCGTGTTAATTCCTTTAAATTAAAATGTGGAGTACATTTTTACATATTCCTTTAAATAGAGGATGTGGAGTACATGATGAGGAAGATCCTTCAGGAATATTCTAGTTGGGGGCTAGAAGTCAGCAAGGAAAAATCCGTCTACATGGCCTTTAACGGAACAGGGAGTAATTTAATCCTGGAAGGATGGAATTTAGAGCCACAATGCAAGTTTAAGTATTTAGGAAGCTGGTTGGACTCGCTAGGGTCCAGCGATCTGGACATCCAGGAAAAGGTCGTTCAAGGAAAAAAAATCATCGGGATCTTGAACTCGGTATTATGGAGTAGGAATGTCAGCATGAAAACAAAAAATATAATGTATAAAGCCTTTTTGGAAAGCGTCAGCCTCTACTCGGCAGAAGCGTGGACATTAAAAGCTAAACAAGCAGGTAGGCTCTTAGCCCTAGAAATGGATTTTTGGAGACGAGCATGCGGAGTGTCCAGAATCCAAAAAATTTCCAACGAACAAATAAGACGGCGGGTTGGGAAAGAAGAAAACATCCTCCATAGTATGGAAACCATGAGGTTAAAATGGTTTGGACATGTTATGAGGATGAATGAGGGAGCATGACCAAAAAAACTGCTGAAATGGAAACCAGAAAGAAGAAGGAAAAGAGGTCGCCCGAGAAAACTCTGGTATGACGGAGTGGAAGAAGGAATGATGAACAGAGGGATAAGAGAGGGAGACTGGGAAGACCGAAAGAAATGGAGAGCGCTTATTATTGGGGACGACATATGACTTAATGTTATAAACAGTCGTAAATAAAAAAATTAAAATGAATTTTTGTTGCCCCCCCCCCTTTTATTTTGTGGTTTATTTACACTATATTAAGATAAAAAAATTACATATCTTCTTCCGTCAGGAAATAAATAAACGAAATTCAAAGTGAGCCGGTTTTCATCACACACGCATATAAATTTAGAGGCGAAACATTTTTTTTATATCAATTTTTTAATGAACATAATCGTTAAACTGTTTATTATACAACTGTTTTTAAATATATTTTTTAGAGGTTGGGGAAATGGAGTATGTCCTACTACTGTTTGCTCTAGTTATAGCATCTTTTGCTGTGGGTTTAGATCTGGATGAATCTGAAGAGAAATGGGATCAGGACCAATTTGAAGATTTGGATCTGGATGAACTTGAAAAGGAATTAAGGAATTCTCCAATGATAGATATAGATACTGGTAGCTATAAAGAAGGCTTTATATTACTTCGTATCATAAAAAAAAAGCTATATTTTTTACGTATTTATAATGTATGTAATTTTAGGTCCGTATAAACGGGGAGCCATAAGTTCCATTTTCGCGAAGTCCTGCAGTTGCGAAAACAATAGCTGTATGTGTTGTTCGAACCCAGCCATCTTTGGATTTGAAATTAACGGTAATTATTTTATTTCTCCTATTTTTTAGTGATATGGCAAAAATTAGTCAAATATTAAAATATGAAAATTAAATGTAAAGGTTGCTTGAAGTTCACCCCTGAGACCAAATCAAAGAAGATAACAGTTGATGTGATTTTCAAGGGAAAAATCCTGTTTACCAGATCGATTTCAATAAGTATATCTTTTGATATTATAAATAATTTAATTTTAAGCATTATTGTTTTTCCTAAGTTTATTTTTTCAATTTTTTACACTCTTCATGTCTGTTTTGGCCATGGCAATGCATTTTTTTTTGTATAACTAACTTATTCTTGCTAGTGAGGAAAGTTCGAGACCCGTTCCGTGAGTCTTTATACTATACTTACTTAGCTCTTCTAAAATCTACGGCGTTTGTAAATGTATTAGAATAATAGTATTTTGCAATTTATGTACACCTCTCTTGGTATGTTTCTCATGAAAAATAATAATGAGAAAGTGTTCCCCCTTTAACACCTTACCAATTGTTTCAAAAAAATCATTTAATCCCTTCTTTTTTCCAGACTCCTGGTGGTGAGTGATTAAAACGTTTGAATGATTAGTCCTGATTTTTAAACAATCGAATTTACAACTAACAGCTAACAGCTAAACACTTAAAAGGTCTGATATAATTTGAGAAAGTCGTACAGGTTGTCTGTTATGTTGCAGTGTACCATATAAGTCGTTTAGTATGCTTAAGAGAGCTTTGTATTCTCCGTAGGACCTGCATTCCGGACACCCACAAGCCTGGCAGTGGGTAGGGTCTTCGTGTGCTATTAGGTGTCCATATGTCACGCGCGCATGACCTATGCGAAGACGCGTCAAGATTACTTCCTCCTGCGCTTATTCCTGTTAGAGGATTTCCATGGGATCACATCTCTTTTAATTTCCTTTAATTTATTTTCAGCTAAGTTCAAACACCTGTTCTCCCAACTTGTTTCATTTTTTGCTCGATGAGGGATAAAAGTCCACTGGGGGCTGTTCTTATCTGGGATAAGAACCCCTCGATAAGGAGTGCCATCTGTTACAGATTTTATGGCGGCCTGATCCGCCAATATATTCCCCACTATTCTGCAGTAACTTGGAGCCCAGTTTGTCACGCCCGACTTTAATGAAATGAGGATATTTTGGACTATGGGATTTAAAGGGAAAACATTTTTTAAACAGATTAGAGCGGAAAGTGAGTCAGTGCAAATAACTAAGGTTTTCTTTGTGGCCTGTACAACATTTAAACTTTTATAGATAGCGACTATATATAAGTGAAGTTGCTACATGTAGTGGATAACGAAAAAAGATGCTGCCTATCATTGCATATTATCGAGGCTCTTACTCCTATAGAGCTCTTAGAGCCGTCGATGTAAATGTAGTCAGCGTCACCTAGTTATGGAAAAGATTACCGGGAGTCAACAGCCAACCCGTGAAAGACTTTTTTTCCGTTGCATTCGTTGGATTAACTTTATTGTTTCTGATAGGACTGTTTTTGTTCTAATTTCTTTGTAGTTGGGACATTCTATTAGCAAGTGTTTCACGACTGTGGGGCATTTGCCACCGGTGGGCGCTTCGAGGCTTCTTGATAGTAACCATGTGTGAACTAACAGCGTCCAGTTTTCAGTCGGCACAGCATTATCTGCTTCCTCCATGACTTTCTGCTGCTTGTGGTCCATTTTTGACAGTTAAATCCTTAACGAGCTCCTTAACTATAAAATTAGCCCATTCATGTGGAGACAAAGTAATTAAAACGTGAACGTATTTAGTGGCCTAAAATCCGTGAACTTTTTGGAGTTGTTTTTTCAGTTTATCGAATATAAATAAGCAAATACATATCACAAAGAATTGCTTTCTCTTTACTATAAAATGCTATAGTGTTTCAAATAGAATGGTGTATTTGAAGTCTTAATCAGTTTTGTGATCTAGTCGGGTTTAGAACATCAAAAATCTGCATTTTCTACGATTTAATTAAAACCGTGTTTCAACAGCTTGTTTAAATACAAAATATTTTAGATAAAAGTTGCCCAGCGTCAAATTCAGCATGAAACAAGTTCCTTATTAGTTTAGCTAGTTAGAGTTAGGAAGATTAGCTAACTCTTGCGTGGAAATACAAATAAAAATGTAAAAGTATTCGTAGTGCTTACCTCCTGCTAAGATATCGGTTTTTGAAATATCGGGGAATTTGATAAAATGTTCATAAAAAGAACTACCTAGATAGGTAGATGCTTGTCAAAATTTATTCTTAATTTTAACAGAGTTCTGCGCATGCCGTAGCCCTAGTTATAACACACGTATGATCGCTCTGTAAAAAGTTACTATTTTACTAGTGAAAAAGTGTAGTGCCCGTTGAACAGTATAAATAGTTATATTAGCTACCAAGCACGGTGAGAAACATAAATGCTGTGAGTAATCACTTGCTTATTACAGTTAAAGTGAACGCTATAAACAAACTGAGTGGTTAGTGAGTAGGTAGGACAGCCAGCTATAATCCCTTCAGTAGCCGTTAGGCTTCTGAGGGAGTAGTTCTGCGTCACTCAATTTTACGTAATTATCAAAATTTTCTCTTGTCTTCTTCATTTATGGCCTATGAGATATTTTCACCAAGTTATGTCTTCTAAAAGGTCTAGATCTGTTGGGTCCACACCGCGTTCCTCACCCTAAAAACAAAAATCTCGTCGTAATAAACGAACTACAACTCGAGCAACTCCTGCTTTCCCTTCACAACCTGATCCTCAACCGGGTACATCTGATATGACACAAGAAACACCTCTCTTCACCCCTAACCATTTCGAGCTGCTACAAAAACTAATGAAATGGAAACTGCTCATATTCCTAAGGAACCACGGACTCCTCCTATTTTTGTACACAATATTCAAAATTTCCTCTGTTTATCTATTCATCTAAATAAAAATAAAATTTGACATCTAAATAAAATTTGTCCAGGCGACTACTCGTGCATAAATAGAACAAATGACACATAAATAACACCGGACACTCCGGAAAAATATAAGAAAATTGTTAAATATCTATCAGAAACTAAGGCAGATTTTCAAACGTACCTACCAACAACGTCAAGGTCACTAAGGGTGGTGATAAGAAATTTATACCCTTCAACCCCAGTTGAGGTGATAAAAGAAGAATTGACGACGCAGGGCTTTAAGGTACGTCAAACAGTAAACATTTTAAAAGACAATAAAGAAAAGCCCGGAATAAGAAATAAAACCCCTCTGACATTATTCTTCATGGACTTAGAGCAGTCACCTAGGATCGAAAAAATATATGAGGTTAACAGGATCTACCACACTATTGTGAAAGTAGAAAAGCCTTATTCAAAAAAGGAAATAATCCAATGCCACAATTGCCAGTTATACGGCCACACAAAAACGCATTGTCACCACTTACCACGCTGCGTAAAATGCGGTGGCTAACACAAAACAGGTGAGTGCACTAAACCTAATGTGCAAGCAAAGTGCAAGCATATAACAATCACTCTTCGACGTAGATGCTGCCCACCAGTTTATTTTAACTCTGATCAACTTCCCTTCTCAGACACGGTACGATATCTCGGCTTTATGTTAGACAGAAGACTGACATGGAACCCACATACTAGACTAAAACGGCAAGAGCTTGACCGACTATTTTATAGCCTGCTGCTGTTGAAATCACAACTTTCAATCGACAACAAACTACCTATCTACAAAACCAATTTGAAACCTATCTGGACCTACGGCATCGAACTATGGGGAACGCTAAACTCTCTAATATCAAACGCATCCAATCCTTCCAGTCCAAAATGCCAAACAATCGTCAAAGCTCCTTTCTCTGTATACAATCTTAATATTCCATTCGTTCAAGACCTAATCTCGAAGAAATTCTCCAAATTTCACAGTAATCTTACCCATCATCCTAATTCTACTGTTCAACCCCTTTCTAGCTCCTTTCATACCTACAACCCTTCTCGAAGGTTAAAGCGGCAGTGGCCACGTGACCTTTTGTAAATAGGTACATACCGAAGTTCTGGCAATGGCCATTTCTTCGTTCACGTCTGGTGTGCTTGTGGCTATTACGCCCTCGCTCAGCCTCCACAGGCTTTAATGTGATGCGGCTGAGAGAGAAGCGCGGGAACCTGTGAATAGTGTATGAATGTGATTAAAATGATTTTTTTTTTCTTTACTTGAGCTGATTATTATATTTTTAACATATTTTTATGTATTTATATTTTGTGTAAATAAAGTTTGAATGTGCTCAATTAACAATATTACTTCAGCCGTACGGAAATTGATACCAGTGTAACCCATGAGATTAAATTCTTTATTCTGAACGCAGATAATTCATACAGAGAGAAAAATCGATAACATATGATAACAACAATAATCGATAGAATATTAATAGTATTTGGCATTGTAATAATCCACCACTACATCACTCCCCCCCCCCCCCCTCCCAACGATAAACAATATCTTCTAGAAGGCCTGATGATGCTTCCTGAAAACGTCCTTGTGTTGAAATCTGGTAGCGGTGAGATGTATCTAGAAACCAGAGGGTCTGCGAACCGTACTGTCATCTTTAGCAGGATGTGAGGTATCGGTTCCACTAAAATGAGCTGGTTTCAGGCGGTCTCTAGATGCTGTGACAGCGTTCCTCTTTGAGAAGTATCTTGAATGTCTTGGGTGAGCCGGAGATAACTTTTTGTGTATAGACCGGCTGTAGAGGGCGGGAGAAATTGTCTCGAAGGAAAACGTAAGGTGTGTCTTGCAGTTCGGCATGAATGAACAGCTTGTTTTTTCTATGGCATACAGGGTTTGTTGGTAGCTTCGCATTAGATAGATGGTTCAAAAGACGGTTTTTCCGTATAAAAAACTATAAACGTCTTGAATATTTGGTTCACTGGTCCGGTATGGTTACGGAATTTAACAGACGGTAGTCTCCACATGGGCGCCATTCTCCATTCTTCTTGCGGATCTATGCTTCCGGCAAATGGAATCGTAATTCGCATTAGCTGACATCGCTAATAATCGAACCAAATTCCATTAATTAGTTTCTGCCTTAGATAGTGAAACCCTAAAAACGGTTGGGGACTTATTTAGGACAAACCACCCTGAACCCAATTAGAATATCCTTAAATCTACCATAATTAATAGTGTTTGGCATTGTAACAATGCACCACTACATCACCAACGTCTAGAAATGAGACAGAATGTAATATATCTATAAAGAGTTTTTATTATTAATTAATTTGGAGTAGCCTTCCTCATATGGTAGGCTTTGGAACACGAGCGTAATTCATTTTACGCTAAAGTGGCTTAATTATTAATCGGTTTTAGCAAAAAGACTTAGCCGATTTTAACGTTAAAAATTCAAAAATTTCGATTTTTCGGCTATAGAAAGTGTTGGCAACCGATCTGAGGTGGCAGACGTTCACATTTGTTGCCTATGAAATGAGCACTTTCAGGCTATATGATCAAAAACGTTCTTCAAATCAGACCCTTTTTTGGCCCTCTGCTTCCGGACTTTAAGATTGATTTAGCTCTGATATTCTGGTATTACTGTTCATCCTCTGTTCGACTAAAATCTTTCATCCAGAAGTTCCATTACTGCACAAAATCGTTATATTCTCCCGCCATGTTTAACAGTTGGGAAAACACAATCTGTCATTTTTTTGCCTTCGCCTTCCTTTCTCCTTACGAAAACATTATCTCCAACCAAATCCAACAAATGTGTGAAAAATTTAATTTTTAGAAATAAATATCTGATTGTACATTACATTTAATTTTTATGTTTCCACGTATTACACTTGAATTCCCTATTTATCAAATTATGACGTTAGGTAAGGGAAAGTAATACTTCTTTTTTTATTTATACTGATCTATCGACTCCAGTAGGCTGACGGGCCTCACATACTCGGGGGCGGGGGTAGGCTTGGACTGCATGGCGTACATTGGCGGGCGGTCACCCGAATGGAGCGGTCATTCATCCAAGTACTAACCACGATGGACCTTGCTTATCTTACCATATTATAACCATTACAATAATAATGATAAACCGTTTATTTTACATGATAAAGATACATACATAAACATATAAGTATGGACTATGTCCGTCTACCGGTTTGAACGTATTTTTACAATATTCTTATAGGTTCTGAAACATGTGACATTCAATTAAAATTTAGAATTATCTAGAGAGAACATTAATATACATAATTAAATAAATAACATAACAGAACATTAAATAAATAATTTATCCTTAAAGTAAATAATCCTAAATGATATTTTTTTTTTTTCATTTTTACTCAGTATTAAATTCATTAATTAAAATTTGTCTGATTTTAAAAGCTTTTATAGTAAACCAATACAATTTATTCCATTTTTCCCATTAAGATACTCAATAACATTATTCTTACCAAGAATACTTTGACCGAACCATTTAATCCTGAACTCCATCAGAATAGGACATATAGCTAACAATGATATAAGTTTAATAACCAATACAATACAACTGTATTTAAATTAAATAAATTTTAATGTGTACAGCTACAGGATCATTCAAATATTGTGGGGAGATGCCAGGCCAAATCTTTGACCCCTGCCTCAAAATCGTGGTGTCCAAGAAAGGAAAAGACGGCACAATCTGCGGTGAACTGGATATTAACGTAAAAGGTACCACTGTCATCAGCTTGGGTTTCAGGTGCATCGAACTCAAGAACGGCAAAATCACTTTCTCAGAAGTTTATTTGCCACCGGCTAACGGAGTAGTGGAAATCAAGGCTAGACGAGGCTATAAAAAAATTCTTGATTACCTCAGGTGATTTATATAGAAAAAGCTCAATTCCAAAGGGCTATAAATTATAAATTGATGTTGCAGAAATTCTGCTGTAATTTATATCAAAAGTTTGGCCATGGTCGGAATCAGAAACGGGATCTTCGCAATACCATCGTGGTGCGTTAACCAACTAAACTCCCAGGGCACTATCCAGAGCCGTGTCCATTTTCTCTCTTCAGCAATATCCAGGTATCCAGGATGGCGGTATGGCCGATTTGTCAAACGCGTTGGAAAATACGCGTTGTCCCATGGTAACGGATGATTGGGAATCCGAAGATAGCAAGTTCAAAACCCGGAACCAATAATAACAATTCTCGGCATCAATCCGCTATCCTATCCCCTGGCCCGGGAAATCCAGTATAGTCTAAAAGGCGAGGAACAAAAAAAAAAATGATCCAAGGAATTTATATATTTATTCAACTATAACCGGGTTCGGATCCCGTCCATGGCCATCTTTTCTCTTCAGATAAAATTTAAAAAAAAATGTAATGAACTATTACAATTTAAAAAATATGTATATTGGAAGCAATAAAATTCATCATGTTAATTTATGTTGCTTTATTATTAGTGGTTTTATTTCCCTAATTTAAAAATTCAAATGTACATATATCAAAATAAATATACATCATGGGAGTAGGATCTTCTTTTGTATTGTAAATAGCAACAGCCGAGCCAGTAGGGTGTCAGGTACTCGTTAAAGATCCCCATTCTAATTATACCTGGATTGGCAAATTTTATGACTCCAACTGTAGCATCGTCCGATTAGCCTTAGTTTCATAAAGTGACGTTAAACAAACAACAAAAGAAATTGCTTTAATGTAAGAAAAAAAAATTTTTATTATTAGAAAATTTAACTCACATTAGCTTCTATAAATATTTAATAATTGAATATGCAAAACAAATATTTAAATTAATAGGATAATTGATCATATAAAACAAATTAAATTAAAAATTGTTAAAAAGTTGTTAACGAGTAGTAATAACCTGACATTTAGCCTTCAAGTAAATTAAAATGTATCTGAAAGATATTCAAACCATTTTCTACATCCTGCCGCAGCAAGTAGACTGGCCAATAACGAAACTAGTGGACAAACCATAAAAATTGAACTTTATATCTATTTTTTCAAATTCACGAGTAGGCACACCAGTTGCTGATCCAGGAGAGGGGCATGGTGGGCGCGTGAACCAACCTCCCCCCCTGAGAGGTGAGGACACTTGTAAACTATTAATTGTATGTTTTTATATATATATTTAGTAATTTTTTAAGCACTTAAATTAAAAATGGGTTGAATTTAAAAAAAGAATATTTTGGACATTAATTATTGATTCGCACCTGTTAGCAAGGTGCTTACAATCAGCGAATGAGATGGTAATAATGACATATCAGGCATGAGGAGGGAAAGCACCGAGCAGCACCCCCTTCCTGGTTTGATTCAATTACCTTGGCTGTCTTAAAGAGCCGATCTCTCATCCAGCGCCTTTTTAGTCTTTTGTCTCTATGCTAATCTCAGCCATTTTCCGGATTAAACTGTTAGGATGTCCGCTCTAGTTAATAAAAAGTCGTTTATAAAGCGTAGTTATGTGCTGGTCGACTATTAGTAGATGGAGCTCTGTATGTAAAGTTTTGTTACTCAGTTACCAGGGTGCCTTTGTAATAAGTCCTAACAATTTTGATTGAAACGTTTGAAGTTTTTGTGAATCTTTTTAGCTATGCCGAATATCTGTGAGGAGTATTTCCATATGGGCTTCAGTAAGTATGTAGGTATTTAGTTTCTGTTTCATTTTTGGTTTTGAATATTTATAAAATAGTGGATAGAGAAGTTTGAGTCTTTTTGTAAGCGTTATTTTTTTTTTCATTTTGCCATGCGGGCCCCAAGTCATCCTTCTGTCGAAAGAGAGTCCCAGATAGTGTACTGTGTCCGTCTGAGGAATTGGGTTGTTTTTAATTATACAGTTGGACAGGTATGTTTTTTAAGTGTAAATCATATGTGTTTTGGTTTGTCATGATCGAGTCTAATTTTCCATAGCAGGAACCAGTCGTGTAATAATACTTAAGAATTGCATTCCTCTCCAGGGCCACTAAAAGTTACAAATATACAAAACATTAATCAGGCCAGTTCTCACCTTTTCCTTCGAGTGTTGGATCATGTCAAAGGTCATGGAGTCTTCTTTATTGAGACTTGAAAGGAAAATTCTAAGGAGGATTATGAGGACTGTTTGTAGCGGCGGCGTATGGAGATTAAGAAAAGAAATGCATAGATTCTGAATTTGTATAATGAGCCTGATGTCGTTAAATTAATGAAGATTGGTCGCTTGAGATAGTTGGGCACATTGCTCGACTAAGCAATAATATGGTCCCAAAAATGCTCTTGAAATGAAAAAAATCTTTGGACAGAGGAAGGCAGGTAGACCCTCGCCTGCGCTGGGTAGATGGTGTGGCGGTTGTTCCCCAAAACATGCTTGGAATTAGAAATCGGAGACCAAAAGCACAAATCAGAGAACACTGACGGCTTCGACTGCGAGAGGTAGTGATTCTTCATGAGTTGTAGCGCCATCGAGGAAGAAGATTACTGATGACGTAAACTAAAAAAAAAAAAAAAAAAAAAAAAAAAAAAAAAAAAAAAAAAAAAAAAAAAAAAAAAAAAAAATGCGCCCCTTTAATCAGCTCTTCCTTTTTTTTTTTTTAACGTCCGCCTTATGCCACGAGGGCTAATCGGACGGGTCATCTACTGGTAACCAACCTCTTCTAATCCATGGCAAGCCGCTGAGTCTGTTCAGTGAGGCCGTCACCGAAGAGAATCGAATCCGGGATTCGAATCCGCACCGCCAGCGTGGGAATCGGAGACGCTATCCCCTCGGCCACGCCGCGGCCACAATCAGCTCTTTAAAAATATTTGTTGCTTCCAGGGAAGTAAATGTATCGCTCAGTTGTAAACCTTCAATTCAGCGTTTGATTGATGTTATGTAATATGTGTGTGACTTTACTTTTTACTTTAAAAGTATGTGACTGGGACTTCCTCTCTACTAGAGGAGGTTCACTGAAAGAGGTAAGATCCCATATTTTTAATCTAATTGGTACCTATCTTTTATTTTTAACGAATTAAGAAATTTGCATTGAACGAATACATATCCTAAATTAAAAAATATTTATCTTCTTCAGAACCTATTGGAACCTATAAACATTATTTTACACTACATTTATACACTATTGTAGCATCCTACAGCCTTATTAATTAGAGTTTCTTCTTAGAGAACTTGGTAGTCGTAAGAATGGCTTTTTGTTTTTGATTAATAGTTTGTTTGTTTGTTTTTGATTAATAGTTTCAATTCAAATAGTAAACCTTCAGTAACTTGTGTAGGAAGAATTTTTAAGTATTTGTAATTATTTACCTGATCTTAGTCTTAGTATCAAATGACGCTCTGCATCCTAGCAACGCCAAAATTACATTTGCTTTCTATCTTTATTCGTCTCTGTATCTCTTGGCTGTACAAACTAGGTACCCTATATGCTCAAAACATATTCTGTCCAGATGCTACTATTGCTAAGTGTTATTAAAAAAGAAGGTCTTTTCTATGCCCCTCCTCGATTGTTATGAAGTCTACTTCACCTGCATTGTAAGAATCGAACCAGTTCATGGCACTTCGGAGTCCCTTATCATCGTCTAGTGCTAAGTTGAATAGTGTTCCATTTTACCGATATTTTTAAAATCGATGTCTTCTGCTTGATGTTATAAGACTTTTTAACATGAAAAAGGACTGTTATAATTTTTTTTTCGTCTACCTTCTACGTTGAGTAGAAATGGACGCGTTTTCTGAAATTTGTAATTGGCCTTTATCAACTTCACAAGAAAACGTTTTTTCACTTTTATTTACTTCTTCTGGTTTTTTATTCTTTATTTTATCATAATATATAACATTTTTACAGTATTATAATTATTGCAAAACTTGACTGTCGTCAGTACCTTTAGATTTAACATTATTTATTTATTTTTTAAGGGACTTCAAAAATAATTCCTTATTTAATCAATAGTCAAGATTTTTAAACGTTTTTGTCGGATATATCTTGTACAGGAATTGATCGAAGGGGTATTAACTTATGCTCTAGGGGTATAGACGTCTTATACTGAATTGCAACCTGATTTTCGATCTTTATGAAATCTAATTTTGTCTCCAATTTCTTTCCGGAAATCGAAAACGATTACTGATTCAGTAAGGCCAAATTATATTTTATTCAAAAAATCTATAACGGAACTAAAGTTTGTAAACTGAAATATAATTAATAAAGATCATTTTGTAGCATTGGTTTTTCATACAAAAACTGCTTTAAATAATTTGAGCATAATGTGTTTTCTACTCACTTACTCATTAAAGAACTATATAATAGTTATTTTTTTTTTTCTTTGACACTATGAAAATACAAAACATAATAAAATATAAGTAGTTATTATAGTTACTTTTATAATAGTTATTATATCATATTAATACATGAAAGAATACATTTTTTCTTTCGGGGCATATAAATCATCCTAAACCTTCTAATAAGTTACAAACTGAATATAATTTTTTTGTAAAATTCTCAGATTTCAACAATATATTATACATGTATCTCACTGAACTGACTAACGGAAATTCAAATTTGGAATTCGCAACCTGGGAAACCATTTTTCTTTTTTTCACTTGTTAATAATTATCACATTATTTTATACTAATAGGCCTATAACATCGAGATTTCTTATTACTTGGCATATGAGACAGTTAATTTCATTACAATAAAAAAAAAAAAAAATAGTACTTTATAGGAAGACAATTTTCCTTCGCTATTTGAGCCCCATCAGAAAATTTCTTTCATGATAAAACCTACCTGATATTTTGATTAAATATGATTAGTTTAATCAAAATCGTTGGAGGCGTTTTTGAGATTTCTTTCATGATAAAACCTACCTGATATTTTGATTAAATATGATTAGTTTAATCAAAATCGTTGGAGGCGTTTTTGAGAAAATCGAAAAAACTTAAAAAAGTGAAAAAAGTTATGAAATTAAATTAACCTCCTCCGTTTACTCAATTTTGATTAAATCTCTGCTGTCACATCTCGGACATATACATACATCAAATAGGTACCTAATTTCAGGTGCGCACGATATCGTTTTTAAGCTAGTCTGTCCACACACACACAGAGGCGGGTTATTTGGACTATGGGGACCCCAAAACGTGTATTTTCGTTGAAAACTGGAAGTGGAATTTTTACGATCACAATACTTACCCTTACTATGTATATCCGTTAGGGAAAGTGAAAGTAATTTGAAAAAGAACAGCCCAGGAAACACTTGATGGAAAATCGATCGACAAATTTTGCTAATTTTTGCTACTTAACAAGAACTTCTTCTTAAGAAGAAGAAAAAGGAAATCAAATAAATGATTAACTGCCAACATTCTTCAGACAATGCATTTCCAACGAAAGCACAATTCATGGAAACTTTGATAGATGGGAAGTTGTATAATGGCTTGGATTTACTTGTATACCCATAATTTTTACGAAACTTTAAAAACAATCAAATGTTTTGCAATTTTCCCTTAAATGTTGCTTTAATCAAAAGGTTTTGTTCCTTAAGAAAATGAATCTTGGCAGGCTGAAAATGAATGGAGTGAAAATGAGAACTGAGGTTGGGTTGAAATCATTTTTACTAGGATCCATTAAGTTCCGAGAAAGATGCTTATTTTTACTTTCACTTACCTATATATGAAATCGTTTGTTGAGAATCATAGTGGCGAAACTACAAAAAATCGATTTTCGAGTTAAGACAACAAAACGGCACTAGGATGACTCATGTTTTATGTGCAGAAGTGGCGAGGAGTTATTTCAATGCCTTGCCTATAGAGCGCGATATTCGTTATAAGAGAAAGGAACAAAATAACCCCATGTAAACGAACTACAACAATATGTATTTTTTTTAAATGATTATCCTTGAATGTCTAGGAAACAGGCTAAAACTTAAAGGAAAAAATCAAACAAAATTACAACGGGAGCTGTTGGTGTGTTGATTTTTTTTTTTTAAGTTTTGTAGAAATTTGGAATGCTGTTTTCTCCATTTTGATGTTTTCAGACTTTCGCCACTATGGTATTCAACTGGCGAAATATATAGTGGAAGTATTGCGATCGTGAAAAATTTCGACTTCCGGTTTTTAATGGAAATACACGTTTTGGGGTCCCCTGAGTCCAAATAACCAAGTCCCTGTCTGTGTGTGTGTGTGTGTGTGTGTGTGTGTGTGTGTGTGTGTGTGTGTATGTGAGCAGAGCAAACTAAAAGAATATATAGTCATTACAGGCATTCCATACAACGAAAATGAAAATCTAATTGAAATTTTCAACGTTTGCGAGAAAATAGATTTCCCTTACAACGGTTATTTTCTGGATGATATTTATCGGATAAGAACTAAACATGGCCTTTTTCTAAACAAAATAAACGTAATATTTTTGCGTTATATGGATAAAAAATATTTCATAATTAAATCAAAATTACAGAAGCAAAAGTTGAATTTATTAGAATTGAATTTAGCAACAACTGACATGAATGCAAAATCAAATACAGTTTACATAAATGAATCTATATCATCATTTAATTATGCTCTGTTTAAGAAATGTAAAAATATGCAGAATTTAGGCATGATAAAAAGGGTATGGTTTAGAAATGGTTGTGTTTATATAAAATTAAATGATGAAGGAGAGACTATCCCGGTAAGAAATGAAGAAATATTTTTAACACTATCTGGACACTTTGTAAATGAGGAAAATCAAGCACCTACCTCAAAAAGCCAGCCCATCTGCAATGAAGAGATTCATTTCACACCAGTCTCCTCACATAAAAGAAAACCAGAAAAATATAGTGGAAATTCATCCGAAGAACGGCAGCCGAGGAGCAAACCTCGCTAGAACAACACACCTACTTGGCTAACGAAAACAAATAACACTGAGGATCCTAAACAGCTATGGCAACAACCTAATACCCACCAGTCTTCGATAATAAACACTATAGCAACGGATTGTGGACATTTAAATTTTTACGATATTAATAGGCAAACATGCCTAATTTTTTGGAATATATATGGATACAAAAAATATATTTGATATTGTGGACCATATTAATAGTGCATGCATATTATGTGTATATGAAACCCATATGCCTGTCGATATATCAGAGCGAGACCTCCCGCTAGGCCTATCGTCTTTCAAAATTATTTCGTCTAATGCTGTTAAACAGAAAAGTAGAGGTCGGGCAGCCGGTGGTCTCGCTGTCATATATCCCGAGCATAATTTCAAAATAGATTTAATTTAAAAAAATGAATATTGGATTTTTTGTAAAATTCTAACGAAACATTTCTCTTTTATCATAGGTGTAATTTATATAAGTCCTAACGTACAGATATCAGAGGTTTTAGATTTGTTGGAAACTATCTTGCTGTTTATTAATGAAACCTACAATAATCTACCGTTGGTACAGTGGGGAGATTGGAACTGTAGGGTCTCTAATATAGATCGGGACAGCCGGGATATCTTTGAGGGGACAAATTTGAGCTTTGAAAGGGGAACCGCGGACAGCATTTATAACTCAAGAGGTAAACACCTCATAAATTTTTTGGAAAATCATTCTCTAGTAATCCTAAATGGGAGAACCTATAGTGACCAAAAGGGAAATTATACTTACTGTGGTAGGCAAGGCTAGTCTACGATTGATCTGGTTTGTACCAGAACAGTTGATCTGAACTTTATTCAAGATCTGACAGTGGAACAAATATGCACCACCTCTGATCACTTCCCGGTCAAACTAATGACTACCTTTTCTATAGAATCAGTCAAACAAAAATTAAAAATATTTAAACAATACAAATCTATCCGATGGAACGATAACTACAAAAACGCGTACCAACAATTTTTGACGGAGCTCTATGCAACTTACCCTGACTCAGAGTCAGCAGACAGTAATCTTATGTATTCAAAGTTTGTTAAATCAATTAAAAAAGCCATAAAATCGATAGAACGTAATAAACATAGTGAAACAGTTGTGAACCCAGATTCAAAATGCTGGTTCGATAACGACTGTCAAATAATGAAAAATGTGTTAAAAAATCAATTAAAACTTTCTAAAATAAATGACTTCCGCGAGCCCTACAGAACGCAATATGTTTCGATCAAAAAAGATTATCGCAAATTGATTTATACAAAGAAAAAACATTTATAGAAGATGAAATAAATTTACTGTCAAAAACTAAAAATTCAAAAGAATTCTGGAAGATAATAAATAAACACAGAAAGAAGACTAACTCACCAAATTTAATCAATAGTAATGAATGGGAGCAATTTTTAAGAAATTATTAGACTCCTCTATTTCACAATTTGAAATAGAAATTGCAATACATAAATCCAAGAAAAATAAAGCTCCGGGGCCAGATACAATATCTTACGAACTTATTAGAAATCTTTCCCATAACTGGATCTTATATTTAGAAATATTCTTTAATCGAATAATGGACGAGGAACGAATTCCGGAAAGCTTATCAAAAGCGAATGCGATCATGCTCCTCAAGAAAGGTTCTCCATCAGATCCCAATAACTATCGATGCATAGCCTCAATCAACTGTTTTTTAAAATTATTTACTTTTATTCTGAACAACCGGTGTCTGCTATATTTAGAGGAGTCGAATATTTTACCAGAGTCACAATCGGGATTTCGCAGTGGTCGTAGGTGTATGGATAATATTTTTACCCTCAACTCTATCATACAACTTTACATCATAAGAACAAAGCCTCTTTTTTTTATTTTTGTTGATTTCAAAAGGGCATTCGACTCAGTAAAACATGCTCTGCTTTGGGCGAAGCTTTTCCATATGGGAATCAGCGGAAAAATCATCCGATTAATAAAAAATATATACGAAAACGCATGCATCAGAATAAAACTCCAGGAATCAAAAACTAGTTTTATCCCAGTAACAGAAGGCCTACTACAAGGTGACTCGTTAAGTCCAGTCCTGTTTGCAACGTTTATCAGCGATATGGAGGATTTTTTTAAAAAAGAAGGTGCTATAGGTATACCTATAAGTAAAAATATAGAACTGTTCTTGCTTATGTACGCAGAAGACTTAGTAGTTATTGGGGACTCCGTGACACATTTGCTAGTAAAAATGAATATTTTAAGCAAATATTGCAAACTAAATAAATTAGAGGTAAATCTTGTGAAAACAAAAATGTTAAAAGTGTTTCGTGGCAGACCCAAAAAGTACAAGCAAGTAACATCTGACCAGCAGCCTATAGAACTAGTCTCAGAATATAGATACCTAGGAATATTATTCAGCAGTTCAGGGTTATTCTCCAAAGCTACAAAAGACGCCTCTTCTAGGGCTAAATTAGCTACAGGAGCAGCAATCGATGCGTGTTATAGGTCCCGTATGCGTACCGTCAAAAATTGTAAAAAATTAAACACGGCCATAACTTTGAACAATCTGCTCTATTCAGCCCCTGTATGGTCTCTGAGATATATAGAAGAACTCGAGAATGCCCATCAAAACTTTTTAAACGCCTTTTATCCCTATGCAAAACCACCCCGAACTACATTATCCGCATAGAAACAAAGTCAATACATGTAGGAGTATACATCATAAAAAATACTCTAAACTGGCTACTAAAATTGCACAATATGGATTATTCCCGATTACCGAAAGTTTTGTATACAAAACTTTTAACTCAACACCAACGTAACCCCGGAAATATGAGTTATAACTGGGTTACACAATTGCAAAGTGTGTTGGAGCAATTCCAAATGTTCGATCCGTTCTTATTCTCCGACCCTATAAAAATAAAAACCGACCTATCTGCAATCCTCATCGGATTCTCCGATTGGATAAGGAAAAGAGACGAAGCCACCCTGATAAAGTCCCGCTACTGTCAAATATACAAAGAAATCTTCATAAACAGTCCTCATAGTAACGAAATCATCGATGACAAAATACCTTTGCATGTTATTAAAATTTACTCGCAGCTAAGAACAAGTAATTTATATCTTATCAAACTAACAATGTTTGGAATAACTTATCGCATCAATCCGCAACAAATGTGTTCTATTTGTAATTTAAAAAATGAAGAAAACTTAGAACATTTCCTGCTGAGATGCCCAATGTATTACCCTGTCCGCCAATACTACTTGCCACAATGTAATGTTGCCAACTTACTATCCTCGCCCGACAGAATTATAAATTTATATTGTTATGTTAAACAAGCACGCAAAATAAGATCATTTATCTTAAACGAATAGCTTTAGCAATTATATGAATTTACATCATCACCTATAAAAATTGGAACTAACTAATTCAATTATACTATATTACCAATGATAATTAATAGTTTTAAGTACTTATATAGTATATTTTCGTTTCATTTTCTTATATATTTATATATATCGTATTTTATATCTTTTAGTTTGTCATTAAAAGTATATTTTTTCCTTATTGTGCTTTTTGTATCTTTATTATGAGTTTTGTGAACTTATTTTATTTTTATTTAAATTGTAATTTCATGTATTATATGTTGCTGCCAATTCCTTGTTATAAGGCATGTGCCTTAAAAACAATAAATAAATAAATCTAAATCTATGACTGTAAAAATTTCATCAAAATTGATCAACCGGAGGGGGGACTTTACTTGATAAATTTTGTATCATTTTCACGTGTTTTTTTTTATTTACTCAAAAACGGTTTTAACGATTTTGATCGAACTGGATATTTGATGTTTGTATATGCCAAAGATGTGATAGCCAACATTTCATCAAAATTGATCAACCGGAGAGGGGACTTTACTTAATAAATGTTGTCTCGTTTGCACGTGTTTTTATTTTTTACTCAAAAACGGCTTGAACGATTTTGACCAAACTCGGTATTTGGTGTAGGTATATGCCCGCGATGTGACAGTCAAAATTTTATCAAAATTGAGCGATTGGAGGGGGCACTTTACTTAATTAATGTTGTCTCATTATCACGTGTTTTTTTTTATTTACTCAAAAACGGCTTTAACAATTTTTTCAAATTCGTCATGTTTAATAAAAATTAGGTTTTCTTTAATATCAGGTAAGCGTTATCATTATTAAAATGTTCTGAGGGGACTTAAATGGGGTAGGGGCCTTTTTTGTTTGTCTGTTTTTTTGTTTCCTATAAAGTACCTTTGTTTTTGTTTATGTGGAGAAATTAACTGTCTGTCGTTACTCCTAAAAATAAGAAATGGTTAAATATGAGATATGATAAAAATAAAGAAAACATATAGAGGATAAAAAAAGAAAAATATCCTGCCAACTAATAAAACTCGTTGAGCCCACTCATGCAGAGTATGCCTTTAATGACGAACCAATGTTCATAATTAAAGCCGGTCTGTTAATTTGAGAAATGGCAATTAACAAAATGCATTAATTTCTAATCTAAGTAAGTTGGTAAGTGAAAGTTGTGTGTTGCGCGCAAGCACCAGATTTTTTTTTTTCTAAATGTTAATTGGACATATAAGAGAAGATAAAAATAGGCTTTATTCTGACGAACAGGCGCTTCTTAAGATTAAATATTTTATGTGTTATACGTGTTTTGCACTGTCCATTTATATTAAAATATTAGTCAAGCCGGTCTGTTAATTTGAGAAATGGCAATTAACAAAACGCATTAATTTCTAATCTAAGTAAGTTGGTAAGAGAAAGTTGTGTGTTGCGAGCACACACCAGATTTTTTAATGTTAGAAATGTTACGTTTACATCAACAGTTTTTTCTTACTTCCTCAAAAATTCCATGAGATGAATTAAATTAAAAAGTTAGTGCATTTACCTCCTTTGTTGAGTTGCTTAGTGCTCAAGAAAGTGAAAGGGACGTGGTTATTTGGACTCAGGGGACCTCAAAAAGGTTTATTTCCGTTGAAAACCGGAAGTCGAAATTTTTCATACTATATATTTCATATATTGGTAAGTAAAAATAAAAATCTTTGATTAAATATGTGGAATATTTAATTTAATATGTAAAACTCTGGGTCTATTACATTAATGATTTTTTATTGAGAACTATTCAAATCACTATTTCTTCTGAAGGGAATTTCTTATTTAATTGGAAAATATGTTCCAGAAAAACTTTGAAATAGAGATGTAATTATTAATACAGAGCATAAAGCAAATAAATGAATTGACGAACAGAGGACAGGAAAAGTATGGGAAATACTCAGAATTAAAGATACCTGTGAGACTTTGTGTTCAAGTTATATTTTGTATTCTTATCATTACCTTAATATCCTTAATATGTTAATATATTATCAAGAATATAAATGGACGATAATATAATATAAGTAACGATAATATTCTTACCTGATGAAAGAATGATTCAGGTCAAGTGACAGGTTTTTCTGAACATACAACTTATATAACCTAAAGCTAAAAAAATGCCTTTTTTTCCCATCGAAATATTTAATACAGTTAAATAGAGATGAATAGAGTAATAAAGTAGACATTAGAAAATAGTTCACTCCTGAGTAGGTGTTCAATTATATTTAAACAATACTGCCATTTATCAAAAGTAATGATGTAATGCACTCACCAACTTGGTCATTGCAAAGCAATTTGCAGATTGCAAATTTTAAATTTTGTTATCTTAATGTGTAGTTAATAAATAAAAAATTATTTTTTTTTTTTAATTTTTAAAAGTAGTCATTTTACAACGAGTAACCAATATATTTTCATAACCCTAATATATTACTAGCACTTTTAATTATAATTGTAAGTGATGGTTATACAATTAATTTTTGTTTTGCTTTTTAACTAACTCTCCATTATAGCAGAATATGTTTTGATAAACTTTTTTGAAAAAATTATTAACTCATTCTGCTTTTTCTTTTTATTTATTTTTTATTAGTGTTTATATATTTATAGTCTACTCTTATGATTGGAAATTGAATTTTTCAATGCTGGAAAACATTTTTATTTTCCTCCCCTTTTATTTTGTTATCAAATTATTTCATATTTTATGTTTAGACATCTCTTATTGCTAGTATATATTACATATATAGGTAAATGGAATTTAAAATAGAATTTCCTACTAATTTTGCCATTAGTAATTACATTAATTTTCTGATTTTACTAATTTAACTTTCAATATCAAGATTATAATTTCATTATATTATTAACTTACAATCAAGCAATTAATAGATTGAGAGTGAAATTGCAATGTCTACCCGGTGTCTTTAAAGTGTGAAGGATTGCACATTTTCGATGAATTCAAGATATAGTGTGAAAAATGCTGCTAATTATCAATATGGTGATGGAGCTTGAAACATTAGAATAATAAATGGCAACGATCCTTTCATTAATAGATTTATATTATTGTTTTATTGGTGCAGTCATTAAGGAAAAGATTCATTACCTTCAATTGATGTGCCATTGTATTCAATTAATGTGAGAGTCCGCCATGTGCAATAGAATATAATTACCTAATCAACAATATTTGCTAGTTCTATAACTTGATTCATCATCAGATTGTTTTTTTGTTTTTTGTTTTTTTTCCTTAAATTCATTTATCAACTATTTGGAAAAATTGCATACACAGTTATACAAACTTATTCGTTATTGCTATAAAAAGACTTAAGTTCAGGAGCAGTCCACATTCTTTGAATTTCTCTCAGGTGATTTAAAAAATGTATTTTATTTTTTTATTTAAATTAAAAATCAAGTTATCTTTTTTAGGCAATAATGTTAAACCAGTAGTAGAATATTATTGCACACTATTTAATACATGATTATTTTTATCCAATTTTGTTTCCCAGAGGTTGGGAAAATGAAGGCCATTGTATTGATTTCCACACTAGTCACAGCATCTTTTGCTGTGGAATTAGATCTGGATGCACTTGAACATGAGCTAATGAATTCTCCCTTGGTTGAGATTGATGATGGTAACAATAATGGAAACTTTAAAACAATTAATCCTTAATATAAACAATTTAAGAAAAAAAATGTATTATATTTTTTGTAATAGGTTTGTCTCAACCGCGATTATCCCTCACTTCCCTATTTCGCAAATCCTGCTATTGCAATAAGATTACGTGTGGATGCTGTGTTAATCCAGATGTCTATGGGTCTAGAATAAATGGTGATTATTATATTTTTTTTTGTATTGTATTAGGTCATAAATTAGTAACATATATGTAAAAAAAAGATACTTTTTATGTGAAGGTTGCTTCAAATTTACCCCTGTGCCAGAAAAGAAGCAGATAAACATTGTCGTGACTGCTTGGTCCCAACCCATAGTGAACATGTCAATTTCAAGTGAGTACACCTTTTGATTGCATAAATAAAATTATATTAAAACTAAAAGTCAAAAGTATGCTTAAGCAGCTGAGTTAAAATGATGGACAAGTCCACTTTGAAAGAAGCGCACAAGACGTTTAATAGAATTTTAATTTGTATTAAAAAAAAATCAATCAAATACTTGAAAATTCATGTTATAATCATAAAATTAATGTTACATTATTATTTTTTAAAGCATCAGAAACAGGTAAATATTGTGGAACCCTGCCTGGAGAGGCCGATTTCCTATCTTTCTGCCTCAACACTTTGACAGAGGGCAACGAAAAGAGAGGTGTCACTATCTGCACCGAATTGGAGGTCATCGTGAGGGGTATCACTGCAGTCAGCGTCGACCTCAGGTGCATCAAACTCAAGGATGGCAAAATCTCCTTCTCAGAACATAAAATGCCATCCAGAAACGGAATATTAAACCTTAAGGCGAGAGCAGGTTTTAAGAAAGTTGTTGATCTTATCAAGGAGCCTAAAAATTAATTTCAATAAATATTTAACTTAATCATGATATTTCATTATTTCATATATCATGGAAGTTTTTCTCTGTAACTTATAGCCAAAATACTACTTACCTTTTTTAATTCCCTATCTGATGGATCTCCTGGATCCTTTACAGATCTAATGAATATGATTATAGTTGATCAAGTAGCAGTTTCAAGCAGCAGGGATTCTGGTCAGTACTAACTTAGAACATTCCACTATCCAATTTTAAAATCCATAACCAACCCGGACTCCAGGAAGGGGAGTCGACAGTTAGAGTCATCAGCCTTGGAGGGCCAGATTAGGCTGATGATTTATTGATCTCGAATAAGCCTGTATCCAAAATATTCAATGGGACTATATCCAAGGGATGGCTTTTTGGAATGTAAATTGAAAGATACGTTGCTCTTGTGTCCTAGCTAGCTCACTGAAGAAGTAAGTGAAAATTTTCTAAAAATCGAGTGAAAGGAGTAACCAATTGTTGAAGAAAAAACAAATCTAATGCAGTGTGCACACCCAACAAATATAAATTATCAACCAAATATGAGTTGAAATATGTATTTTGATATTTAATGAATAAAAAAAAAAAAAAAAAAAATATATATATATATATATATATATATATATATATATATATATATAAAATATCAGAATTCAGAAGCTGTTAGGCTTCAAATGTTTTTCTCATACACCAAATCAGTTTAATGTCTTTAGGTTTTTTTCATTGCCCATTTCTTTCTATAATTTTATTATTATTTTATTACAAGGATAATTTGTTGGTGTTATTACAACTAATGATAATCACAAAATGTATTATTCCGCTTGCAAAGTGTGCAGATGAAAAAAATAATAAACTCATTCACATAACTCTCAATATTTAAATTTACATGCCATAGCCAGATTTTAAGAAAACTATTGATTTAATGTAATTATAACTCTTTTCTGTTTACGTTGCATGTAAAAAAGTGATTTAAAAACCATAAGAATGAAAATATGTAAAATACATTTGTTAGTGAGAAAATATATGGGATATTAAGATGCTATTTTAATTTTTTTAACTATTTATATAAATAAAGAATAATAATGTCGTTCAAATGATATATTAACATGAAAATATTTATACAATATTTATTACAAGAAAAAAATCTACACAACGATTATTCTTTAGAACTTCAGTGAACACATAATTACTATGTTTTGGGTTAAAGTAATTTTATTTACAATTGCCATGACTATTCTACAGTTCATCCTTTTTTGGAAAAATAAAATATTCTTGAAAGTTAAAAATATTCTTAGTTAACATTCTTGAGATTTTTTCAATAAATGGTTGTAGGAATGGAGATAATGAATCTGACAATGCGCTTTTCAGTTTTTGAATTTCCTCATCTGAAAAATCTTGCCACAAAGATGAATCAATTACTAAATTCTCATCTAAAAAGGAAAATATAGAATCAAATTATTTATGTATGATAAATCTTTATGATAAAAATAAATACACTTCTAATAAAAAATCCTATAAACGGTAAAGCAAAACCTGTAACTAATTTATCTATCAGCTTTACTTTTTTACCACCACTCCTGTATTATGCTTCTGTAGTTAAATGCCTAGAATTATGTCATTTTGGAATTACTACTCGAAAAGCTTTCTGTAAACGATGTATCTTTTTAAGACCTGTTTTAAAAACCCTCTGATGGTGTTCTTTATCCTTAAAGGGAATTAATATGCATTTGAACATGAATAAAAAAAAGAATTCTGTTTTTTTGATCCAGCAGTTGTATCAGTGTTATGTTTTATGCATGGTAATACAAGACAATGATGATCTTCTTCATGCTATGGACTCTAAAGTGCTCTCAAGATATTCATTTCTTTATCTTTCTTTAATATATGGGACGTTCTTTTACAAACCGAACACCTTTCACCTTTCTGACCGACACATTTTAGATTTAACTGAAACTTCTTTTACGGGTTCTATATCGAAAAAAAAAGAGATACGTGTAATAGGATTTTTTTTAATTTTCGATATTTTGAAAAATAAACAAGATCGAAAATTCGTGAATTTGATGATTTATCGGTAATAGCCTATTTTTCAAAAATTCATAACTCCGGTTCTGTTTAAGCTAAAAAATCAATTTTTTTTTTTATTTTGAAGGTAAAAAGACAAGCTTTAAGAAAAAAATACTTTCAAAAGAGATTGTCGAAAAATTCAAATTGTTATTAACAATTTCAATGTTTAAATCGGTTTTTAACAGTGGCCCCACCCATGAATCTACTTTTTACTATTTTTATCGTATTCTGCGTCAAATTTTCTATCGAAAACGCTTTTAAAAACGATGGAGAAGTTATTTTTACTGTAAGAAAAAAAATAATTAATTTAGCGCGGTACGTCACATCGACAAGTGGGTCACATTTTACGGCTCATATTCTTGTTTTACACCGTTTATCTCTTAAATACAAATAATTGTTTCATTGTTTTAATTAAAAAACATATTTTAGTAGCCAAGAAGATGGGAAAAAATAGAAAAAATACATAAATAAAAATAAATAAAAAACATTGTTGAAAATGAAATTTTTTTATTAAGATTTCGATAATGCATTAGTTAATAAGAACAATATTTGGAATATAAAAATAAATACAATATTTAAAAATAAGACAATGTTTACATTTTCTGTTTAAAATTTTTTACAATATCCTTTTTTTCGCAAGTTGAAAACCGTTTTGCTTCCAATTGCTGTAAAGAAATCGGATTAATACAATGATATTTTAAAGTTTCTTTTATTGTTAAAGCTTTTTGGAAACGTTCGGACAATTTGATGATTTATCGGTAATAGCCTATTTTTCAAAAATTCATAACTCCGGTAAAAAATTAATTGTTTAGCATAAGAATACAAATGAGAAAAAAAACAATTGTCCGAACGTTTCCAAAAAGCTTTAACAATAAAAGAAACTTTAAAATATCATTGTATTAATCCGATTTCTTTACAGCAATTGGAAGCAAAACGGTTTTCAACTTGCGAAAAAAAGGATATTGTAAAAAATTTTAAACAGAAAATGTAAACATTGTCTTATTTTTAAATATTGTATTTATTTTTATATTCCAAATATTGTTCTTATTAACTAATGCATTATCGAAATCTTAATAAAAAAATTTCATTTTCAACAATGTTTTTTATTTATTTTTATTTATGTATTTTTTCTATTTTTTCCCATCTTCTTGGCTACTAAAATATGTTTTTTAATTAAAACAATGAAACAATTATTTGTATTTAAGAGATAAACGGTGTAAAACAAGAATATGAGCCGTAAAATGTGACCCACTTGTCGATGTGACGTACCGCGCTAAATTAATTAATTTTTTTCTTACAGTAAAAATAACTTCTCCATCGTTTTTAAAAGCGTTTTCGATAGAAAATTTGACGCAGAATACGATAAAAATAGTAAAAAGTTGATTCATGGGTGGGGCCACTGTTAAAAACCGATTTAAACATTGAAATTGTTAATTACAATTTGAATTTTTCGACAATCTCTTTTGAAAGTATTTTTTTCTTAAAGCTTGTCTTTTTACCTTCAAAATAAAAAAAAATTAGATTTTTTAGCTTAAACAGAACCGGAGTTATGAATTTTTGAAAAATAGGCTATTACCGATAAATCATCAAATTCACGAATTTTCGATCTTGTTTATTTTTCAAAACATCGAAAATTAAAAAAAAATCCTCTTACACGTATCTCTTTTTTTTCGATATAGAATCCGTAAAAAAAGTTTCAGTTAAATCTAAAATGTGTCGGTCAATTTTTGTCCAAATCTGTTCGGTTTGTAAAAGAATGTCCCATATACAATTGCATTCTATATTTTGAAGACAAATTTTAGATAAGCTATAAAAAATGTATATCACAACCCACCTACTTTAGGTAGGGTAAAGGCACCAATTGCTGACAATGCCCCAGTTACTGACACTTGCTCCTTCTTCCTTGAAAAACAAGCATTTAAGACCACCTAGCAAATCGAAATTTTGGTCAATCAAAACTATATTAATCTGCCAAAGATTTTCACCAAAATCAAGTCAGAATTTACTAATGAGGGGTGTGGGAATGAAGCTTTATGCTTACTATACCTTCAGCTGCCAGATCCTTAAGGTTTTCGCTATGGAGGTGAGTAGCTATTTTGGCTGATATAACCATTTCTTCTTCGGTTTTCCTCTTGAATTCTGTTTGTAGCACTCTGATAATGATGTAACATAATAAAAATACTTTTTACTAATGTGAATTCCCAATAATAATAAATATTTTTGGGATGTCAGGATATGGGTCTCGAAAAACGTGCCTTTACCCAATTACTGACACTTTTGTCAGTAATTGGGTATTATGAAGAAATTTAGTTACAATGCCTAATTAGGTAGTTTTTCAACGTTGAAAACAACGGTGCTTTCCGTTTTTTAAAAAAAGGAAGGATCCAATTCCTGACAGGGGGTGTTAGTAACTGGTTTTGAGGGTGTCAGTAATTGGAAGCCTCGCACACCAGATACTGACAGTGAGCATACCCAGTTGCTGACACCTCCTCCAATGTATTTTCGCGATCTCTTTATAAGAAGCAATCTTGAATTTGCAGATTTCCTTATCAGATAAGCACACCTCAAAGACATCTAAGCATTGCTCCCAAATAGTACCCACTCTATACAACCACTTTACGTCTCTTTCGGTCCCAGAAATAAACAGAGAAGTTGGTGCACAAGGAACAGACCACTGGAAGACGAAGTTGCAATCCCTAAACCTACCAAATGTGATGCTGAAAAAGGACTTGAAGGATTCCTCTTATTGGATTAGGTCATAAGAGGAATCTGTCCAGCAATAGTTAAGAATGTCTTCAGAAAATGCGGACTTGTATAATGGAACATGAGAACCACGGCGGTGTTCCCTCGAACTCTACCGGATCATAGCCACCTTCCAGGGGCGCAGTTCTACAATCATTCTTACTCATTAATCGAGGTACAAAATGGTAGGAAGTTGCTTCATGGAGCCTGCTAGAAAAGAAGTTCATGGAGCTAAAGCTTCATGGAGGCTGCTGTTCACATTCAGTCTCTTAGCCTATAAAACCTAATAATTTATCAGCACAAAAAACAATTCAGCCGTATTCTCAGTTTGCCAAAGCCTTTTCCAAAGACCCTGAAATCTCTCAACGGCTAGGTAATGCAAATCGTCATCTTGTTCTTCTTTCCAGAAGAAGAATAGATAAAGAACAAATTATGAAAGACATTGACCTCGTTGAAAACCCTACAGTAAGAATACATCACCTCATTTATGTCCACAAAAAAGAAGGTCCGCGTGTGCGGTGTAGAGAGGATTGCAGAAGGAAATATAGAAGCTAAATGTATGACAGAATGTACTTGCATTAAAAATATTATTATATAATCACAGTTACTAAAACCGCCGTTTCTTGCACAAATACAATTTTTGATTTCTGATTAAGAAAAGATTAATGTGAGCTTCATGAGCTGTGATTGTGACATTAAGTTGATGATGATTTTCCTTTTAGTTTTTGAAATAAAAGTGATGCTCAAGTATTTCAAATTAATTTATTCACCCAATAATTATTAATGACTTTGAAAAACTTTCACTGCAATGGGTAGTGATAATGAAGCAGATGATATTGATGTGTCTCCAACTGTCTCAAAGGGCACATTCCTCCCCATTCTTAACTATGCAAGGGAGTCTTGAACCCTCATATCTAAGCAAAAGAGCCAAATCTAAGAAAAATGGAGTGGAAAACCAGACGGGGTCATGTAAGAAATTCAACCATAAGAGCAAACTTGTACCTGAGATCTGCAGAGAAAAAAATTGAAGAGAACTAACGAATGGCCGAAGACCGAATTGCCAAGGCTACTCACTAGGTGAGAGTGAATAGGAGGCGACTACGGACAAGACCAAGAAAGAACTGGGAAGACGGAATTATAAAAGCCTTTAACAGGAGTGAAATGGATTCGAGGAGGAGAAGGCAGCTGGTTGAGGACAGAGAAACGCTCTGTTTGCAGATGCCTCAATACTGCTATATGGTAAAGGGTGGATTAAATTAAGTAAATTATATTAAAATATACTTAGATACTAATTTTAAAGTTGGAAATAAAATTATTCAATGTTTGATCAGGGTGTCAGTAATTGGTTCCTTATACTGTCAGTAATTGGTGCATGAGTGTCAGTAATAGGAGAAAAAACATCCATCCGAATTTTAAGTAAAAGAATAGATTAAATTATCATTTTTAATCATTTGATGACCCAAATTAAAAAGAAGAGATATTGGCCCAACAGAAGAACTTCGAATTTTATGGATCGGTCAACGAATAAGGGAGAAATTGATGAAAAATCATGAAAATTTCCTTAAAGTCTCAGTAATTGGTGCAGTTACCCTACTATTGCCATTAGTGACAGATTAATTGAGGTTTTTCATCTTCTGCATAGAAAATAATTTTTTCTTATTTTCTTACAATTTTCAATTCATTGGTAATCAATAATGCCAACATTACATTAGGTACACTTCTTTGTGAAATTTCTTTTAATAACTAACTCGTATTTTCCGCGTAAGACCTGGGCCTCATCGATAATTTTTCACCTCTGGTTCAGGTCTGCATTGGTAGCCCTCCACTGTCTGACGCTATGCAGCCTCAAATCTACCTTGACCTCCACCAGCCACCGCTTTCCTTTCCATACCACTTCTACTGGTTGGCTGTAGAGAATCTTCTGGCACCCTTTCCACATACCACAGTCATCTAATGTGTCTCACGTTAATAAAAGTTACGAGTTGTACCATGACCTTATAACTCTCTCAGCTCATGGTTGTACTATGATCTCTAAATACATTCTTTACTGGATGGGACTATATATTTTTTTTAAGGATCCTTAGCTCTTATAAACCAAGCGTTCTGTCCTGTTTGGCCATCATAACCCATATTTCACTTCTGTTTGTGGCAATGGGATGGATTATGGTCTTATTGGCATTTTATTGAGCCTTCCTTGGTAAACCTCTTTCAAATTCTTCTAGAACCACAGATGTAAAGAGCATTTCTTTGGATGTTCCAAATGTCCCAGCATTGAGTAATATAAAATTAATATAATTAGTTATTATTAAGATTGATTTATGCACCCTGAAATGAAAAATATGCAAACAATTTTAAATATTAATTTTATTTCAAAAGTTATCTGCTAAAAAGTAAACATTCCTTTGATCTTTGTCAGATGTATAGACTTGGCGATAGGGCCGGGAGAAGAAAGCAGTTCTTCATAGTTTCCCTTCATAGCTTCTTTCTGATCTTTATTATGCTGGATTTGAACTTTGTCCTTCTTTTTAATTAATTTTTCAACCTACATTTAATGACCCTCGAAGTTATTATTCTTTATTCTGACACCTCTTTGTGAGATCATCTATTCATTGTAATACAATATGATGAGACAAACTTTTTTTTTCATTTTGGTTTGGGGGATTATTAGCTACAACAGAAAACAAAAGAATTTATTTATTTGGGGGGAGGTTGTTAAAATAAATTCCAACTAACTGCTTCGGACATTTTCTGAAACAAGAGCTGTACAATGTGCCTGGTCTTTTCATCACCATAGAATCACTTAATTTTAATTATATGTTGCTATTGAAATTGCTATGATCAGTTTCTGTTAAATTTGCTTTCAATAACAAGTATTATTCCTTGACATTTTTATTTTATTATTCTATATGTATAGAAGGAACTATACATATAGGCAAGAATTATTACTTTTAAAAGCAGTGAATATAAAAATATTCTTTGGTAAATCAAAGCAAATTAATATTAAAAATGAGACCACTAAATTTCAAAGAACCCAGAGAAATGTATATGGACATTTTAAAATGGTGGAAATTTTAAAATTAGAACGTAAATTTATTTATTACCTGCCAATTTATTTTGAACTTTTTCTCTAAGTTTATAATCCAGCTTTGATAATGTCCACTCACTGAATTCTAGGAGTATTATCTTCATAAATTCTAGGTCTTCGTTAATTTCATGTTCAAACTTAATATTCTTATTGTCATCTTGACTGAACAATTTCTGACTGCCATGCTTTTCTTCATTTTCTATTCCCGAATTTGGTGCTTTAATGTTATTTTCAGTTGCCTGGCTATTATTTTTTATTTCAAAATCATCTGTTGAAGAATTGAATTCTGAGGATACTGTTTCATTTCTTTGTTCTGCCAGTGAATCTTGGTTAATTAAAAAAAATAAAACCGTGATTATGAATACTTTAGATGAGAGAAGCTTCATTTCTAAAAAGCAAGATCATGTAATTATTAAAAAGTAAACAATTTGGCAAATCAAAAATTAATACTTTCTTTGCAGTTAGTCGATCGTTTAATGTATTTAATAATAGTATATACACCTGGACGATCTTACTAATTTATATCATTGTATTTTTAGATGAATGTGGCGCCGGACGCCGTAAGCTCCATATTATAAAATAAAAAACAAATTAGTGAGATCGTCCTGGTGTATATACTATTATTAATTAATAAATTTAAAATTAAAAAAAAAATCCATAGTTTAAGAAATAAAAATGTAATATTTCATAAATATAACTAGACATGTAGGAATATAAATAATTTTGAATTATTTTATATTTAATTATTAGATATTTTAGTTATTGGATATTTTATGAAAATGTCTCTAATGTTAAAAATAAATTATAAAATTCATGTTGACTTACCATCATAGAAAGATAAATCAAAGGCAGTGACTACTTTTCTAAAAACAGCAAATCCTTGCTTTTCTATATTTGCTAGGAAAATAAAAAAATAATAAAATTATTTATTTATAAATTAACTATCCTACAAATAGGACACTGGTGTAAAGTTGTAGCATTTCCTATATTTTTCATATATTTCTATCATGTTCGGGTAGGCTAATATGACTAGAAATAAAATATTTTACACTAGAACAAGCAAAAGAATATTTATTTCCTTTATAAAATTTAATAAATACTAACTTTTTCCTCAGCTACAGATGAGAAATACTTAAATAAAGAATTACATAGACCAGTTATAAAGGATCTTCCAGAAACACTTAACTAGATGCTGGAAGTCTTCAATAAATTACTAGATTGTTTGGAAAGAGGCCAATTGGAAGATACTTCATGGAAGAGTGGAAAATCGCCAATATCAGAATCATTTATAAAGGATGAGGAAAAGATATAGACCGATTAGACTCCTTCTTGTAATGAGCAACGTATCATAGATCATGACGGCCACCAGTATACTGCCTACCTTTCTGAGATTAAACCATCCACAGAAGTAGATGTGTCCCAAGGTAGGCAAAATATAGAATGCCCTAAGGTATAGAAGGGAGAAATGAAAAATGTTTGTGTTGTTTGTCCCATTTGACAAAACTTCGCCTTCAACCGAATCTGTCAGCAGACTCATTAGGGTCAAAAATAAATCAATAAGTAAAGTCTACATAATAAACAAAAATGGCCTGGTACGTTTTTACAAAATACATTTAAACAAAATAAGACATCGAATACTTTTCCCAGAATTTCACTAAACCATTAAAACAGAGTTTTAACGGTTTAACGGGATCAAGATCATAGGCTATGTACCAAATGCAACAAGATTGGAAATCACTTGGAATTTTTTAAAGTGCGTGTGCATACAAATTTCCCATCGTACTATCTCCACCCTGAAGCAGTTAACTGTCTACAATATCTTCTTCCATTCAAATCCCGCCAACTCCTAGTCTCCTCCCTCATCTTTCCCCACTTTGACTACGGCTGTATGGTGTACGGCGGACTGTCTGGTGATCTCGAACCCAAACTAAAACGGTTAATGAATTGTACAATACGTTTTTTCTTTGGGATCCCCAGAGATACGCATATAACCCAGTACCATGCCGAGTTGAAGTGGCTCTACCCATCCCACCGCTGTCGGTATCTACTGGCTTCCTTTTTATGCCAGGCCTAAGTGATCTTCCTATATCCTTCAGAGCCTGCAATTCAAATCCTCCATCTAATTCCGCCCAACCAGATCCCGTACATCCGATCTCTATCCTTCACCCTATCGAACTGACACTTATGAAAAATCCTTCATAATGCAAGCCATATCCCTCTGGAACTCTATCCCCTCCAACATCTGACACACTCAATCGATTTCCACTTTCAAATTTCTCCTCCTCGAGTTTTTATATACCAGGTGTGTAAATATGAAACCGGAATTTTTCAAATAGCAAATAAGAGTTGATTGTGTAAAAATGATACATACTTTTTTATTCGAAGTACTGTCCTTCGCTATCTATGCATTTTTCCCATCATTCAGGCAATTTGTGGATTCCCCGCCAAAATAATGCTTCCTCTTCTGAGTCAAACCAATCACTTAACTAATTTCGTACATTTTCATAAGTAGTGAAGCGCTGCTCAGCTAATGCGTGTCCCATCGATGCAAATAGGTGGTAATCGGATGGGGCCAAATCTGGTGAATAAGCCGCATGCGGAAGAATTTACCAACCAAACACTTGGATCGTTTCCTTTGTCCGTTTAGCCGAATGTCATGGGGCATTGTCATAGAGCAAGATCACTTTTTGTGTCATTTCTTGATATTTGGGACCTTTTGGCGCAAATCTTTATTCAAATTTATCATCTGTTGTAATTAGCGTTCCGTATTAACAGTTTCCCCAGGCTTCAGCAGCTCATAGTAGGTAACACCCATCTGATCACACCAGACACAGAGCATTTTCTTCCTCCCCAAGCGATGCCGATGGTTCACCAGGAGTTACCCAGGATTTTTTATGCTTAGGATTTTTGAAGTAAATTCACTTTTCATCACCAGTCACAATTTGATAAAGAAATGACTTTTTTTCTGTACCTGGCGAGCAGCATTTGCCATGAGGTTTTTCGAGCTTCCTGTCATTCAGTTGGTGAGGTACCCATTTTCCGACCTTCTGGATCTTTTCCATGCCTTTCAAACAAATGGAGACTGTGTCACATGTAATAATTGTCCAACAAACGCTTCCGAATCAGCGTTTTCAAAGTTTTTTTTGTGGTTTTCCACGGTCTTTGTTTATTTTATCGAAATCCATCTTTAAATTATTTGAACCAATCGAAACATTGAGATTTGCCTTGGGCATGCTCCCCGTATGCTTCAGCAAGCATCCTACGTGATAATGCTCCAATTTTTTTCAGAAGGAAACAGAAAATAAATGCTGTCCGCAAATCTTGATTTGTTGGTACAAAAGTCGACATGTTCAACGCCACTAAAAACCCGGTTATAGAATGAAACTGATGTTGGTATCAATTGGATCTCTTTATTACATGTAGGCAAAAGCAGATAACACCACTGATGGATTAGTTAGAAGATTATATTGACTGCTAACTCCTATCATTGGCGAATTCCGGTTTCATATTTACACACCTGGTAACTCCCAATCCAACTGATCTCTGAAGGAACACAGTGGAGCTTTAGAAGCCACTCTGTTTATCATTATCCCCACTAGAAAATATGTTATCTTTTATTCAAGTTGTTTCATTTTATTTCGTTGTCTCCATGTATTGGTATTCTCTCTTTCTCTTATTTCTCTTTTCCCTATTATACTTATAGATTATTGTCATGTAGGAATGCACTATATTTGCTTCTGTATTCTGTTTTTTTTTTTTTTTTTTGTAAATATTTTTTGTAAACCCTTTTGTAAATATTTAATATTATTCATATGTGGCCATACTGCCTGTTATTCTAAAGGGACATCAGTCCCAGGATAATAAACTTATTTTTCAACTCATTTCATTTCATGTTTCCTATATGCCTCTTAGTAACTGAAGTTTAATAATAATGATTTATTAATATTATAATAAGAAATTAAGTAATCAGTTGCACGCCTTACTTGTTAATAATTGGCTTTTAGTAAAGGCGTAATGCGCATGTGAACGAGTTGTCAATGGGTTTTAAGTGCTTGTTGGACAGTACAGGTCTGCCAATTTAATTGAAATTTATAGTTTTCTGATTTGCTCATTTCCAATAATAATAATGGCAATAATTCATAAAAGCTGCTGTGATGCGTGTAACACACAACTTTCACTTAAAAATATACTTCGATTAGAAATCGACTCTTTTGATAAATGTGTAAATGCCATTCAGCAACTTCATACATTTTTCCACATTTACTTACTTATTTTTCTCACCATAAGTTTTAGAATACTTTAATTTGTATTGAAAAACTTTAAAATTTTAGTACTTTTCGATTAATTTATTATACTTAATACAGTATGGTGTGTAATTTTATTTCTTTATTTAGTTGTTCTGAAAATTAGATTTAGTTACCATGAATGATTTCCATAAAATAGTTCTGTTCTGATAATCACTTAAACTATGTAGACAACTCTTTAGCATGCGCATTACGCCTTACTTGTTAATAATTGGCCATTAGTAAAGGCGTAATACGCATGCGAGGTGATGTGAGGTAAAATGGGTTTTAAGTGCTTGTTGGAACATACCTGCTATTTTTTTATGTATAAAATGTATTTATGCCAAAATTTTCGGACATGGATACATTTTACGACTTCATAAACAAACTATTATTTTTTCTGAGAAACTTTCCAGCGATATATTATACATATATATTACCCCACTCATTAACGGAAATTGAAATTTTCATCACATGGATACACTTTTCTTAGTTTCTTATGCACATTTTTATGAAATTCATTCATATTAAGCCATTTAATATTACTGGGCATAATGAGAGAGTTTATTTTTCTTATGAAAAGAAAGAAAATCAATGGAACTTTATAGGAAGACATTTTTGCTGCCACATCGCGGCATATAGTTATGTCATATATTTCATTATATATATGTCCAATTTCACGTTCGTACGGCTTTTTCCTTTTATGTCTTTTCGAGCTAGTCTGTTGACACACACACACACAAACGAACAAACGCCCACACACTTACAGACCATTTCGCAGGACTTGGTTATTTGGACTTAGGGTGCCCAAAACGTGTATTTCTGTTGACAACTGGATGTCGAAACTTTTCACGATCACAATACTTTCCCTTACTATATATTTAATATGTAGGTAAGTGAAAGTGAAAAATATTCAAAGAATAAAAAAGTAGAAAATATCGCTGACACCCAGGGAAAAACCGAATGAAATGACCGAATAAGAATGACAGGAGGGTAGAACAGAAGTGCAGCTCATTTTCATAGGTTCGCTCCAAGAATTCTTGGACTAACTATTCCGCATTGGAAAGGGATTCAATAACATAACAACCCCGAAAGGGATTCTCCTCCACCCTTTTGTTTCTAAATGTGGTTGGTTGGTTTTCGAACAAGAGCTATTCGGACGGTGAAAACCTACCAATCAAACATATAATCAAAAGAGTAGGGGAAGGGACATGTGCAGTTGTTTGTCCGCGACTGCTTGTCAGAAAAAAGCTATTACTACTCCGTGGACAGAATTCCAAAATTGTACCAGTGGTTCAAACAGTTGCCTTGGGAAAAAAACGACTCTTCAGGAGTTCCCCCCTGCAAGCAAAAGTCGAATGCTGCCATCCGATGTAGCTTTTCAAGGTCCTGATTCTAAGTGAAAAGAACGTCAAGGGAGTTCGCTAAAGTCATAAACAGCGATCCAAATGAAGAGAGGTTTCACTCATGAAGCCGTTTGTTTGAACAAGCAATTTAATCACCTTCACGACTCTTACAATCTCTCAAACTTACAATCTTGTTAGATGTTTTGGTTAGGAGAGGGAATCACAGCATCGTTTTCTATTGCAGTCGTTTTATATATCAGTGGACTCGACAGGTATGTGTTATATCTTATTATGTCTATTGACTTTTACTTTTTTCGATTTTAATTTACAAGTTTCCGTTCAATTCGTCGTTTCACCAATTCTGTATCCCTCAACTATTTAATATTGTTCTTCAGTAGTGTATTATATGCGTATATTTTAATTAATATAACTTTCCTAATTTTTATATATCCATGATCTCATTATTACTTTTGTATCACATTACATTATTTTTTTACAAATCTGTAATTTTCTTGTCATACATTCGTTTTATTTCAACCAATACCAATCAACCTTTTCCATTACATTAACTTCTATGGTCAACCATATACCTTCATTACAACCCAATAATCAAAAGATTGTGGGGAATAACAGTTCATTCAGGACTGCTTGTTTGAACAAACGTGGTGTTAATACTCCGTCCTCTCGTAATTCCGAGAGGCTCTTGAAATCTTGGCCCACCCATGAAGATAAGCCGCACTCCAGTAGAGTTACAGAACAATTTTCAATGGTTAAATAAATTACAAATGCATGTAATGTTGGTGGCCCAAACTTTAGTATACAAAGGAATTGTTAAAAAATACCAACTAACGGAATATCTTACACTAAATAGTCGAATATCTTACTCTGTCTTCACGCTAGTTCAATTACTTCTGGTAGTATTATCTCCTCGTGATAATTCCTCCGGATCGGATATAGTGAATGGATGACTACGATATACTAAGTGGGCCAGTGGATGTGTGAATGGATGGAGTAGCTAGATGCTGCTGGCTTCCTGCCTCACTACCGTTGCCGACAAGATGAGCCGGTGCAGCCTAACCGCTAGCCGCTTCACCGCGGTTGCTCCATTATAATACACCTTTCATGTCCCCTCCCATAGCCTATATCTTAACTAACTAGGTTATTATCTAGGTTGTTATTGTAGTGGAATGTAAATGTATAGTAAGTGTAGCAATATTCAGCGACCTCTTTTCTTTCAAACATTTATTTTTAAAGGATAATTATTTTCACTCAGCTTTATATCTACAAATTGTCTATTAAATACTATAAAGCCTTTTGTTTATAAAGCCGTCCGATTAGCTACATTTTTGCTAATTTCCGATGCTACTAGTCCGACTTTCTTCTTCTTTTTTTTTTTACACCTATATTTGAAGAGGATGGGTTCATGTTTTATTTTCAGTAAGTTAATCTATTCTGTGCACAATTCAGTTTTAGTTTATCATGCTAAAAATAATTTTTTAAATCTGTATTTATGTTCTAATGCAATTATAGAATCTATTAATTTCCTAGGAATCTATTAATTTCCTAGGAACATTTTAATCCTCCGCTTCTCCTACGTATAACTTCGTGAAAAAAAAATTTGTGATACGCACATTGCTTAATTTTTTTACGTTCATTTACCTATACTTGAAAAATATAGTAAGGGAAAGTATTGCGATCGTGAAAAATTTCCACTTACCGTTTTCAGCGGAAATCCACGTTTTGGGGTTCCCTGAGTCTAAATAACCAAGTCCCACGAAATGGCGTATGACTACCTCAAAATCTATAAACCTTATGAACGTGAAATTGGGTATTTGATATATGTATGCGATGTGACAGCAAAATTTTTATCAAAATTTGTTGTAAATGTTTACGATTTTCTCAAAACAGCTTTAACGATTTTGATAAAACTGGGTATGTGAGGTATGTATATGCCCGTGATATGACAGAAAAAAAATAATCAAACAGAGGGGGTACTTTATTTCATAACTTGGAAATGACATTTAACAAAACACGTCAATATCTAATCAAAGTAAGTTGGTAAGTGAATGCTGTGTGTTGCGCGCATCGTACCAGATTTTTTATATAACCAGACACGTTTCACAAATTACTCAGTGCTTAGAAATTTTCAACTGATTTTTTTTTTTTACGTTTTATTAATGTTATTTCTTGTAGTTAGGTTATGTATTTTTATTATGTCCTATATTTTTTTCTAATACCAAAACGTAAACCAGCCTGGAAACATGAAAACGTCTTCGTACATTTAAAAGAATGTAAAAAAAATAAATAATAATAATTCCTCTGTTTTACAATATTTTTTAACGTAATTATTTTTTGAATATTAATTAATAGGATATTTTTTCTCTTTCACAGCATATGTTTCTATACTTTCATTAACGTTTGGTGTTGTTTATTAACGAATAAAATACTGGAGTCCTTAGTTGTGCTCTCGTACTGAAAGGATGGCTCATTCATGTTTTATAGTAAATATGTATATTTAAAATGTAATGCATAAAAATATTTATGCATAATATATAAAAATGCATAAATATATTTATTGGGGTTAAGAGCAAAAGTTGTTTGCTCCTTGAAAGATATGTAGAAAATTTAACTGTGACATTATTCAACACCTTCAACTCCTCTTAAACCAACAACTGTGACTCTGAAGTATTCCAGTGAGTTAGATCTTGTAATAAAAAGCTACACTAGATTTAGAATTAGGAGGTATAAAGTATTTACTTCATATGAAATAATTACTGATTTAATAAAAGCACAATCAGAAATAATTGACAAATGCACTTGCCCCACTCAACACTACAAAACAGTGAGGGGTGTTTTTGAAGAGTTAATGGGACGGACCAATCTCTGTTTCCTTCGTGGTTTTTTCTAGGCCTCATGCAAAGTATTTATACAAATTTTCATGAGGTATCCGCATAATCGCTAGCATATAAGATATTTTAACAATAATGGGCTTAAATAATTTTTATTAGAAGAAAATTATAATTCAAAACGCCAAACAACCAATAAAAGCTAAAATTATTTACAGCCTTACAAGAAATAACTACTACTACAATACAGTGGCACAAAAGTAATCATATCTTTGATGCACACCGCAATTTAAGCAATCATATCATTTTCTTATGATGTTGTCTCAGGTTAAAGTATATTATGTGACCTGATTTCATATTTCTCTTTCCATATCCATTCCAACATCATAGATGTATTTGTTTAGGTTTTTTTAGATAAATTATTTTGTAAAAAATATAGTTTGGTGAACAACGCAAGAAAAGAATATGAAGTTAATTTTTTTTTAATTTTTGAGAATTTAATACTATTAAAATTGCTACTTAAAAAACAAACAAAAAACTGCTCACAAAAACAGTTAAATTAATTATTATCCATTTATTTTTCAACTCTAAATCAATGATTTTTTTTTTTCAGATGAGTCAGAAATAGTCGACATTTATTCCTACCTGGTTTGATGAGGGCGGCTTCAATAATTCTAAGAACTAATCCACTCCGGGTGAAGCAGATCTCCGATATAAAGTATAGAAATATGTATAAATATAAAATATAAAAAAAATATTTGACTTTTATGAGCAACGCTCGGTACCAATTTATAGAAGCGTTCTTCAGCAAATTAATAAAAGAAAAAAAAAAAAGATAATATTGATGTGCAAGTTAGCTTCAGCTTTTCCTTATTATTTGATTGAACGAATCTTATTCTATAATGATACGATCCGACTCTATGGCTCAGTAGCTATAATCAACGCATTTAATTATAACCTATTCTTTTTAATACAATCAATAAAAATTAACTGATAAAGATAAAAACGTTTCAGCTAATCTAAAAACAAACGGGTCTTCAAGAATAGAACCTTCCGCCAAATTTAAATTTTTTTGGTAAAGAATTTAGAAGGGTTAAAGTTTTTTTTTTTTTTTTTTACCTCTTATATTTGACAATAGTAATTATTAATGATCCATTCATTAAGTACTTACTGGATTATTTCAGCAGAGGCGAGATAAAATCTCTAATCTTGGTGCTAAAAGGTCCAATGTCCAAAATTGGAGAAATCGAGGTATGCAAACAAATGATCTCCCTAGAAGAAGTACTTTTAGTGTAAAAATGGCCAATGTCCTGGAATTAATTACCAAATTAATACCTGAAGTGAGCAGGAAAGAAAATTTGCAAGGAGGTAATGAAAATTTGATAAATTAAAAAAATTAATGTTGCATTTTCTGGGAATTTGAAGGACATTGGCCCTTTTATAACCAAGGTACAAAAATATAAATAACACACATGTAAAAGGAACTTATAAAGTATATAATTGGAATAGAGTTTTGTACAATCACAATAGACAGTTAGCGAAAATGTACCAAATTAAACTTATGCCATAATACATATTAATTAAATTAAATATATAACACATGATCATATGAGATATCGTGCCTGCAGGTTTTAGCTGAAACAGGTTATCATAAGCGAGCACCATCCCTAATCACGCTACATGTTATTACAGTACTACTTTTCAAAATATAAAAATTTAGTTTTATGAATGAGATAGGCAACTTTAATTAATAACTTTTAATAATTATATAAATTTAATTAATTATTGTGGGTCCTTGTTGTTAAATTATTTTAAATAATTTATTTTTGAAGAGAAAAGATTTGGCTCCGCCTAGGATCGAACTCGGGAAATCGCCGGGAAAAAGAGATGCCCAAAATTATACAAAAATTGTCCACCTCCGTAAATACTCGCAAAACTTGCGAGATCGTTGGGAGAGGTGTCAGTGAAGAGGAAGGATTTGGCACGGTTTGAAAGCGAGCTCCGTGGTGCAATGGTTAGCATACCGCGCATGTCACGCGGAAGACCCGGGTTTGATTTAATAATTATAATTTACATTTTTTTATTATCAGAATTCACAATTTCTATTTACTGTAGTGCTAGGTGCACTATTGGTTATGTAGGTATTATAGGTGTACAATGATTTTGGTTAACCTGTCTTTTGCTAAAACAAATAGATTCGTTGTTTTCCACAGACGTTAAAAGACGGCACATAATTGCCCATGGGAAAAATACGTATTTTCCTAGTCCAAGCCAGAAAAAATATATTTATGCTTACCCACACTAAATATGAAGTGTTGTGTCAATAAATCAACTTACACGGCTGCTGTTCAAATTAATAGAACATACAAATAATCATACTCAATCGTAGTATAATAAGCATTTAATTTCCAAAAAAAAAAAAAAAAAAAATAATAAAAATATTGAGGCCATTAAATGAGATAAAACCTATCCTCTCTTTTAAGTTGCACAAATGTACACATAATGGGCCAAATTTCATTAAAATCGGTCGAGTAGTTTCTGAGTTTACCTCTGACAAACATTGGGACATCAGATTTTTATATATATATATGCACAGATATAATATAATGATATATAAACATTTTCTGATAAGATCTACAGAAAATAGAAACATCACGCACTGTTTTTCTGGAAATTCACTGAGGATTACTATTTAACAAAAAAAAAATAAATAAATGAAAAAAATAAAAAATTTTAAACATAAGAAGTTAAAAATTTCTTTTATCTCAATATTCTTGAATATTGAATTTCGAATGGTCTAAAAAAAAATCTGGAACGATGCCAACACACAAGGGAAATCGATAGGTGTAAATTGAAATAATTTTTTTCCTGCTTTTAAATTTAAATGCCTTTTCTGAAACGGACAAAGTTTACTGTTCTAGTAAAACCACTTTACATTTCATTTAGAAATTTATTATAAACCTAAGGTTTCTAAATCTAAATATTGTAACATGAAACAAAACTCTATTCATTTTCAGTTCAGTTCAGAATAGTTCTAGACTTGTTGGAACAAACTGTCATAATACATGTTTGTGACTAACATGTTCGAGTATACGATGGCTTCGAACCTTCCAGGCTGTTCTTCTTACGACTAAATATAAGGAGGGATTGACTGGAGAGTTAGTCTTGTTCTGAAGCTCAAGTCATAATGGTTATTTTCGTGTTACAAAGTAATAATTTTTGTAACCTGTTTGATTATTTAGTGTTTTCATTGTTTGTGTGGCATCGTAAATTATTATTTTCGTTGAATAAAAATTTTTTGACCCACACAAGTGTTACAATATAATAATTAAAGATTATTTGGTACCACATGTATTTTTCCAAAATAAAACTGCTTTAAATAATTTGAGCATCAATTAAAGTATTCTACGCATTCACTCTATAAAGAACAATAAAATAGTTTTTATTCTTATCCGGTGAAGGTATAGCAATGCAAATTTACTCCATGAAGTCTGATTTTATAATTCTCTATTTAATTGTTATGAAAATCTTTCGCATGCGCAGTATGCTTTTACTTGTAAACAATGGACTGTTACCAAAGGCGTACATCGCATGCGAAATAGTTTTCTTAGAGTTGTCATAGTGTTTTGAGTGTTGTCAGAACATGATTCCTTAGTATGACATTATAAATTTTTCGTGTACATATTCATTTTACAACTTTATAAAATAGACATTATTCTTTCCGAAGTTCTCAGCTTTCGAGCGATATATTATGCATATATATTATTACATTCATTGATGGAAATTGAAATTTCAATCTTTATTTTCTACGAAACCATCTAATCTTATCTTTTAAAAGACATCTGATGAATCTTAAGTCATCAGTACTTACATTGTAACTTTGAGAGGTTTAAAATTTAAGAAATATCTCATTCGCTCATCTTAGGTTTAGCGTACGAGAGACTGAGAAAGTTACCTACAATAGACCTGTATATAACGGAGCCCAACGGACCAATGAGATGTATGCATAAATCTTTTCTCACCTATGGGAATAATTTTTTAATAATTTAGTTATTTCTTATTGCTTTAAAAAAGATTCATTTCAGTTGAAAGTTATCACAATCGAGGATTACTTTTCGAATGCTTGTGGAGCATTACCTATCCTTGAGATTTTTTAAGCTATCTTTTTTTTTTTTTCATTAAACTGTAAAAATAGCTCAAAAAGCCCCAGAGTTTGGAGGAATGGTTTTTGAACGAATTATCAAATACTTCTTTGTTACTGTTGGAACATTTTGGGAATCATTGTATATCAAAAAATAATCTTTTGAGTTTAGCCTAATTGTACATAAAAGGCAATTGTTGTATGTTTTTTATACCTTTCGTTTTCAATATGCGTCCGTTGAGCTACCGCGGCAAGATTTAAGATGATAGTAACTAAAAACTGAAAAGAACCGATAGTAGGCTTATTGATATGATTCTTATCGATTTATTCTAATATAAAATATACATACAAGGGTTTAGAAAAAATAATATTAAGTTTAGTATACATTTCTTAGGCTGTTTTTCTATGATAACAGACCAAATATTTAGGTTCTTGATCATCTCCCAGTTTATAGAACTGGTTGATATTGATTGAACCAATTTCTACTACATCAAACCTGACAATTGCTTCATTTTGTCTCTTCATTCAAGCGGGAAGGGTGAAAAATATCTTGATGAACTATAACTTAACGCGAACTTACATCAGATATTACCATCGGAATGTTAGGATCACTGTTGTAGTATTTAATGATTTAGATGTATCGATATGATAGTTCATTGATCACTGCAACGTCACATGAACTCGACTGCTGAAGGGTTTTATCTATTCCATCTTTAGGCGAGGCAGGGTACAGTTACACGGGCCATGTTCTGCCATTCTTCCTGCTTCCGTTGTGTGATAAAGTAATGGATGATTTAAGTGCAAAAGGGAATTGAAAATGATTAGATTAACAGGGAGAATGTTTTCCAAGAATGACAAGAACATTCCTCATATAAGCAGAAATTAATCGATATAAGTTCGATGGTTCCCTGCTGATCAACTCCAGAAATCTATCGACTTGCGAAAAGTTTCATAATTAATTTCTCATGCAGTAAAAGCTTGCATACTAGGTAAGTTAGTCGTGGAAAAAGAAGATAAAGAAAAGAATAAAATGAAAAAAGATGTTGAAAATTAAACCGTGCTTAGTCACTAATGGATATTTTTTTCTCTCGAACTCTTGATTATCTCGTGAACGGGTTGTCCTACTTAAAACATTCATAGAATCATCATCTTTGAGCAGAATTGCATTAGATCTAGTTTTCTTTTTATAAAAGATACTTTCAAAATATAAACCGCTTTGTCTGAAAAGTGAAAAACAAACGAATAGGAATCAAGTGGCCGGAAACTGGCACCTCTCGGTTTCTTACTGCTACACCCCTTATGAGTATTTTCCGAAAGTTTTAAAACTTTATAAACTAATTAACATCACTTTACACAACTATGACTAATCGGATGATACTACAGTGGGATTCCAATTTTTTTTTTATTCAGGTATTTTTTAGGATAGGGAACTTTAACGAATACCTGACATCACTTAGGCTCGGTTTTACGAGGATTTTTTACTTTATTTTAAAAAAAATCGAGGGAAACCTAGCGGGATGCGAACCTACCTTCTTTAGTACTGTATGACCCTAAGTAAGCCACTACATTGACTCTTAATTGTAAATGCTTAGGTACGTGGTAGCAAAGAAAAATTTTTGAAGGCAAAAAAAGCCATATGAAATCTTTCTAACGATAATAACTTAGTTTTTTAAAATCTACTATTAAGCAATCGTTATATTCATAATTATATTTCATGATTAAGGTTAACAAAGAACTTTTCTCTGTTTTGAAGCCGATGTAGCTTCCACATAATGATTTGCCCCGATGCCTAGCGCTCTCAATGGGCATGCGATAATGCTACTTCTTCAGAAAATAATCGTTACCCGGAGTACCGTCTGAGATGCGGAACGATTTGACCAACTGACACAGAACCGAGGCCGAACTGCAGAAATAGCTTGGAGACGTGAGCGAGCAGCTTGTGGCCCAGCCGAAGAAAAACCACCTCCACGTCCGTCACGTCTCGAGCTCTCACCTTTCCTATAATACATCTCCCATTCAAATATGGTCCTCCTCTCGCAAATGTTTAATGAATAAATAAATATTTATTTATATATAAAAAAAGTTATGTTAGATATACAGCGGAGGTATTTACAGTTATTTGACTGCTTGAATAATTATCTTCATTTAATGTAAGGACATTTTTACTTTCACTTACCTATATATGAAATATATAGTAAGGAAAGTATTGCGATCGTGAAAAATTTCGACTTCCGGTTTTCAACGGAAATACACGTTTTGAGGTTCTCTGAGTCCAATTAACCAAGTCCCGCGAAATGGTCTGTGTGTGTGTGTGTGTGTGTGTGTGTGTGTGTGTGTGTGTGTGTGTGTGTGTGTGTGTGTGTGTGTGTGTGTGTGTGTGTTTGTGAACAGACTAGCTCAAAAACTATAAACCTATAAACCGCATAGACCTGAAATTGGGTATTTGGTGTATGTACATGACCGCGAGGTGACAGTCTAAATTTCATGAATATTGATCAATTGGAGGGGGTACTTTACTTAATAAATTTTGTTCCTTTTTCACGTGTTATTTTTATTTTATTTTTTTGCTCAAAAACGGCTTTAATGATTTTTATCAAACTGGGTATTTGATATATGAATATGCCCGCGATGCGACAGCCCAAAGTTCATAAAAATTTGTCAAACGGAGGGGGCACTTTAATTAATAAATTTTGTCTCACTTCACGTGTTTTTTTTTTTATTTACCCAAAAACGGCTTTAATGATTTTGATGAAACTAGGTATTTGATGTATGTATACGCTCGCGATGCGACAGCCGAAATTTCATCAAAACTGGTGAAACGGAGGGGGTACTTTATTTAAATAACTTTTCCTTTTGTTCACGTGTTTTTTTTTATTTACTCAACAACGGCTGTAATGATTTTGATCAGACTGGAAATTTGGTGTATGTATGTGCTCACGATGTAACAGCCAAAATTTCATCAAAATTGGTCAAACGCAGGGGGTTCTTTATTTAATGACTTTTTACGTTTTTTTCGATTTTCTCAAAAACGGCTCTAACGACTTTGATTAAACTGAGTAATTGATCTATTAATATACCCATGATATGACTGTAAAAAATTCATCAAAATTGATCAACCGGAGGGGGACTTTACTTAATAAATTTTCTATCATTTTCAAGTGTTTTTTTTGTTTACTCGAAAACGGCTTTAACGATTTTGATCAAACTGGGTATTTGATGTATGTATATGCCAAATATATGATAACCAGTATTTCATCAAAATTGGTCAAACGGAGGGGGCACTTTATTTCATAACTTTTTTTGCAATGTTTACCTTTTTTTCGATTATCTCAAAAACGGCTTTCACGATTTTCATCAAATTCGTCATGTTTAATGAAAATTAGGTGTTCTTTAATATCAGGTAAGCTTTATCATTATTAAAATGATCTGACGGGGCTTAAATGGGGTAGGGGCCTTTTTTGTTTATTTGTTTTTGTTTCCTATGAAGTATCTTTGTTTTTGTTTATATGGAAAAATTAACTGTCTCTCATTACGCCTAAAAATAAGAAATGGCTAAATATGAGATATGATAAAAACCAAGTAAACATATAAAGGAGAAAAAAAGAAAAATATTCAATCAACTCATAAAACACGTTGAGCCCACGCATGCGTAGTACGCCATTAATTACAGATCATTGTTCATGATTAAAGCCATTCTGTTCATTTAATGGAAATTATTGGTTTCATGGTAACTAAATGAAATTTTCAACTAGTACATAAAGAATTATAAAATCTGATGACTTGGAGTATTATGCTTGCATTGCCGAATCATTACAAGTAATAAGTTTTATTTAATAAATAAAAGAAATTAGTGTTTGTTATAGAGCAAATGAAAAAAAAAATAAGAAATGAATGTTGAAAAATGTGTAACTGAGTGAGAAGTGGCATTAACACAACGCTTTAATTTCTAATCTAACAAGGGGAGGGCACAGCTATGGGGTCGTCGATCGGGCCCATTTTTTTTTCTGGTGATTCTACATCGACACGTGTCCGAGCGTTCCGTCCAATGGGCCTTAGGTGCTGAGAAATAAAATAAAATACCTTGAAAATCCTTTATTTTTTATCTTGAGTTTGGAAAATGATATCGACATGATTCTTTCACTAATTCATTTATTTTAAAGAGTAGATTAAAGGAAAAATACAACCGTTAAAGAATTATTCATATTTCTTCAATTATGAAGCGAAAGACATGAAAGCATGGTTCAAGAAGAGAATCTGAAGTAATTGGGAATCCATGTGGTCTCAACTCCCTCTCACTAATAAACTCAGATCTATTAAGCCTACAACATTGAGAATAGAATAGCTCCCTTTAATAGCAGAGGGAACCGAAGAGAAGAGGTTGCCTTGACAAGGCTTCGGATTGGTCATACGAACCTCACCCATGTTCACCTTATTACTAAAGAACGCCAGCCAGAATGTGAAACCTGGAAAACCCCTCTTACGGTTAAACATATCATAGACGATTACAGCAGATGTAAAAGAAAATTCACAAAACCGAACATTGCACACAGCACTTACGGAGGTATTAAAGGATTCACCCGAAGCTGCAGATAGCATGATAAAACTCTTAAAAGAGGTTTTCATATTTACAAAAATATAATAATCAATACAAAATTATAATATTATATATTAATTAATCTATATAAATAAAGATGAAATCCTGTTTGTTTGTTCTTTATAGAAATTCATACCGTTTGTTCTAAATTCTCCAAATTTCGCTCAGTGGTTCTTTCAGACCAGGTGCGAATTCCTGTCCATATTAAAATTGCATAACTTCAGCCGATCTCTGGGTATATTCTTTATTGTTATAATAACCATTTTTAAAATTGGCTGAAGCTGCAGAGACTATGGGAATGAGCATAAACCAGGAAGAAACCATGTATATGCGCGCAGGACCTGGAGCAGAGAACGCAGTTCGAGTGCCTGTGGCCATGGGCCCTTTTCCGTTTGCCTTTCTTAATGTGGACCATTTTACATATCTGGGAGCTGTAGTAAGCTGTGAAAACAGAATATCTCTGGAAATTAAACAGCGAATAATAATGGCAAACAGGTGTTTTTTTTGGCCTTAGTAAACACCTTAGAAGCAGTTCAATCTCTCGGCGTACGAAATGTCTCCTCTATAAGACCCTCATTAGGCCTGTACTCACATACGGTTCCGAAACATGGACCCTGTCAAGCACTGAGGAAAAAGATATATTAATCTTTGAAAGAATGATCCTTTGTTGGATCTTTGGATCAGTTAAAGTCGGTGAGATTTGGAGAAGGAGGACGAACAGGGAGATATATGACCTATCTGGGGAGGCGGATGTGATGAGGTGCATCAAGCTTGGGAGGCTGCGTTGGGCCGGCCACATAGCCAGAATGTCAGAAGAGGAAATCCCAAGAAAGCTGCTCGACGGGAAGCTCTACAGGACAAGAGGGATTGGTAGACCACGCCCAGAGATGGGCACATTGTATCTGCAGATACAGATATCGGATACTGTAGCTGTGGAAAGTACTCATGAGAGCAGATACAGATAGTATCCGTATCCGTACGGACGGATTCCAAAGGATCCGAGTACTTCTCGTATCCGTCAGCTTCGGATACAGTGACTACTCGTATCTGTCAGGACAGATACCCGAGTATCTGTGAGTACTTCGGTATTTAGTTATTTTTTTCCGGATACTATTTCGGATATTTCTACTTCTGGGGCTGGGTTGTTTACAATTTCATTATTATTCTAATATACTATTAAAATTATAAAAAAAATATTAGTATTAAGCCGTCAACATTTTATCGCTTCGAAATAAGGGTGCAATATCCAAAGCGTTAATTTTGACAAAAAGTAATAATTTAAAAAAAAAATATAGGAATATTCCATTGTGAAATTTTTTTTCTTTTTTTATCTTTTTAGATTTTTAAAATTGTAAACTACTATGATGATAATAGTGGCTTATAATTGGAAAATACTACCGATTTTAAAATTCGATGCTGGTGGGGGGGGGGGGGGGGGGACATTTTATTAACTTTCCGTTTTCTTCGAGAAGAGTCTTTATGGTAACGGCAGATTTTGAAAATAGTAACATTTTTAAAATTTGGTTGGGGAGGGCGTTACTACGATTTTTTTTTTAACTTCTGATGAGATTTTAGTTGTACACAAGTATTCTAGTTTTATTTTGAGATTAATATCTCTATTTAAAGGCAGTTAAATTTGTTTCCCGACTTTAAAGACTATAGTTGGTTTCCTTGTTTATGTATGTTCATACAGAATTTACTGACTCCCATAAGAGAGGTTTATGTTTTAAACTAATGAAGATTTCAGTGTATATTACCTAGAATCTTGTAACAGAATAGGAATTTGGGTCTTTAATAAAATATACAAATATAAGAGAAAGGCTACTGATGAGAAAGATATGTGAATAGCGGTGTATTTACTGCTCGGCGAGTGCTGGCATATGTAACAGTTAATGTGATCTGTCTCCAGCGTATATATTTCCTCTGTTTTTATCTAGTTTATCTTATATTTTTATCTTTCGGTTTATTTATATACAATGGCTCATTAAGGATATCGATCTATGACATAAATTCATATAAAGTATCATTAATTCATAATAAAATGTTTTATGCTTCGAGTTCTCAGAGTTGCAACTTAAACGTTCTGATTAGAAATATTGTGACGGCTCAAAATCAATGGATGGTGTAGGTGCGGCCAATGTTCTAAAAATACATGTAATATACTAATTACCACCATTCTGTACCTCATATCTTGCAAAATTATGAGCAATATGTCCTGATGTACACAAATTAAATACCAAAGCTGAACAAGTATATAGGTATAAGCTCAGGCTCAGGATTTGTGAAAGGCACTAAAAATCCATCTTCAATGAAAATTAAGAGAAAACGGCTAAGTAATATTTACCATATTTTTCGTATTAAAATTCTTTTTTAAATATTTTTTCTACTAGATTATCATTAGGTGAATAAATATCTTCTAAAAGGGGATAAATCACATTGAATATAATAAATATAAAATATAGCATCTGTGCTTAAATATCACCAATCAATCACCTTTATCATTTATGAGCTATTAAACACAAAATACTTTGTCTTAAATTATAATATAATATAAAATAATTGTCGCTTCATAAATTTTCGTAAACACCTAAATTCTATAAACAAACGCTAAGAGGTTGAAGAGTCCTAGCCAGTTATATATAATCATGATTAACAATTATAAAAAAGAAATAAGATTGTGAATAAAATCTTTACCTTTAAGATCGATCATTGTGATTGGGTTCAGTACTAGTTATGGAAGTATGATTTGGGCACCATTGATATGGTACAGTTGATGTACCACCAGGAGAATCTCAGGATCCTTGAGTCCGTCAACGGGATTATCATCCCTATGAGATTCGTTATCTTTCCCCTTGGACTATCCCAACCCTTGATATCACTAGAAAAATTCTTTACAGCTGATGAAAAAAAAAGACTTTTGAAAATTTATATTTTAATATAAATGGACAGTGCAAAACACGTATAACACATAAAATATTTAATCTTAAGAAGCGCCTTTTTGTCAGAATAAAGCCTATTTTTATCTTCTTTTATATGTCAAATTAATATTTAAAAAAAAAAAAAAAAAAATCTGGTGCGTGCGCGCAACACACAACTTTCACTTACCAACATACTTAGATTAGAAATTAATGCGTTTTGTTAATTGCCACTTCTCAAATGAACAGAACGACTTTAATTATGAACAATTGCCTGTCATTAAATGCGTACTCCGCATGCGTGGGCTCAACGAGTTTTATGAGTTCACTGAATATTTTTCTTTTTTTCTCCTCTTTATGTTTTCTTTATTTTTTCATATCTCATATTTAGCCATTTCTTATTTTTAATCGTAACGAGAGACAGTTAATTTCTCCATATGAACAAAAACAAAGGTACTTTATAGGAAAAAAAAAACAAACAAACAAAAAAGGCCCCTACCCCATATAAGCCCCCTTTGATGAAATGTTGGCTATCACATCTTTGGAATATACATACATCAAATACCCAGTTTGATCAAAATCGTTTAAACCGTTTTTCAGTAAATAAAAGAAACAGGTGAATATTACACAAAATTTATTAAGTAAAGTCCCCCCTCCGGTTAATCAACTTTGATGAAATGTTGGCCATCACATCCTTGGCATATACATACATCAAATACCCAATTAGATCAAAATCGTTTAAACCGTTTTTGAGTAAATAAAAGAAACACGTGAAAGTTATAAAAAATTTATTAAGTAAAGTCCCCATCCGGTTGATCAAATTTGATGAAATTTTTACAGTCATATCATGGGTATATTAATAGATCAATTACTCACAAGGGGAGGGCACAGCTATGGGGTCGTCGATCGGGCCCATTTTTTTTCTGGTGATTCTATATCGAAAATATATAACTTGTCCGAGCGTTCCGTCCAATGGGCCTTAAGTGCTGAGAAAAAAAATAAAATACATTGAAAATCCTTTATTTTTTATCTTGAGTTTGGAAAATGATATCGACATGATTCTTTCACTAATTCATTTATTTTAAAGAGTAGATTAAAGTAAAAATACAATCGTTAAAGAATTATTCATATTTCTTGAATTTAATTTAAAAAAAGCTTCAAGTTTTCAAGTAAACTAGCTTTATTAATTTTTTCACATAAAAACAATAGCAGAATTGAGTTCAGCACCTCAAGAAACCCTGATGTCTTAAATATCATCCAAAAAAAATTTTTTTCCGGTCAGGTAGGTGTGTATGTGTGTGTGGGAATGTGTGTTTTATACAGTGTGCTGTGTGCCGGGGTCGGCTTTGTTTTCAATGCTTCTACGTGTCCTACCACCCAAAATATTGTAAAAAGTAGTAAAGCAAAAGTTAGAATAAATTATTGTATATGACTTAACAATAATTTTTTTTTTCATGAATGCATAGTAATTTCATTCCTCTTCAATGAGAGTAGGGGTATTTTTAAACAACACCAAACTTTGAAATGATTTTCTATAAGAAATAGAGAAATTATTCGGGTTGGAAACTATTATCCTTATTCTGCCTTATTGTTAAAGTTAGGTTCATGGAATATTCTGGCAAAATAACGACATTAAAAAATCAATTTGAGTTAGTACATAGAGTGAAACTGTTTTTGTTTCATAACAGTTTTCAGATTCGTTTTGAGGACAATCAAAAAAACCTATTAGCAAATTTTGGGAAGAGTAAAAAAAAAAAAAAATTAAAAATTGCATTAAAAGTTTAGCTAAGGCTAGACCCTTACAATTTCGTTAAACATCCAAAAATCAGACCATATTTCGGAGAAAATTCTATCGATTCTCATCAAATTCATAGGATAAATAAAGGCTCTAGAGTTACACATTTTTACATAATCGAGATATTTTTACGTGTTCATGAATCAACATAATATAATGAAAAGTTTGAATTTAATATTTATTTTGAGGACCATTTTTTACAAGAGCTTCCCGAGATAAAACAATAGTTATTTATATAGTTAGAAAAAGGAAGCTTTCTTCTATGCAACGAGCTCAAGAACGTAAAAATCGGATCAGCTCAACACGAGATGCAGAATTTGAAACTACACATACAATTTTGCTGAAACATTTTTAAGCTGTTCCTGACAGAAAAAAAATTTATTTTTTGTTTTGGATGATTTTTATGACATCAGAGTTTCTTGAGGTGCTGAACTCAATTCTGCTATTGTTTTTTATGTGAAAAAATGTATAAAGCTAGTTTAATTGAAAACTTGAAGCTTTTTTTAAAATTAAATTGAAGAAATATGAATAATTCTTTAACGATTGTATTTTTCCTTTAATCTACTCTCTAAAATAAATGAATTAGTGAAAGAATCATGTCGATATCATTTTCCAAACTCAAGATAAAAAATTAAGGATTTTCAAGGCATTTTATTTTATTTCTCAGCACCTAAGGCCCATTGGACGGAACGCTCGGACACGTGTCGACTATTTTTCGATGTAGAATCACCAGAAAAAAAATGGGCCCGATCGACGACCCCATAGCTGTGCCCTCCCCTTGTCAGTTTAATCAAAATCGTTAGAGCCGTTTTTGAGAAAATCGAAAAAAACTTAAAAAGTTTTTAAATAATGTACCCCCTCCCTTTGAGCAATGTTGATGAAATTTTTGCTGTCACATCGCGGGCATATACATACACTAAATACCCAATTTCAGCTTCGCACGGTTTATAGTTTTCGAGCTAGTCTGTTCACACACACTCACAGACCTTTTCGCGGGACTTGGTTATTTCGACTCAGGGGACCCCAAAACGTGTATTTACGTTGAAAATCGGAAGTCGATATTTTCACGATCGCAATAATTCCACTTACTATATATTTCATATATAGGTAAGTGAAAGTAAAAATAAAATAAAAAAAAAAACATATGATTGAAAAGAGTTCTAGACTTGTTGGAACAGTTGGACCAAACGGTTCCAGTACATGTTCGTGACTGTTTGAGAACCTTCTACGCCTGTCGGGAACCAGATGGAATGTTCTGATTCAGACTAAAGATCAGGAGCGATGGACTGGGGATTTAGTCCTAGTCTAAAGCTCAAATTGTCACTTTTGTGTTGTTAGATCGTTATAATTTGATACCATTTGGAACCTTGTTGATTATTTCAGTTTGTACGTTTGTCCAACATTGTAAATGGTTACTTTCTTCTAATAAAAATTATTTAAACCCACTTAAGTTTTACAAAAATAAAATTTTCTCTTTTTTTTTTTAATTTTAAATTTTCTGTTTAATAGTTTAATTGCAGGTTTATTATGCTTATGTAACAAGTAAATTATAAGATGGTATGTATTCTTGGAGTATCCAACAGTTCTCACTTCACCTGACCTGTTTCCATTTCTCGCATATATTTGTCAAGGAACTCCTTTTTGATAGCCGTGATCGGTGCTTTTTGTCGGCGTGAGGAATATAACTGCTCCGAGTGCGTGCCTTCTTCTTGTGCTCTTTTTCTATTGTTAGTCTAAAGCGCTCCAGTTCTTATTGTCATGTATCGATACTATTGTTGAACGTCGTTACCATCGATATTGTTTTCGGATTTTAATTTTTAGCATTATCATCTATTTTTTTTTTTTATTATTTATTAGGCTGAGGAAGGTGTTCCCCGTTCTATTTAATGTACTGCATTCTTGAAGAGCGTTACCAGAATAGAGCACTGCTCTAGATCTTTCGTTATATGCACCATTGTGAAAGGTCAAAAATAAACAAATACAAACAATATATCTAACTAGAAAATATAGTGTTGAGACTTGATTGGTCGCCCTAATCCACATTTATAATTTGGATAGTCTCAAGAAGAAGGGAGAAAAATTAATAACTAATCAATATATCTCAGCTTCAAAACATTTACCTTACCACTTCTTCAATAACAATCATTCTTTTTGAATTATTCTGAAGGGTCAACCAATCAATTAAACCGTTGTTGCGAATGGTAGACAGCCCTAAATGAAGGGACATACAGTGCATAAACCCTGCAATTGTTTCAATGTACTTCTAAGCATAACATTTTACGGTATATTAAATTACATATTACAATTAGAATAACGTTATACCACTACGAATAAATACGCGATAAAAATATGAAATTAAGACGTATAATAAAATTTGAGATTTCAAAAATAATAATGTTATGAAATAAAATAATTTTATTTTCTGAACCAAAGTGAAACAGAACCATTTTAAAATAAATCAGAATAAAATTTATTGAAACTTTTTAAAATAACTTCGTTGAACCAGATCTGCGATATAAAGTATACAAATATTTAGGTATATATTTTTTTTTTTTTTTTATTATTATTTTTTTTTTTTATAGGAATTTCCACCAATGGTGGGTTTCCTTAACCTATATATTGTCTATTGCCTCCTTCCAGACTTTTCGGTCAAAGGCCCATTCTTCTCGTAGACCATGCCCCATCAAGGAATCTTCTACTTCGTTATTCCATGTTTTCTTTGGTCTACCTCGTCTTCTCCTTCCATCTATTTTCCAGGAATGGACAACTTTTGGCATTCTTTCCTCGGGCATCCTTTTCAGATGACCAAACCATTTCAGCATTTTTTTTTCTATTTCTTCCAGAATGTTTTTTTCGACTTCCATTTTTTCTCTAATGGTTTCATTTCTCACCTTTTCCATCCTGGATGTTCCTGCCGCTCGGCGCCAGTAGTCCATTTCGGTGGCCAGGAGTTTCTTCCGAAGACTGCCCTTTATGGTCCAGGTTTCTGCTCCATATGTCATTATACTTAATATAATACTTTCATAATTTTTTTTTTTTGTCTTAGGGATGATATTTTGTTCCACAGTATTGAATTAAGCATCGATATGGTCCTTTTCCCACCCGAAATTCTCCTCTTGATTTCTTCATCACACGAGCCGTCCAATTCAATCACAGACCCAAGATATTTAAAATGTTTGACTCTTTTGAGAGCCTGTCCTGGGTGCAGTTCCATGTCCTCATTACTGGATGACATGAATTCTGTCTTCTCAGCATTAATGGTTAGTCCCCATTTTTTTTTATATTCTTCATTAAGCTTTCTTAACATGTATCCAGCATCTTCTGTATCCTGAGCAATGATGACTTGGTCGTCCGCAAATGATAAATTATAGAGGGATACATCTTCTTTCAACTGGAGCCCCATCGGTTTACATTTTTCCCTCCACCCTTTCAGACATATTTCAAGAAAAATCTTGAATAGGGAGGGAGATGCACAGCATCCCTGGAGTAACCCTTTACTTGTTAAGAAATGCTCAGAAAGGTAAGGTCCAATTTTGACTTGGCAGGTTTTCTTTATACATTTCTTTTATAATATATATTAGGTCTGTATTAATGCCTGCATTTTGGAGAGCTTGCCATAACAAATATAAAATATAAAGTATATAAAATAAATATAGTATAATATAAATATAAAATATAAAAAAAGATAAAGTCAAACCTTTTTTATTTATAAGTTAAATTAAAGTTACAAATTTATAGAAGCATTTTTCAGAAAATGGATGGAAGAAAAAAAAAAGATAATATTGATGTGCAAGTAAGCCTCAGCTTTTTCTTATTATTTGAATGAACGAATCTTATTCTATAATGATACAAGCCGACCAGTAGTCAACGCATTTAATTATATCCTATTCTTTTTAATACAGTCAAATAAAACTTCACTGATAAAGATGAAACGTTTCAGCTAATCTAAAAACAAACGGGATTTAGAATAGAACCGTCCACCAAATTTAATAATTTTTGGTAAAGAATTTAGAAGGGTGAAAGTTTTTATTTTTTTCATCCTATATTTGACTTTATTAAGTATTAATGATCCATTCATTTAGCACTTACTGGATTATTTCAGCAGAGGCGAGATTAAATCTGTACCTTTGTTCTAAAAGGACCAATGTCCAAAATTGGAGATATCGTGTTATGCAAACAAATGATCTCCCTAGAAGAAGTACTGTTAGTGTAAAAAGGGATTCTTGTCCTGATTCAAGGATTTATCCAACGTCCTGGAATTCATTATCAAATTAATAACTGAAGTGACTAGAAAAGAAAATTTTCAAGAAGATAATGAAAATTTCATAAATTAAAATTTGGCATTTTCTGGAAATGGTAAAAATGGACATTGGCCCTTTTAGAATCAAGGTACAGAAATATAAAAAACACAATTGTAAAAGGAACTAATAAAGAATATAATTGGAATAGGGTTTAGTAAAATCACAAAAGACAGTTAGCAAAAATGTACCAAATTAATCTTTTGCCATAATACATATTAATTAAATTCAGAGTATAACACATGATCATATGAGATATCGAGTCAGCAGGTTTTACCTGAAACAGGTACTACTTATCAAAACATTGAAATTTAAATTTATAAATGAGATAGATAACGTTAACTTATAACTTTTTATAATACTACTGTACATTTTTTTATTATTAGAATTCACAATTTCTAATCATTGTAGGGCACAATGATTTGGGTTAACCTGTATTTTTCTAAAACAAATAGATTCGATCTTTTCCCCACAAGTGAAAAGGCGATACATAATTGCCCATGGGAAAAACACGGATTTTCCTAGTCCAAGCCAGAAAAAATAGATTTGGCTAATACCGAAAGAAATAAAGTGTTCAAGTGGGGTCAATAAATCAACTTACGCCGCCATCTGTTGGAAATTTATAGAACTTACAAATAATCACACTCAATCGTAGTATAATAAGCACTTAATTTGCAATAAAATGAATATTGAGGCCAATAATCCAGATAAAAACTATTTTATCTTTTAAGTTGGACAAAATTACACTCCATGAGCCAAATTTTATAAAGATCGGTTGAGCAGTTTCTGATTTAACTCCCGACAAACATTAGGACACGAGATTTTTATATATATAAAGATTAAACGCAAGGGGGGCGGGATGGCCGAGTGGACAAGGGCGCTTGCAATAGGTAATCAAAGTCAAGCAGCGTCTATCGTGGTTAGTACTTGGATGGGTGACCGCTCAATACGGGTGACCCACCAATGAACACCACGCAGTCCAAGTCTACCCCCACCCCCGGGTATGTGAGGCCCGTCAGCCTCTACTCAAAGCGACTCACACCGACCGGGCGTAGGAGTGATGAACCTTCCCCGTGTATCTTATCGAGAATCGTGGTGTGGTTTTCCAGGATGTTAGTAACCGCCCGGAGGTTTGGTTCAAGGACGGTATGCTCCAGGGAAAGAAATATAGGTCCTATGGGGCTGCTGACTCTGAGCTACCATAATCCTTGGACCTAGACCAGTTTGTCACTGTCCTTGAACCAGAGAGAGGTGACGCCATCGGTGGGAAGGACACTGCCAAATTGGCCCCAATGGGATTGGTTATGGAGTGACGGGCAGTCTGCCGCTGCACCATGGTGACCATGGCTTGCAGCAACGTGAGGTTTGGGCTACCCCCTCCAGGCTGTCTGTGCTCCCGCAAGCAACAAGAATGTCTGTAAGAAGACCACACTGCGCGGCCAAAGGTCTCATTAGGCCTAATGCGCCAACAGAAAAAAGATTAAATGCAATTGTAAATTGTCAGTATTGTTTGTAAGATTTGCGATCTGCAATTAGCAAATGCGTGGTTGGAATGTAGAAATTTATGATAGATGTTAGAGTCTGTGCCAAGGGTTTCGTTTTGATAGTCTGGAGGAATTGTATGTTGTGTGGTCTGGCTGTATCGATGACTGTTGGGATATTTAAGGTAAGTCATTTGTCACATAATATGGTGCGTCTACTAATTTCCTCAATATTTTGGACTGGAATGACTGAATTCTTTAGATGTTCGATGGCTTTGCAGAAACCTATAGTTCTAACCTGTATGTCCATAATGGTCGTATTAGTGCTTTGTAGATGGGAAGTTTGTTAGTTATTGATAACTTATTATAATTTATATAATAATCAAATTCGTTTGTTTCCTTTTTTGGTACGATATGAGTTCTACGTGTGAGTTTTCCCAATATATTAGTTTCGAAAATCAATGAACCCTAAGAAAAAAAAATTGAAAGTATAAGCAATAAAAAACAAAAACAAAAACAGCTTGACCATCTGCAGTGAAGGCTGGTGTATTTATTTATTTTTTCGAATTTTGGAAAGAATTGTTTTTAATTCGGACATCAAAATTTATATAACCATATCGAAAGTACGAAACCTACATATATGGTACTTACAGCGTAGACAAGTTTAAGTAAAAATATTGTATTTAAGTATGTTCTCTAAATCGATAAGCTATGATAGAAATAAAATCTCTCTTTTTTTTTTTTATGATTTCCAGTCTTTTTATGTTCGCATGCTATTTGTTTTATCAGCTGCATTCATCGTGCGAATGAAAATAAAAAATCTTTTATGCGTGTAAAAGTTATTTTTCCTATGTGACATGTAAAAACATTTCGGATTGAGAAAGTTTCGTACATTTCAATCTTAGTAATTTAAATTTGAACATTTTGACTTGCTCAAAAAAATGTTGATTTGATAATGGATTTTTATTTTTTTATTCAGCTTTCTAGAGCTGCTCTCGAATTCTCACATCGTGAACTTCATGCGTTTTAAAAATCCGTTTTGTCGGCTCGCGTGAGGGCTAGCATGCATTAATATTGATGAAACGCACCAAAACACTAGAGGACTCGTGTATATCTAGGATAGGAGCAATACTTTTCTAGCGTCAACACCTACAAGTCACGAAGGATAATTGTAGAGGCTGAAATAAAACTATAGAATTTTCCTATCAGTTTGGAGGTGAAACGTGACCGGTGCTGCTGATAGTGGGTCATGGAAGTGGACGGCCTAGAGTCATCGATGACATTTTCTTTCAATAGATGCTACCCCTCCCCTCCCCCCTTCTCTATTTCTATCTCTCACTCTCTTCTTGGAGAGGAGAAACTGTTCATTAGCGTAACTTTAATGACCGGCGGCGGAACATGAGATCTACTACTTACAGGCACGATATGTACCCACTCGTGGAAATCAGGGACCATTCGAGTATTCTGTGACCTACTCAGTCAGGCTCCATAAAAAAAAAAAAAAAAAAAAGATAAACAATTTCAAATTAAATATAAAATCTGATTAAACGATAATTATCTCCATACATATATAGACTATGAATTCGGAGAATAGCTCACATATTTGTTAGCTAAGGAATCGATATCAAAAAAGTGTTCTGGTACCGTTATATTCTATATTCGTTAAAAAAGAAATACAACCTTTACTGACTCCAAGCAATGTACAAAACGATCTGGAAAGAAATATTTCAAAACCTAATAATGAATGTCGAGACACAGTTTGTTCCTGATAATAAAGCACGTTGTGGATCCTCTTTAAAACTGTTTCAAATTTGTCCATTATACATCAATGCAAATCTCATCAATACTGATATTAGCTGGATTTTTAAAATAAGAGGGAAGCTATTATACCTAAATTATAACAAGTTTAATGAACAAGCCAGTGGACTTTGTATACTCTGCAATTTGAAAGAAAGGGAAGATATAATTCTCTTTTTGGTTGCCTGTCCAGTATTGGGAGAGTTTAGAGTAAGGTGGTTTCAAAAGCATAAATTTAAGCAGAGCAGAGGTTACAGAAATGGGAAAAACTGGATTCCTCTGGTTGGTTAATGTAAACAGTCCTGGTAATATTGATATAATTTGATAAAGGAAAATAATGGATGAAAAGAATAGTAATAGGAGGGAGACAAGTGAGAAATATTTATATTTTATATTATTTATTTTTTTATTACTTTCACTTACCTATATGAAATATATAGTAAGTGGAAGTATTGCGATCGTGAAAAATTTCGACTTCCGGTTTTCAACGGAAATACACGTTTTGGGGTCACCTGAGTCCAATTAACCAAGTCCCGCGAAATGGTCTGTGTGTGTGTGTGTGTGTGTGTGTGAACAGACTAGCTCAAAAACTATAAACCGTGCGAACCTGAAATTGGGTATTTAGAGTATGTATATGCCCGCGATGTGACAGCAAAAATTTCATCAAAAGGGAGGGGGTACTTTATTTAATAACTTTTTACGTTTTTTTTATTTACTCAAAAACGGCTCTAACGATTTTAATTAAACTTAGTATTTGAAGTACCAATATGCCCGAGATATGACTGTAAAAATTTCATCAAAATTCATTAACCGGAGGGGGGACTTTACTTAATAAATTTTGTATCATTTTCATGTGCTTTTTTTATTTACACAAAAACGGCTTTCACGATTGTGATCAAACTAGGTATTTGATGTATGTATAAGCCAAAGATGTGACAGCCAACATTTCATCAAAATTGGTAAACGGAGGTGGCACTTTATTTCATAACCTTTTTTCCAATTCATAGCTTTCTTTAAATAATCTCAAAAACGGCTTTAATTATTTTGATAAAATTTGCCATATTTAATGAAAATAAGGTGTTCTTTAATATCAGGTAAGCTTTATCGTTATTAAAATGTTCTGAGGGGGCTTAAATGGGGAAGGTGCCTTTTTTGTTTTCCAATAAAGTACCCTTGTTTTTGTATATATGGAAAATTAACTGTCTCTCATTACGCCTAAAAATAAGAAATGGCTAAATATGAAATATGAAAAAAATCAAGTAAACATGCACAGTAGAAAAAAGAAAAATATTCCGTCAACTCATAAAATACGTAGAGCACACGCATGCGTCGGAGTACGCACGCCTTTAATGACAGACCATTGTTCATAATTAAAGCCGTTCTGTTCATTTAATGGAAATTATTTGTTTCCATGGTAACTAAATGAAGTTTTCAACAACTACATACAGATTTATAAAATCAGACGACTTGGAGTATTATGCTTACATGGCCGAATTATCGTAAGTAAAATCTTTTATTTAATAATAAAAAAAAAATAGTGTTTTTTATAGAGCAAATAAAAACAAAATTAAGAAATGAATGTGGAAAAATGTGTCTTTAAGGACAGACCATTCTTCATAATTAAAGCCGTTCTGTTCATTTGAGAAGTGGCAATTAACAAAACGCATTAATTTCTAATCTAAGTAAGTTGGTAAGTGAAAGTTGTGTGTTGCGCGCACGCACCAGATTTTCTATGTCTTCATATTGTTGATATTTAGAGAGAGAAATATTTATGTGTATATGAGTGTTTTGAGTGAAAGAAGAACAGTATGATGGTGTTTATATTCGTATTATTTACTCTAGGTTTGCTAGTTGGCTATTTATAGTTTATACTTTGTAAGTTCATTTTTATTATTGGAATGTTGTTATTTACATAGTTAGGTTAAATATTTATTATTGTTAGAGTAAACATACTAAGTAATATGTTTAAATGGACATTTTTTATATTGTTACTTCATAAAAAATTTTAGGTGTAGAATAATGATGTTGGGCTTCCTCTGATAGTTGTTTATATTTATAATAATAACATTTCTTCTTTTTATTATTATATACATATTGTAATAATACCATCACTACCGCACCCATTCAAATGAGACAAGATAAATGACAATGCCTGTGAGCAGTAATTTGAATAGCAGTTTTAATTGCTTTAAATGCGACAGATATGCAAGCAGGATGGATCTTCGTAAATTCTCCAAAAATGTAAAAGTTAAAGTCTTGATGCAGCATTACTATCAATTAACTATTTTAAAAATAACAAGAGATATGATTTCTCCGCATCAAATCTGATTCTCTAATGGAAATAATGTTCTTCAGCCGCCTCTTAACTCTCGCAAAATGTTCTATGCTTAATTAGAAACCTAAATCAAGAATAGCATTTTTTATGGAACTAAAATTATGTACCTATTAGGTTTGATACAATTATAAGCCTCTGTACCTCACTAAGATATATTTTAGTGGTATTTTAATTTCTCAATTTTTAACAATCAAACAGTTTGAAGGTGCTAGGCTAAAAGATTTCGACTAATTTCCAATATCTTATCCTTCTTTAATATCTGAAAGTGCCTAGGTGCCAAATTTACAAATGATATTCTCAAAAGGACATTCAATGCGATTTGTTAAAAATAATGATTATTTGTAAAAGTAATAAAAATTTCTCTTTGCATGCTAAAAAGTATTTAAAGAGAAAAACTATTAGACAATGAAGATACAGAGAAGTCTCCTCTGTATTTGAATTCTCAAAAATAATCAATTATTATTATTTAAAACTGGATCTATGGTAGATCCTTGTGACATAGAACTCAAAAGGGGTTAAGAGATATTTATTTTTCAAAATTAAAAATTTGAATTTCTCAAAAGGTTTTCATTAATAACGGCTATACAAATTATGATGGGACAGCAATGGGTTCATGCTTAAAATAATTATTGAAAAACGTGCTTTTTTGCTTTGGATGAAGAACAACCAATAGCTATTAAGTTTCTCAAACTGTAGCCTTAAGAAACTACAGAATTTTAATTTTATTAATTTTAGTCATTAAGGAAGGTCATAGATTCAGTTTTATAATGACATCAATTTCAACTTCTTGCCTAGAAGAGCTGCAATTCCGATTTCCAGATGATGCAGTCAGTTCAGAATTGTGTGTAAATATCAAACCCTTTACCTTTACCTTTCAAACCTATATTTTGAAAACCAGGTGAGATATTGAGCTGAAATTTGGTATTTTGTTAGGCTACAGAAAGGTATCCTACCTACCAAATTTCATTGAAATCCGAGATGCTGAGGAAAAACAGTCTGTTAATGTGAGATGGAATGACCCTTTGGGGTAAGAGTTGCTTGGCCTAGCACTGTCTAAGAAACTATAGATTTAGTGAAGAACCTTTCACCAAGGTTGTAAGTATTTTATACAGTAATTTCCAAAATATATGGTTTGTAACAATCTTTTGTCTTCCATACTAAGGAGAAACCCTACATGTCCAAGAAACATTTTTTTTTTAGATCTATCGAATGATTATAAATTTATCAAATCATGAAAAATCTAATCTAAATAGGAATATGTGTCGGAGAAAATAATTTAAGTTAAGAAAATCTCTTAGTAGAAACGTTTTTTTTTTTTCACTTTTCCAGTAGGTAATTTGAATTTGTGGACATGTATGGTTTCTCTAACGAACGATTCAAATATAAATATTCAAAAATTCAGAATAATGAAATGTTTTCGCTTTTTATTTATGTTTTACTTTTTTTTTTTATATATATATGAGGTAACTCTTCAGTTACTTTACTTAGCCACAAAGCGAAGTTCCAACAGAAGAAGATAAGATATAATTGGACCTTAAAAAAAAAAAAAAAAAAACGAGACAAAAAGAATATTCTCCCTCATTTGAGCAATCTCAGTGAGGATCAGGTAATGTGGGCCAGCTGATTATCATTGTGGAGCCAACGGTCTGTGGTAATTATCCAACGCCAAGCAGAGTCTGTGCTTCGGGAGGTGTGAATGGGCCTCGTGTTGTTGAGTCGCCATCTTGCCTTCCTCCGCTGCTTGAGAGATCACAATCTAATTGTCATAATTAGTTACCAAGTATCAATTATCTCGTCTTCATATTTTATAAAAACTTAACAGTTCCTATCGAGGGATCTTGCTCTAACTTTCTCAGCGGAAAGTATTGTTGAGCCATTATGGTGGACATGCCACTTAGTGTGTTTTGTTAAAAGAGCTGTTTTCTTGATTTAAATTTTATATTTGACATAGCTATATTTTTCATAGATATAATGTTTCTAGTAAGTCACGGTATGCCTTATTTATATTATGTTTATTTATATTTAAAACAGTCTTATACCATAATATATCCATTTTTCTTTTTATTTTCACTTACCTATACATGAAATATATAGTAAGTGGAAGTATTGCGATCGTGAAAAATTTTGACTTCGGTTTTCAACGGAAATACACGTTTTGGGGCCCCCTGAGTCCAAATAATCAAGTCCCGCGAAATGGTCTGTGTGTGTGCGTTTGAACAGACTCGCTCAAAAACTATAAACCGTGCAAACTTGAAATTGGGTATTTAGTGTATTTATATGCCCGCGATGTGACAGCCAAAATTTTATCAAAATTGATCAATTGGAGGGGGCACTGTACTTAATAAATGTTGTCCCATTTTCACGTTTTTTTTTTTTTTAATTTACCCAAAAACCGCTTTAACGATTTTGATTAAACTCGGTATTTGGTGTATTTATATGCCCGCCATGTGACAGTCAAAATTTCATCAAAATTGATCAGTTGGAGGGGGCCCTTTACTTAATAAATGTTGTCCCATTTTCACGTGTTTCTTTTTATTTTCCCAAAAACCGCTTTAACGATTTTGATTAAACCGAGTATTGGGTATATTACTATGCCCGAGATGTGATAGCCAACATTTTATCAAAATTGGTTAAACGGAGGGGGCACGTTATCTCATAATTTTTTTTAGATTTTTACCTTTTTTTTCGATTATCTCAAAAACGGCTTTAACGATTTTCATCAAACTCGTCATGTTTAATGAAAATTAGGTTTTTGTTTAATATCTGGTAAGTTTTATCATTATTATAATGTTCTAAGGGGGCTTAAATGGGGTAGGGGCCTTTTTTGTTTTTTTGTTTTCTATAAAGTACCTTTGTTTTTGTTTATATGGAGAAATTAATTGTCTCTCGTTAAGCCTAAAAATAAGAAATGGCTAAATATAAGATATGATAAAAAAAGAAAAATATTCAGTTAACTCATAGAACATATTGAGCTCACGCACGCTGCAAAGGCGTAGTACCCCTTTAATGTCAGACCATTGTTCATAATTAAAGCTGTTCTTTTCATTTAATGGAAATTATTTGTTTCATGGTAACTAAATGAAATTTTCAACAAGTACATAGAGAATTATAAAATCAGACGACTTGGAGTTTTATGCTAGCATTACCCAATTATCACAAGCAAAAAAAATTACTTAATAATAACAGAAATTAGTGTTTTTTTATAGAGCAAATGAAAACAAAAACAAGAATGTGTGACTTTGAGAAGTGGCAATTAACAAAACGCATTAATTTTTAACCTAAGGAAGTTAGTAAGTGAAAGTTGTGTGTTGAGCGCACGCACCAGATATTTCTTCTATTGTAGTAGGAGGATTTTATGTTTTCAATAATGAATTATTAGCAATCTATCTTCCTTATTACTTCTCTTTATTTTCTCACAACATAACTTTTTACGTTTACGTTCCGAGTTGTGTCCTATTCTCAAAACATATATTTCTCAATCTATGATTGAATTTCTTGTACTTAATTAATGTAAGATTATAACCGTGTCACATTTTTTTGAAAATCACTGTTATGTATTCTCATATATTAGCTCATGCTTGTCCCTATGAGAATGTATATATACGGTTATAAACTTATATGATTTAAATTTAAGACATTCAATCTTAAGATTATAGAGAAATATAATATCTTGTAAGAAAATAAATAGAAGTAATAAAGATGATGCATTGCTAATAATTCATAATTATAATATATGTAGTGATGTGAAAAAAAGAAAAGAAAAACCTCATGAAAATATTTGTAGAGAAACTACCGATAGTTCTCTAATAACAATTCTTAATTAGAATGTTCCAAGGCCAAGATAGAAAGAAGAGGGTTAGGATGAGTTGGAAATTTATTGTGAAAGGATTGGTAACTGGCCACATCGGCGAAATGGAACATCAATGTCTTTAAGAATGATTTTTTTGTAACAAAATGGGGAGTATTAAGAATTTCGTGTAGGATTTTGGATGGTAGGGATTGAATACGAGAGGAATTTGATAGGTTAGTGGAGCACAAATGATCGATCATAGATTCAAAATAGGTCTTATTATTGCCAGCAAATGAGTTTTATTTTTATCCAGAATTTTGTGATTGATTGGGAGTTTCGAGCGTTCGTTCAATCACATAATAAAATAAAAAAAATTCAAAATCCATTTATGAATCCGCTCGTGTCGACAGAAATTGGTCAAGGAAGATCTTTTAATATCATCCTCATTCCTACCGTAGTCATATCTCGTATTATTAACTTTATGTGTCTCTGTAAGTTACAATAAAAACGTTTGTGAAATGTAAACAATCATAAATGCATATTTGTATTTATTTATTTTTTCTTATTCAAAATTCTTGTCGTTTTAAAATTATGTAGTATCCTCTATCTTTTTGTTAAATTAATTTAAAGCTTAATTTTTTTTTATCAATAAATTGTATAGTCTAGCAGAGCTTATAGAAGCGGCTTGGCTAGCCTCCTCAACTTCAGTTGATGTGGTCCATTGCTCTCGAGTTTGCTGTTGCATCTTTGTTCATCTATTTATTCAATTTTTTTTTTCTTTCCACGTTGTCTCTTGCCAACTATGACTCTTGAGACACTCGTTCATCAGGTTCCGGATGGATCGCATATAGCTTGGAAACAGTATTTTATATTTATAATGACTAATCAATTCTAACCTTATTATTTTTTAAATATTCGATAAAGTTCTTTTGAAGGAGTTCACAATGTACATGTGAGATCTTCAAGAGCAAGAAAAGATAAATAAATAAAGAGGTGTGGTGAGTAGAGTGAAAATCGGGTTTGCAACTGATGTGTCATCCACGGATAAAGGATTAAAAAAAAAAATATATATATATATATAGTCTTCATAATATGTAAATCTTGTATTATATATATATATATATATATATATATATATATATATATATATATATATATTTAATTAGGGTCACTTAAGGAATCAAACTTAAATTTCAGTGGGTCATTGCTAATAAATTAATTTGACATTTTATATCCAAGTTCATATATACACCATCTTATTTTATATTCGATCAATTCGTAATCAATAAAAATAGACATATAACCACTGTTAGCATTTGCATTTAGTATTTCAAAAAGGACACCTTGACCTATAAAATATTAATAAAACACCTGCGAAGAAGCTGTAAAGGTCCCGAAGTATTGTACGTGTCGGGTGAAAGTTAGGTGCACCCTCAAGCAAGGTTAGAGTAAAGTGAAGAAAGTCTATTCTATAGGTAATCTTGTGTTTATACGCATGTCGAATCAAGAGCATGTTTATTTGTGTTTGTATGTATATCAATACACATCTTTAATTTTAACATTTGGATAGGTAATCGTTAAAAGAGTTATAATTCGTTTTATATATCTTTTTTAAACTCAGTTCTCAAAGTAAAAAGGATTGTGAAGTACGTCAAAAATAACAGTATAATTAAAAAATTATCTACTTGATTGTACCTTCCACCTTAGTGAGGAGGAGTTTGGTTTGCATAAGATTTTTCTTTAATTGAAGGAATGTCTTCCAATGGGTTGTCATTTATTTTATTACCTCAACATTTCGGGCTTTCGGCTCATCTTATGGAGTTATCAATTGTACATTTTTAAATTCCATTGCCATTCGTCTATACATACAATTGTTAGATATAAAATATATATATATATATATATATATATGTCATTTCTTGATTGCACATGATCAACTTTTAATAACAATTTTTCATGGCTCTGGACTGTTTCATTGTCACTGATCTACTATAGCTTCTTTGTTACTAAAGAAAAATGCTATATAAAATCTATTAAAAAAGTACAATAGATAACTCTAGAAGATGGGCCAAAAGCCCGTTGAGATAATAAAATAAATGATAACCCTTTGGAAGAAATACCTTCATTTAAAGAAAAACCTAAACCTTATAACTGATTATATATGAAGAAGACATTTATGATTACATTACGTATTTTGAAACCACGTGCAATGAGAAAAATGAATAGAGGAATAAGTAAATAACATAATTGAGTAATGACTTAGTGATTCGTTATTTATCATCTTAAGTATACCTATTCAGAATAGATATTTCCATCACCTACTATCGTAATTATATTTTACACAGAGTTACCTTGTAACCTTTCACTTTAAATGATATGGTCCTAAAAAAAACTTTAGAATTCGGCAAACTATCTTGTACCGTTTATAATCAATCAACTTATAATACATGTAATTTAATATAGTAATTGAATAAAATCTACCACATTAATAATAAGGGACGAGGAAACTAGAGGTTTAATATTAAACCTCTTGCACTCGATTGTCCCCTCTGAGCGGACAATTGAAGTCTAGCATGCGTTGTCTCCTCTGAAGAGACTTGAAAGATTATTAGTGATTACGGAGAATTAACTTGTTACACCGCATTTTTTTTTAAGAAAAACGTTTTTATCTTTAGTTTTCTATTAAAATGGCACAAATCAAAATATGAAAAAATTATCAATGATGCATGATAATTCAATCAACTGTTTTACACGTCGAAATAGAAAGTGCGAAGTGCGTTCGCGACGGGCTATACACTTCTCTAGATATAGTGGATGAAGCGTACAAAGGTACTCAGGTATGGCTCAATGTTATGGGAAAACATGATAATATAATAAAGAAATCCGAAAACTGAAGAAAGAAATTTACAAGGACTCGAATAGTAAAGATCTCTGCAGTGATATGTATGAGATGTTGTTTGTGCTTTCTTAATTTACCATTAGTAATTTCCTAAGAATTACTTTATCTTTTATTTTATAATCGATTTTTTTTCTTTTATAAAAATGGCATAACGAACAAGCACGAGTGATTTCTGAAGTAAGCAGTAATCAAAAAGAGTTTCAGAGTGGTTAGCATGGCAACCTATAATACTAAAGGTCGCAGGTTCGCGCCCAGCGGTGGCCCTAGGATTTTTTAATGGGAGGAAAAATTCCTTAGCCATGCTGTCCCTCGGATTGGACGTGAAACCTATAAGATGTCAGGTACTCGTTAAAGACCCCTATCCTAATTATACCTGGATAGGCAAAATTTAGGACTCCCACTGTAGCATCGTCCGATTAGCATTAGTGGCATAAAGTGACATTAAACAAACAAAAAAAGAGTTTCAGATAGACATTTATATGGTACAGACAGATTCAACGAAATAAATTAAACAAGCTGAAGAAGATAATCGTAATGATTGTAATGGTGATATCCAACCAAAGAAGAAATTTTATAGATAGTGATCCGCGAAATCATCAAAAGTATTGATTTTGGATCATTGTATTTTTGCTTCAATTCTATAAACATATATGATTAGGAAATATTTATATAATTTAGTAGCATTTATATTTATATAACCTGTTACATGATTTAGTAGTGTTTAAATTAAACATTTAAATAAAAATTTAAGCATTATTAGCTGGTAAATGTTAATTATTTTATATTGAGTCCGATGATATGATATTCAGGGTTCGACAGAAAAAAAACAAATTTAACCAATTGACTTGCGCATATTTACTAATAACCTAAAACTAATGCATTTGTTTCAGGAAGTAATAATGGATTTGTATTGAATATTTTTTATTAGTTAAGTCTCACAATGACATACTTTCTCTGTAAAGATGTCAGTTTCTAGTAAAGTCTCAATCCGAACATAGAAAGTATTCCAGGGCTTTAAAATAAGTCCGCTACATAAATGTCACTGTGACGGAGCTAATGCTTTGTCATTTGAAAGCCACTGAAATGAAAAGGAAAAGGACAAATAGGAAGGAAATCCCGACGAAAACAATAGAAAATCCACCCTGGAGAAAATGCCCGAAGATATTCGCTCGAGGGTAGCGGATATTCTAAAAAATACCAGAAAGGGAACAGGGCTGCCGTGACACCGTGGCAGAACTGCCTCCGATTTTCTTAAGTCCAACCTGCTTCGTTTTCGTTTTTTATGCAATGCTGGTTATTTAGTGAAAGCTATGTTTCTTGGCAATAGAATAATACAATGTATGGACCTTTAAAGCCTACTTATTTGACTGTAAACCGCTATTTGGATATGTTTTCATGTATTCAAAAAGTGAAAGCTTTGATGTGAAATGGTTTTTACTGGCTTTTATTTGGTTTAAGCATTCCAGCTAAACCACAGAGTATTCCAGATGCACTTCTATCTAGGAAATAGGTCGTATCAATCAATCAATCAGTATAATTAATCTGAATCAATAAGCACCGGAATAATTTTGTATATCACACTTTAAACTTGATTTAAGAAAGTATGCAATTTATTAGATATTTTGCACACTTTAGAAGATCAGAATTTTCATCATTTCTGAATTTACATAAATGGATTATATGTGTAATTAATATATATATTTAAAATAATAAGCCATTTATATAAATTCAGAAATGTTGAAAATTCTGGTCTTCTAAAGTGTGTAAATCGAAAAATTCAAACAAATCGCAATAAAGTGCACATTTTCCCAAATCAAGTCTAAAGTGTGATTTAAAAGCTTATCCGGTGCTTTGAGTGTATTAACATAAATGGCTTATATGTGTAATTAATGTGGATTTTAAATATATACTGATTAATTACACATATAAGCCATTTATATTAATACACAAATGTAATTATTTTGGTCTTCTTGGGTCAACAAAGTTCAAAATGGAAAAAATTCTGGGAATTTAAGAGATGTATGTCTCATATTAAATGAAATCTAACGGTGGTTAAATATGATTATTATTGAACTTTATTTTGATCAGTTGCTAGATCATATATTTTTCCGGTAACTCAATGAAATATTGCTGAATTAGAGTGATGAATACCGACGAGTGAAGAGCACGTCGGAAGAATTGAAGATAAGAATACTCATTTAGACGAGATACTTGGGATGGTAAACATGATAATAAAAAATAAAAATAGTATGATATAATTCAGCCCATATGCCTCTTTTCCAGAAATACTGGTACCCCACTAAATAACAGGTGATATATGAATATATATGAATCAGTAAATGATTTGTTAGCATTCGGTGGCAGTTGTATGAGTCCGATATCAATTAATCAACTCTGTGCATAAAATAATACTTATGAGTAAACTATTTTTAATTACGCATAAATAAAGAAAAATTTCCCCTTTTTAGCCACTACGAGACTCAATGATTTGGAATGGTTATTTTAGGAGTTAAATGCTCGTAAATCAAGGAGCTATGTTGGTAAAAAATTGATGATGGATCTCCCCCCCATGTTTTTTTGACAAGAAAAAAAAATGGCTTCTGCAATAAAATGGATGACTCGAAAAAATGAGTGATAAGAATAGGGCTAGTCATAACTGAATTACATAGCCGACTTGATAATTGCCAAAAATGAAAGCCTATTAACATAGGAGTTTTTATGACAGAGTTACTTTCTCTCTTCATCGTTAAAAACGAGTATAAATTGCCTATGAATCTTCATTAAGATTCTTTGGATGTACTCGCTCGGATATTGAGCGCGCTAGATGGCTTACTTTGATAGATCACACTACTCAAGAGTTGTAGCACCTAACAAAATTATTTAGTATTTCATCCAAATTATTTAGATAGTCTAAATAGGCAAACAAATTATTCAATTTGATATACAAATCATATCATTCCTGACATTAGATTAGATGTTATTCGGTATTTTAATGTATATGTTATAAAATAAATAAGATTAAATGGAATGACTTACGATAGTGATAAAAATTTAACTCATAAATGAAAATCATACGCCATCACCTGAATCAACAATTCTTATTCTCGCTGATTAATTATTGCATATGTTTTTTTTTGTTTTTGTTTTTTTGCTTGGCTATATTTAAAAAAAAAATGTATTGTTGCGGCTAGCGGGGTCAGACAAAGCGCCTATGGTGAACAATGCGTCCATTGTTCGGTGCGGCACGGGCTGCCGGCAAAGATCAAAGACTTTGTTCTACATGAACCCCGAACCTTCTAGAATCTTCCTAAGGCTTATAAATACCAGCTTTAACAAGCCTCAGCGGAGTTGTTTGGCAACACCCGTGGAGTATACTTCGTAGTGAACAGGGATAAGTTAGTGTGATAAGTGGTAAGCCTTATTGTGATAAGTTATTGTGGTGATAGTGTATGTCGTAGAAAAGACTCTTGTTTTAACCCATGCGGTTTGTTATAAGTAATTAGAGTCTACATACACAGCCTGGTTTGTATCTAATAATAAGGCATAATTACCATTGTGAGTATTTGATTAATAAATTATTGTCCTAGTGTTAGTTGTTCATTTTATCGAACCCGTAGCCCGTAACAACTGGTGTCAGTTGTGGGGTATATTTTTAGCATTAGCGTATTTATTTAGTTTGTCCTAAATAATTTTTCTGTTTGTTATTTTAGTTAATTGTAATTTAGGCTATTGAAAATTTGTTTGTCTATTTTGAATATTGTTTATTTTATTTAATATTTGAGTTTTATCTAATCTTTTTGGTTTCTTTTAATAATTTAGTTTATTGTTTATAGTGTTGAGAATTTCATTTGTAATTTAAATCTTAGTAACTGTGTATAGGATTAGATTTCTTTTTTTGGTTGTTAGTTTATAATCAACTTATTGTTGTTAGTCTTTAAGTTTTGATTTGTTAATTTTAATTTTGATAAATGTATATAATATTTAAAATGTCAACCGGTGGCTTAAGATTGTATGATTTGAAAGTAGCAGATTTAAAAAGGGAATTAGAAGAACGCGATTTGGATACTTCTGGGAAAAAGTCTATATTACAACAAAGGCTCAGGGAAGCTTTAATTAGTAGTGGAGAGGATCCAGATCATGTTCTTTTTGAAATAGAATTTAGTAAATTGAAAAATGAGTTGTTAGAATTTAAAAATGTGTTGTTAGAAAATGAAAAGGAGTTATTCTCTACTTTAAAAAATACGTTATCAGAATGTTTTACTACTTTAGAAAATAAGTTAGTTGATAGTGATACTCCTAAGATTTCGGTTAAGAAGGTTCTTAGTGCTACGCAGAATGATAAAGAAGAAGAAGAGCCCTTCGACCTTGATCCTCAAGTGAGTGTTGAAGATGTGAAAATGCCGCTTGGCGGATTGAGAGAGGTGGATCCTTTTGTGTGTGGACCTTGTCGGAATGCTGTTCATTTCGAAGAGGGGTTCATGAGACACATGCCTGATAGGATAAGAAATGCTGGACAGACTGTGGTGAATTCTAGCTCTTTTGGGTTCGCTAAACCTGTTGATAGAGACATTAAGACATCGCCAGTAGGGAAGTCAATTGACAAGGAAGATTTTGATGAAGGCGATGAGGAAGAGCCTGTTGTATTAAGAAGGCTTGTTCAGGGGGTCTCGCCTGGAGAATTCATGGAAGTTGAGTCAACCACTGGTGTTGAAAAGGGAGCGGAGTATAATGAGAGCATGAGATATCAGCTCGAGGGTGGTGATATCTTCCAAGATAAGGAAGAAGAGTTTGTTGTTTCCCGAAGGTTCCATCCAGGAAAAAAGCAATATGGATATTTGCTTGGATGGGAGGGATGCCCTTCTGAACAGAGTGGCTGGGGGCCGGCTGGAACCTTGGAGGCTTGTCGGCGTCTGCTTGGAGCATTTGAGGAGAGTTTGGCCAGGCGGTCTTTGAATGGACAGAGGTCAACCGTATCGAGGAGGGCCGGATACACCCTTGGATAGGAGGGATGCCCTTCTGAACAGAGTGGCTGGGAGCCGGCTGGAAGCTTGGAGGCTTGTCGGTGTCTGTTTGGAGCATTTGAGGAGAGTTTGGCCGAGCGGTCTTTGAATGGACAGAGGACTGCCATATCGGGGAGGGCTGGAAACGATCAAGTGACAAACTCTGGAAACTTGAGGAAAGGAACCTTGAGCTGGAAGGAACCTCAGGGAAAGGCTTGGTGTGGGTCTATGAAACCTGATGATGCGGAACTTGAAATGTTAAACAGGAGAATGCCTGTTACTGATTCTGATGAGGATGGTGACCCCTAAGCAAAGAACTTGAAATTGGAAAGAGAAACTGACAGTGAAGTGACAGTCAGCGGCATCATTCGAGGACCTGATCGGCCTCCTCCTAAGCCCAATATTACCCATGGGACTACAGAAAGTCCAACAGTGGTAGTGGGACTCGAATCGAATGGTGATGAGAGCAAATCATCAGCGGCTCGTGGTGCGATTAACGGAAGCTTAGTTGAGCATAAAGAGCATGGGTCTAGGCCCTCACACCCAGCAGGTGCTGGTTGCCAATGCAAGTTTTGTAAGGATTGATCCAAGCCAGGTCCCAGACCCATCTTCTGGTGTTTGTGTAATGTCAAATACGTTTGGCATTGTGGAGCTCTACTCTGTTTCACCGGCCAGGGTCCTTTCGTTGAAGGTGGCTCCGCCTGGTAGTGTCAAGAAAGTAGCTGTGCCTCTAACACTCGGTCAGGAAACAGGAAAAGTCCTGCTGGTAGCTGAAGAAGAGAAAACACCTGAGCCTACTCCACCCCTTTCACGACCTGATCTGGGACAGATCTGCCTTAAGGAGGGGGTAATGTTGCGGCCAGCGGGGTCAGACAAAGCGCCTATGGTGAACGTCCATTGTTACGTCCATACGTCCATTGTTCGGTGCGGCACGGGCTGCCGGCAAATATCAAAGACTTTGTTCTACATGAACCCCGAACCTTCTAGAATCTTCCTAAGGCTTATAAATGCCAGCTTTAACAAGCCTCAGCGGAGTTGTGTGGCAACACCCGTGGAGTACACTTCGTAGTGAACAGGGATAAGTTAGTGTGATAAGTGGTAAGCCTTATTGTGATAAGTTATTGTGGTGATAGTGTATGTCGTAGAAAAGACTCTTGTTTTAACTCGTGCGGTTTGTTATAAGTAATTAGAGTCTACATACACAGCCTGGTTTGTATCTAATAATAAGGCATAATTACCATTGTGAGTATTTGATTAATAAATTATTGTCCTAGTGTTAATGGTTCATTTTATCGAACCCGAAGCCCGTAACAGTATCTTTCAATGTAAACCACACTTTGGAATATTCAAATCTTTCTGTTCATTCAGCCAGCATACCTCAAGGCATTATCCTAGGCCCCATTCTTCACACGGTATATACAACTGATATACCAACCCATCATAGCAACATCCTTACCAATTACGCTGATAATGCATGCGTGTTATCTGTGAAAGATGTCCCAATTTCTGCATCCCAAGCTTATATACCTCATATCTTTTAAAGACTTCTATGCAGTACTTTATGTTCAAAAACCTTAAGGCGTTGCTCATCCCTTACTGCAAGGGTCCATGTTTCACATATGTGAAGAACGGTCGGAAGAATTATAGTTTTGTAAATTCTAATTTCGGTACAGAAGGCGTGAGCTAAGCAAAAAATAACAAGAATTTCCCGCCTTTAGCCTACCCTTGTAATATATACAATATTATATAATAACCCTATAATATATAATAACCCCACCTTCAATTTCGTTTTTTCTAGTTATTGTAGATCGTAAATATCTTATTTTTTCCACGTTTTCAAATATTTTATTTCCTACTTCAATCAGATACACGACTATGGAATCTAATTGTAACTATGGAAGTTTTTTACGCGTCGCTTAGGCCCCCCACCCTGGTTGTGCAAGTGCGTACTTTAGCGACAATTCATTTAAAAAGTACTGAGCTGATAACTCAGCTATTTACTTTTTTAACGAAGGAATCTCTCTTTAAGTATTTATTGATTATTTTGCATCGCTTTAAAAATACATAAAAATGAGGGGTCACCTGTGGTATAGTGGTTAGCATGGCAACCTACAATACTAAAGGTGGCAGGTTCGCGCTCAGCGGTGGCACTAGGATTTTTTAATGGGAGTAAAAAATCCTTAGCCATGCCGTCCCTCGGATAGGACGTAAAATGGAGGTCCCGAGCCTGTACGATGTCTGGTACTCTTTAAAGTTCCCTAACCTAATTATACCTGGATAGGCAAAATTTAGGACTCCCACTGTAGCAACGTCCGATTAGCCTTAGTGGCATAAAGTGACGTTAAACAAACAAAAAACTAAAATGGTGTTATATTTTAAAATCAAACTCGTTTTTTTTTTTCTTTTTTATATTTTTCATGATGATGATAGTAGAAACACGATTATTTGGCCCGATCTTGTATTGTATAGTTGTATGTTGTTGTATAGTTATATAGATTCTCCTGATAATATCCATGCATTGAATAGAAGAGGGGAAAGCTGGCAAATATAAGGGGCTGCCGAAAATGAGAGGCAAGGCAACCGGGAAACCGCGCGATCACAGGGACCGGGGCGGAAAGGCAGGCCATCGCCTGGACGTGCGGTCGCGAACTGGAAGCTCACACGCCGGAGAGAGTGGCGGGTTTGTTTTGGCGCCTAATCGGGTCAAATCCTGCTACCGCCAGAACCAATCGCTAACTACGCCAACGAATTACCTTTCAAAGGGAGTCCCAAGGGCACGTCCCAACCTCTAAGCGCAGCAATTCGGAACAGGCCGATTGATATTTCTATCCTAGACATTTCCAACCTGGTCACAATGATACTCTGAATAAATTTCACTCTCTTCCAAGTGAATATTTCGGGTTCCCGGGTCAAAAAGAAATTCAATCGTTAAGAATTTGAGTTCATTCCAAAGATAACAGGAAAACGAAAATGTAACAGTTCATATATTTTCCCTATGCTATTCTTCTTCCTGAAGCAAGGATTACAAACTCGCAAGAGTCACGAGTAATTTGGATTTCATAAAAAATCCTTACATCTTTATTTTTTAAAAAGTTAATCGCTGTTGAAACCAATAAATTCATAACGCAATGCCTTTACTTACTTAACAGGTTAAGTGCGGCATTGGTCCCGGGGTCCGATGCCTTACATTCCCTTCTTAACAGCCGATTTTCACATGAAAATGTCCGAAAGTCCGAACACTTCAAACATTCAATTTAGTCGCGTTCAGAAGAAAGCCATAAATGCACATTATGTAACCTGGGGCTAAATGAAGACTTATACCATTTCCTAGCTATATGTCCTATTTTGATGGAGTTTAGGATTAAGTGGTTTGGACAAAGCATTCTTGATAAGGATAATGCTGTTGAATATCTAAATGGAAAGAACTGGAAACAATTATATTGGTTTACCATAGAAGCTGTTAAATACAGACAAATTTTAATAAGGAATTTAATGCAAAATAAAAAATGTAAAACAAAATATATTATTTATATTAATTAGCTTTATACCTCAAAGGATAAATTATCATTTATTTAATGATTGATTAATACGTACAATTCTGTATTTCGTTTGATTGCGGTTTTAAAAACAATAAGAATATTGAAAAAGTGTGGTCAACCCGGCAGACGGACATTGTCCATGCCTATATGTTTATGTATATTATGAACTTTTATTTTGTGTCTTTATTTTGTTAAATAAACAGTTTATTATTATTATTATTATTCAATTTAGTCGATTTTTAATGAGATTATTGAATATTATTCAGAAAATGTTGCTAACAGCTTAAATAATGTTGTTTTTTAGAATGGGACTCCGAGGTCCGATTTTCGATAAAGAATGGCGTAAATCCTTTATCGGCCTGTCCTGCGCCTATTATGTCTAGTTCAAATCCTTACCAAGAGATAATGCCCTTGAGACGCTCATTTAATTCCCTTTTAATCAAAAGATATCGCTTTCGTCAAAGCATTCCTATAGGACCTCGACGCCCGATACCGTTTGTGGCTCATCCCATCAGTCGGACCCCGGGGACCGATAACGTTCAATTCAAGATACTCATAAAATAAGCCGCCGCACCTAACGTGTTAAAGGAATAAAGGTGAGCAGACGCTTTTCAGACGGTTCTCAAAATAAACTAAAGACTTTTTTTTTTTTTGTTCCATCAAAAGGGAAACCGTTTATGTTACCTCAGTGGCATTTTTATCATTTTTGTTTTAAATTTAATTTTTATTAATTTATTTTAACTAATTGTTAATAACAAAGATTTATTAACGAGCATAAGCATAGAAAATAAATAAAAGAACATATCGCACGTCTGCAAGAATATGGTTATAAATCCAAACCAATTTTGAGTTATGCATACCGTTGGAATCAGAATGACAAAACCTACAATGGCAGAACATAGTCATAATAGGGTACTAGTACTGAAGTGCGGCTTATGCGCCGTTCACTAAGGCGTCCTTCAAAGTAAGGCCCGATCTCCACTAAAAAGGGCCCTTTTGAGGGTTAATTTATCTCTGATTCGATTATAAATAAATCGAGCGGGAATCTATTAAAGCCAATCAAGGCACTTTTTAAGTGAAAAAAGGCGATGGGAGTTCGATAACATGACGGTCACATAACCTCTCGAAACAGGGCACGCCCAGCAGCCGTTCTTCAGCACCTTTACCCATAATAGTATTAATATTTCCGTTCGCGCTATGCGCAATTTACAATATATTTATATGGAGGGGATGATCGTGTTGACGCAGGTAGAGTAATGTATATATATTATTATTATTAATACTCTCAGTGATCCATCCTCACGAATAAATATTAATGATATTTGTTGTAAATTATTACCTCGTATATATGTGAAAAAATTGCTGAATCAATCCGTCATTGATACAAACACTTAGAGAATTGATTGAGATATTGTAAAAAGAAACAATGGAATAAACTTAATAAAACAGTTGATTTATCTTTTATTAGAACGGAGACAATAGTGACATAAAATAATATTGCGTCGTTTAGCCATCGTGTAATGATTATAGTAACGTCATTACTTTACGAAATATATTTCATCTTCACAATTTCAATTTGCCTTGATGATGACCAGCGTCTCACTTTTTTTCTGTTTACGTATAAATTTGAATTACTTATTGTAATTTATCAAATCCGCATGATCTTACAAACTCGAGTGATTCCTCTTTTCTTATACTTACAAATTCAGTTCGGTACTCTAAACTTAACCAATTACAATTATAGATAATTTAATCACACCTGTTTGTAATGGTGATGAGTTTTATAATCATTTCCTTCATAATGTAAAGTGTAATTGCTAAGGAAATGTTGGGATCAAATTTTAAATTTTAAAAACAAAACATATTTTTGTGAAGTGAGTTATTATCTTTATCACATTGTAACACTAATGCGGGTTTAATTAATTTTTATTTACGAAAAATTACAATTTTCAGAGCCAAACAAACAATAAATGCTCATAATAATAATAACGTTACGAAAAGTAACTAATAGTGACACAAAAATAATCATATACTTCGATGTCCAGAAAAAGACTGAGCCCCTCGCCCATTGCTTCTTATGAATAGTCCGAAATCGAATATTCTAGAAGAGCGTGGAAGATTTTCGAAACATCTAGAACATATTCTAAAACATTCATTTAACTATTCCAACAAAAAATCTAGAACTCTTTTCGATATAAAAGACAAAATCATATAAATTTGTTTCACGTTACACTATCGCAGACATGTGATTTAATAGTTTTTTATTTATTTTTTTTTATTGAAAGATTTAATACATTCTTCCACAATCATGGGCATTAATATTAGAGCCACAAGGATACATTCACTCCATAAATATATACAAATGTACATAAAAAAGAAATAATAAGTAATAATGAAAATAAAATATAAAACTCGAAATAGGAAATAAAAAATAAAATAACCATCACAAAAATTAAATAACATTTAAATAAAGTAGGTACACTAAACACTAACAACTTTGCCGAAGTACCAGAAAGGATCAACAATGATCCCCTCTTTACACTTTACGACTTGATGACTGAGGTCTAACAAAATTCAAAAATACCCAACTACTCGCAGATCAGATGGATACGGTCTCTTTACCAATCACATCCTTCGACATCTTTCACCCCACTGTTTTCATATTCCTTCCGTACTAAGTATGTCCCGTTGCATCCTGAAACACAACTAACTATCGTCTTTCATTTAAGCGATAGGTTCAAAAAAGGAAGCAGCATGATCCAAGTAATTTAAAAATCTGGTGCGTGCGCGTAACACACAACTTTCACTTACCAACTTACTTAGATTAGAAATTGTGTTAATGCCATTTCTCAAAGTTACACATTTTTCCACATTCATTCTTTATTTTTGTTTTCATTTGCTCTATAACAAACACTAATTTCTTTTATTATTAAATAAAAGGTTTTACTTGAGATAATTCGGCAATGCAAGCATAATATTCCAAGTCGTCTGATTTTATAATTCTCTATGTACTTGTTGAAAATTTCATTTAGTTACAGTCATGATGAAATTTTTACAGTCATATCTCGGACATATTAATACATCAAATACCCAGTTTGATCAAAATTGTTAAAGCCGTTTTTGAGTAAATAAAAAAAAACACGTGAAAATAAGAAAAAAATTATTAAGTAAAGTACCCACTCCAATCAATGAATTTTGATGAAATTTTGACTCTCGCATCGCGAGAATATACATACACCAAATACCGAGTTTAATCAAAATCGTTAAAGCCGTTTTTGAGAAAATCGAAAAAAACGTAAAAAATAGACAAAATTCTTCAAATAAAGTACCCCCTCCGTTTGACCAATTTTGATGAAATTTTTGCTGTCACATCGCGGGCATATACATACACCGAATACCCAATTTCAGTATTGTACGACCTATAGTTTTTGAGCTAATGTGTTCACACACACGCTGGGTGGTTTTTGAAAATTAAAATCCACCTATCCTCGTCCTTATACATCGTCCTATGGTATGGTAGTGATAAAGAATCTTGATAAAGAATCTAAAGAAGATCCAAGAATCTCATTTGCTACCGAAATTGCTCTTTTCTGGACCATTTGCTGAAGGCCCTGTTATCCTTTCATATGCACACAGATCCTGGACTATAATTAAATCTTCAAAAGCACCTCTCCCTGATTGACCACTAGTATAATATTTAGAGAATTAAAGAAAATTAATATAAGCCGAAGTACACCTCCTTGGTCTGCTAGCTTATTATAATTCTACGCTGCTTTCTTTTTCAGACGTAGTCGGATATATTGGCTACCTATACAGGGTGTATCGCAAGTAGATGACAATATGCAAGATGGAAAAACTAGATCAAAAATGTAGTTAAACGTCGCCAACCGCATGATTCTATCTCATTCCGTTTCACAGATATGCCGTTCCAAAGGTTATTTTGAGAAAACCTTGTTTTTTTGTAGAAAAACCTAAATTTTCTCTCCTTCCACACATTTTTTTTCAATGTTCCATCACAGTTTTGAATTCAGCATTAAATTTTCTTTAATCCTAATGCACATTCAATGTTCACAAGTATCTTTTCAAAAGCGTGATAACAGATCAAGAAATAAAATTTTTAAAAAAGTGTTGTCAGCGACAAATTTTCGAGGATCACTACTCTTCCAAAAAAAATCCTGCAAGCTGCCGAATCTCACAAAAGTTGTAAAATTTAATCACCTTTCTAACGGTGTACTCAAAACTGCAATTATCTCTCAATTTTGTAATGCAATTGGAATGGGAAGGAGAAAAAACTGATGTCATGCTTATTTTGTAGGATCTTATCTCCAATAAATTTTATTTATTTTTTATCTAAATTGCAAAGAAAATTTAAATTAATTCTTACATGAAAGTTAAATAGTAAATAAAATGTCTTTGAACATTACAAAAGTTGCTGGAACTGGCCTCCTTGCAGTACACACTGACGACATCTTTTTAACACAGCTGATGTAGCCGTTCGAATCTGATTCTTCATATGATTCGCGAATTCTTGCGATCAGATGGTTCATATCCTGAATGGGTACTCTGTACACTTCCGATTTAAGCCTACCCCAAATATAAAAATCCAGTGGCGTCAAATCGGGCCGGCCAAAGCACAGGTCCATATCTCCCAATCCATCTTCCTGGGTACTGTGTTGATTTAGCCAGTTCGTTACAGCTCGTCCATTATGCGCTGGACACCCGTCCGTTTGCCACCATAGCTCTTCTTCAAGTGGTATTGCTTCGAGGAGTGCCGCACTTATATCATCCTGAAAAAGATCATAAAAAGTATTTGAATTTAACCGACGAGGTAAGAAAACGGGCTCTGTTATATGCTGCCCACAGACTCCTAGCCACACGTTCACACTGAACTGATATTGGAAGTGGTGTTCCCTAGTGCCATGTGGATTATGATGAGACCAAAGGTAAGAGTTGCGTGAGTTGAAAATTCCCGCACGTGTGAATGATGAGATGAGGCAACTGTCCAAATTATGCGATCAGGGAAGTTACGACTATCGTGCCACTGTTGAACATACCATCGCGTAAACACCATCCGTAGCTCCATATCACGGGGTAGCAACTCCTGGACAGTAGTCAGGTGATAAGGATATTGATTGTCTTCCCTGAGAGCTCTAAAGACTGTAGAGTGCGATATTCCCAGTTGATCTCAGATCCAACAAAATAAGAATAACATCAGTTTTTTCTCCTTTCCATTCCAATTGCATTACAAAATTGAGAGATAATTGCAGTTTTGAGTACACCGTTAGAAAGGTGATTAAATTTTACAACTTTTGTGAGATTCGGCAGCTTGCAGGATTTTTTTTGGAAGAGTAGTGATCCTCGAAAATTTGTCGCTGATAACACTTTTTTAAAATTTTTATTTCTTGATCTGTTATCGCGCTTTTGAAAAGATACTTGTGAACATTGAATGTGCATTAGGCTTAAAGGAAATTTAATGCTGAATTCAAAACTGTTATGGAACATTGAAAAAAAATGTGTGGAAGCAGAGAAAATTGAGGTTTTCCTACTAAAAACACGGTTTTCTCGAAATAACCTTTGGAACGGCCTATCTGTGCAACGGAATGAGATAGAATCATGCGGTTGGTGACGTTTAACTACATTTTTGATCTAGTTTTTCCATCTTGCATATTGTCATCTACTTGCGATACACCCTGTATAGTAGATAGGGTACTGACGATGAACCCACATTCCAGATTTAAAAATAGTTAATTGGGGTCTTTTCTACATTAAGGCTTCCAGTTACTTTTTTTCAACGAATTATTACTTTAAAATTATTCGCTTTAATTAACATATGACCAAGTAAACAATAATACAGGTTCATACAACAAAATTAATTCAATTAAATTCATGTTTGTGTCCAATTTACACAGGGAATAACCTCTTTAATAGAGTTTGTAGTAAATTAATATGTACATTAAGTTAGAGTAAATTAATATGTACATATGTGTTTATATGTTGTATATATGTGTTTATATGTTGTATATATGTGTTTATATGTTGTTTATATGTGTTTATATGTTTCAGTATATGTAAGTATGAATGTATGTACGTAAGTTCGTCAATATGAATGTAAAAGGTATTTATTGTGTAGTTGCTAAACGCTACTATTTTTCTAATCTTTTTTTCTTCACTTAATCATTTGCTTCTTAATGTCATGTTTCATTAGGCTTTGTTTTGTTTTATTGAAGTTTGTTTATTATTTTTAAAAAAAATCTTATTATTTTATTATAAAACTATAATATAAATACGTCTCATGTAACATGTGTCGCTGTTGATGCTGCAGAGGTTTATGCACCAGTATCGCTGGAGGCGGCCCCCTGGAGTACCACCGGCGACACAACTAACATGTACATTGTATACAGAAATGTATGGTATGTACAGTATACAAAATAAACTCCCTTCTGGCAGGGTTACTGTTAGAAGGAAAATATTAAAAAAATAGAGTTTGTAGTTTATATGGTTTAATTTATTTTTAAAAAAAGGATGATTAACTGTTTAAAGTAATCATTTGATTATAAAAGTAACTTAATGTAGAAAAGACCCGTTAATTGTCAATGATATAGGTTTTTAATTATAAAAGCCTGACAGGCAGATATGAAATTACTATTAGAAAAAATTTATTTTTAAAAAAAGAATGATTAACTGTTTAAAGTAATCATTTGATTATAAAAAGTAACTGAATGTAGAAAAGATCCGTTAATTGTCAATGATATAGGTTTTTAATTATAAAAACTTGAGAGCCAGAAATGAAATTACTATTAGATAAAAATATGTTAAAATAAAAAACCGAAGCGATAAGCTATCACTATCGAAAAGAAAATGACAAGATCTCGGGCTTCGAGAGAAACCTCTCTCGTGCTTGGAATTGGTCACGCACCCTCCATTATTTTGAGTAAAGTTACACAATTTACTGAAAACAAAAAGGGTATCATTTTCAGCAGACGCGAGTCCATCACGTCCATTCAGGTTTCCACCTACTGTATGCTATTTTATTATTGCTATGATGAGGTTCAGTGTCGAGCGAAAGTGGACCGCTACGTGGCAAAAGTTTTTCTTTGCTCTGTTACATTAAGTTGATCGACGTGGATCATGGAAGTGTCAATCCTTCAGCTTTAGACTCAATCCGATTTATTTTTGTTTGTTTGATTAATGCCACTTTATGCCACTATGGCTAATAGAACGATATTTTTTTTTTTTTTTAACCAGATAAAAGTCATGTCCTTGGAGAATATGCATCAAATATTTAAGTAATATTGAAGCTATTTTTTTGCTTGTTCATTACAATTAAATTTAATGTAATTAAAAGCCGTTTATTCATCTCTTCGTTCTAGAGGAAGCGAAAATAGAGAAAATAAAGAAATAAAACGTGACCCACCTTAGATCACATGGGTTTTCAAATTTCTTATATTTTATAAAAGTAAATTGAATTCGACCAACTTTAATTTTTTTTTCATTCATAAGATTTAAGCACACATAAGAGAAGAAGTGAAAGATATTAAGTAGTGATTTTTTCTGGCTTTTATTTTTTCAAAAATATCCATCACCAGTAAATCTGACTTTTCTAAATAAAGACACACAATAAAGATACAGGAGATCCACCGGTAAACATTTAAATGATTCAGTGCACAATGATTTTCAGGCCAGGTTACCGGAATGAACGAGCAGAAACTCTTGCGAAATTAGGTTAAGAAAAAAATCTATCTGCACAGGAAGTTGTCGGATATGCAAAATGGTTCTTTTAAGTTAGTTTAATTTTAATAAGAGAAATAATTACCCGTCATCTTACGAATACAGGTCTTACGGTTATTAAATTCAATAACAGTGACAATTTTCCTAAATGCAACACCGTCGAGAAACTAATTCAAATGTATGGGGTCCAAATAACCAAGTCCCGCGAAATGGTATGTGTGTGAACAGACTAGCTCAAAAACTATAAACCGAACGAACGTGAAATTGGATATTTAGAGTATGTATGGCAGCCAAAATTTCATTAATCACTGATCAAAATAAAAACTTTTAATTAACAATAACTACTTTTATTTTGCTTTAGAGAGTATGCTTGCATTATTTTAAGCATTTAAGGTGTGAAAAATAATTATATTATATTTAAAATTTTTATGTACATTAATACAGATAGTATATACAGATAATACAGATAGGATGTAATTATTTTTATTGATTTAGGTCAGAAATAATTAAGTTAACAGTCTTGTTTAAGTAATTTGTATGCTTCCTCGGTTAGCTCTTTTGTTGTTTTTATACTGTATATAGGTCTTAACCCGTCATTGATCGCTGCGTGAGGATTTCTCTTACATATTTTGTTTTTTTGGCGGGAAACGGCTTTTGGTGCTTCTGAAAACCTCCCCTCCTTACTATCTATAGTTCACAGACTCGCGACCCTCCCTGAACTCTCCCCGCTCCAATACCAAGCTTTATCCCTTTGCGATAAACAACCTGGGACCGGCATAAACAACTTATTCATACTGTCCGCGAGTGTCTATCCGTCACCAGTCCTACCGGTCCTTTGACGAGCTGGGACCGGAAAACATATTTAATACTAGAGGTCTTAGGCCGGCTTCTCACCGGCATCGATTTTTTGTCCCTCTAGACTTTTGCCAAGTCCTCCTTGGCATATGTTGTGTCAATCTTCTCTAACTATTGATATTATTTAAACATGTTTAGTCCATAACAGGGCACATATAGATGACACACCCCTGAAGTATTGGGGAATATTTCACGGTTAATTTTATACAGAGAAAAAAAAGTTCTATATCTTGGTTGGAAAGTACTATTTTCTTCAATCATTAGAAAGTTCAATTTTACTGATACACACACATTTTAATTTTGAAATAGTTAAAGAAATGTATTCTTAACATTGTTATAAAAGTATCAAAGTAAACTAAGAAAAAATTAGGTTTGGGTCACTTTCATTTATCTGGTTTTTTCCCTGGTTGGACCACTGTGTGCCGTTCTTCGGATGGGAAAATGATGGTCCCGAGCCTGAGCGATGTGTTGCGGGCATATTCTTAAAACTCGGTGTAACCGGCCTTCACGCGCCCACTTAACCCTGTTTTTGGGCTTTAAGTGTCATACCTAGAAAGCTTAAAAATTGGACGGGAACGGACTAGGTGGCAGTCTTAAAATTGACAATTAAATCCAAAGAGTAAAAATGGCTAATTAAATTGATATATCATTAAATTAAAAAAAAAAAAAAAAAAAAAAAAAAAAAAAACTCGGGCGGAGTCACGGGTCTAAGGGTAGAAGCTAACAATCGGTGATGTAAATTGGGTGAGACCAAAAATAGGGAAATCCTTGAATAGGCAATATGTAGCACTTCCACTGTAGCATCGTCCCATTAGCAATAGCCGACAAAAGTGACGTTAAATAAACAAACAAGTAAAATAATTCAAGAATTACGAATAAAAGTAAAAGTATTATAAAAATGCACAGGTGAGGTATATATCTAAAAATTTTGAGAACCACTGCCCTAGTAGCATTATATAACAGGCAGTAGAGGACTTTGAAGTAATTTAAAAAAATAAATACGTTTTTGTAAAAGGAAACTAGTAAAATATAGTTTAGGAATGCCGGACCTTTAATTCTTTTTTTCTTTGATTGACGTATGAACGCTTTATACGACTTCGTGGATTACAAAATAGATCGTTTAGAGAAATATAAAATCTGCTGCTACAGCAGTAAAAAAAAAAGAGCTACATTCCTAGTAGTTATTCCATTTTGAAAAGAATTCTGAGGTTTTCTTGAATTGGCTTATTCTGTCTAAGTGCTCTAGTAATGGCTCGAACTATTGCTGGGAGTTCCTTGAAAACTACTTGGGTAGTCTATTGTAAGCAATAATACTCCGTTTGAAGATCATTTGGTTTAAATTGTTTATTTACACATGCTTCCTTTAAAAATTTACTAAACTTTTAATCTGAACTACAGTAAAATTAAAGATACGCATGCGCCTGTTATATTATCTTTTATTTGAAAACTGAATAGAGCATTCCGATTAAAAAACTTATCATATTTTTATTAATTAATCACAAAACTTTACTAATTTTATTTAACTTTACAACGTAACCAATGAAAATAAATTTGCTCCTGCATCACAATACTGGTCTATGTCATTTGGTGAAATTTATGTTGGGTCCATTTACCTATTACAATACCCTCAAATAGATTTGACTTGGTCATTGATTAAGGTCATTACCGACAATAAACGTTTAAATTCAAGACCTGAATTTTTATAACACAAGTTAGCGGAAACGTGAAAACTATTATTTTATACTTCAAATATTTGGCACATATAGATGGGATCACGATCTCAGGGATCATATGAAATATAATACATGTCTGCTAATATATCTATATCTGCACGTTTTTAAGATGAATGTCATTGAAAAAAAATTTGTTATCCTTTAGATTAGTTAAAAATAGGTAAATTGAAAAATAAAAAAAGGGCATAACATATGAAGAAAGTGATAAGAAACTTTCAGGAGGTTTTCGAAGGTTTTTTTTTCTGCCGTAACCGCTCAAACCACACCGTCTACAGCTTATTACAGATTTGTACGCTCTCATATGAAAGTGTCCTAATGCCATATCAATCTCTTCAGAGGCTCTTCGAAAGAAAGTCACCTCATCGTGTTATAGGCAATTGAAAATTTGTGGTTTTCCGCAACCGTCTTTAAAAAACCTTGCAGTGAATCCAAATAAAAGATCTAATTTTACTGGAATACCAATCGGTATTATTACAAGAACGGCATACTGGTACGGAGTACTTAAAGCCCCATCTATGGTAGCTTGAATGAAGAATGAAGATGGCTATGGGCGGAAAACGAATTCTCATGAAAATACTCGTAAAATATCAAGCTTTCATTACTGATAATTTTATGTTCCACTACCGATTTGCTTTTCTTGTATCATTTTGGTTTAACACATTTGTTTCTTTGGAGTATCTGACACCCCAGTGTCCCGTTTAAGATATTTAGACGGGTTGTGTGCTCAGTGCGTCTTTAGCATTATATCACAATGTGCCTTTTACCCCAGTGTATCGGTTATAAACATTTTTTAAAAATTCGCAATCGACTTGATTTTAATTGTGCACCTTATTTTTTCCGTTTTATTTTTATATATTTACATTATACATAATTTCTTTCAGAAAATAATCATTATTAAGTTAAAAGGATATTTTATACACAACTAGCTTTTTATCCCGGTTTCACTCGGGGAATCGCATTTTCCTTTCTTCAAAATCTATAAAATGAGACTTTTTCGACTCAAACGGTTGATTTCGTAAAAAAAAAAAAAATGTAAAGCGAGATCATAAAGACTTTTATAAGAATAAAGGATATACTCAGAGCTTGGCGGAAGTTATGCAATTTTAATATAGACAGGAGCACCTGGTATGAAAGAATTACTGAGCGAAATTTAGGACAAGTAAACAGAATTTAATCTTTATTTATACCTATAGATTTCGAAATATACAATTTTATTTATTTAAAATGGTTATTGTTATCTTGGTGAAATAAACGGCCTTTCTTACCAATACCTTTGAATTAGGGATAAAATGACCACCTGGCAGCAGCTCAGGCTAAAATAAAAGTAGACAAATAAGAGATATGATTTCTTTACTTTTTTGAATTTAATAAAAATTAAGTAAAGCTGAAATATTTTGATTTAATGGACTTGTCTATTACAACCATTTACAGTAACAAAACAGTTTGGGCTTTCTCAGAATGGCCTACTATAACAACCAAAAATCGATCAGATGAGCTCTTCTAATTTAGTTGTCAAAACGAAAAAAATATTTATGAATAGCAAATGCTTGATAACATACAAATTTATTGAAACTAGAAGGTTTGGAAAAACTGGTAATGTGAAAGCAGCCTGTACAAAAAATACTATTCCCATTTATGTGAAAAAGTTCAAAGATTTTAAGTAAGCCAGTTTGAAGAAAACATTGCCTGAATGATACAACCAATAATTTAAAGATATTAAAAAAAAAAAAACAAAGTAAGGAAAGGAAATTCCTGAACAAGGCTGACAACGAAAAACATTCTTTAAGTATGTGGAGTATGGAGAAGAAAACTTTCCAAACTTTTTTAAAGCTTGAATAAAAAAATTCAGTTATTTACCATAGTTAGTTATTTGAAGATGTATTGTTTGTAATATTTTTCAAAATCAGGATAGAAGTGAGATACAGCTTCTACATTTATAATGCTTTGCAATTTTTAGTATTAACGTTTTAGGTATTCATCTATCCTACTGCCATCTAAAGTTTTGTGGGTTAGTCTTAACTACCTAAGGAAAACATAAAAAAGGAAAAAGGCTTATGATAATATATATAATTTTTAATTACAATATGATTTTCAATTAAGATTTAGGTATAAGTCCGATATTTATTTATTTTTAGTATAGTATAGAACACCAATATTTTTGTTGATATAAGGTAAAAAAAATTAATGAAAAAACTGATATTTATCCTTTCTGTAAAATATAGAAATTTAGGGTTAAGCCATCTCACTTTTAGGTTACCACTTGTTTGTATATTTTCTACCGGACCGCTGCAGAGATCCATACAGTTTATTGAAGCTTTTGAGTTTGCTTTCTCTAATTTATGAAACTACCGATCCGTTTTCAAAAATATTTTCAGGTGTAAGGTAGGCCAATTACTCGCTTAGGCTTTAGCGTTTATAGGACCGCGTTAGTACCATCAGGAGCGGGGCGGCAAAATCAACTTTAACCAATGTGGAAAAAGTGACCCACTTTCATATCCTTTGAAGCAAATTGGCTCAACAACATTTTGACATTTGTTGGAATCATGTGTTATTTTACTTTTAGCTTCCTTTGAAACTTGGATTAGAAACCTACCTATATTAAAAAAAGAAGTTAAGAAACATTGCAAGTAAATATCAGATTTAAGTAAAAAATGGACAGAAGTGCGTTGAGATGGTTGTTTTTTTTTTTCGAAATATATGATATCGATGTTTTGGGTAGGTTTTTTGTGAACATTAAATTTTATAAAAAATACATGCCGATTGATTGATATGCAGTTTAAATTTTATTTTATTTAGGTTTTTCTTTTTCTTTTTTTAAATATGTTTGGATAGGTTTATCCTTCGTATTGATTATTGTTTAATCAAAAATGGCTTACGAACATTAGCTTACACTCTTTTTTTTTGGAAAATTTTCTGTCAAATTTTAATGGGATACAACGTCGAATCACCATTTAATACTTGAAAAACTGCACGGAAACCTCAATTTTTACGTAGACAGGAAAAAAAAAATCGAAAACGGGAAGAAATGATACATTTTCGATAGGGAGTGTTTTACCATTGAGTTTAAATTTTTTTTTTTTTTTTTTTTTTTAACCTGTTCCAATTGTTTTTTGTTTAACCTAAGTTTTCCATTCACACCTGTTTTAAAAGAAGCAATCAGCCGTGATTTGCTCTAAGGCAGTGAGATCACCAGCTCTCTTTTGGTCTTCTACATGTGTTATCGGACATGTTGACATCCCAGGGCATAATGATTGGATAACCTGTGACAGTTGTTGCAGGATATAATTCCCCACCCTCTCCCCTGGCTCGGGAAACCCCGTATAGCCTAAACTGTCAGGCAGGGGAGGACCCAAAAAAAAAAAAAGAAAAATGTTGCAGGATACTAATTGGTGGATAATTTACGATGCGTCGCGTTGGCGTACAATATCTTAATGGCTACATATGCATAATTTTTAAATTAATTAATTAAATTACTAGAAACGAAATCAGAAGATAATTTCTGTTAAATTGAAAAGAGTTCTAGAATTTTGCTGGAACGGTTATATTCCTGTATTAGTAGGTAATCACATCTTCTGGATGTGACGGTAATGATATGGATCTTCCTGGATTGTTCCATTGTTGACTGAATATAAGAAGCGAGGTACTAGGAGCTTGGTCGTGTCTTGGACATCAAAGAAAAAGGTTACTTTTGAGGTACTGTTCGGTTACTTGTAGTTATTCTATGCAACGTTGTTATTGTTTGTTTGACAATTTTTTGTAAAGAATAAAAATTATTTAAACCCACATTAGCGTTACAATATTAATGTTAATAATATTTCGAAAACTAAACAATTTTCGGGTTGTTGTTGAAAAAAAATTAAATTGGAATTTATGAACAGATCGTATTTTGATTATAAAACGCAGATACATTTGTTTATAATAAAGATATGTTGTTTAAACTGTGATTTCATGCATAACACTTCTTCTTTTTAATATGAATATTAACATATTAACAAAGAAGAATGTAATTCAAATTTCACCGAAAAATTTGGTGACTGATATCTTTTTACTTTCACTTACCTATATATGAAATATATAGTAAGTGGAAGTATTGCGATCGTGAAAATTTTCGACTTCCGGTTTTCAACGGAAATACACGTTTTGGGGTCCCCTGAGTCGAAATGACCAAGTCCCGCGAAATGGTCTGTGTGTGTGTGTGTCTGTGTGTGTCTGTGTGTGTGTGTGTGTGTGTGTGTGTGTGTGTATGTGAACAGACTAGCTCAAAAACTATAAACCGTGCGATCCTGAAATTCGGTATTTAGTGTAGGTATATGCCTGCGATGTGACAGCATAAATTTCATCAAAATTACTTAAAGGGAGGGGGTACTTTACTTAATAACTTTTTAGGTTTTTTTCGATTTTCTCAAAAACGGCTCTAACGATTTTGATTAAACTGAGTATTTCATCTATTTATATGCCCGAGATATGACTGTAAAAATTTCATCAAAATTGATTAACCGGAGGGGGGACTTTACTTAATAAATTTTGTAACATTTTCACGTGTTTTTTTTATTTACTCTAAATCGGCTGTAACGATTTTGATCAAACTGGGTATTTGATGTATATATATGCCCGAGATATGACTGTAAAAATTTCATCAAAATTGATTAACCGGAGGGGGGACTTTACTTAATAAATTTTGTAACATTTTCACGTGTTTTTTTGATTTTCTTAAAAACGGCTGTAACGATTTTGATTAAACTTAGTATTTGATCTATTTATATGCCCGAGATATGTCTGTAAAAATTTCATCAAAATTGATCAACCGCAGGGGGCACTTTACTTAATAAATTTTGTATCATTTTTACGTGCTTTTTTTATTTACTCAAAAACGGCTTTCACGATTGTGACCAAACTGGGTATTTGATGTATGTATATGCCAAATATGGGATAGCCAACATTTCATCAAAATTGATCAACCGAAGGGGGGACTTTACTTAATAAATTTTGTATCATTTTCACGGGGTTTTTCATTTACTCAAAAACGGCTTTAACGATTAATAATAATAAGATATGAATGTAGAAAAATGTGTGACTTTGGGAAATGATATTTAACAAAACACGTCAATTTCTTATCTAAGTAAGTTGGTAAGTGAAAGTTGTGTGTTGCGCGCACGCACCAGATTTTTTCATTAAAAAACGAATTGATATACATTAAATCTTGGTTCATATATTTTTTTTAATTATGGCAATAAATTAGTTACCAGAAAAATGTTTGTTTTTTTTTTTTTTTGTTTTTTTTCAAAATCATGCTCTCTCAATGGAATAACATAGAACAAATCAAGAATAGCATGTAATTAAAATAAAAACTATATTTTGATGCAACGAGTTGACAAATTATGATAGGGACTTAAAGCCCAATCGCTGGTACTTTTTACTATCACTTACCTATATATGAAATATATAGTAAGTGGAATTATTGCGATTGTGAAAAATTTCGACTTCCGGTTTTCAACGGAAATACACGTTTTGGGGTCCCCTGAGTCCAATTAACCAAGTCCCGCGAAATGGTCTGTGTGTGTGTGAACAGACTAGCTCAAAAACTATAAACCGTGCGAACCTGAAATTGGGTATTTAGTTAATGTATAAGCCCGCGATGTGACAGCAAAAATTTCATCGAAATTGCTCTAAGGGAGGGGGTACTTTATTTAATAACTTTTTAAGTTTTTTTCGATTTTCTCAAAAACGGCTCTAACGATTTTGATTAAACTGAGTATTTGATCTATTTATATGCCCGAGATATGACTGTAAAAATTTCATCAAAATTGCTCAACCGGAGGGGGGACTTTACTTAATAAATTTTGTATCATTTTCACGTGTTATTTTTTATTTACTCAAAAAAGGCTTTAACGATTTTGATCAAACTGGGTATTTGATGTATGTATATGCCAAAGATGTGACAGCCAACATTTCATCAAAATTGGTCAAACGGAGGGGGCACTTTATTTCATAACGTTTTTTCCAAATTTTAACTTTTTTTCGATTATCTCAAAAGCGGCGTTAATGATTTTGATTAAACTGAGTATTTGATCTATTTATATGCCCGAGATATGACTGTAAAAATTTCATCAAAATTGTTCAACCGGAGGGGGGACTTTACTGAATAAATTTTGTATCATTTTCACGTGTTTTTTTTCTATTTACTCAAATAAGGCTTTAACGATTTTGATCAAACGGGGTATTTGATGTATGTATATGCCAAAGATGTGATAGCCAACATTTCATCAAAATTGGTCAAACGGAGGGGGCACTTTATTTCATAAATTTTTTTTCCAAATTTTACCTTTTCTTCGATTATCTCAAAAACGGCGTTAATGATTTTGATTAAATTCGTCATGTTCAATGAAAATTAGGTGTTATTTAATATCAGGTAAGGTTTATTATTATTTAAATGTTCTGAGGGGGCTTAAATGGGGAAGGGGCCTTTTTTGTTTTCCTATAAAGTAAATCCTATATAGTCGTTACGCCTAAAAATAAGAAATGGCTAAATATGAGATATAATAAAAATAAAGAAAACATAAAGAGGAGAAAAAAATATTTAGACAACTCATAAAACTCGTTGAGCCCAGGCATGCGGAGTACGCCTTTAATGACAGACCATTGTTCATAATTGAAGCCGTTCTGTTCATTTGAGAAGTGGCAATTAACAAAACGCATTAATTTCTAATCTAAGTAAGTTGGTAAGTGAAAGTTGTGTTTTGCGCGCACGCACCAGATTTTTGTACCTACTAGAGATGTGATATCGACCACAAAACGTCGATGTTCAAGAACATTGATGTTTTTCAATATATACATTATTTAAACATTGACATATTACTGCCCAAACTTGTATAAATCGATGTTTAAGTATAATACGATGTTTTTCACACATGAGGTATAAAAACTGTTAAAAAAATGTTAAAACATCTTTGTTTATGTGAAAACATCGATGTAAAAAAAAATCTTTGTTTCTATCAAAACATTTATGTTTAAAAACATGTATATAAATTTTGTCAAAACATCGATTAAAAAACTTCTTTGTTTTTGTTAGAACATCGATGTCAAGAAAAATAAATATATTTAATTTTAGTCGAAACATCGATGTTAAGAACATTTTCGTTTTTATTTAAACATTGATGTTAAAAAAGATCTTCGTTTTTGTCAAACATTCAATTAAAAACATCTTTGATTTTTTAAAACGTCGATGTTTAGAACTTCTTTGTTTTTGTCAAATCATCTATGCTAAAAAAAATTATCTAAATATTTATAAATAAATAAATTTATTAACATTTCAATTTTCTGCTCAAAACAATTTTTAATATTCTAACAAATTAAAGTTTTCAAACAAAAGAAAACTGTTTCTATCCAGACATTGTAAAAGATTCATCACAGAAACTATGCCTAAATTTTTAAACAATACAAAACCAAGATCTCTAGGGCCAAATTTAATATTAAAACTGTTTTATTAGTGCACAAGTTCAAACTACCTAATACCATCACTGGCACTTGTTTTTTTTTTTTTTTTTTTTAGGAACCAATAGTGTCTACAGAATGAAACAAAGTAAACACTATAACTTTTACGAAATTCACGTTCAAAAACCAGCCACTTTTTAACTTGTAACTGAAAACCCTAGAAAGGCTCAGGGTACTATTATAAGATTCTAAGCGCTCTGATTGGATGTTGTCAAGCTTGGATTTATTGAGTGTAAAAACACTGTGTTATGAAGTTTAATTTTAAGTGTCTATTTTTCTTTACAGGAAACTTTCAATCAATCAATTTAAAAAGAAATCAACAACGTTTTTTTTTGTTCCGCACCCCCTACCGATGCCACACATGGCCTTTAGGGCCATTAGTACACACATGGGGGTTATTCTAGGGGTGTAACCAACCTATTCTAACCTTGGTGGATAGGACAAAATTTATTCCGTGGGGCCTCCACGAAATAAAAGTCAACCATCCCAGGGAGGATTCGAACCGCCCCCGTTCGGCTCGAGCATGCTCAAGCTCGGCTTATCCGGCCAAAAAAAAATCAACTACTTAAAACATCGATACACTACCATCGATGTTCACGAAACATCGACATTGATGTCGCAACCCTAGTGCCTACTCCTCCGAAACACCATATTCAGAAAATATTAAAACATTTCTGTATGAAGTTATGCATCCCAAGTCCTTTTTTATATGTTTATCATAAAGTAGTTCACATACTTATCCTTTATGTGATTGTCTATGTAAAAATATTTATAATCTTATCCATATTTATATTTATAATCTTAAATATAAAACGATTCTAATATGCGCAATGCCCTTAGCTTAAAATAGTAGCACGTAAGGATGAAAAATTTTATATATGAAGCTGATATGTCTATAAAAGCTGCTCATGATCTCAGCATTAATAGATTGTCTTATAACATTTCTTAAGGGTCATTTAGTGTTTATGAAGACTTAATCAAAGGCGGATTTTAACGGTACATTACTATTATTAAGCTTGGTCCCGTAGCAGTCAAGTCATAAACATGTTGGCATCGAACAATTTTAATTCGATTAAAAATAATAATTTATATATAAATAATAATTATAAAATAATTTATATGAAACTTATTATCAAAATGAAAAGAAAAAATAGGTACAATTTCCCTATAGTTTTAAAAATTTGAAAATGTACCTTTTTAGTTTAAAATTTTTATTCCTAAGAAACTCTCACAAAAACGTCTTTGGTACTTAAAATAAAGAAAGATCATATCTCATAAGTTTATTCTGAAACTTTAAAATATAATGTGATTAAGAAACTCAATAAATCCATTTTTACATAACATGATACTAACAATAAAAAATAACTGGTGACTTTGTCTAATTTCTTATCAGATATCTTTTTTTTTGGTGTTCATGTGAAAATTCTCATTCACTGGAAAGCATTCCAAATGTTTCAGTGTTTTTTAAATATAATTTATTAATTATATATAAAGTAATAATCGTGGCTTATTAGGTTTAAACATTTTTTAGTGAATTTCACTATTACAACGACTAATTGAACGAGACATTAAAATTCGTTAATTGTTTGCAATACATACGAATTTGATAACTCTTAAAGAATAAATTATTTTTAAATGATACTAAAATTTCAAAACGGAATCGGAGAATCATCAATTTTATTCTATTTTTTAAAAAATTAACAAATAACCCTAAATAAACAGAGCCTTTTTTTTTTCTTCAACCTTTAAGCATTATGTGTCTTTTTTCAATATTTTATGTCAGAATTCAAATGTTTAAACCGGATTTTTGAATAGAATTTGATTCTATTCTACAAATCAGTAAAATTATACGTTTCTTAAGCCACACTGCTAGTATGAAATAGTCTATTCAAAGATTATTTCAACATAACGAATGAAATTTTTATTTCAAGCTCGGATTGAAAGTTAAATGTATAATATTTAGCTAAACCCGGCCACGCTTAAAGGTCTGGCCACACATGTCCGCACCGGATCCGCACCGCAGCAATAATATAGGTTATATAGGAGAAAGAATTATAAATCTTTGCTCATATTTTTTAAATTTTATATATAAATATAGTGACTCTCCTCCACTGAACAGGAAGGATCGTTGTGAATTCCACTTGGATTCATTTACTCCAGTGGGAATATTGACGGATATAACGGTAGATTGTAGCCTGTATACTAGTTTTCCGTGATGTTTCTTTGCAAAGAACTATCAATTTGCACTAAAGAAAAAAAAATGACAAAAGGCGGAAAAACTTTTTTTTTCTCTATTTTTTAGAAAATTTTTCAATTGAATATATTGGTATTAAAAGTATATATATGGCTGTTATTTGGCTAAGCAGCGACGTTGTGTAAAAGTTTCAGATTTATCCATCCGATAACTTTGGAGTTTTGAGGTTACTAAAACATGTCCATGGTATTTTTGTATATAAGGTTTGAATTTTCTCGAAACTTCTAGGACATGTCAAAAAACTGTTACAGAACATGGACACGATTCAAACGCCAGAAATAAATAAAGTGAGGTTGAGGAAGAAAACAATAATATGAAAAGGTGCTGAAGATAACTGCACAGGCGGTGATATGTAGGTAAATGTTGCCAGTGTCTAAGCGCCTGGTAATCAACTTGCCCGCAGATCTTAGCTACGCGAGTGGGCTGCTGGATCCGTTACTGTAAAAAGTGTTGGGGCATTCATTGGCATGAAATATGGCAAATACAGTTGTTGGCGAAGTGCTAACGTTAAATTAAAGAATGCTATCGTTTTTGATTATTTATTTTTACTTTGCAATTATGATATGGAATATTGTCCTACCTGCAAGACCCGTTAACATAAAAGATTGATTATACTATCTTCGGGATTAAAAATGGTTCACATAGTTTCAACTTAAATATTATCAATGTATTATGCAATAAAATCATCTATTTATATTCACTAGAATGAAAATAAACAAATAAATATTATGATTTCCAATAATTTTTAAATTTACTTAGTTTTGCATTAGAAAGTTGTACTTTAGAAAGTCCGATGCATCCTATTCCCTAAGTCCTACATTTTATTGAAGTTATTTCTGCATAAGTTGCCCGGGTTGCGGTGTATGCGGAATTGTGACCCGCTTCGATTGTACAGTAAAGCCACAAGTCCGTGCTCATCAGTCGAAAGCTGTCATCCTAACTGCAATCCGTTATGCAAATCCATCGACACCTGATAAGTTTTCAAATACAATATTTTTATAAATCTTCACGGCATATATGATATCCATTCCTAGCTCCCAGAAGCAGTGTACGTTGATGAATAATGTATCACATGTAAAGAGAATTCATGGAGATATGACAATCGTTATTTCGATTGTAAGTTCTTGCTAGAGCTTAAATAAGCACACTGAATAAACTGGGAGCTTTTATAATTTTGAATAAGGCAAAGCTGACGGATGGCTATGGAAAAGTTTTTGTTATATAGATTTTGGAATGATGCAGTCAAGTTCCTTAAGAACCTTTTTAACACCCAAAAGGTCTCCTATCAATAATTACATATACCATTTTAAGATTTATATAGGTTTTATAACATTTATAAAAAACTGTTATCAATTGAATTATTGTATAGTTTTCGTTCAAAGAAAACTGAAAATGAAGTACTAATGTAAAATTATTTGTACTACAAACAGAAAACAACACATAGTTTTAAGTATTTTCAACTCATAGTTTATTTATCAATTAATAGTTTTAATCGTCGTATTATCCTGCTGTTATCATGCCCGTTGTCTGGCTTTTGCCAGTCGTACAAACATTTTTATGTTTCTATAAAAATGATTATAGTTAAATATCATTTTTATATTTAGCAGCATTGAGTTGCCATATGCTTGCAACAAACTTAAAAGGCAGACACATCCATCCATCAGTAACACTGGAAATAAAGAACGGAGCTGCATTTTTATTGTACCAAACAAGATTTTTTTTTTTTAGCACAATGTATATTGTTTAAAATTTTCAACATCGGTATGGATCTTGGATCACCATTTTACGTCCTATCCGAGGGACGGCATAGACAAGGATTTTTTACTTCCATTATAAAATCCTAGAGCCACACGGGACGCGAATCAGCAACCTTTACTATTGTAAGTTTCTATGCTAACCACTACACCAAACGTGACCCCATATTAATACTTTATAAAGTATGTTGGGAACAAAAAGCCCACCAATCCTATTCATTATTTTTATGTTCATTAAATACATTATTTGTGAATTTGATATACATGTTTAATTTGTTTTTAAACTAACTATATAAATGTCAGGAGTTTTAATTACTTATTAAATAAAATTGCAAATATTACATGTTTAGATATATAAATGCCTGGCTTAATTTGAAATGATGGTTTGCCATTAGAAAGACGGAAAATTTCGAAACGTATTGGGTCCCCTGTTCTAATGAATTTAAATCTAACAATTCAACGTGTTTGGGTTTTTCTGCTCGTAATTACCAACTAGTAATTGAGCAAAAAAATATTTTAACATTTATTGAAAATAAAACAGATTAAAAATCTTTTTTCACTTAAAAAAAAAAGTTTCCTTCAGCTAGGATTACTGTCACCATTGGTGATGAGTGTCAGAGCGTGCAGCTATCTACAGTAATTGGTGAAGGAGAAAAGTGAATTGGAGAAAATTGAGGAATCAGGGCAAGACGCTGGGTGGGTAATTCCACCCGATGAGAACTTTTTGTTGTTTCCTTTAGCCTTCAGTGCATAGGCGGCCCCCGCACAATTTCTACTTCTTATTTTCTTGTCCTTCTAGAATTTTTTTTTTAATCCTACATAAGAAACAAGGCAGTATTCCCAATTCCCCAAATAAAATAATTTTCTAAATATAATTGTTTTAAAATGTTTTATTTAAAACCGAGGGGATAGCACTAGTAAGTGCCCTATTATGGAATACTTTTTTTTAAATATTTAATTGGTTGGCTCTAAATTGCTTAAACGATTCAAAAAATGTTATTGTACATTAAACAGTAGTAGTAGGCCACATCAAAAATGACAAAACATCCCATATCTCCTTTTTGAAATTTGTGATCATGGTTCATGTGAGATAAGTAAAATTTGTACCTTTTGAAAATAGGCTATTAATATTGGATAGGGGGGTGTCCTAATATGGGATACATTTCCTATATTAGGGACCATGATATAAAATGAAACATACGATATAAAGGAAAATTTGTTTATTGTCCAGAAGATATTCACAAAAACATTTTTTATGTTACAAAAAAAAAATCCTGTTTTTGTTGATCATTTTCAAATAATATTCAAATAATCAAAATTTCATATAACCTTTATTTGACAGATTATTGGACGAATAAAAAAACAAATTTGTGGAAGATGAGCAGCTTTCAACACAGCTCTCATGGCAGGACACTCCATAGTATGAACATTGAACTTTAGTTTCTTCGTTTTCTAATTTTTTTCACAAATAATATACGTTTCTAAAAACTCGGAGTTTAAAGTAATATTTCATTACAATGTGATGTGTTTACAACTATTTTGATTTCAGTGATAAAAAGGTGCCTCAATAAGGGATATCCCAAATTAGGAGATGTGGCTTCTTTTTTTTAGAGGTTATTGTGCTTCAGAATGTAATAAAAAAAAGAAAGCAGTTAGCTAATATTGTAATAAATTGTTCAACATTTAAGATAAAACAATGATTAAGGGAATTCGACTTACCTTGAGGCCTGAATTATCAGGTTGAAATAATCACGAAAAATGTTTTTGAACACTAAAATAACAATGCACTGAAAATAATCCAACAGGATGAGAATGTATAACAATGTGAGAAGGCGACCTTAACCTGCCAATGCGACCTTAACCTTCAATTTTATAGAATAAAAGCGAGGTTGCAGTACAAACTATATCCAGAAACCATATATCCCATATTAGGCAATCATCCCTTAATGGGGCACTTTCCCCTATATATTTTACCAACATTTTTTTTTATGGATATTACATTGCTTTTATTGAGGATAATCGTTAGTAGCTTATCAATAGTAGCTTCTCAACCTCAAACCTATAGCTATCGAAAGTTAGATATTGATATAGCAGATGCTATTAAAACAGTTTTCCAGGATGCTAACGAACATTTTATACTTTTGAGGTAGATACGATTTAATCCTAGGATTAGCAAGGGGTGGCTCTTGGACCACATTAATATTTGTACACCTAGTTTTGCACCTACAAGACTAAATAAAAAAACTGAAAAAAAAAGTTGTCGGAACAACATTCAAGATTAATGTAAACATAAATTAAAAATTTTCTGTACCATTTTATATAATGAAGAAATAGTTGAGTGAAAAAAAAAAAAAAAAAATAACCTTGTGGGCTCGCGAAGATAATTTAAAATTATTAAACTATAATTTTATAAAGGCATTTTCCTTAATGTTCCTGAAAACAGAATTTTTTAAATTCTAAATTAGTTAAATATCTTTTTATCGTGAATTATGAAGTTTAGAAAACATGGAAATGACATTTATAATTATCTCGAAAAATGATTATCATTTCCCTCAATAATTTTTTTTTTTCACATCCACAGTTTTATAAATATGTAAATATTATAACCTCATGAATTAAAATTAAAAAAAATTATATAACAATAAAAGAATGTTATGGGTTCGTAGTCCCCTTGTAAAAACGTCAGATACCCATTGGTAATCGTTTTTTTTTTTCTTTTTCTTACAATCATCTAATCAAATAGGAATTGTATACTAAGGGAAAGTATTGCGATCATGAAGAATTTCATCATGAAGAAATATCATCTTCATACTTTATAAATAATTATAATCTTATACTTTATAAAGAATCACAACGGAAAACATTTTAACTTTGAAAAAATTTGTTTCCAGTGAAGTCGCATTTGCATTTTCATTCGAAATGTCAAGAAACCATTGGCGAATCCAGGGGGGGGGCGGCTGTGGGGCTGCAGCCCCTCCCTTTAGAAAATTTTTCGTCATTTAAAGATAGAATTTGACTTTTCTTAATGTAAGGAAGCAAGTTAAAAAACAAATAGTGTGCAGAACAAGTTGTATTTTAGTTGTAGAAAGGGAATATAAAGGTAAAAAAGCTGATTAGCAGATCCAAATGAAGGGATGTGGGGCTGCAGCCCCCCCCCCCCTTTAAGATCGGCTGGATCCGCCCATGCAAGAAACAGATATGTATCATCTTCTCTCTTATAATAACTTCCTTATTTGTGTAAATATTGCGTATTAAAATTAATGATCAAATATATTATTATTAAGAGGTAAGCATGATAGGCAAGCTCATTATTGCTATTCATTAAGAACAGACAAAAGTACTGATACAGTTAGTAATGTAACATGTATAGTAACAAATTTATTTTTTGAATGACAAACTAACAAATAGTTTTGTTTGACTGACCTGAGACATCTTTCACATAATGGTTTATTGAACATTTAGTTTCAGAATATAGCTGTTGATTGTTGAATGAAACCGTCCGTGAGAACCTTCGTTTCAAAACTGTTGATCTGGTTAATCTATTTTTCGTTTAAGTGCTATGCTAAAAGTGATCAAGATAAAACTTGGACTTGGAAACGAGTGAACCACAGCAGAAATTAAACCATTCTATATTTATGACCTTCAACTCCTTCTCTGATCATAGATCATAAAATAATACTAATTGGTTGTTTTGTTTTTCAATTATTCTCTAATAAAACGCTATTTAAAATGATGCATCACATTAAGCACAAACAATTAAGTTGTTTAAAAAAAAAAATAAATAAGTCGACAAAAATAGGTCATTATCATTAATCTTGACCTACATCCTAGGTGTAGGTAGAGAAAAAACCTTCTTCCCCCGGCTTGTTCAACAAACACCAGTATTGACGGAGAGTAAAAATTATAGGCCTTCACTAGCAATTTGCTCTCAAGCAAAATTGAGTTATTTTCTTTTGCGGTTAAATTTTTTTTTTTTTTTTTTGGTACCGATGGGAGTAGGCAAGTGTTGCCAAAAAGACGCCAATTAAGAGAGATCGCACAGTTTGTTTATTTTTTTATGGTGTTGCCCTGACTCAGCATTCCGAAGTCTGAACATATATTTGCCTGGACCTGTATAAATAGACCACGGGGAATATGTTAAATTGGAGTTAACAGAATAAATCAGCTTACTTTTTTTTTTTCACTTTCTCTTCCTTAAAATACCCTACTGAAAAATTTTACTTTCACTTAATAAAAAATAAAATACCACCACAAAGACCTGTCTGTATAAGGCTGCGAAAAAAAAAAAGGAACACCTGATATGAACCATCTATTATTTTTACTTTTACAATGAAATGTATTATTATTATGTGTACATGAATCTTAATTACTGCTATTTCATATTGTTAGCAGTGATAGAATTAAAATATATAATTTTACGGGAAAAAACTAGTTTATAGTTACATAGAGATCTTTGGAATTTCAATATATTTTGTTCGTTTGTCTTTTTCTTACGGCTTTATAGATCTTTTCACTTTTTTTTTTTTACAATTTATTTCTTGATCTTATATAACCATCTGCATTTACACCTACCATTTCCTGGGTCTCTTGCATAATCGTGGCCATCTTATCATCCTCGCCCTCATATCATCTGATCACTGATCAGTTTCCTTCAGGAGTTATTTGTTGGACCTTCTCTTGTCCGTTTATCAGCTATCTTCTATTAGACGGCTCCAGTCACTTTTCTCTCGAAGCTTTCAATCTGTATTTTGTTTCTTGCTCGTTAGTGTCCTTAATTAGTTTGGTGGTGGCCTTAAAACAAAATTGGATGAATTATTGCACCGTGCAACCTTATTGCAGATTTTTAGAGATTTTAGTACTTTTGACAGATAGACATGGATAGAGAAAGAAAGATGAGATTGCTATGGTCATCCAGTTGTCAGTAACTGTTTGTGAGATTATTGTGAACTCGAGGTTCTGGAATCAGTCTAATCTTGGGATTTCCCTTAGATGCAGATCTTGTTAGCGATTTTTATGACACCATTTTTAGTGTTTGTCGATTACATAATTTAATAAGTATGACTAGCATAGATAAACATGCATTTCTAATTATTTACTGTTATTTCCTTTAAGATATGACTGATTGTTCTGTTTTTTACCAGATAACATTTGTTATTAAAAAAAACAACATCATAACTTTAGTTCAAAATTCAAAAAACAAAAAATCTATCAAACTCAAAACGGAAACATTTTGACATGTATTTTTGCTGATATGGAAGATAATCTAATTTCAATTCCAAAAAGAAATGATACAAATAGTTTCCATGTAGAATTTATACTTTGATTAATTTAATCAAAGTTAGTTAAAACATATTGAGCTTGTTTATTTCAAATCCTTGATTTTTGAATTGTTACAGTTTTTACATGTGCCACCGATATGTTTTACATGAGTACTTGTTTTGGGATATTTATAGTTTTTCTGTTAGATAACAAAAAAAAAAAAAAAAAATGAGAAAAAAACACATTAATTTATAATCAATATGTAGTATATAATGTTTTTGAACTTTGATATTCGTTATTGAATATAAATATCCTAGCGAAGACAGTTTCCAATTTAACTGGTTGGCCTCAGAGTGCAGTAGCTAGAGCATTACTAACCACATCCCGGTAATGCGAATTGTGGCAAAAGTGAGCATTTGCGGCCTGGTGCATAGTAGCGGCACTTAGGTTTCACAACAGCTTAACATAGTTTCTCTGTTTCTCGGAATTTCCGCAACGAATTATCACAGATATTTATGGAATAAGATTATTTTTTAAAATGGTTAAGCATAACAAAAACTAAAAGAAGAATTATTTTAGCTCGATATTGTAGAGCATGAAAACACGCAAGAATTAACAAACCGACTTATATCATTTACAGAAGAGGGCAAAAAAAATTGCTCTGTAAACTAAAACGAGTATTTATGTTATTCAGGGGATGAGAACGGTTTTACCTCAAATAAACTTTCTACACTGTTGATAGGTTCAATGGAAGCTGTATTAGCCAAGAATACACACTACAGAGCTTATCTTCACCAAAACTTTCCCCCCAAAAATCTACACCCCAAGCTAAATCACGCTGTTTGGACATCGTGGCAATCAATATGGGATGCTCAAACCGAAAACAAGTTGAGGGTCCTAATGAGAAGCGTTCATCCATGGAGCACCTCATTTTCTGGAAAGAGAAAAGAAGAAGTGGCTCTAACCCAACTACTACATGCAAGATTCAGCCATGGATATTTAATGAAAGGAGAGCCCCCTCACAAAAATTATTAATCTTATTTAAAAATAATATAACAATATTAATATCTTCTTACAATAATATCAATATTTTCTAAAAAATAAATAAATAAATTGTGATAATTTAAACCGAACCAGCATTAATTAAGAATAAATCTAAATTGTTTCAGTATTATCCAATCTTAATTGACCAGTATTAATCCAAATTGTCTAAAAAGTAACTTATGAGTTGGATGATAATGACCTTAATGGTCGACTTGTTCTTAAACAAAAAAAGAAAAAATAAATAAATAAAAAATAATTCCCAGGGAACATAAAATGATTTGATAAACAAGTTTACAAAATAAGTGGAACATCCGTTACGAAATACATATCTATATACAAATCTATTTAAAATTTTCATTAAGTACACTTAGCCCAACTAATTGATAGCTGTCCTTAAACTTAAATTTAGTCAAACAAAAGGTTTATATTTAATGTGTTATCCGTGAAATAAATGAATCTAGCGTATACGAAGGGTAAGAGAAAAAAACATCTTTGTCTTTTTCTCAATTTTTTTTGCCAAATGAAGCTTGATACGTCATTGGATTTAGAATGAGCAGATCTTCTCCACAATTTATCGAAAATGGCGAAAACAACGTGTTTTTCGGGATGTAATAACGCTTGAAAGTTTCGGTATACAGAGAAAAACCATTTATGTCATTTTGTCCATGATTGGTTCTGTCATGGGTGGCAGAACCGGTCACTATCCCAAGTGGCAGTGGGTTCTTCTTTTCGTTCTCTCTGTCAATTCTTGTGATTTCCATTTCTCAATTTTACATTTGGTCGGGATAATGTCATAGTGAATCAACAAGCGCCAAACCAATTTAATATTTTTTTTTTTTTTTTTTTGTAAATTACCTATAGGATACCTTCCTTTTAATCAGCTTCTTTATTTTAGAATAATGTATAAGAAAAATTAAATGTATTATACTTCAAAAGTGATAGAATTAAACACAGCCCTAATTCACACAAAAAAATACGGTGTTTGGAACTTAGTTCAATCTGGTATTACACCGACAATTTCTAAATTCATGGTATCATTATCTGTCGTCCGATTTTAATTGGTTTTTCATGTGAATTTCTTTTTCAAACTCGGTATGTCAGTAATTGACCATACCCTTTTAACGAAAGTAATTTCGCAACTTGCCGAATTGCTCCAATTGATTTTGCTACCTTGCTTTTGTTTTGCTCGACAATGGCATTTTAAACGCATAAATTAATTTCATGAAATATTAATATCTATATTCTGTAACGTTTCTTTTTAATTCTCAGTTTGTTCACGCCCAATTTTCATGTCCAAGTACAAAACTTAATGAGTTTAATCAAAATCGTTAGAGGCTTTTATGTAAAAATAGATAAAAATGCGATAAAATTTATGAAATTAATTACCCCTTCCGTTGACTCAATTTTGATGACATTTTTTTGGTCACATCACGGACATATACATACCCTATATAACTTATTTCAGTTCTTACGGCTTGCAAGTTTTGAGCTAGTTTGTTCACATACACATACACAGACCATTCTGTGGCTTGGTTATTTGGACTCAAGGGGCCTCGAAGCGTGTATTGGCGTTGAAAACTTTTTCACGATACCATAGCAATACTTCCCCTTACTAGGGTAAACCTTACAGTTATTGGCATCCTTATGAATACATTTCTGTGGTTAAATTAAAAAAGATACTTTTTATAAAGGGGATCAAATAGAAACTTCCTATAGCTCCTCATTAAGACTATCTATCCTCATAAAGACTCAAGAGGTTTTTTTGGGTCAAAAGTTCAATAATTTTACAATATTTATTGATAAAAGGGCCAATATTTATTGTTATGGCAATATTTATTGTTAAAAGTGCCAAATCTAGTTATTGGCACCCTGTGGATTTAATTGTGAAATCTTCCCTATGGTTAGTTTGTTAAAGTCTTACTTCATAGATGGCTTAGAAGACCCTTCAAACTGGGTATATCTTGTAATAAAATTAAGACTTTTTTACCTATTTCTTTAAGTTAAAGTTTGGGTGCTAATAACTGTACTGAGTGCCAATAACTGTATGGTTTATAGTTATGGTTTACATATTTCATATATACTTAGGTAAAAAAAAAAAGTGAAAGATATATCTGAAAAAATAACGTGACGAATATTTTGTTAAATAAAAATTTCACAACTGTTTATTATTGACGAATCACATATCTTCTCACTCCTTTCAAGAAGCTCTATCTAAATAATTAGTTTTTTCTACTTGCTGAATGTGTTGAAGGAGTTGTTATTAACTTGCACTATTGTTAAATTTTCAATTTATTCCAAGCATCAACCGTACTTTTTTATTTTTTTAACAAGAACGTCATAAATCCAAATGGACTTAACAATACAACGGTTTTATATGTTTTCCCCTTCAAACGGGGAAATAATGTCATTTATTATCTGGAACGGATTAATGCATAGTTATCACTTTTTATTATGCATCAAATCACCAGATCATTACTAAAAAGTTGAATATTCTGAATTCTGAATTCTATTCTGAACACATTTTATTTTACTTTTAAACTTTAAAAGTGAGGGATATGTGAAGGTGAACAAAATATACTTGTGATGGAAAGGTGATATCAAAGAAGGTGGGACGCTAATAAGACAGCTTACTGCACCTAGAAGTTGAAGGACTGAATCAGGGAAAGTTTGAAAGAGAAAAGCGTAAAATTATACTTGAGAGATGGGGAAAACTTACATAAACTACTAACAACCATTCTACATATTTTGTAGTAATAGTAGTCGTACATATTTTTCACAATAGACGCAGTATGAGGTAGAAAAAAATGTGACAGCAATCTTTAAAAATTGTAAATATATTCCTTACTAGGCCGTTTGAGTTTTATTTGGCCTGTTCCTAACAGATGATTTTTGTTCTAAATTCCTGAATTGGCTAAATATTTGGTTACTTATTGCTGTTTATTTGAATAGTTCTTTTTTTTTACTTTCACTTACCTATATATGTGAAATACGAGGGGTGATCAAAAAGTTCCAGGACTGTTGAGATTGCGCGGCAATGGAGTGTCATAGAGCAGTGCGGTTGGCAGCATTGTTTAGCGTGACTCTTCCTGAGCTCAGCTGTTTATTCAGTTTGTTGATAACCTTCTTCATTGCAAAGTTACTGCTGTTTTCGTAAAAAAAAGTTTTTTGTGTTCGGCGATTTTGTGAAATGAATGTAAAGGAAGAGCAACGCGTTTGCGTAAAGTTTTGTGTGAAGTTGGGTAAAATGTTTACTGAAACTTTTCAAATGTTGCAAGTGGCTTTCGGTGATGAATGTCTGAGTCGGTCAAGGTGTCATGAGTGGTACAAAAGGTTCGAGGAAGGCCGGACATCGTGTGAAGATGATTCTCGTTCAGGGCGCCCATCAACTTCGACTGACGACGATCATGTTGCAAGATTGAACAGTCTCGTGCGTTCTAATCGTCGACTAACCATTCGTGAGATGGCTGAAGAATTGAACATTTCATTTGGTTCGTGTCACCAGATTTTAACAGAAAATTTGCAGATGAGAAGGGTGGCTGCAAAGTTTGTTCCGAGACTGTTGACTGAGCAGCAGAAAGAACACAGAGTTCAAGTTTCAACGCAAACGCGTTGCTCTTCCTTTACATTCATTTCACAAAATCGCCGAACACAAAAAACTTTTTTTTACGAAAACAGCAGTAACTTTGCAATGAAGAAGGTTATCAACAAACTGAATAAACAGCTGAGCTCAGGAAGAGTCACGCTAAACAATGCTGCCAACCGCACTGCTCTATGACACTCCATTGCCGCGCAATCTCAACAGTCCTGGAACTTTTTGATCACCCCTCGTATATAGTAAGGGAAAGTGATCGTGAAAAATTTTGACTTCCAGTCTTCAATGGTCTGTGTGTGTTAACATACTAGCTCAAAAACTATAAACCGTACGAACCTGAAATGGGGTATTTGGTATACCATATGTAGATGCCCGTGATGTGACGGCGAAAATTTCATCAAAAGTGATCAAGCGGAGGGGGCACTTTGTTTCATATTTTTTTTCCCATTTTTAAGTTTTTTTCGATTTTCTCAAAAATAGCTTTAACGATTTTGATTAAACTCGTCATGTTTAATGAGAATCAAATATTTTTTAATATAAGGTAAGCTTTATCATTATTAAAATGTTCAGAGGAGGCAAAAATGAGGAAATTTTGTTTACCTATCAAGTACCTTTGATTTTGTTTGTATGGTAAAATTATCTGTCTTTCGTTTCGCCTAAAAATAATAATTGGCTAAATATGAAATATGAAAAAATCAAGTAAAGATATAAAGGAGAAAACGCATGCGCAATACGTCTTTAACGACAGACGAATGATGATAATGATAACAAATGGGAAAAAATATATGAAATAAAGTGCCCCCTCCGGTTGATCAAATTTTTTGATGAAATTTTTTTAGTCATATCTCAGGCATATAAATACATCAAGTACCAAGTTTTATATATGGAGAATTATAAAATCAGATGACTTGGAGTATTATGCTTGGATTGTCGAATTATCACAAGTAAAAACTTTAATATAATAATTTAAAAAAAATAGTGTAATTTAAAGAGCAAATGCATACTAAAATAAGTAAATGAATGTGGAAAAATGTGTGACTTTGAGAAATGGCATTTAACAAAACACGTCAATTTCTAATCAAAGTAAGTTGGTAAGTGAAAGTTGTGTGTTGCGCGCATCGCACCAGATTTTTTAATCATTCAATGGTAATCTAATTAGGTGCAACTGCAATAATTAGTTATTTTTTGTTAAATACTTCTATTATATGAACTGTCATTCGTAGTATGAACTTTGAACTCATATTTGTTAACTTTGATTAGACTAGAGTGGCTTCTAGGGATTCCATCCCAATGAATCGCAGTTTTAAAAGTGATCACCTCTACAACTCTACAACTACAACTGATCGCCTATAATTGCCTACTTCATAATATTGCATAAGTAATTTTATTTTCTGTTTCCCGTCAATGTTTATCTTTTTATTTTATCTCTATATGTATGTGTATGTATAGATATGTACAATCAACAAGTATTTTTGTAAAACATGCCCGTTTACACATAGATTAGTCGAATGATCAATTTGATAAGTCGATGTTCATTAAGTCGAAATTTAGGTTAGTCGAGCAATTTTTCACTCCCTTTTGAAATTGACTCACCGAGAGTTGACTGTAGTGATGGGAAGAAAAACGCCAAACTGTTTGAAAAAACTTTTTTTTTTTATAAAAAACGGAAAACAACTGTTTTCCTGAAACAGCCCAAACAGTTGGGAATTTAGAACTTCATACTCTTCCCGTTCTCATTTACAACTACTCAAACGTTTAGAACTCGTTACAGAATGGCTGAAATAGAAAAGAACAGTTGTTTTCTTCACCAATGGCGCTCCTTGTTTGATTTTCCGTTAGGTTTTCTGTGGATTCTATTTATTTCATTTAAAATTTAACGTGACACTTTTAATTTCATTTTTTATAATGTCAGTTTATTCAAGTGCTAATTAAAACATATCTCCAAACTGCAGTGTATGGATGAGAATACATTACAATAACAGGAAGTTATTATGTACAGTTCATTACAATGAAAAAAAGAGTAAAAAATTCTAAATATTATTTTTCGTAATATTTCAAGAATTCATAATATTTTAACATGTTTCTCGATAAAGACCTGTCAAAATTATTTTAAGTTTGTGATTTTTTTTTAATTTTGTTGCTTCAACAATTAGTGACATTTTCTGATTTTATTCTCAAATTATTTTTTTTTTTTAACTATGAATTAATACTATTATTACGTTTCCAATAAAACAACACAACACAAAACACACACCTGATAGAAACATTAGTCTGGAGGTTTTCTGTTTTCCCCAACCTGTTTTTTTCAAACAGTTGTTTTTTTTCAACGAACAGTTCGTTGGTGTTTTGTAAAAACAACCGAAACGCCCATCTCTAGTTTACTGTATTGATTATTGAGATGCAATCTCGTTTAGGTAGCCAGTGTTTCACTTTCATATTTTCACTGTCATTCAGTGGAAAGATAAATAAGATGAAAATAAGGGGGAAACACAACTCCTATATAGTTTGGACTCAAATCGGATTCCACTTCTCTAGGAAGAACTGTCTATGAAATAGTGGACGACAAATCAAAAAGAATTACTGATCCCGTATCAAGTAAAGTATGTTGCATTGGGCGATAGTTGTATAGGATTACATCAATAATGTTTTAATAATTAAGTTTTTCATCTTTTTTTTGTTTTCGAACAAGACGGAGAGGTTGCCCTGTCCTGTGCCGACGAATCCTAGCAAACCTATCCGATGCACAGTGCTTCGAGTATATGGAGCTCCTTGACAAAAATCTCTTGACTTTGTAATATTATAGAAAATTATGTGTTGATTACGAATATACCTCACATGCGGGATACGAAATAATATTTGACAAAATTAGAGCCAAAAATAAAAGTTGACAAATCACGGTTTTGCCAAAATATGTTAGATTTAAAGGTTTAATAAGATTTAATTATCTTTAATAAGATACTTAACGAAATACAACATATCTAATACAAACGATACTTTCGTTATCTACTTATAAAAATAATATTTTACATAATAATATAATTTTTAAGAGTTTGTACATATGAGAAATCTAGATTAAAAGCTGAATCATATGGTTCTATTGCGAAAATTTCCATGATATATTTATTTATAAAAGTTCAGTTAATTTTGAATTTTGTTATAACGAGCAGACCCGGCCACTTGTTGCAGTGGCTCAGTAGGTATAATGCGTTGAACTAATTATAACATATTCTTTTTAATGCAGTCAAATCAAAATTCACTGATAAAGATAATATTTCAACTTATCTAAAAACCAACGGGATTTAAAATAGAAATTTACGCCAAATTTAAAATTGATTGGTATAGAATTTAGAAGGGTTTAAGTTTTTATTTTTTACATCTTATATTTGACTATAGTTAGTATTAATGATCCATTCATTTAGTACTTATTGGATTATTTCAGCAGGGGGTAAATTAAATATAAATAATACAAAATGTAAAATGAATTTATAAAGAATATAATTGGAATAGGTTTTAGTAAAATCACAATAGATAGTCAGCAAAAATGTACCAAATTAATCTTTTGTCATAATACATATTAATTAAATTCAGAATATAACACATGTTGATATGAGATTAGATATCATATTGGTAGGTTCAACCTGAAACAGGTTATCACAATGTCTTTTGCTAAAACAAATAGATTCGATTTCTTCCCCACACGTGAAAGTAGGCGACATGTAATTGCCCATTGTAAAAACACGGATTTTCCTTGTCCAAGCAGGAAAAAAATTGATTTTGCTTCTCAATGCTTACCCACCCTAAACATAAAAAGAAATTGAAGTGTTGTGTCAAAAAATCAACTTACACCGCTATGTGTTGGATATTTATAGAACTTACAAATAATCACAATTAATCGTAGTATAATAAGCATTTAATTTGCAATAAAAGAAATATTAAGCATTTAATTTGCAATAAAAGAAATATTGAGGCCAATAATCATAAAAAATCTGGTGCGTGCGCGCAACACACAACTTTCACTTAGAACTTCCTTAAATTAGAAATTGATGTGTTTTGTTAATTGCCACTTCTCAAAGACACATTTTTCCACATTCATTTCTTAATTTTTTTTATTTGCTCTATAAAAAACACTATTTTTTTTTTATTATTAAATAAAAGATTTTACTTACGATAATTCGGCCATGTAAGCATAATACTCCAAGTCGTCAGATTTTATAAATCTGTATGTAGTTGTTGAAAACTTCATTTAGTTACCATGGAAACAAATAATTTCCATTAAATGAACAGAACGGCTTTAATTATGAACAATGGTCTGTCATTAAAGGCGTGCTTACTCCGACGCATGCGTGTGCTCTATGTATTTTATGAGTTGACGGAATATTTTTCTTTTTTTCTCCTGTGCATGTTTACTTGATTTTTTTCATATTTCGTATTTAGCCATTTCTTATTTTTAGGCGTAATCAGAGACAGTTAATTTTCCATATAAAACAAACAAGGGTACTTTACTGGAAAACAAAAAAGGCCCCTTCCCCATTTAAGCCCCCTCAGAACATTTTAATAACGATAAAGCTTACCTGATATTAAAGAACACCTTATTTTCATTAAATATGGCGAATTTGATCAAAATAATTAAAGCGGTTTTTGAGATAATTTAAAGAAAGCTATGAATTGGAAAAAAGGTTATGAAATAAAGTGCCACCTCCGTTTACCAATTTTGATGAAATGTTGGCTGTCACATCTTTGGCTTATACATACATCAAATACCCACTTTGATCACAATCGTGAATGCCGTTTTTGTGTAAATAAAAAAAGCACATAAAAATGATACAAAATTTATTAAGTAAAGTCCCCCCTCCGGTTAATGAATTTTGATGAAATTTTTACAGTCATATCTCCGGCATATTGGTACTTCAAATACTAAGTTTAATTAAAATCGTTAGAGCCGTTTTTGAGAAAATCGAAAAAAACATAAAAAGCTATTATATAAAGTACCCTCTCGCTTTGACCAATTTTGATGAAATTTTTGCTTTCACATCGCGGGCATATACATACACTAAATACCCAATTTCAGGTTCGCAGGGTTTATGGTTTTTGAGCTAGTCTGTTCACACACACACAGACCATTTCGCGGGACTTGGTTATTTGGACTCAGGGGACGCCAAAACGTGCATTTCCGTTGAAAACCGGAAGTCGAAATTTTTCACGATCGCAATACTTTCCTTACTATATGGGTCATTCTCCCAACTCATACGGATTCGTGTCCCTGGTTGATTTTGGCGCCAGCATTCCATTGCGTGCGCTATTCTGAATAAAATTGAGTACTAGGTACTCTTACCTCACTTTTCATTCATTTGCAGGTTCAATGCGAACATTTTTTTATACTTAAATTCAAATTCAAAAGGTCAAAACCTAATTCCCTCATGTGTCCCTTGACTCGAGTTGATGATTTTGTCAGACGATAAAATAGTTAATTTTGATGATATGACTTTCTTTCTTTTTCTATCAGCCCTGTTACGTTCTGAACTGTTGATTGATAGAATAGACAATAAGCCGCATGTCAAGGTAAAAAATATATGGCCCCTAACCCTAGTGTCCATTAGGTCTGATCAAATTCCCTCACTTATTTTAAAAAAGGGCGCCAACGCTCTTCAGAGCATGTTAGAAACATTTCATAGGGTTGGCAACATTGTCTTAAGTTGCCGCCATTTGTCGGGAAACCTACCCCACAGAAGCCCTGTTGTGAATAGTTTGTGTTGACATTTAATAAGATATACTTGGCTCTCGTCATTCAAACGCCTAATTCCCTCATCTCCTGATATTTCAACAAAGGTAAGAAAGATTTCGTATGTCTAATCCAATATTGTGTAAGACTTGAAAGGGACTTTAGAATTCTCATAAAATATTGTTGTTGTTCATTGCATGAAATGTGTTACCTTTGGTTAACTTCTAGAATCTAATTCCCTCATACCAAATTCCCTCATTTCACAAATAGTGAGGGAATTAGTAAGTACGTGGTTTAGGCAAAGTTTTGAAAATTTTTAAATTGTTTGTTTTCATCAATTAGTTTTGTTCATCTATTTTTTTTGTTAATCATGCAACCTTAAGTAATACTAATATAGTAATAATACCAATATATATTAGTGTGAGATAACAGTTCGATTAAAGACTTACTAAGAATGAAAAAAAAAAATCTAATTTGTTATTTTAAATACGTTCATCCCTAACCTTAAATGTTCTACTTGGAACTATTCAGCCCCTGGCCATGGCAAGGGTGCAGTCGATGGAATAGGAGGGGCTATGAAGCGCTTATTAGACGAAACTGTTGCATGTGGGCAGGACATAGGTGACTTTGATTCGTTTGTCCGAACACTTCAGGAAAAATCAAGAAAAGTTTTGTTGTATGTAATCACTCCAGATGATATCAGTGGAATAGCCAACATTATCCCAAAATCGATCCCCCCCTTTAAAGGCACTATGAGGGTCTATCAAGTGGTTTACCTCCCAAAAGAGACTCAAGATTCAAAGACTATCTTAAAAATGAACAGACTCAGTTGTTTTGATTGTCTCACATCATGTAACAAGTTCACAATTGGACACTTGGACAGCCGGCAACCTCAAGGCTCAGGGAGAACCGTCCGAGTTTTATCCAAACCAGGTTCTAGAAACAGTGATGGTCGGAACAGATGATCACCCAAAGTCTCATTCCAGTACTAATGACACTCCCAACCCTGAAGACCCTCAGCCTTCAACTTCGATGACTGCTGATGCACCTACAGCTTTTCCTCATGCTCTCCCTAAAGCGGGTAGTTATGTCGTAGCACGATTTGATGAGTATCCAGCGAAGAAGAAAGAACCAAACGAATTTTGTTATGTGTGCTACATTTCGAGCGTTTGTGCTGATGGTATAACTGCTATTGGACTTAATTCATCCAGGAGCTCGAAACGTAAGTTTATATTAAATCTAAATGACCAATTTTCACTTGAGCCAAAAGACATATTAATGACATTGCCCGCTCCAATAATAAAAATTCAGAACAGAAAACTACTCCGTGTCTGTCCATTCGATATAGAAGCGCAAGAAATAAAGAAATGAAATTTATCAAAGGAACAATTTTACATAAATTTTATGCAGTATCTGTTCTAGTGTTCGTCTTCGTTTATTGAGTTTATAGGAAGAGAATATTGTGTCACACCTAATGTCCAATGTGATTTGTTTGTAAATACTTAATTTGATAGTCATAATATGAGAATAAAATTTATACAAGTTGAATTTTGATCATTATCTAATTCCCTCACTCGTTACCTGATTCCCTCACTTCCATGATTTCAATCATCATCGTGTATCTCTTGAACGACGAACTTCTATGAAACGATTCTTTGCGAGAATCATCAGGAGACTATGTTGAAGAGATTCACGGAAAAAAAATAATTTAAAAATGTACCTTTTTTTTCATAGAAATATAAACTCCAAATTCGTATCAAATGGGAGAATTACCCATATATTTCATATATACGTACGTGAAAGTAAAAATATCCTATTTTTTAAGTCCATATCTTTAATATAAATTTAATTCCACATCGTTTATAATTTTTCGAAGAATTTTTGATCGTGCGGTTTGAATTTTGTTTATACGTACTTTTTTAGCGGAACCCCAAAGTTCTGCTCCATAGGTCCAAAAATGTTTTAGAATCGTCTTTATATTAGTCTTTTGTTTCGTAAGTTGAGTGTCGATCTGTAGTCTAGGAGTTTTGAGAGTTGTTTATATGGTCTGATCAGTTCTTGTCTTTTTAGTTTTGTATGTATGTCCCGAGTGAGTCTTTTGTCCAAGTTTAGTCCTAGGTTACGTACATAGTTAGTAGTTGCCACAGAAGTATCGTATTATTAATTTTATTGGCGGACATGTTGGCTTCCTCAATGAGAAACTTATATGGTTCGACTAAGTCGCATTTATTTTTATTTTCCACTTTTGGAACCAATTTTCTAGGTCGAATAGGTGGTTCTAAACGGCAATTGATGCTATGTTAATTTTTTTTTCTTTTATTGCTACCATCGGTTGTGCAGGAGTCATCGAGGAATCGGGTACTCTAACCAGAAATATTTGCCTTAATTGGCAATTTAAGCTAGAAAAGCTATTAAAATTGTTACAGTAATTTTTTCATTTAACTCAAATGTTTCTTGAAGCACATCAAACTGAACTATGTGCATAACAGTTCCCGTATCTTTTTAATCGCATACAGTGCACTCTAGCCGACAATAAAATGAATCTAAACTCCCAGGGCAATGCCCACAAGGGGCATAATGAATGTTTGCAACAAGACCGTCTAAACGGTAAAACGACTGTAAACTAGGATTCCAGTCGTTTCCGCCAGAGACCATCTAGCGGATGCACAATACATTTTAATGAAACTAAAGAATCAGCTATTTTATGGAAATAAATTAAATGTTAATATAGAATATAAAGTTCAAAATAAAAAAAATATAAACAGAACTAAAAGATTAAGAAGACTTTAAAAAATAGTTCATCCGCTTAAATCAATGGATACAGAAATCATTTGGATGGCTGTATATTGTATATGGAATGCACATTCAAGGTGACATAAGTAAAAATTGATAGAAATTAACTAGCGAATGATACAATCATTGGTTATCGGGCTACAAAAAGGGCGCGGATGGAGATGCCAGAAACATACAACTTTGAAATGTTGTATATTCCACAAAGTTTATTTTATTTTTGTTTCAACTATATTTTTAAGGTCCAGCATTCATATAAAAGTAAAGAAAAATTATTAGATCCAGAAAAAAATGTTGGATTTTGGGATTTTTTGCACCATAATGCGTGAATCGGGACAACTGTGAGGCGTACTACCAACAGCTATTTACACTGAAACATAGCCACGTCTTTATATACGGTGTCATTAGAAATATGCCATGGTTTATTTGATTGTGTGGTTTGATTTTTTGTTTGTTTTTTTATGTATACCTGTTTAGCGGAGCCCCGAAGTAATGCAGCAAACAAACATGTTTTAGTGTGCTGTTATATCGTGAGGTCAATAGTACAACTAGGTAACTACAGTTCATCTCAAATTAAAGTTTTTCCTAGATTTTTGGTCCATTGGGCCGTCATAGCAAAATGAAAAGACCGACACTAAACAAATGACTGAAAATACTGTACTTGTTTTTTTTTCCTAATCGTCAGAATTTTAAAACAGACTTCATAAGTACATCTGTCTTCCTAAAACCATTATACATATCAACAACTGATATACATATACAAATACATTTTTTTTTTTTCGGTTAGCGCAGAGGCCCGTAAGTGTCGAACCATGGTTTTGGCTTCCTCTGATTCCAACAAATTGAATTTTGCAAAATGGCCTGTCTGCGTTTTTTATTTTTTGTCAACAGAATATCGCAAAAACGCGAACTCGGACGGAATAGAATTGAGATATTTGATGCCCTAGTGCCACGAAAAAGGGTTTTCGAATTTGATTAAACGGAAGTGGCGCTTTATTCTGTCAGTGTACACATTTTTACATAACCCCTGTAATGATTTTGATATAACTCGTCATTGGTAGAATAGAAGGATTCTTAAATATATGGTAGGCTTCTTCATTAAAGAAAACGACGATTAGGGCTTAAACGGGGATGGAGTTCTTCTTTTCAAAAAGCACCTATAATTTTGTTCATTTAGAGTAATTAACAGTCACTCATTATTCGTAATAGTAAGATATGACAATTTATAAAATATAAAATGAATTAAGAGATCTGTAATAGTCAACTGTTTTTCTGTATCATAGAATGATCAGTAGTCAGGATTTTCAGTGTAACCTTTTTTTATTTTGGAAAGACAACGTTTCGTTTCCTACATGTGGATCTTCAACAGGGCTTCTGAGTCCAGAGTAATACAGAGACACCGTCTCTGTGAGAGGGGGTCCCTGTATTACTCTGGACCCAGAAGCCATGATGAAGATTCACATGAAGGGATCGAAACGTTTGCTTTCCAAAATAAAAAGATTAAACTGAAAATCCAGACTATTAATCATCATATCATAAAAGAGATCATCAAATAAATGAGAAATAAATGAAAATGTATTCTTTAAGGATTCTTAAATTAAAATGGATTCTTTAACCTAGATAGGTAAAATTTAGGACTCCCACTGTAGCATCGTCCGATTAGCCTTAATGGCATAAAGTGACGTTAAAACAAACAAACAAAACAAAATGTATTCTCCGGTTGAAAATTAAAATTTCCGGTAATGATATGCAAGCAATTTTAGAAGATGTATTATTTTTTATTTAATTATCTAAATATTTATATTATTACGAGCACACCCGACAACGCGTTGCTTTGGCTGGGTAGCTATAAAGGTCTGGCCAAACATGTCCGCACCGGATCCGCACCGAACATTCTGAACATAACCTGTATTATTGCTACGGTACGGATCCGGTGCGGACATGTGTGGCCAGACCCTAATGCGTTGAGTTTATTATATTCTATTCTCTTCAATGCAGTCTAATCAAAATTCAAAGATATATATAAAAACGTTTCAGCTAATCTTAAAACCAACTGGATTTAAGATTTATTTTTAATTTATTTTAGGCCAAATTTAAAATTGTTTGATAAAGAATTTATAAGGGTTAATGTTTTTATTATAAACTGAAAAGGAACTAATAAAGAATATTATTGGAATAAGGCTAAATACAATCACAATAGATAGCAAAAATGTACCGAATTAATCTGTTGCCATAATAAGTACATATTAATTAAATTCAGAATATGACATCATGGTTCTACCTGAAACAGGTTATGAAAATTTCTCAAACCGTGTAAAAAAATCACTAGTTCCCACAATACTACTTATCAAAACAAAAAATTTAGTTTTACGAATGAGATAATTTATAACTTTTATAATAATAATTTACATTTTTCTTTATTATTAGAATTCACAATTTTTATTTATTGAAGTGCTAATAGTACTATAATTTTGGTTAACCTGTCTTTTGCTAAAGCAAATAGATTCGATATTTTTCCCCACACGTGAAAAGTTGACAGATAATTGCCCACGGGAAAAACACGGATTTTCAAATCCAAGCTGGAAAAATGGATTTGGCAACTGGATGCTTCCTACCCTAAGTATCGATAAAAAAATGAAGTGTTGTGTCAATACATCAACTTACATCGCCATCTGTTGAAATTTGCAGAACTTACAAATAGTCACACTCAGTCGTAGTATAGTAAGCATTTAATTTGCAATAAAAGAAATATTGAGGCCAATAATCGAGATATAAACTAGCCTATCTTTTAATTTGGACAAAACTACACACAATGAGCCAAATTTTATCAATTTAAAATGCCAAATTTTAAATCGGTTGAGTAATTTCTGAGTTTACCTCCGACAAACATCGGGACACGAGATTTTTATATATGCAAAGATAAATATAAAGATAGCCGAAATATTGTTATGAAAAAGGGGTGAAAATTCCTTTCATTTCGCATCTACTCCATAAATTACTGTAGGGGCCCGGTGAGGCTGTGCAGTAAAGCACCGTACTCCCATGCCGGAGCTGCGGGTTCGAGTCCCGACCTGGGTGGTGCTTTTCTTTCGTAGGAGAAGTATCACCCAGTGCATGAGTGTTAGTATGGGCAGTTTAGGGCTTCACTGGAAGCCTTAAAGTCCCCCCCCAAAAAAAAAAAAAAATAATAAAAAAAAATAAATAAATTACTGTAGGACGCTTTGTTTCCAAATGGCTTTTAAGAATACAGTTCCAAAAACGTACGCAGTCAGGAGTGGACGGCAATGTTACAAAGTTAATTTCATAATCCTTTCAGGGTTTCGCAACTGAATAGGGAAAGGTGGCCACTTGATCATGTGAAATAAAACCCGCCCCTCCACTTGGAGCATTACCTTGCTCGGGTTACCTGTCAGTTCATACACCTGAATTAGTCTGGATTAGCTGGAATGATGCGGGCTTTGTGTTCGTTGTATTTAGCCACAGTAGCAGCTGCTTTCCTCATGGCGTGAGTACTATAGTTCAAGTAGTTTTATTACCTACAGCAATGGATGAGTGAATGAGTGATGGATCAGTGGATGAGGCCTTTTGCCTTAAAGTGGATCACACCAAAGGGAATATCTATAACAGTCTCGAATTATTTAAGTCGATTTTAGTAAATTTTCAGGGGATAAATTTCTATGTTTAAACTGCTCTATAATACAAAAAAAAAAAAAAAAAAAAAAAAAAAATTGCATTCAAAATATTAATGCACAGACCATCTATGCCCTCTCGTTAGTCCCCAATCGGTTAAGCACCCTATGGGTCGCACTCGTAACAGTAATAACATACCAAAGAGGGGTTCTATGTGGTATAGTGGTTAGTATAGAACCTACCTAAAGGTCGATGGTTCTCGTCCCGCGGAGGCCCGAGGAATTTCAAAGGAAGTAAAAAATCTTTGGCTAAGCCGTTCCTTGGAGGTCCCGAGCCTGTACGATGTCAGGTATTCCTTAAAGATCCCTATCCTAATGACAACTGAACAATTTTTACCTAATTTGAACAATGTTTGATTGTAAGAGATTGATTCGGTACAAAGGTGTATAGGTAGGGAATAAACAGAAGGTCGCCAGGTACAAGCCAAGCCCTCTGTTTGAAGGAAAGGTCATGATCACTCCCATATAACCATATTCAATATCGAACAAACAATAGACGTACAGATTCAAATCTATTCTTAGGTGTAATTTGTTTCTTTTTGTTAAATAACCTATTAAGATTTTTATTTTCTTAATAGGTTCAATGTGTTGAAAGTCATCAAAGTTATATGTTCTGAGCTCAGAAATATTATCGTGATTGTTAAAATTACCAAATCTACTATCACCATACATCCACAATTTCTAATTCCATGATAATTGTTTGAAATTTACGGGCGGCTACTGGTTAGCGTTTGTGTAGCTGTTGAACTTAGCGTTTCTTGCGTAGCTCGTAGTACATCTTCAAGTGTGATTTCGTAGCTGCTGAAACACCCAAACCATCTTTGTGAAGTCCTTTCATTCACTACACCCTTAATTTCTCTAGCAACAGCTGCTCCAGTAAACCATTGTTTCAAAAAATGCCAAAAAAGGATTCATATTTCAATTTTTCTATAAATTCATAATAAAGGAAAATTACAGGTATAGTTTTATAAGAAACATAATATCTATGTGAACGAGTGTTGTTTGGAAGTCTCTTTCAGCTAGAAGAGGATTAAATAAAAGATCCTTAATCCTTGATGATTTTCCTTAAATAAATGATTCTTAATCCCTTAGTATCGCACCTTGAAGTGACAGCAGCAGAAACGCCTCATTACTTCAAAACCATCAGTAGAAAATTCTCAGTTAATTTCTCGTTTTTAGGGATCACTATTTAATGTAAGAGTGAACTCAGTCGCATTTTAATCTCATCATAATTCACTCGTTAAAGGGAAATCAATTCAATTTTCGGCTGACTTACAGTTATTATAGCTATTTTATTTAGGATAAATACATCCATCAATCAATTAGTTATTTTAATAGTTAGTTAAACTATTAATAATTGTTGATAAAATTAGGTTTTTTTTTTGTATAGATGTAGTGTAGGAGGACTGAAAAACTTCGGCGATCTGAAGGTTGTTATAGATACAGATGTTGGAGCGGACGATGCCATGGCCATGCTGATGCTGCTGTCCAAACATTCGAAGGCCCGCGTGATGGCGATAACCACGGTCCAAGGGAACACAGGCGTGGAGAACGCTACGATGGGCACTTTACTGACTCTTCAAGTGGCAAAGCGGATGGAAGTAAGAACAGTATACCTTATCGATATTGATACACCATAACACCATCCACAGACCAGTCTCATCCTTACAGATCCCGGTCTTCATGGGGAGTCCGCAAGGATTGGTTTTTGAACAGAACTCCTCGAATCACTATGGCTACGATGGGCTAGGAGATATCTTCGTAAAACCTCCGCTGAAGCAGAAGCAAGATGGACACGCGGCTCTAGCTATTGTGAACTTGGTTAAGAAGAATCCTGGTTAGCGATTTCCTGGAAAGATCCATTCTTATGTATTATTTTATTTCTGTCATTTCAAACGCATTTACATTCTTTATTTTCCAGGTGAAATATCCCTTCTTTGTATGGGACCTCTGACAAATCTTGCCCTAGCCCTGCACATCTATCCACGACTGATTATGGATCTGAAAGAGCTGGTGATTTTGGGAGGCTCGTATAAGGGTAAATTATTTTATTATTAATGGTTTTACCATATGTTCATTTCAATTATGTGTAAAATAATAATCAAACGGTTAAATCATGGTTGATTTTGCTATTTCATCATTCGGATTAGATGCTAATTTCAATAAAATTTTCAAAAAACTCCGCACCATTTGCGAATGGAAGCCATTTGTCTGCAATCTAAAGGAGCATTTCTGGAATTTCACACGAAGCTATAACTAACTCTTGATACAAGAATCCAACGGTAGGTGTCGCAATGTTATGAGCGCGTTTCAAAAAATCATTACCGTGGGTATAAGCGATGTAAAAATTAAATAATGCAATTGCTGATATTGCTAATCAAAGTGCCTTCCAAAAGGCGATTTGCTATAGAAAAAAGACATGGGATGCAAATTAGAAGTAAACATACTACATATTTTACGTATAAATCTATTAAAGAAAAATAACACAATACAAGAGTTATTGCGAACGGGATTTCTTTCTACTCAGAAATTCATTTCACTTCGGAAGAAAAAATATATTTAAATACATAAACAAAATATAGAAAACATTAATAACATTTTAAATGGCTACAACTTCGACATTAAGCAACGTGCAATCAGAACTGGTTTATTTTACTTAAAAAAAAAAAAAAAAATATTACTAAATAAAAAGTGTGAAATCAACATCTATATTTATTTGATCAGCACTATTTTTATGGTTCATGAAATTTTCAGTAGTTAAGAACGGTACACATAATACAGTCTTAAATACATTAGTTAAAAAAATAAAATGGGTCCGAATTGTGAGACGGAATCTGCTCAGACAGATGTTAATGGCATGTATAATGTTTAACAACATTAAAAAAATATTTAGCTTAACGTAAAAACAGGAATGTTAATTAATCCTTTGCTGGTATTTTCGATTTTTTACTGACGTTTATCTCAATAATCAATAGGCCTAATGGTGGCAAGTGGATTAAAAAAGATTAAATAAAACATTAAGAAGAAAAAACAATATTACAGATCTTGCGGTTTCTATTTATTTTATTCAACTTAGTGGACCTTAGAATATTAGTAAGAAGTGAGAAGACAACTTTAACATTAGCCTCCAAATATTTACCCCTAGGGAAATCGAAAGTTGGCGTTTCTCACTACAGATCTTACAATAGCTAATAACGGAGGGCTTTCCATCCCATCATTACCAAACTAGACATTAATTCATGGGAAATGGTTCTCGAATCTTCTTCTTCGTAATCAAGGTAGTCATATAACAAAGATTCCATAATTCGTTGACAATAGAACATGGAATTGATCGAAAGCCTTCAAAGGACAAATATTTCCATACAAATCCCGAATTATTTAAAATTCAAATGAAATTAGTCGTCTGATTATAATAAAAGTGACAATGCATTTTAAAAATAAATTAAGATAAAAAAAAAGCCTAGCTTAATCCGGATTTAAAGCTCTAATTTTTAATCTTTTTTTTTTTTGCATTATTTATTATGTTTGAGACAATGAAATACAAATAAAGAATTTCCGAGCTGAGATGGTGACGATGACTATTTATTATATTTATTTAAATGTTTCCTACGTCTCACAGTGGCCTAAAAATGAGTTAGTATTATTATCTAATGAGCGTTCTTCTTACATACATGCATTTTTCTGGCATTTTCTCCTTTTAACAGATTTAAAATAATTATTGTCTGAAGAAGAAAAAAATCAATGAATTAAATTTAAAATATCCTATGAGCAATATTTTTTTCAACTAGAAGTATATTTTACGATATAGTCTAATTCTAAGCGGAAAATATGCTGGAATGGCCGCAAATATAGGGATTTAAATCTTGAAATCGATCTATAGCCGATTGATCGCATTTAATCAATGAAATTCTAATATTGCATTTAAGCACTCTTAACCCAATACAACTGAGAAAAATTAGAACCAACTATTGCCAATAAAAGAATTTATGTTAATTTAAATACTTTCTTTTTGTAAATTATGCAGTTAACATGGATGAAATTAAAACACATTTTTATCTAATCATTCGATAGCCATTTTTCTTATTTATGAAATATATTTGGTACAATAATATTAAAAGTAAAACCTAATAGAAAAAAAGATTTGTTTTTAGCAAAATCTGTGCTTATTTCTTTGAAATTATTTTATAAAAGTCCTAAAAAATACGATATTTTTAATTGAATTTTTACTTCTTCACACAATAATTATCTAAAAATCTTTGAATAGTGGAAAATAACATGTACATAAGCCTATAGCTCAATAGATAATAATACTAACTTCTTTCATTCTCCATGTATGACCCTATACTTAATGAACTATTTTATTTAAATTAAAGTGAAGGAAGGACTCATATGAAAATTAATTTGAAATACTAGAGTGATGGTATTTATAGTATTTTAAATCTTCACTGATAAAGGAAATCCCATGCTCATTAATGAAAACAGAATTATTCGATTATCATCATTCCAACAGGAGTTACAGAATTTTGGCCACTAAATTACAAAATTTTGCCATTATGAGTCTATATCGTTTTGTACCGTATTACAGAATTTCAGAATATTCTCAAGTACATGATAATTCGACCACTTCCAAATCGGACTCGATGGGAGTGTTTATAGAGCTATGGGCAGTCTGCCGCTGCACAATGGAGAGAGATTATGGTCTGAAGCAACCCGGGTTTTGGGCTGCCTGAGCTCGGTTGTAAATTGTGAACATCGATCTTATTAAATAAAATTATAAATCAATTAATGCGAATATAATTATTAAATAGCAAGATTAACAAAAATATATAAAATATTCAACTATTTCGATAAGTTATTGATTTTATAATTTTAAATATTTTATTCATAATGATTGCATGTTTTATTTTATTTTTTTATTTTTTTATAAGAATAAATACATAAATACAAAAATATATAAAATATTCAACTATTTCGATAAGTTATTGATTTTATAATTTTAAATATTTTATTCATAATGATTGCATGTTTTATTTAATTTATTTATTTATTTATAAGTAATAGTTAATAAAATAATAATAATTGTTATTTACTTAGTAACATATTTTTTTTAGGACAGGGGAATGTAAGTCCATTGATTGAGTTTAATATGTTCATGGATCCTGAGGCAGCTGCCTATGTATTCACAAACGCTCCTCAAAGTAAAATGATAACGATCATTCCACAAGAAACAGTTGAAGAAACTACCTTTGATAAGGTAACCTTATTTTTAGTTTGTACCCGAATACTGAAAACTGGTGTTGTCTTCTCTGGGGGGGGGGGACCTAAGTAGTATATTTATCGTTAGAAATTTATATAAAAATTTAGAATGATTGTTTTTTGTATTTGTTTTATTATTTGATGTAGTTTAACGTCGCTTCGACTGCCCAGGCCATTAGCGACGACTGCTCTTCTCAAATGTAGGGCATTAGTTTTGTGTTCCTGAGGTACTTCAGGGTTTTTTCAATACTGTTGTTTGCTTTGTAGGGATATGAAGTTGTAATATTGAGATCGCGGCGTTCCTTCCAGTATTTGACACTGGAAAAGGTGGTCCACTGTGACAGGAGTATTATCGCAAATTTGGCAAGTTGGCCGGTGATTTCACATAAGCAGGTGGATGTGAGTCAGCTTCGTGTGACCAATTCTTAGCCTGGTAATTATGGCTGCTTCTTTTAGAGTTATGTTCTTTGGAGGCAGCCAGGCATGGTTGTCTTCTTTAATCAAACGAAGGTGATTACGCTGTGTATTTTGCCATTCTTCGTTCAATTTTTCCTTTACATTGATTTTCACCTGTTTTTCTCACTTGAAGGAAATATTTATTTTAGATCAGGCGGGTCAGAGCTCTTGACTGCTTCTTTTGCCACTTCGTCTGCTTGTTCATTTCCTTCAGTCCCGACATGAGAAAGAACCCATAGCATCGACACTTCCCTCCCGCTCTTTACTTATTCGAATTTGCGATCCAAAATTGTTTATGTAAGTTGTTGTTGCTCCATAAATTTTGTAGTCCCTTAATTACCGAAAGAGAGTCAGTCATAATTACTGATTTTGGAATGCGTTTGTTATTAATATATTCATATGCTTTTAGTATTGCTACTGATTCGCTAGTGAAAGTGGTGAATTTATGTTGTTTCGCTTCCATTTATCTATACTAGTTCGGGTCACCATGCCACATGCCACACTGTTTTCATCCATGGATCCATCGGTGAAAATCAATCTGATGGTAAAAGAGTTATTAAAAATAAATTGAAAATGGTTTTATAGTTTATGTGAGAGAAGATGTAGAGATGTGCCTGCTGCAGAAAATATTGTAATTCAGCATTTATTTGTTGTAAAAACATTAAGCAATGTGTAACTTTTAATAATTTCAGAAAAAATATCTAAAGCAACTAATCTAAACCCGGGATGAGATCCTCATTTCTAAGCACTACACCCTGCATAAGTTAATATTACTGGCTATCGTCATAAATTTCGAATTTGTAGGGAAAAAAATTTTTGTTAAAATTGAGATATCGGTTAAACTTTCAATAAAACCGGACAATGTTTAACCAAACTTGAAACATGCTCCATCGCTTCAACGCACCAACGATTATTTTTTACTCGTTTTTTTTTTAATTATTCGTTTCCTTCATGGTAATTCGTCAAACTATAAGTTCGATTTCTTCGAATATTTAATTATCTTTCTGATCGGTGACCTACAAGAAAATTTCAAATTATCTTCCTTCCACCCAAAAAATTACATCCAATAATTCTTTAACCAAAGCCTTAAGTCATTGAATGGTCTTTTCTCACAGTTTGCATCAATATTTCTGATACATGTAAATAGGAAAATTTGAATTAGTCCTAGTGTGGCCAAACCGTTAAACACTCGACTTTCAAGCCGGTGCTGCGGGTTCGAGTCCCGCCCTTGGTGGTGTTTGCTTTGGTAGCAGAGTACCTCCATATGCTAATAATGAGAGTGCCTAACCAATCATGGATCCCCATCGGTCCTTGATAGTCCGAAGGATCATTTCCAAAAAGGGTGGCATAGGAAAAAGTGTTAGCCACAATTGCTTTAAATGTTATGATCAACGATATTTCCTAGAATTATACTGTGATTCCGCTATTTAGAATCAGCTTATATGGTATAATAATTAAGAAAGAATGTAGTATTTTAAAATCTTTTCTGAGTCCGCAAATAGTTATTCAACCAATACTTTTGATTCATTGGTATTTTATTGAAATCTTGAATCAGTTTAATAGCCAATTTTTTTTTTTTTTTTTTTTTTTGAGCTCATGTTTTATGATATTTAGGTTTGGAGGTTGAGGGAACTTGGAAAGATAGATTCCGGCTTCATCAGGTTCTTGAACAAGGCCGAAAAGCTGAGCTTGTCCAGGAATGACGAATCCTGGATAGCTCAGGGACAGACCGGAGCCAGTGTCCTCTTGGACCCTAGCATCGTCGCGTCGACTAAGATGGCCTGGGTGGAAGTGGAGACAAGTGGACGGCTCACACGGGGTGCCATGATCCTCAACCAGGACACCAAACTCTTCAACGTCCGGATCGTGACCGCCGTATCCAAAACACGGATGGAGAGCATGCTTTTGTCTTATCTGAGTGGGTGAAGTTATAAGCCATCAATAAGAATATAATTGTTGACCATATAAATAGTGATGATGAAATCGTTTCTGAAAAAGAATGATTTTAGTGAATGGACAAAAATCCATTCCAAGGAGATTGTTTATGTTTACAGTTGAGCTATTATTTTTCTGTGATATTCATGAAATTAATCTATTATAAAATCTGTAGATAATTATTTTGTTTGTTTTTCTATTTTTTTTTTCCTCAGCCCCTTCCTTCATTTTTCTGATATACATCTTGTTTTAATAGTTATGTGTTTTTTCTTTAATAAGATGAATTTTTGGGGTAGTAATGAATGGGAGCTAGTAAGTAATATCTGCATTACAGGACGTGACTAGTATGCATTTCTATCGCCAGCAGTTAGGGTACTTAGCATTTGGCAATGACCACGACCACTGGATAATGCAACCTGTACATCTTCTTTGAATTATTAATTAAATGGTCTCTCACGTACTTTACCAAGTACCTTAGTCTCGTCAAGGGTATGTTTTACCATTTTCCCTCGTTTTATCCTAGAATTAGTACAACTTCTTTCATCATTTATATTGATAGTAGAATTCAAATTTATTTCTCTTTAGTAATTTACGTTTCAACCTTTCAGTAAATTATTTTTAAATATATTTTATAGAATAAAATCACCACACAATACCGTTTTTTAACCATCTGAATTAAAGTATTGCATTTCAAATTCGAACACTATCGAGAGTCCATATTTTCAAGAACTAATAAAGATTTTTGAACTTTTTGAATTTGATTATTTTTGAAAATCAGTAATTTTGGCAACATGTATATACGTTTGACTCAATACAACATAGTTGCAGATAAAAAATAAGAAAAAAAGGTATACAAGAGAGAGGAGTTTGTCTTGCCCAGTACCCTTATTTTTTGAGGTGCATTACTTATCAGTACTTTTCTATTCTGCATAGAGATAAAAAATTCCGCTCCAAACCCATAAATAAGATAAAACAGGACTTGATTTATGTTTACTGATTATTTCTTTAAATTAGATTTTTATCAAGTAACAAATATTAAAATTATAAATAATTATTGTAATTTACATGAGGAAAAGGATTACTAATATTGTAATACTTTGTGGGTTAACAAATATTTATTAACAAAAAAAATATACAATTATCAATGCCACAGGAATTATAACAACATAAATATTGGAGCAGGTTGCAAAAATTATCATGTTGTAACTGAATTCATATATCTAGATGATAGTCAAGACAAAGACTAGGACTGACCGGTCCAGTCACTCGCTCCTTATATATAGTCGTAAAAGGAACCTTCTAGAACCTTCTAGGTCTGCATGGACTGAGCTCGAACGATCCAGTCTGACGGTTTGTTCCGACCGCTAGTTCGTTTCAAAAAAAGGTTTGAGATTTTAAACCATATGTGTTTATTTAACGATTTAACGTTACAATATTTTCTTATTTTATGTTTCCTGAACGTACCAATCGCTTTAAAAGCACTTCGGATTTATATGTGATATTTTCAATAATAAAAAAAAAAAAAAAATACACTATCCCCTTAGGAAAACATGACCTTCTTAAATTGAACCATCAAAATAATTATAGCCGAAACCGAGAAGGCTATGTTCCGACAGGCAACACAATTAAGAGCACGTTAGCGGTGGGAACTGGGCAGGCAGGAAATGGACTTTCTTTTTTTTTTTCTCTAGTTTTGCTCTCAAGTGTCCCGAGGATAAATGAATACACGTGACAATGTGAAATGGAATCATTGCATTCAACTAAATTTCGTTCGAGATGCAAAACCAAGAATCCTAACTAAAAATACCTTTCGCAGATTAAGCGCGTGTTCTTTAATGTGTAAGTTCCACGAGTAGATTCCTTTGTATTTAATTCAATGATGTTGGAAAGGGTTGAATTGAGACAGATACTGTGACTGTGATAAGAAATCATATTGATTTGTTTTTCTCTTTAATACTTGAAAAGTTGGCTAATATGGAAAATAAGAAGGTAAAAAGTTTTAAGAGCTAGTAGTCTCAATATAAAAATCTGTTTTTTTTTCTTCATTATTCAAAATTAAAGAGAGGATGCCATCCGAACACGTTTGTTGATAAAAATCTTATAATGTTGCAAAAATATAAACATTCGAAAAGAAAAAAAATCTGGTGCGTGCTCGCAACACACAACTTTCACTTACCAACTTACTTAGATTAGAAATTAATGCGTTTTGTTAATTGCCACTTCTCAAATGAACAGAACGGCTTTAATTATGAACAATGGTCTGTCATTAAAGGCGTACTCCGCATGCGTGGTATCAATGAGTTGACAGAATATTTTTCTTTTTTTCTCCTCTTTATGTTTTCTTTATTTTTATCATATTTCGGCATAACGAGAGACAGTTAATTTCTCCATGTAAACAAAAACAAAGGTACTTTATTAGAAAGAAAGAAACAAACAAAAAAGGCCCCCCCCCCCCAAAAAAAAAGCCCCCTCAGAACATTTTAATAATGATAAAGCTTACCTGATATTAAAGAAAACCTAATTTTCATTAAACATGACGAATTTGATAAAAAATTGAGATAATCGAAAGAAAGGTAATACGGCGCATGCGTGAGTTCATGGTCTTTTATGAGTTGACGGAATATTTTTCTTTTTTTCTCCTGTATATGTTTACTTGATTTTTTTCATACTTCATATTTAGCCATTTCTTATTTTTAGGCGTGATGATAGACGGTTAATTTCTCAATATAAACTAAAACAAAGGTACATTATAGGAAAACAAAAAAGGCCCCTTCTCCTTTTAAGCCCCCTCAGAAAATTTTAATACTGATAAAACTTACCTGATATTATTGAACATCTAATTTTCATTAAACATGATGAATTTCATCAAAATCATTAAAACCGTTTTTGAGATAATCGAAAAAAAGGTAAGAATTGGAAAAAAGTTAAGAAATAAAGTGCCCCCTCCGTTTGACCAATTTTGATGAAATATTGGCTGTCACATCTTTGGTATATACATACGTCAAATACCCAGTTTGATCAAAATCTTTAAAGCCGCTTTTGAGTAAATAAAAAAACACATGAAAATGATACAAAATTTATTAAGTAAAGTCCCCCCTCCGGTTAATCAATTTTGATGAAATTTTTACAGTCATATTTCGGGCATATAAATAGATCAAATACTCAGTTTAATCAAAATCGTTAGAGCCGTTTTTGAGAAAATTCGAAAAAACGTAAAAAGTTATTAATTAAAGTACCCCCTCCCTTTGAGCAATTTTGATGAAATTTTTGCTGTCACATCGCGGGCATATACCTACACTAAATACCCAATTTCAGGTTCCTACGGTTTATAGTTTTTGAGCTAGTCTGTTCACACACACACACACACACACACACACACACACACACACACACACACACACACACACACACACACACACAGACCATTTCGCGGGACTTGGTTATTTCGACTCAGGGGGTCCCAAAACGTGTATTTCCGATGAAAACCGGAAGTCGAAATTTTTCACGATCGCAATACTTCCACTTACTATATATTTCATATATAGGTAAGCTTGAGGAAGAGCGGTTCCCTGCCACGGCCTACGTTGACGATCTGGCAGCTGTGGTGTCCTCAAACAGCAGAGCCGGTATTAAAGAAGAAGCAGAAAGGTGCGCCAACCTGATAAAAGAATGGTGTGAGAACAATCAGTTGAAGATGGCGGTTGGAAAAACCCAGACGATTCTTCTAAAAGGAAAAACGGATCGGGCACACCCTATAACCCTTAGAATTGATGGGATAAGAATAAGTCCAAGTGAGGAGGTTACGTATCTCGGAATAAGATTTGGAAGAGAATTTAACATGAGACCTCACTTGGACTATCTGGGAAGTAGAGTGGCAAATAGCTTAAATGGCCTTAGCCGTGTAGGAGGAGCTTTCTGGGGCCTAAGATACCCAGCTACGTTCACCATATACAATGGGGTAGTTTTGGGTATACTATAATATATAATATATGGGGTTGTTTAGTTATAATATTGGGTATAATATAATATATGGGGTATGGATAAGGTACGCTTCACCAGCGTGGTTTTTGAATATCTCACACCGTTTAAGGAACAGGTTGGCGACGATCCAGAGAACGGCTCTGCTGCGGATCACCAGAGCGTACCGGACTCTGTCTCATGAGGCGGCGCAGGTATTAGCAGGGGCGGTACCTCTCGACCTCCTACTGCAACAAGATATATATCGATACAGATTAAAGAAGGAAGGCACCGCAGGACTCCCGACACACATTAAAGTGAAGGTCGACCAAGACCCTTCTAATTGGAAAAAAATTATCCGGGAGGACACATTTGATGAATGGAACCGGCGATGGACGACAACTCCGAAAGGAGCTACCTTAAGGAAGTACTTCCCCACCGTCCGGTCTCGTATTGAAGCGAAATGGGTCCTCCCGGACTATTGGGTGTCACAGTTTCTCACAGGGCATGGGGCCTTTCGAGCTAAGCTTCATGGCTTTGGGAAGGATATCGATCCCCTATGCCCTAGCTGCGGTGTCTTAGAAACTGCTGAACATGTCGTTATAGACTGCGCTGCCTTGGAGACTCAAAGAGCCAGGTTGTTGAGGAAAACTGGACTTTTTGTCCTGTCGGAGACTGATCTTCCTCAACTAGTCACCGAGAATAACTACCCGTACTACAAGGATTTTGTGTACGGGTGGAAAACAGCGATGGGTCCGGAAATCTTTAATCTAGGTAGAAGGAGACCTCCTCCCGGGAGGCCACCGGATTGAAGAACTGGATGGAAGAGGAAGAATAAAAAATGAGACTAATGAGGAAGAAGAATTGTGCAACATTAACGTACGCGTGAGCGTTATATGTTAATGTTGCCGAAACCCGTGTTGCCGAAAGGCAGGGAAGGGTGTTAAATAAATAAAAAAAAAAAAAAAATATAGGTAAGTGAAAGTAAAAATACATATAAAAAAGGAATAACATAAAAACATTAAAATAATATCATCATATAAATCACAGTATATGGTTATACTGTATATTACACTCGTTTTTTTCTAAATCTTCTACATTGAAAATTAGACAAAAACTGAATACGTACACCTACTTACTTAAACCCATTTGGACATACGCCTCACAGATTTTCGGCTCAGCTAAAAAGACGCACTTACAAACTTTTCAATCAAAAGTTTTGAGACTAATTACGGACGCTCCCAGATACGTAAGTAACCAAACTCTACATACAGACTTCTTACAACAGCCGACTATCCAACAACACATACGAACGCTTTACTTACGCTTTTTTGTTTAATTGGAAGGACACAACAACTGATTAATTAACCACATGGCCACGGCTGACATGCCTGTTAGAAGGCGGCTAAAAAGAAGCTGGATGAGAGACCTCCTCACCTGAATTAGTGTAAAGCCCGGAAAGAGGTGCTGCTGAGCAGCTTCCTTCCCTCATGTCTTAATGCCTTACGTTGTAATGCGTTGCTGCAGACCACGAATTCACTGCTTGTCGCCGATCGCTGACAGGTGCTAATTAATGTATGAAGAGAAAAAAAAAATAATATCACAATAATATATTTGTAAAAATATAAATAATATATATTGAGACTATTGAGGCCTAAATTAACTATACTTGTGCAAATGCCTCCTTACTTATCTGTTTATCTTTTAACTAATAGGAGAAAAAGATCTGTTTTAAGGTCTATGACATCCCGTTCCAATTGGCGAAACTTTATATGTCTTTAAAGACTAAAAACGGCCATATCGTTAAAATATAAGGCTATCCTTTAAATATATGTAAATATGTAATTGGTCTTCAGGACCTCACGTTGACTTAAAATATCAATCATTTTTTGATAATTTAGAGGAAAAGGCATGTGCTTAAATTGATCATTAATTTAATTATTACATACATTATGATTAATTGCAACACCAGTGATTAAGGAGAGGTAGTGACAAGCAGGATAAGTGTTAAAAAGTAATTCATAAAGTAAACAGGATTAACGCAGACGTATTATAGGGGTTCAGGAGCATGAAATTTGAAATTAAAAGAAATCGAAGTTAAATAAAAATTTAAATGTCACTTACTAAGCGAGTGTACATGATACTACCATAGTTTAATGCCGGGCGTATTAATCCCAGATATTGATCGCCCTAAAACCCCCATCCTATCCTACAGTATAATGCTGTTATCAAATATTATTGTTCTTAAAACTTATTATTTAAGCCCATATGCTCAAAGTTTTCGCAGAGAGATAGCTACTGAAAAAACCGTTACTCATAAACATTCCTTTCATGAATAATGATTTTTTGAATGTTCAAGAAAAATCTGAATCGAGGGAACGGAGTTGATCTGGTCGGAAGCTTAAACGGTCTCTAAACCGAATTAGCTGATTAATATAAAATAAGAAAATTGAAAGCCGAATTCTCCATGCAAAAAGGGAATTGCCAAATATTTTGAATAGTTTGCCGTGATTAGAAGTCTCTTAATGTATCCCAAGTCACGCTTCAAGGCTAGTTCATTAGCTAGCTATTTATTCATAAAAATTAAATATCCCAAGGTTATATTTTTAATTGCAGTTTTTCTTTTTTGATTCTTAGCTTGAATGGAATCTAAAACAACTGTTATCCTCCTAGTGGTTTATAACCTGACACAACACACACAATGATAATGCGCAAGCATGGTCTTGGTATTGAATTAAATGGAAATAAATCACAACAATTATATTCTAATAAGCGTTTTTCGCTGGAGGGAACCCGTGAAGGGTCTGTTATCTCTTTTGAGTGACCTGAAGTCGAAAGCTGAGATCTAATGAAGATCAAGGGCCTTTTTTAACTAGATTAGATCTCAACTTTGCATGTAACTAAACGTAAATCGAAAAAAACGTAATATATGTATGTATTGGACGATTGAATGGCACCCATATAAATATAAAACCTTTTGACAGAACTAAAGTAATTTAGGTTACCTGATAGGTTTATTTATATATACCCTTTATGATAATATTTGATAATATGAAATTAAACGGACGATGCTGCTGCTCGGGACCTCCATTCTACTCCGATCCGAAGGAGGACATCGCTAAGGATTTTTCTTTCTTCATTTAAAAATTCCTAGGGCCACCTGCCGAGATAACTCGCGATCTTTAGTATTGTAAGCTGCCATGCTAGCCACTAAGCCACTGGTGATCCCCAAATGAAGGTTGGTTCAGTTGCGATTCGATTCGACCTAACTACCTTTATTTAATCGCAGAATAAAAGGAATTTTATACAAAATAACTTATTTCTTTTTTTAGGTTGGTCTTTTAAATGTATACAAAAAAAAAAGGAAAAAAAATATGTCAACAGGCAAGTTTGGTCACTTTGTTTAAGGTAAATTACCTTACATAGAACTTTAATTATCCTGTTCTTAATCTGCCTCCGATATCGATATGATAATTATACCAATGCCAGATTTCCTCCAAATCTCTGCAAGAGGTCACCACTCTTAAATTGTTGTTTTTCTGTACTTTATTGAGGGTTCAAGTCCCAGAGCCTTAAAGTTTCAAAAAAGGCCGCTTAGAATAGTCTGGATTAGCTTCATGGTCCTGTCACTGCAACTACTCTCGTTCACTGTCACAATCAATAGGATCACTGATAATTTTGACTTGAATATTGAATCAACGAACAGTTTCCTATACAGAACACTCGGGGTCAGGGGCGGATAAAAGTTTTTAAGGTATACTAAAGCGTGACCGCCTAAACGATAACGAGGTAGGGATATAGTAATATTTTTTAATTCTCAGAAACCTAAATTTGAATCACCTCTATTGACTGCTGGCGTACATTGTGACTGGAAACCATTAATGAATCGCTCATAACCAAATATTGAATTTTTATGAATGTAAAAAAGAAAATTTATAATCATTTTAACTAACACCATAATATCACTTATAATCTCCATTCACTCGACCTTTAAATGCTCAATATTTGATAGAATTAGTGAATTACTCATGTTCTATTGAGTATCTGGCCTGTGATGTTTAATGGACCGGATTCCGGGTCTTCATGGTTAGGTTATTCAGGCCGCTCTATTTCAGAAAGGCTATTTTTGCCTTTATTTCATTTGTATACTCACTGTTACAACAAGTTATATAACGTCATCTTTTATTACAGAGTATAGCTTAGCCGCAACACCATCATTCCTCAGCGCTGTATCTCTCCGATGGGCGAGATGAAAATCCCTGGCATGCTACTTTGGATTTGAATATATTTGCAATTTTAAATGCGAACAAGCCCGTTATATATTAATTAAGCCGGTGCCTCCAAAGCAGACTAGATAAGGGAATTGAGTCTCAACGGTCCTGCGTGAGGTGTTCTTGCGGTTCCCGCTCTTATCTGCCGGTGCTACTTTCTCCCTCGCGCGGGGATCTGATAAGATTTCTGCGCACGGAATCGGAACATTGGGTCACCTGCGCGCTCTCTTTGCTCGCTGCCTCCGAATCCCTCTTGTTGGCTGCATTAGGATGCATCTTCGGGTACATCTTTCCACTCGTCGGTAGTCTTCCCGATTTGGTTCTGAAGTGAGTGCAGGGAAAGCTTACCGGGAACATCATCCACTTTACTTGAGGGATAAGGTTAAGTCTGGTTTGCTCAAGAGAACTTCAGAATTTATATTGGTTCCTTAGCAAAATATTGTTTGGTGGCGAAATGGCCGAGTGGGCAAACGGGATCGAAAAAGTATGTTTCCCAGAAAACTAATATATATTATGATAATATGATTGGGAAGCCTAAGATAGCAAGTTCAAAACCCTGAGTCAGGAGAAAAATTCAATAATATTCGACATTATTCCCCCAACCTCTCCCGTGGCACGGTAAACCCCGTAGAGCCTAATCGGTAAGGAAAGGGAGGAAAAATAAAAAGCACAATAGTATTTAAATAATTTTATTAGAAGAGAAAAGATTGATCACGACCGGGATTCGAACCCAGGTCCTATGCATCTTCGTCGTAGTGCTCTTACCACTGAGCTAATCGTGGGGTCAAAAAGCTAATCGCTGAAGAGAATAGATCAACACAGCTGTGATTGACCGCACGGTTAGCTCAGTGGTAAGAACGCTGCTACGGAGATACAAGGCACCTGGGTACCATTCTCTACCGTGTGCAATCTTACCTCTTCTAATAAATTTGTTTAAAAATTGCAAATTATTTACAAAAAAAAATAAATGAATATATGTTAACATACAACATAATGTATAATACGGTCGATTAAATGGATGGTGAAGGATAAGATATACACGTTGAAAAGTTACTTCAATCAGCAAGAATAGGTTGGTATCTATATCTATATATGTTTTATATTCATTTGACATATTTTTTATCATTCGTAGTAATTTATGATAGAAATATATGTCGCTCTGATTTTTTTCTCACATAACACAATGCAACTTGAGCCCATATGGACATATGCCTCATAAACTTTCAGCACTGCGAAAAATACGCAGTTACAAAAACTACAAACTTTTCAGTCAACAATATGAGTTCCATTTCCATATTCCAGCCACCCGAGTAAGTAAATAAAAATATTCCACATACCGACCTACGCCAACCAACTACTGAACAGTAAATTTATACTCCTGATTCTCGTTTTTATAATAAATTCCACGGAAATAACTGTACTGATCAATGGCATGGCATTGGGATTACATTAAAATAATCTTGATGAGAGACCTTTTCTCCTGAAATAAGGGATGTATGATCATATTCAAATCCCATTTCCTCCATTTCCATGCCTAAAATGTTTTGTTGACACATGGTATATTGCTGGGTTGCTGATGGTCAGCTTTGCCGCCTATTGTGAATAAAAATATTAAATGAAAAAAAAAATCATCGATTTTAAATCATCAGTAATAAATTAAGGTTATAATTAAGCATGGAGCAGACTACATCAAATAATCCATTTTTATAATCCTAGTTATACTAGCAATGTTTATCAGAAGAGGAAGAATATTCAGTTTTTAGGAAGGGGCAGCATTTTATGATATTAAAAAATAATTCGCAGTAATATAGGAATAATTTCTATCGGAAATGATCTATAACCTTGTAAATAAATCAGATTTACTAGAGCAAAGCTCGTGCTCTAGATATTCGGTTGAAATAATTAGCATAGATAAAACTTAATAAACAAACTATCACTGAATATTTTAGCATACGTAATTAAATTAAGTAAAAATGACAGTGCTTGTTATATTGTGTTTAAAAAAAAAAGATTGGAACTAAACTCATATCTTGTAACAAGAATTCATAACTCCCTATCTAAAATATCTTCCTACACAGAATGACACAAAAACTTTGTCAGTTATTGCATGGAATTGTTTCTTTAGCTGTATCAGCTTGATTTGTAACATGGGAATTATATCAGAAAATATTTTACTAATAATCCGTTAAATAATTATTCCTAATATTATATCTTTCAAACCAGTTTCAAGTATTTTAATATGGGTTCAGAAAATTTTGAAATTCGTGTAACTTTGCTGTATTATTGGATACAATTTACTCCTGTTGCTCGAAAAAAAAAAAAAAAAAAAAAAAAAAAATATATATATATATATATATATATATATATATATATTCCCCTTAGATGTCATGATGAGTTTCCTCTCTTTGCTTCTATAATCAAGCATAAATAAAGATAATAAAGATAAATCAAGCATTCATCCAACTCATAGATACCGTTTCTTACCTCACAAACATCACATGTTGAGGGAGGCTCTCCTCTGATTAAATATCGTGGCTAAATCTTGTATGTTCTATTCGCAGTCGGGTTAAAGCTACTTCTTCCTTTCTGTTTCCATAAAATTAAGTATCCACGGCTGGACCCTTCTCTTTAATACCCTCAACTTGTTTTTGGCTTGAGCATCCCATACAACTTGCATCGACGTCTAAACGAAAAATATTTGGATGTTAAGAAGGAGAATGGTGCGAATGTACCAGACCTGGGCATTATTTTAAATAAAAGTATTTTCATTTTAATTCTAAAATTCTAAAATAAAAAAAAAGTATTTTCATTTGTATTTTAAATAATAAAATAAAATAAATCTTAAGTAGGTTGTTTGAAGTTAAACAATTTTCGTAATAGTATAGTGTAGTCCTTTGCACTAGAACTGTCACTCCTAAATATTGAGCAAGTATATTTATTTCAGTTTGATGTTGCTGTTTTTTTTTTTGTTTTTTTTTATTTTTTTATTGGGGGGGGCGCAATTATTAAGATTGTACCGCTTCATCCGATTTCAACAAATTTTGTCACATTGGTGGTTTTTGATTATCTAAGTAGACGTCTAATGAATTCATTTCACATAAATGGTTTTACGCATAGGTTTTGGGGTGGAGGTTAAATGTTAACTTTTGACCGCCATATCCGATTGTCACGTATTATGTACCAAAGATTGTTCATAAGTCAAATAACAAGGCCAATTCCTTATCATTTTTATAAATAATAATAATTTTATAAATAATAGTTTTTTTTATGGGGAGTGGGGAGTTAATTGTAGACTTTTTACCGGTTTATTCGAAAGTGAAAAAATCGAAAATTATGGAAGAGCCATAAACGAAGGCATAAACAGGATCCCAATTTGGAGACAACACCAAAAGATCAAAAGAAAGCAAACTTAGTAAAAATGTGTATGACTGATACATTCAATAAAGTCGGTGATTATTTTTCCAGTTGAGGTTCGTTCGAAATTGGAGAGGAAATTCAGGCAAGATTAGAGGTAAGAAATTCTAGCGATTAACGAAATTACTTAGCTCACGGCTTCTTCCTTAAAACTTAAGAATTCGGGTTTACAAAAATATTATTACTCCTGCGGTTCTTTAAGAATGCAAAACGTGCACACTAACATTGAATGATGAGCAAGTGAGGTGATAGCAGACAGATGAATAAAATCGAAGTGTGAAATTGCAAAACAGTGCTGAACGAATTCCATAGAAATTAATGGCAGTGACTAATGGAAAACGTCCGAAAGAAGTAAGGGCTGAGAAGCAGTAGTTCGCGTTAGGGCTGATTTGCTGAAATTCGTATTATTGGATGGTGGATGGTTGGATGGTGTATGGGTAGCGAATAGTCTAAGGGGTAGCCCAATTAGTTTAAATAGGTTCCGAATCAGATTGGTTCTGTAGAAAAAGAAATTTAATTTAATAATTTCATCAAAATGAAAGCCAAGATGATCTGAGTATCAGATACATTACACCAAGCAAAGACAACCCAAAAAAAATAAATAAAAACTGTCGATTTATTAATCAATTGCAATATTGAAAAAAAAAATGTATTTATTAATCAATCGCAATGCACTAGCTAATAGGTTTTAAAAGTATTTTGTATTTTCATTTTAATTTTTTTTATTTAAAATACAAAATACTTTTTTATTTTGCATTTAAAATAATTTTATCGAAAAGAATTTTAAATGATTTGAGGTTAAAATGCATTTTATTCAAATTTATTTTAAATACTTGCTATTTAAAATAAAGTATTTTAAAATAAAAATTAAAATACTTTTTGCCCAGCTGTGGAATGTACTACGCAATGTTGGTTCTGGCGTTTTTTAATCAAAACCTCCGACACAATCCCAGAAGATTACAACCTTCAGGTTACCAGGCAGTTATTGATAATAATTCAGCCAATATCTGCCAATTGTAGAGCATTTTAAATATAATGGGAACAGGGCAGACAATGCAGGACTCGACAAAACTTTAGTTTCATAATGTCAAGGGTCCTGGGGCGAAGGGCAGAGGCATAGGCCTGGGAGTAACATTGTATAGCCAAAGAGGCTAGAAAGTGATGTTATGTGATGAAACTGAATGGAGGAAAAAAATATATCAGCCCAGTGAAGTCGAATTAATTATATTTTAAAACTATTATTATTATATCTACTTTTACTGTTAGTATCGAAAATTAACCAAAACATTGATGGAAAATATTCGACAAACTTAAGATTCCCAGGTGGCCTCAGCGTCACTTTCGTTGAGGATGAAGAATGGACCAAAGGGACTGGCCGCAAATTGTTCCTGAGTCGTGGGCATTCACTAACGGGCGGCGGCCACAGGCGGACAGTCACTGGGTCAGTGTCGGTCTGCCTTTAGCTACTACCATCGCTCCATCACTTCATCGCTCCGCTTCATCAACTAGTGCCTCCTAATTCATAGTTATATAGTATTTACAAATATATACAAAAGAAAGATTACTTAACTACCAAACCTTCTTTGGTATTTACCCTTCATTGAGATAAATAAATGTGTAATTAAATTTTGCCAATCATTAGTTAAATTCTGTAATAAGTAGCTTTCTGTAACTATAAGCCTCTTAAATATAGCTATATTTAACCTAACCAAGTCTACACCATTCAGGCACCCTTTAACTGAACTTTCGTCAAAAACCGATTTTCATAACCATTTTCTCCTGATATACTTAGAGTTGGAACCGACGTGTTTTGTTAATTTTGTAAACGGCATCTAGCAATTTAACATAGGCAACAGCTTTTTCAATATTTATTTATTTATTTTTGTTTGTTATTCTGTATAAGTTAGAGATTAATAAAATTATTGCAAAAATTGGCAGTGGTGTTTTTCGATTTTTTTATTAATTTTTTTCTTTTCTCAAAAATAAGGGGAATCAAAACTAAGTCTTAAATTTAGTTGATAGGCGAGTTTTTTAATTCATTTAGCCCAATAGTACATTAAATGCTAATATACGAGTTATTTATGTTTTAGGGTTCTTCTCAAATAATAAATGGAATTTTCTTGATGTATTAATGTTTATAGATATGCAAAATCGTTTATTGAAAAAAATGGAAAGAAAAAAAAAGTTGAAATTATTATTATTATTATTATCTTTTTTAACTAAATTTAGATTTTATACACTCGAATTTTTGTATTTTTCTGTATATCTATATTGTATATTAATAATTAATAATGTATTTATAATGTTTGTTTATGTAATGTATAATGTAATGTGTAGTGTATGTATCTATAAAATTTGTATAATCGATAGACTCTATTTGCATAGGGTGTTTCCCTGAAAGCAAATTATGATTAAATAAATAAATAAAATAAATAAAAATATCGTATCTTGAGACCTAACTTTATCGAATAACATTAAAATACCTGATACCATTTTATTTTTATTTTCTCTAAAAAATACTACTTGGTACCCTATAGTAAAACTAAAATCCTAGTATCGGATAGGCAGTATACTCCTACGCTTTCTCCTCCAAAGAAGAACTAATTCCAAACCTCATTCTGCTGGCTCCTCAGGCACACGCGAACTGGGAACTGAAGGCTGGAGGCCTGCCATGAGAACGCAACTGAAAATTTCACTGATACGAGAAAGCCACTCGAAAGCGAAAATATAAAGTTCACTTCTTGGCCAAATTGCTGAGCACGGACGGATCTAAACTTTTAAGATATTGACCCAAAAATTGTTTCTCAGGCAACGTTTATCAGCTAATCAACTGATAAAGTATGTGTATAAAAGTAATGAAAAGTCGTTTATTTATTTAACTGTACTATATGTTTGAGGTTATTTTGTATTTGATAGTGGAGTACATGATTAGCTTATAAGATTTGAATCAGAAATACAAATATTCAGATTAAAATAAATTACATACTGTTTAAAAAGTTCTGCGAAAGCCAATCTCACCTGAAATCATGATACCGAAAAATTGAATTATACATATCTTTACATCAATCTATCTTTAGATCACAAAAGGCATACAACCATCCACTTGTGCCAAAAGGTAGATTTTATGGAATTATCATAAATGACTAAAAGAAAAATTCTCCAGCAATAAGAATTTTAATTTAAAAACGACTGCTCCGTGATATGAAATACGTTTTTACATTAAATATGGCAGGTCGGTTACAATACAGTCAAGAAATCTGTATAGGACGAAACTAGGAGAAAGGATAAGGCTTCGGATTGGAAGAAATATGTTGGGATTGATGGACCAACGCATATAGAATGCAATGTAGGTGCTGCAATTGAGTTTTGTCCTTATCTGCGTCTTTTGAATCCCCAGCGTTTCACTAGTACCCAGTTGGATATATATATATATATATATATATATATATATATATATATATATATATATATATATATATATATATATTTTTTTTTTTTTTTTTTAACTTCATACTTTGATTTGAGCCTGTCTAAAGTAAGAAAAAATTAGCAATGCGATGGAATATAATGTATATCCGGCATGATGACTTCTGGCATGAAGGAAGCCGGTCTTATCGAGGAAATCGATCATCCAACTCCTCTTCAGTCGCCTCATATATGGGAGGTCAGTTCTGGCCATGTGGCTAATGATTCTGTTGTTATGTCAGTGCAATTTAATATGAAAGCTGGTATGTAAATTGTGGTCTAAAATGTATGAAAGCTAGTATGTAAAAGTCGGTGTGTATAGTTTTGTTACTAATGCACCAAGATGCTGCAGTTATTATGTCTTAAAATTATGAATTGAAATATTTGTAGTTAATAGTGTGAAATATTAGTAGTTTGTTAGTAGTGTGTGTCTTTCTTTGCTGAACTATAAATGTTTAGGCATTTGGTTTTTTTATTAGTTTTTTTTTTAGTTTTGATGATTTGTAAAAAAGCGATATAGTCTTTTCATATTAACATGAGGGCCCGTAGTTATCATTCTTTCAAATCATTGTCTATGATATAATAATTTGTCAGTTTGAGGAAATTAGTGGTTGCTGATATGAACTTGTAGAAATATCTGGTTAGAGAGTGAACGGTATGTGTTGTAATTTTTCATCGTTTAGTTTAATTTTTCAAAGCAAATAATATTTTTTTAAATTTATTATGTGGTTTTGAAAACTTAATGAAGCCAACGTATATACTATATAGTAATGGGGCAACTATTGACCCCTGCCTAACACCTGCTAAGTTTGATCGGACTAAAGAAATCTCTACGCCCTATCTGAACGAGAGAAATCTATCAAAGATGTTGTATAGTACTATTTGTTTTTTTGTTTGGGGGGGGTGAGAATGGTCTATGAGAAGAAAATATCTATTCGATCCTGTAAACTCTCTCAGCGTCCTGTATATCGATTCTTAAACTTACTAAAAATCATATATCAGTGACAGTTAGTAGAAAAGCTTCTCAGTCAACAATTTTTGTTGGCGCGTGGATAAAAACAGGTGAAACTCTTCCATCATTAGCTGAATGAAGCTTAAGGTCTGTAGGCCACGACATTTAAAGCAATCTAATGGAGGAAAGTCTTCTTCTTGGATTCTTGGAGTTTTCTGTTCATGACTATCGTAATTGGCTCGTTTGTGCTAAGTGGGAGGAATTTGTTACAAACTTGGATGTTCAGCGTTTATTTTATAGCAAACAAAAAGTTTATGTGACTTGGAGACTATTTCCTATTGACTTTGATGCTAAATTTTATCTTATTTTAATAGTAACGACAAAAAACAACTAAATAAACGTTAAGGCTGTTTAACAAAAAAAAACACTGCTGGCGTTAAACGTAAGAGATTTTAAAAGTCCGACCTAACCTCTAGATTATAGCTTTTATGTATATAAAAAAAATACAGTAATAGCCAAACCATAAAATATACAGAAATGTTCCGAATTCATTATTGAAAAAAAAAAAAAAACTTAAAATAAAATCTTTTCGAAAATATTTCTTTGATGCGCGGTTATAAGGGCTTTAGACACTTTTTGAGCATTTGGAGATTATTTCGTAACATTATAGAACGAAATCAGATCTACCGGTTGTTATTAAGGTCTTTCGTCAAAGTATATTGTTTTATAAAAATAACGATTATAAATAACATCAATAATTAGATTTTACACAATGCTTTGAACTTTTCCCTTGCTCTCCTAAAAAATTTAATATTTTGACTTAAGCCCTTGTGACCGCGCATCAAAGATTTGTAAAACATAAACTCAGCTTACTCATTCCAATAATTATAATTATATTATTCAATAGTTGTTTTTCAGTTTCAATAGTGGATGTTACGTTGTTGGAAGAATACGAAGTTAATTAATATTTCCGTTCTGCAATACAAGTAAATACGTAGATATTTTTAAATTTCTGTGAATAATCAGGGTGTCGATGGAACATTTGAGTTTCGATGTGTGGGCAATCACCACCCCTGTCGTACTGATTGTCAAAGTAGCCCTATACTCTTAAATATTCTGACGCATATGATTTATAAATAACTGAAAGGGTGAACCACCCTTTACCGAATTAATTCCATTTTTATCGATAACGAGGTAAGGGTCGATCTTTCTTAGATCAAACACCCTGAATCCATAAAAACTATTATAATGATGGATTCTTTAAAAGCTTCACTAAATTTTAAAAGCCAAACTGTCCCACGTTGGAGTTTGTGGTACCCCAAAGCATACTGTCTTATGTCCTGTGTTGAATGAATGAATTTTATAGAAATAGTCAATGAAAAGGGATTTTATTTTATATATTTAGATAAGTAAGCAATGAATACTGGAATTTGCCCCACAGAAGGAGGTTCAGCGAATCTGTCAATCGAAATGGTTCGATGTCATGTCAGTAGTTTAATGGGTCATGTAGTAGTGACCCATTAAACTACGTTCCGGGGGGCAGAAGAACTTTGGGAGGCCCAAGAATGTCGTACCTTGAATACATTGTAAAACTATAAGGTACAGGGTAAGAGGAAAAGATCTCAGTCAGACCAGGAATCTGGTAAGGAACAGATAGGAGTGGAATCTTTAGCTATAGAACCCCTTGCGATAAGATGCGCAAAAGGGACTGCGAAGGATCATAAGATAAATAGACCCCTCATACTAACTTGTACGATAATGATCCTGATCTTATCGAAAACAGCTTGTAGCGAATAATTATTATGATTATAATCCAAAATGACGCTCATACTAAATTACTCCCATTTTATCCTTACAATGTATACATTTCAACAAACAGTAAGGCCCTATTTCCTAGTAGGACTAGCACCTTATTTATGTTATCAGTGATAATGTTATCACCTACAGAACAGAAATTTTCTAAGACCCCTATCCTTGTCGCCTTATCCGGAGTCTTATCGAAATACGAAATGTAGGCGTCTGGACCAAAATTCTCATATTCCACGCCCTGCTGGTCCGTTACTTCTAAGCCTTTAGGAAGATTACAGGTAAAACATTGTAGTCAAATAAAAGTTAAGTAAAATATCTTGATGTTTTAATCACATATTTTTGTGTAGAACAATTTTTCACATAACAATTTAATATACATTAACATATTAAATAATAGTTTATATAAGGGGTTATTCTTAGATTTAAAAAAATAATATAATAAAAAGAATGTATTTAGAAAATATTATGGTTATACATAATATACCTAAGGCTTCTTACGTTTCCAATTTGCCATATACAATGTTTTGGAATATGTAAATGTTCCTACCATCAATCATGATTGATTATTGGAGTCTCTACTCATAAGTCGTCGGGATAAAATGTATAAATTATTTCTAATGGGTTCATGTTGGAAGTCAGTCTCTGGGGGAAGTTTTTGTAATATTATGTTGCTATATCGATAAATGTCCTAACATTCATCGATATTATATACATCCGAGATGTTGAGGTCCTAGTGTAGAATGTAACTAGTAATATAGTTTGGAGCATATACTATCTTCCTCAATACTTTTGAGGGATATTTGGATATTTGAGGGTGTTGCCCAGCCCCATAATTCTATCTATAGGTCTAATTATTACTATGTTTCGTGCAAATCTGTTAGGTTAGTTTGGAATGTTTTTTCAAGAAAATAATTATAATAGAAAATAAAAATAGCCAAACTTCGTACGCATGGATATTTTCATGCATGGATATTCATGGATTTCGCCTTCACTTTAGCTTTTCTTACAGCATACAATTACATTATATGTGTTTTTAATTTTTAACCTTTGGTTAAGCTGATCATTGTAGTGCTATGATGAAGGTTTGATCTAAGACTGCTGTTGTAAATGCAGTTTTGTGTTTTACAAGAATCCGTTTCCATGTTTGTTGTTTTATTTTTGTCTATAATTTTTTAAAACATTCAGAGGTTTTTTGGATATTAGCACCTAAATTTAATCAAGTTATTTACCCTTTTAAACAAAAGTAACTCAGGTATGACTCAGTCCACCTTTTAAATTTATAAATTTCTCAAGAAAATGCAAACCACTATTGTTTGTTGAATACATGTATATACGTATATTGTATATACATTAGACTTCTTTTTCTTCATCTTAATTGTTTGATGTGAAATGATCGATCAATAACGACCCAATAGAGATTTTTCTTGAATACGTTGGATACGAACCTGTTGTAAATTTCTTTTCTAATGGGTTAATCACTGTACTGAGCCGATTCCTCCCACTTTTCATTTCGTAGGTTCACTTCAGGTTGTAAAGGATATCCATTAAAAGGTTAAGCCTACCTGTTTCCTGAGCGTACAAAGGCGCCCCCTCAGATGATAAGTGATAACTTTCGCTACCCAGTATGATGTACTTTCGTAAAGGTTTTCCCTCTTCGACCTCATAAGCTGGCTGCGAGTCATGGTCGGTTCTCAACCGTTTAAAGTCGTATCAATCAGGGCTCCGAATAAAGGAGAAACGCTTATTTGTTCTGGACAACCTTTCTGTCACTGTCAAAGAATTTCTGAAAAAAAAAAAAAAATAAACTTATAACGTTAGAAATCTCATTTATTAAAGTAAAAAATACTAATCGAATATTAATACTTCGATAACATTTGATACACAGTTATGGTGATTGGCTTTAAAGAAATAATTAAAAAAAAAAAAGCTGAAAAACTATTTTTATGTGCCAAGATTCCGATCTAAGTTTTAATGTATGTTGGAAATATATAAAGGAGAAAAAATAGGATAATTGTATGATAAATCATTTATCATTTTATTTGTTGTTTTTCTATGTATATTTTTATCTAGTTGTCACATTTATGTCGAATAAAATTTATAAAAATAAATACAATATTTAGCTCATGTTAAGGCGCATAATACTTTTACATATTGACCTGCTGCCAAACACTCGAAGTATTTTGGGTAAACTGATCTTCCACGATTAAAGAAATACATTTATCAATGAATCGATAACTTCAGAGGAACTATTTCAATTGGTAAAAACGGGTTTTCATAGGAATCCAATTCTACACTCTTCAGCATACCTATTCATTTTTTAACCCATACCAATATTTTCTTCGTTTAGTTCTCTTACTCAACCTAACAGAAATGGAGAATTTCCAGGAAGGAATTTATTTCAAGCCATGTCAGATGATTTCATTGATGATAAAACCGCCATTATATTGAAGAATACTACATTCTTTAACAACGTTGGGATTTTAATAAAAATACTCACAGCAGTTTTGGATAAAATCATAAAAATTCGTAAAACATTAGTATAAACGGCTACTTCCGGTAGCTAAATTTTGACGAAGCTGTCATACCGAGGTCACATAACAACCTCAAATATCTTATTTCATAAGACTTCTAATTTTTCAGCTGGTCTGACTACACACAAAAACCATTTTGCCTAACTTTTTTATTCGGAATGGGGGACCCTTAAACATTTATTTTCGTTGAAAGTTCAAATTCAAAAGTGTCCACTATCGCAAAAGGTTTGATATATATTTCATATGTAGGTAAATACTATTTACCCTTATTATTTTTTCATATAAGTAAGTGAAGGAAAAAAAAAACCCAATAAAACACTGAAATTTTCTTCTCAGAAGACTAGGTATCTGAATAATTATATCCATAAGACTCTGGATCCATAAAACTAGTTGCAGTAGTGATTACATGAAGTACCTAATAATAAATAAAAATTATTGGTGCTTAACAACGTTGCAAATCACGGTCAAATGCAATCCATTTCACATTAGGGTATGTAAGCTATTACTGAATAAAAGCCCTTTTAATTAAGTTCATTTTTTTCTTAACCTGCAAGACTCTCTGATACTTTTATGGAGATACTTATAGATAACATCTGGTGACTTGCTCTATAACAACCTAAGGACAAAGAACAAATATTTAGTACGTCAGTAGAAGGATTGGTCAGAACCTGATTGTTCCAAAAAAAAAAAAAAGAAAAAAAAAACTGCGGAGCTACGGAATTACAAAATCATTTGAGTTTCAGTTGAGTTCGTTAGTGAATTTCTTACGTTGATGCAAAATTTCATGCTGACAAAAAATAAAAGTACTTTTAAATTACTTCAGGAAAAAATACGAGAAGGTTAACACTAATTTCTTTCCCCTCTTGCATTTTTAGCCAATTTATCATTGTATTTATTATAAATTTGTTAAATTTCGAGAAAAAAAGCAAAACTTAGTTGACATTTTTCAAGAATCTATAAGTGAATCTATAAAACTTCATCTTTATAGGAGATCAAAGCCAAAAACCAGTTTTTTATATTTAGTGTAGTTTGTGAGATTTATTAGTGAGGAATCCTTGGATAATAGTCGTAATCATGTTTGGGTTTTAAATCAGGAAACATAGATAGTTAGTTATGATTGATAGGTTTTTTCAGTAGGATGATAATTCCGAGGCGAGAAGTAACGAATCAGCCATTTCCGATCATTTTTTGGGATTACAATATTTCAATTCATACGAAGGGATTGATTCAATGGGATCGATATAATTCAATTCGGCTCAATAAAGCAGACTATTGAAAAATGGATACTTTTTCTTAAGCCCTAAGTAGATCTCCTAAAACTAAATCATGTGGTAAACGGAAGAAGGTAGAGAGAGGCATCATTAAGCGAGGGCAGAAGTTGTTGGCTCTGGGTTCCGGTTAATGGCCAAACGAATACCTTTAATATATGAAAGCAATAAACTGAGGAAATGGGAATTGCTTGTTAGTTATCGGATGTTGCTGTGCAGATCGTTACCATGAAAACTGCTATTTTGGTAAGATGTAGTTAAAAAAACCATCTGGATCTGGGCATTGTTAGTTAGTCTTACTGTAAAACGGGTTCGAAACAGTTTGGCTCTTTTAATTCAAACTGTAAATATAGTAGTATCGATAAAAAAATTTTCGCCTACGACATTCAAATTACAAGTTCTAACGAGACAAGTTTCAATACTCAGCACGACGATTTTATGAAGAATCAAAAACTGGCGGCAAATATTGCGAGTAAGTTTCATCATTAGATTATCGTAGCTTAGTGAACATGACACCGTACTAATTTTCTCAAGATCCCTGGTTCGAGTTCGGCTGTGACTGGGTACCCGTCTATTCCTCAGCAAACTGTGTGTGGTCTAGGTTATGAACTAAGAGGAAAGCCTGGTGGTTTAGTCGATATGAAATAATATCCTTGAAATACTAAGTACCGATCACATATATTTGCTCCCCTTGGGTTATAGTGGGGCAGTTTGTTTTGTTTCGCTTTTAGTAAATATTAATTTATTTATTTATTGAATACAATTCATTTAACAAGATTTAAAATGTGCAATCTGCAAAATTGCTTTGCAATGAGCAAAGTTTGTGGGCTGCTTCGACAGCGTTCCTGTGCAGGAGTAGTTATTAATCGAGATGGTCTCTTGGCCACCGCCTTCGAAGTCGTCGGGGTGGGCTGTAAGGGTTGTTTAAGTTTTAAGTTTTTTAAAGTGTCTGCCAGCGGGTTATTGTTAAAGACCAGTCTTTGGTGAAAGTTAGTGTAGTTATCTTTGTCTGTTATAAAAACCGTTGGAATGTTTAAGTACGTATGTATAATATCGTTGTTGACATAATACTAATACTACTATTTTCTAAACACTTTCGACTGAAAGGACTGAATTTTTTTAACGTTGGATTTTTTGGCAGAACCCCACAGTTCTACACGCTAAGTCCATATCGGTTTTAAAAGAATTGTATACAAATTTAGTTTGTTAGCTAGGGATAATTTTGATCGTCTGTCAAGTAATCTAGATAATTAAGTCCAAAGCGTCTATTTAATTCTTTTCGTTTGAGTCTGACGTGAGTTTTCCAAGTAAGTCTTTTTAGTAGTTTTTAGTAAATATAACATTAATTTTATTTATCAGGATAATACACTACTTACATCACATAGAAACCCTAATATAGCGTCGTCTATCCTGCATAACCACTTTGATGATATATTTATTTGGGCTACCATGTGGAAGGTAAAAATGAATTGTATGAAAAGTGAATTTATTACCTACACCCTCAATCATGCTCACAACTATATTTCAATGATAATCCTACCCTGACTCCCAAGAAATAAGATATTTGAGGGTTTAACAGGGCAACAGACTGACATGGAGAACCAACATCGGACTGAAAAGGAATGAACAAACGATTTGGAATATTATCTATGTTACTACGACAGAAGTTCAAAATTATCAAGAACTAACAAACATACCATTTACAAAATACTAATTATAGACATACGGAATAGAACTATGGGGCAAAACCCCCAAACATCCGCAGAATTCAATCATTCAATCATTCCAGCCCAAGGTATTGAGGAAAATAGTAGAAGCCCCATACTATGTGACTGCACATGGACCTCAATATCCCAAAGTTCATCGATACAGCCCCACAAAACAACTAAAACTTCCATCAAAGACTAACTTTTAACACGAACCCCTTAGCACAGACACCAACATCTAACATGAACCCCTCCATTCACCCCGGCGACTTTTGAGACGGTGGCCTACAGATATACTAGTTAGTTAAGTTAGCAATTTATCCAGTCGGAATTTCATGCATTTGCAAATAGCAAATCTCACTAACTGACATTTTGTGTTAATAATAATCATAATTTTAAAAAATCTGGTGCGATGCGCGCAACATACAACTTTCACTTGCAAACGTACTTAGATTACATATTGACGTGTTTCGATAATTGTAGACGCTATCCCTCGACTTAACACATTTTTCCACATTTATATGCTTATTTATTTACAGCTTCATAAGTTATAGAGTATTTGTATTGCAACGTATTTGTAGTTCTCAGTACTTTTCGATTCATTATAGCTTATTTCTTTTGTTAAGGGACCACATTCATCAGTGATAGTACGGGATATGAAATTATGGCTGTCACATCGCGGGCATATACATACATCAAATATCCAGTTTTATCAACATTGTTAGAGACTTTTTGAGAAGATCGAAAAAAAAAACCTACTAAAAATCAGACAAAATTTATTACATAAAGTGTCCCCTCCGTTTGACAAATTTTTATGAAATTTCGGCTGTCGCATCGCGGGCATATACATACATTAAATCCCCAGTTTGATTAAATACGTTCCAGCCTTTTTATGAAAAATGAAAAAAAAAACGCAAAAATTGGACAAAATTCTTTAAATAAAGTACCCCCTCCGTTTGAGCAATGTCGATGAAATTTTTGCTGCCATACTTTTATACATACACCAAATACCTAGCTTCAGGTTCGTACGGTTTTTAGTTTTTGAGCTAGTCCGTTCACACACAGACCATTTCTCGGGACTTGGTTATTTGGACTCAAGGGACCCCAAAACGTGTACTTTCCCTTACAATATATTAAATATATAGGTAAGTAAAAGTAAAAATTTATCAGCATTTTTATCTCTTGTTTTTATCTCTTATTCGTCTGCATGGAATGGGAACATCCAAATCAAAAATAATACAAATACTCTACTCCTTTCTCTATGATACACCTCTATTAGCAAAATGATTGACATTTCTTAATCAAATCTATAATAAATAACTGAAATTTTAATATTAATACAAATTTCTTTTATAAATCGTCCAACGCCTGTCACATTTTATAAACTTTTTATTCCGAAATAATAAACTCAGTAAGTATTGTTTTTTTAATTGAAATTCGATGTCAGCGAAACAAGACAATGGTCTGATGACTTTTGATATGTCCTATGAAATGTCATAGGACATATCAAAGGTCATCAGCGAGGGGTGGCAATGCGTTTCATAGTTTTTAGAATCACTTAAATACGATTAAAGACATTTCGAGGATGTCTGTATGTATATATTCTTACCGGTTGCCCCGTCCTTGTTAAATGACATGAAATTTGGAATCTGTGGTTGTTTCCCTGGGAGAATATTCTCCGGTAGTTTCTTTACGTAAAATAACTTGCCTTTAATAAGGCTTTATATCTATTTTCACCATTATTAAAGTTTTGTGCACAACTTTTCCTAATGAAGTTAGTAAGCTGAAATTATGGGTAAAGCTATCGCTCAGTTTCCTCTGGGCATGGCCTATATCGGGAGGTTATCTGACCTTAGTAAAAGTGAAATTCCTATTCCCTATGGCCTTCTCATGCACAAGGATTCACCCAAAGTTGCAGATTGCATTTAGAGCTGGAGGACGTTTTCGTCTTTGCAAAAATATAATCGCACACGTTAATGAATGGTAAATATTACAAAAATAAAATAGAGCATATTGGAATAATATCTTGAACAATATCATACGAGTAGAGTAAAAAAGGGGCATAATGACCGCGCAGTTGATCGCCCATATCAAACAAACTAACTCGACTTCTGGTTGCTACGCTCGCTCTTCAATGATAAATAAACCTCCCAAAGGAACCTTTTAAGTTAAGATGGGTGCCTCAATAAACGGTGCTAAATTTGTAAGGCCTGGAAGTTACTTAAATTAAGTAATTCAATTTAAATTAACTCCAATTAATGCCGCGTTGCAAGAAAAAAAAAATGGTGTTTGGGATTTTAATTTTCTAAAGCTACTAAACTATCATGGGTTTGTAAGTGGCAACGCCATATTTCACTCGGCCAACAACCAAAAAACATGTTTTTTTGAGTCTCTAGATTGAGTCGATTTAGATGAAATTCCCATCTCAAAGTCCTAAAAATATTAATTTTATTAGTCCATTCATTTTCTCTGTGTGAAAGATGAATATCTTTTTTATTTTAAACAGGTCCATTTCATTTTGACTTTCGTGTTACAACATTCGCAGTGACGCTTTCCGTGACTTAAACGATCTTTCTAGGATTTACTACTCTCTTTGCTCATTTAGAAAAAAAGTCATATTTAAGAATAGGCAATTATTGAGATTTGAGGCTGTTCAAATTACTGACTGAGCGATATGACGTATTGGTGCATTTTTCTTCTACATCCATAGAAACAAATTTTAAAAATATGGTTAAAAAGTTCGATCATAATTGAGCAAAAAAAAAGTTTAGCTAATAATGGCAGTCAATTTGTCGAATGTAATTGTCAAGAGGCTGATCGGAATGACTGGAATGGGGTTCATTCTTATGCCACATCGCCGGGTTGTCCCCAGACTTCATAACGGTGTGCTCTGGCATCGCCTCGCGACATTCTTGCATACATACCTAGTTCGATTCCGCAGATTAAATCGCTAAAATCTCGTAAAATTCATTGCTTTTTTATTTTTTTTTTTAAATTCTACTTTCCTTGGAAAGGTAAAAGTTTACGAATTTACGAATCAGAAGTTATTCCATTATTAACGAAAATGATTATTATTTTTTTAAATGAGGCTCCCGATAGCAATATAATTAGGGATGCAATATGGCATGTCAATGAAGTTGTGATCTACTTACTCTGACCACATTTTTATTGGAATTATTTTCCTACAGAATGTAATGTATCACAGCTTGTTAAGCACCTTCAGCCAACCATATTTTATCACTCTCCTCCATTATTCCACAGTTAACGATTGGTCTGTTTGTTGAGCATTTTCTCTTCAAGCAGAGCGTAACCTGTTCGCCGAGCGTTCAACGTTTGCTCCTTCAAGATACTGATCTAGCCCTAATTTTATAAGATTGCATCAGTAGAAATTAACTATTTTATTTATTAGCGGGATCTATAGTCCATGAAGGAAAGGGGAGATGACTTATTAGACTCAGATCTGTCATTGAAGGTCTGAAGCTTTCGACTCTCGGCCGAGACCAATCTTTTCTCTTCAAAAATAAAATATTTAAAGTTAATATAAAATTGAATTAGGTGGTCACCAATGATAAAAGATTAAATTAACATAAAAATATTTAAGATTAACAATGTCAAGAGATCCCGCAAATCGAACATAAATTGTCAACCCCCCGTAAAAATTCGTAAAAAATGCGAGATCGGGGGAGAGATATCAGTAAAGAGGAGAGATTGGCTCTGCTTGGAACCGAGCTCGGTGGCATTAGCGTACCGCGCATGTCACCCGGGAGACCCGGGTTTGACTCCCGGTCGAGACCAATCTATTCACTTCAATCAAAAATTCTCCACTGGGGGAAGACTGCGGACATAATCAAAAATGCCCTTTTTTCTTAAATAAGGCTTTCCTTAACATTTTGCCAACTTTCTGAAATATTTTTTTACGATGAAAGAAGAGATTTTTTTTTTTTATATTACAGTCATTATCATCATTACAGCCGCTCATAATAAAAAAAGCTGAATATATTGGCCTGAGTCCGGTGGCTTACAAGAGACTGACTGAACCGAATAACAGGAGAAGCGAGATCGAACATGTCCGAACTTAAAATGGCTATGAAAGGAGTAACAAAGGCGAATCGGAACACCTTATGGCCAGGAATTATAGCACATTTACACCTAATTGTAAAACAAATTTAAGCTCATTTAAAAAAAAAAAGTATTACTTAAACTCCTCTCTAATACCCATACGTCATACAGTGTTCGAAATCTTGGATCAGCGGTTAAAACCCTTGATAATTTGACGATAAACGGATACATTTTTATTGTTTTACTTATGAACATGGGTTAGCGTGTGTACAAAAATTATACCTAGATTTGATCTTGACTAGATGAAAGGCAATTTCCTGGTAAATAAGTCATTTCCAAATAGTGATAATTTCTTGCCAGGATGGCGGAAACCAATTGATATATTGAAGTTGAAAAAGATACCTGGGACCCAGTTTGACTTAATCTGATCTGAACTACACGCATGACTTCAACATGCATTATTATGTTTTTACCAAATCTCCTTTCTATCGCAAACCAACCAACTAGTGTGGATATATCAACTAATCTTTAACCATTTTTTTAATTGCCGTAAAGCATATTGAGGAACCATCATTCCTCAACTGTACAGAAAAAAATACTATATGTCAATGGTTTTCTTCACACCTTGTAAATAATTATAAAAACGAAGAAAGTGCTTGAAAATATCTCTCTATTCTTACGAAATGTTAAAAAAAAAAAAAAAAAAATTCTTACACACTAGGAACTTATGAGTTGATTAATAAATAATTACGAGCTCGTATTTACAGTGGTAATATCTTAATAATGTTTGTAGTTCAGAGTGCAATAAGTGCACTGACGTCTGTGAGTGAACAGAAGCATTGATACATTTCTTCTTTATGGCGTGAGAAAAAGTTATAATTTGATTTTCACAGCAATAAAAGAAGTTAGGTACGGTATACATTCGTAGAAAGTATGATTACTCACTATTGTAATGAAAATAATAATAATAATATTCCAGTTTTTACTGTGAGAAATAACATAGTGAGAAGTAATAAATTTAATTATTTCACATCCTTTCAGCATCTCGTTACCAATCGGATTTTACATGATTGGCAATGGTAACTCTATTTTTCTTATACATGTCGTACATAATAATAACCTGAAGAGCTTGATTGCGGTCAATTTCCATTTTCCTGATTGCTCTTAAAAAATCCTGCGCAGGCTCGAAATCCTCAATTACGCGCCTGCCGAACGATTAATGACGATTAGAGGAGATGGATCCAGTCCTGTTTGTTTTGTTGAAATAATTTGGATAATAAGCGGCTTAGGCCATAATAATGTTTTTAAAACGCCTTGCCGTAATAGATGAAAACATTCTCCTTTCAGCTTTTCCGATGACGTCGTAAAAGTATCATTGGCTGACCATATATTTTGTTATTTATATAGTCAACGGTATTTAAAGATTTATATCAACCATTATTCTTGCATAAGAAGGTTCCGTAAGGATTTTATATGGTTCTATAATCTCTATTGAAACGGTTTTATTATGATGGTAGCTCTTTGAATCAAGTGATTCATAACAGTTTGGTGTTTATTAAACGCTTCTTCGCTTTCTTTTTTTTGTTTTGCTACTTCATTTATTACTTCTTAAAGCAGCTATTACAAACTGAATTATCGACTTAATGATTTATCATCTTACTTAGAAATAATTTATTGCAATCAAATCTATCCCATAATTTCTAATCGTTGGTGATCTATGTAACCGATATCTTCATCACGTTTTCTTTTCATTATGAATAAATCTTCACACTCTTAATCAATAGACTAATTCGAATTAATAATTTTATATAAAGAATCATTAGTGGAAAACAGTATGGAGCTAATATTTTAAACAATATACCATATATTTATGTAGAAATAAGATAAATAATTGAGAAGAAGGATTGATAAAAATAAATCTTGATGAAAGTTTATTCAAATTTTCGAACTTAAAATTTTCGAAAATGTTTTGTTTGTTTGTATAATGTCCCTTTGTGTTAAAATAGCTAATCGGACGATGTTACACAGTGGTAGTCCTAAATTTTGCCGATCCAGATATATTTAGGATATGGATCTTTAACGAATACCGGACATCGTACAGGTTCGGGACCTCCATATTACGTCATATCCGAGGGACGGCATAGCCAAGGATTTTTTACTCCCTTTAAAAAATTCTAGGGCCAACGCGAGACGCGAACCTGCGACCTTTAGTATTGTAGGTTGACATGCTAAACACTATATCACAAGTGATCCCCCGCAAATGTTTTTCAGCATATGATTTCAGATATCATCTGAGCGAAGTAATGAATTTTATATTAATAGTACTACTAAAATCAAAAAAATTCTATTGTTTGTTAATTTCATTCAGGATTGTATTGATGAACACTCTAATACGTTCCTTATAATTCCTCCATATTAATTTCTTATCTATGTTCCTGGGTCATATTCCATGCCAAAGATTTGAATCTGGGTTGAAATATACCTGCTCTATGTACTGCCTGATGATAAAAAGGAAACTATAAATCTAAATAAAAACTTTTTATTTATTTGAGGCCAACACAGATTGTGAAAGATCATATTTCATCCTTTATTGGATCTCAAATTGGATTGGAGCAATAATGTAATATAATAAAAAGGATCAAATAAGAGCTTAACTAAAATATAAATTTAAATACAAAATCATTGATGAGAGCAGGTAGTGAAAATACGTTAAAAATAAATACGGTTAAGACAAAACATATGGTTATTTCAGAAAAAGGGACGATCAGGGTGATATTGATGTAGAGGAGAATACGCTTGAATGCTTAGAGAAATTGAGATATTTCGGGGCTATGATAAATAGGAAAAACACAACCGAAGAGAAAATTAAGGCTAGTTTAAAAGCTGGAAATGCTTATTATTTTTTATTCACGATATTGCTAAGCTCGATATCCCCGGAACATAGAAATAAGGATTTTAAAAAGTATTATTGCTACGGCGCTGTATGTATGTGAAATTTGGCATTGAGGGATGAATAATGGCTGGCGGTTATGGAAATCAAAATATATTATATTTAGACCACAGAGAGACGAATCTACCGGAGAATTTCTTTTTCCACAGCACCAAACTGAGTGAATAGTAAGATCAACATAACAGAGGTGATGGCAGCGCGACGAATAAGGGTCTGGCCACACATGCCCGCACCGGATCCGCACCGCAGCACTAATATAGGTTATGTTCAGAATATTTTTAATTTAACTTACATAATACCTTTAGTTATGCTTAAATGTCAGGCCACACATGTCAGAAACAGGCCACTTTAGGCATAACTAAAGGTAATATGTAAGTTAAATTAAAAATATTCTGAACATAACCTGTATTATTGCTACGGTGCGGATCCGGTGCGGACATGTGTGGCCAGACCCTAAAAGGAACATGTCAAATCACAAAACTCGGTAGGGGTCACCTGTGACTTAGTGGTTAGCATTACAAACTACAATACTAAAGTTCGTGGGGTTGCGTCACGCTGTGGCCCTAGCATTTTTTAAAGGGAGTAAAAAATCCCTATGTCGTCCCTTGGATAAGACGTAAAATGAAGGTTCAGAGCCTGTACGATGTCAGGTACACGTTAAAGATCCCTATCCTAATTTATTTCCACTGCTTCATCGTTCGATTAGCCTTAGTGGCATAAAGTGGCGTTAAACTAACAAACTCGGTATAAGAGCGCATAACAATCTAAAAGATTAATAAACGCGTTGCCGACTGGGAAACACTGAGGGGTGGTCCTAGCGGAGGTGGGAGGATTGCGTTCAGGCAGATGTGTTGAAGTTAGGTTTGGACGGCGGACGCACAGTGGAGTAAATATATCGCGACGGCGCACAGTGATTGAAAGGCGGAAAAAACCTATTTTTTGAAGGTATTGGAATATTCTTTTTCTTCTTATTATTAATTAATAGAATAGTTACCTGACACATTCTATCAATTTATTCGGAGATATTCTGATTTTTAAACTTGTAAGGACCCTTTCAAAATCGATCATTGAATAAGTTTATTTTTCAACGGAAAATTGATAACACTGCGATAATTTTTACAACTCGCATTTTTGTTTCTTAGAGCGATTTTCCTTTATAATTATGAAAAGCGATCTCACATTTTACACCAGCATAAAAATGATACTATTTGGTCTATGTTTTAACCCAGATATAAAATCCCGAATAAATGCAATAAAATTAAGACAATTTTTTTTTTTGTAATCCATATTTTTCAAGCGCAGCCGAGCGCAGTTTTAAGATCCATTTTTTTAAGAAGAAGACACATTCAAGAAAATATTAAAACATGTTCTAGCTGCGTCCAACTGCGTCTGTACATGTGGTATTTTTTTTTTTTTATTGAAATACCTATGCTACTTCGTGCAGTTTATTCGCTTTGGAGCTTGTTCGCTAGTCCCGCGGCTTCACTTTTAAGCAAGCCTGGGCTCTCATCTATTGGGATTTTGAGAATAGGTTGAAGTCGTTTCGACCCCATCATCTCTAATCATTCGACCATGAAATCCTGGCCAAAACTATTTACCTATTTTTTTTTTTTTTTTTTTGTGATCGTGGAATACTTAAAACTTTTTATTAAAGATCTAAAAATATATCAAACTAATAAAATGTAAAAAGTTTTGATAACAATTAGGGGAATTTCTGGAAAAATCAGGGAATCTTCGGGAAAATGTTCAAGACATAAGACATTTGAAAGTTACATTGCAATTTAATATCTAGCTTTTGAAAATACTAAATACATTATTTGCGTAATAAATTTTAATTGTGATCGTCTATTTATGCGCGTGCAGCCTCTCCAAGTATATACTACAAGTATAAGCACATAGTCTCCAAGTGCAGCCGATTTCCTGATTAGCCTCTAGACTATTCTACTAGTTTCCAGTTCTAGTTCCTGTTTTAAAATTATAAGGATTTAAATTTTTATACTCTAAAACTTTTCTTTAACCTATTATGGCAATAATCTATCCATTACATGTCTTAAAAAAGTTTGAAATTATTAATTGCACGCTAAACACCGACTCGGTTATAAAAATATGTATGTTCATACATTTATTAAAAAGGAGGGGGGCTTTGGGGTGTGTTTTTTTTTCGGTATGGCAAGTAAAAGGATTCTACTTTACATTGATGCAAAAATATCTGCCAGAAAAAGCCCGACAATACAACAATAAGTCACCAATTACGTGCATAGCTAAAATACTCAGAAACTTATTTTTTAAAAAATGATTTCATGATTAGAATTATAAGGATTTAAATTTTTATAATCTAAAATGTTTCTCTAACCAATTACGACTATATTCTTTCCATTACTCGTCGTAAAAGAGTTTGAAATTATTTATTGCACGCTAAACACCGATGCGGTTATAAAAAAATTCACTTTAAGAGGTATTTTCATATATTTATTAAAAAAGGGGGGTGTGTTGGGTTAAGTTTTTTTTTTTTTTTTTTTTTGCGGTATGGCAAGTAGAAGGATTCAACTCTACATTAATGCAAAAGAATCTGCCCGACAATACAACATAATCTATTTTATTCTTTTAAACAAGTCTAATTTTTTTCATTTAAACATGTTAATCAAAAGAACTATAATTTAACCGTTATGTTATTAAAACTTGCTAAAAACTACTGATTAACGAGAAATGTATACCTTTCGAAACTGTGTATTAAAAAGTTTTTGTGTAACAAAAATTGTTAAAAAGTGTTAAACTGTGTATTAAAATATTTAAAATTTTTAGATCACTTGTTAAATGGATTCCACAGAAATCACATCTTTAAACATCTTACAACTCGGGAAAAAGCAACTGTGTACATGCAGGGTCCACAACTCTGGATTTAGACTTGTTCCCTCGAGCAGGATGTGGATAAGAATGAACGAAATAAATATACATATCTCGATGCAAACATTCCTAAGCTACAAGGAAATACGTATTGTGATGTTCTGAAGTAGAAGTTTTTTTTTTTACTTTTGGCCATGATTTGATGGTAAATACTCCACTGTTGGTCGGTGGATAAAGGTATCGTGAACGATGGTGGGGTCAGCATCGAACCTTCGGGTTTGTTTAGCCTTAACCATTATTACTATTTGTAGAATTGTTAAAAACCATATATGAGTACAACTGTTAACAACTTATGATCCCATGAAAAATTGACGGCATATTGCAAACAAACCGTGCAGAACTCCCATATTTACAAATATTGGCAAATTAACATATTTTACAAACTAAATTCCCAGCCCTAATGAAAATTTCTGTTTAATAGCTAAAGATTCTTTGTTTACAATTTTTTTTTATATTAACAACTAGCTGTATATCCCGGTTTCACCAGGGGAATTTCATTTTTCTAATAAACATGAACAAATTTAAAGTGAGATCATAACGATTTTTATAACAAAAAAGAATATACCCAGAGACTGGCTGAAGTTATGAAATTTTAATATGGACAGGTGTTCGCACCTAGTAAGAAAGATCCACTGAGCGAAATTTGGGGAATTTAAGACAAACGGTATGGATTTTTACTAAGAAAAAACAAACTAACAGAAATTCATCTTCAAGCTGTATAACCCGGTTTGATCGGGGAATTTCATTTTTCTAATGAAACGGTTGATTTCGTAAAAAAACATTATAAAGTGGGTTCATTACGATTTCTATAACAATAAAGAATATCAGCTGAAGATCGGCTGAAGTTATGCAATTTTAATATGGACAGTTGTTCGCACCTGGTATGAAAGAACTACGGGCGAAATTTGGAGAATTTAGGATAAACGGTATGGATTTCTATAAAGAACAAACAAACAAACAGAAATATTGGCCTGCAGTTTCAGCTTCTCGCAAATCGGCTTGCCTAAGCCTTTGTGGCGCAAAGCGGGCCTAGTATTCCTGGGCAGACTCAGTTTCCCGCGATTCTGCCTGTCTAAGCCTCTGTTGTTCAATCCTATTTTGATGTTCGTCGAGAGTTTCAGCTGCTCGTATTTGACGTTGTTCTTTAGCTTTTGAGCTCACTACTCCTATCGAAGCTCGCTTCTTAGGAGACATTTATAAAAAATAAATTCACCATACATGTAAATAAACGTATTGTAATGTTAAAAAAAACAAAAAACATATGGTTTAAAAATCCCAGAACTCGACGCCTACCAAGGGACGGTCTTACTGGGCCTTGTTGGCATCATCAAAATCTATAAAATGATTTTTTAGGCCGTTTTTTCGACTCAAACGGTCGATTTCGTAAAAAAAAAACCATTGTAAAGCGAGATCATGAATTTTTTAACAATAAAGAATATACCAAGAGATTGGCTGAAGTTATGCAGTTTTAATATGGACAGGTGTTCGCACCTGGTACCAAAGAACCACTGAGCGAAATTTGGAGAATTTAGGATAAACTGTATGGATTTCTATGAAGAACAAACGAACAAACAGAATTTCAACTTTATTTATATAGATTTTTACTCTGAAATTCAGTAGAGATTGAAACACCTGTGTAGGGCATTGTTGCGTTTTAGCTAGTAATTAAAAAAATCTGGTGCGTGCTCGCAACACACAACTTTCACATACCAACTTACTTAGATTAGAAACTAATGCGTTTTGTTAATTGTCACTTCTTAAATGAACAGAACGGCTTTAATTATGAACAATGGTCTGTCATTAATGGCGTACTCCGCATGCGTGGGCTCAACGAGTTTTAAGAGTTGACTGAATATTTTTATTTTTTTCTCCTCTATATGTTTTCTTTATTTTTATCATATCTCATATTTGGCCATTTCTAATTTTTAGGCGTAACGAGAGACAGTTAATTTCTCCACATAAACAAAAACAAAGGTACTTTATAGGAAACAAAAAAGGCCCCTACCCCATTTAAGCCCCCCCCCCCAGAACATTTTAATAATGATAAAGCTTACCTGATATTAAAGAACACCTAATTTTCATTAAACATGACGAATTTGATGAAAATCGTTAATGCCGTTTCTGAGAAAATCGAAAAAAAGGTAAAAATTGCAAAAATAGTTAATATATAAAGTGCCCCCTCCGTTTGAGCAATTTTGATGAAATGCGGGCTATCACATCTTTAACATATACATACGTCAAATACCCAGTTTGATCAAAATCGTTAAAGCCGTTTTTGAGTAATTAAAAAAACACTTGCAAATTATACAAAATTTATTAAGTAAAGTCCCCCCTCCGGTTAATCAATTTTGATGAAATTTTTACAGTCATATTTCGGGCGTATAAATACATCAAATACCCAGTTTGATCAAAATCGTTGAAGCCGTTTTTAAGTAAATAAAAAAACACGTGAAAATGATACGAAATTTATTAAGTAAAGTCCCCCCTCCGGTTAATCAATTTTGATGAAATTTTTACAGTCATATCTCCGGCATATTAATACATCAAATACTCAGTTTAATCAAAATCGTTAGAGCCGTTTTTGTGAAAATCGAAAAAAACGTAAAAAGTTATTCTATAAAGTACCCCCTCCCTTTGTGCAATTTTGATGAAATTTTTGCTGTCACATCGCGGGCATATACCTACACTAAATACCCAATTTCAGGATCGCACGGTTTATAGTTTTTGAGCTAGTCTGTTCACACACACACACACACACACACACACACACACAGACACACACACACACAGACCATTTCGCGGGACTTGGTCATTTGGACTCAGGGGACCCCTAAACGTGTATTTCCGTTGAAAACCGGAAGTCGAAAATTTTCACGATCGCAATACTTCCACATACTATATATTTCATATATAGGTAAGTGAAAGTAATAAAAAAAGTGAGGTTTAAGTAAAGGTTCACAAAAATACATGACTAAAGAAATTTCAATGTATTTTTGTTTACATGCTGTTGAAAAACAACAATTAGAAACATTACAAAATCTGTGCTCAATCGAAAATAGCAGTTAATAGAACAGGAATGTACAGGAACTATTTTGTTCCTATTCCTATTGTGTAGGAAATTCGATGCTAATTTACGAGCATTTTGGTATGTACTTTTCCAGAATATGTATATGATGAGGTGCAAAACAAGTTCGTTCCATTTTTTTATTTAAATTGAGATGGCAGTGGATTCTGAAAGATATTTTAATGCTCTTTCAACATATTTTATCAAACTGGAGCTAAACTTGTTATTACATATGGATTTTTGCTATAGAAAAAGGCGGTTTGTCGCAGTACTGATTCGTTCCATAGCCCATTATGTTTCAAAACTGGTTCGATACTCGTGAAACAAAACTCTTTGGTTCCTACCATAACTTCTCACCCACTTTGCACCCGTCCCATTCGTTCACTTCAGCAGTTTCTGTTACTTTTTCTGAACAGAAATCGAAAGATCCTTAAACTCACGTGTTTTATTTCAGTTTATACTCGATTCTTATTACCTAGCTATATTCATAAATGGTTTTCCAATGGCTCCAACGTCATTCCAAGCTGAAAGACGTTGATAATCTACTGAAGAAGCATTTTGGTGACGAGTGGAGGGCCAATGATTCATTGAAGTATTACACACGAGTTCTCAATATATCTGTAACAGACGAGGGAAACAACGAACAACAGGATGATGAAGACGATGACCATAGGAACTAATCTTTTTGTAGTCAGATGTTGTATATCAATACGCTGATATTTTTAAAAAATTCATCAAAAAAAAATTTAAATTGAGGATCAGGACGACCATTAAGTCTCAATACTTTCTTTCATAAACTTTATTTTCGCATACGTTTCGGCCGTTCCGCCATCATCAGTGCTGTTAAAGATATAGGTATCTACTACCCTAGTCCTACTACCCTATCTGCAATTCAAAAATTATGTCTACATCCCTGGATAAGATTTTCCTTACCCAGTAAAATCTTACCCAGGGATGTAGACATAATTTTTGAATTGCAGATAGGGTAGTAGATACCTATATTTTTAACTATTTTAGGACAAACCACAGATTGTGGATTTTTAGAGAAATTTTTTTTTGACTATCAATCACATTTCAGCACTGATGATAGCTGAACGGCCGAAACGTATGCGGAAATAATGTTTAAGAAAAAAAGTGTTGAGACTTAATGGTCGCTCTGATACTCAATTTAAATCAATTGTGTAGTCTCAAGAAGAGGAGAGTAAAATTAACTACTAATAAAAAAGAAAAAAAATGTTTAGTCAAATGTTTAATGTCAGTGGGAGATATTATTTTTTAAAATGATGCCGAATTTATTAATAAAATGGGTGTGGACCTAAATAAATGTTACTTATTAAAAAAAAAAAAACACTTTGATTTTGTTTTCTTCACCTCATATTATTAGCCTTATTTGAAACAATTTTAATTCAATCAACTTACGGTGTGTGAATTAAAACTCGTTCGTACCAATGTGGTGTGCAGCAAAAGTCTTTCCTTTAAATTTTATTGCAAAACATTCTCATTTCATACTTTGTTTTCTTTTTTTTTTTTTTTTTTTGTTAGCTTTAAATAAAAAAAATCATTAAAAGCTCACTTCCACAGGGTAGCTCTACCATTCGAAGACGAAAAATTATTTTTTAATTCTGGCCACTCTACAAGTTTTTTGAGTTTCCTGAAAAAAGTGTTCTTGTGGAACGAATGAATTTTGCACCTTACCTCCTCATATATATATATATATATATATATATATATAAAAATAAAAAGAAAATAGGATCAATAAATAACTTATTATTATGCAATTTATTTTCTATTCCCATTATTATTTATAACGAAGAGTTGTGGAGAAAGCACCCCGTCCATCTTGAGGCCTCTACCAGCGGCTGTGGATGGAAGTGCCTGGAGCCGAAGAGCTGGATGAGCGAGGGGTTGGTAGGGGGTGGTGGGGGACCAGCTACATAACGCTACTCCACTACCCCGGCTTTGCCATACCCTCCCGTGCTGTCCGTCTGTCTGTAGTGTATTCGTGTCCTCCGGATCTTCGTATCTTCGCCTTCTTACATTATATCTCCTTAAATTGTCTTCGTCGAGGGAACATCACTCATCTGGTGAGTACCAGCCTTATTTATCTCTGAAAAATAGGGAATCCAAGTGAAATATTGAATATCATTTAAGAATGTTTCTCGATTTTTAAGAAGTATGTATAATTCAGTAAATGAAGATAAATATTGGACAAATATATTGTGTACTTCTGAATAACAAGAACAATTTAAAATTTTATATATTTAAAATTTTAAAAATAATGAAATTTTTTTAAAATTAAAAGATTTTAAAAATAATGAAATTTTTTTAAAATTAAAATTTTTTAAAAATAATGAAATTTTTTTAAAATAAAAAAAATTAAAAAATAATGAAAAATAAGTTTTTTAACTAGAAAAGAAAAATATGTAATTATTTGGTATAATTAAAGTAAACTAATTTCTTTTTTTCTCTATAAGTCTATTTCTATGGGATCGGAAAATCAAATGAAAAACTTATTTAACACCATTGAAAAATTTATTTAAAAATGTTAAACGTTTGTTATTAAATAAATAAAAAAAAAAAAATGTTTGGTATTTAGATTTTTTTTTTCATTTTAAAGTGTAATCAATTAAAAAAAAATAATCATTTTCGTTCCCACATTCAGTATTTATAGTTTAATTTCGTGAAGAAATATTTAAAATAATATTTAAAATTTTATTCCAAGAAATCAAGAGTGAAGTAATGTCTGTTATTTATATATAAAGAAATTAATAAATGATATATTTTAGGAATTTTTTAAATATATTTGTATTACATTTTTTAAAATTAAAATGTATTGATAATTTTACATTTAATACTTGCAGATGTATTCAGTTACGAAAGATCTAAAATAAAATTTAATCAAACGCACAAAAAAAACTATAATAATTACGTTTTGATTAGGATTTCATTGATTAGATAAACGTTTCAAACTAATTTTAAAAAACAGATAAAAATAAATATTAAAAAAAAAAAATAATATCTAAGATTTCATATAACGAACTTACAGTCATATCTACATACGATTGTATTAGATATTTGATTGATCAGTAATTTCTTAAAATTTTAAGTAAACGTTAAAAAAAAAAAAGTAAATTATTATTTTAATATTTAATTCTCACTGTTCGTTCTATATAAAATGATATTTTATTACATTGAGTAGGGATAAAAGTATGGGACAGGAAAAAAGGCGATTCCTTTCACAAAAATAGTTTTCATTATATTTTTGATTTTTCATAAAATAGTACAATCATTTTATTAATTCGAATTGTAAAAGCTCGTTGGGCGTTATTTTTAGTGTGCTTTCTTACAATATAAGTACATTTCTTGATTAAAAATAGTCGGTTGCTGAACTTTTGATTTCCTTAAAAATTTAAGTGATCAATATTTTACGTTCCTGCCAGTGTCCATTAAAACCGGTAATTTATGTTAATTATAAAGTTGAAGTTAATTATATCGAAATTTGCTTCACCTTCTCTGCTATTAACAATCGAGATTAGATGATAGTGCTCGAAAATAAGCAGTTTCTATGCACATTTTTTCCCTATTTATGTTAAATAATAAATTTATTGGTAATTTGCGTAAAAGTAATAAATGATCGTGTGAAAATCTGATGATTTTTTTTATTTTTTATATTACCACAATAATGTATTGATTTCATTAATAGGTAGGCATTTTATACAAATATGCAATAAATGATAAAAAAAAATTTTAATAGTAACACTTTTATTGAATAATTTATATTAAAGGCTGAAAAACTTTATTTAAAACGATCTTCTTACTTCTAAAACCATCATAAGTTAACAATACTGAATACTATAAAACCAATGACCTTTTTTAAGAAAGAAATTGGAATCGTGAAATTAACTCAACATTTTATGATACGATTTTGATTTAAATATATATATTATTTATATACTATTTTACTTTTAAATTTTCAGTCTGAGAGCATATTAATTTTCTTTTCGAAAAAATTCGATTCAATTTATTTTTTTAGGTGATATTTGGTTAATCAATTTATGACCAGTGCATTGGACCAATTTTAATATTTTTTAATATTCATATTTTATAAGAATTTAAAAATAAATTAATGCAAGGTCATAATTTCTCATTTCAATAATTACAAAATTTAAATTATAAATCGTTATTATTAATTTTATTATATTATACATGATCATCTAAAGATATTGGCAATTGAACAAGTAGCAAACAATTATTAAAATATCATTTCTATAAAATTTAAAAGAATTTTATGTAAAGCATTGTCCCCGTTAAATTAACAGCTATTCTTCAAGAAAATATTTTTTTAATTAATGAAATCGGAATTCTTCTATTATAATAAAAAGTTTACTAAGTAGCTCTCCAGAAGTTATTCCACCTAAAATAAAAATAAGGCACTAAACGTTACAAACTTGGACAGACCAAATGCTCCTATTGATCTCATTAGGGAAATGCGCAGCACAATTTTGTGGGACGAGTTCCAGAAATTCCGAGGAGGAGTTAAACGTCGGATTATTCCGAGAGAAAGTGTGGCCTTAAATTGTGCTACGTGCTTCCCGACGATGTGGAACAGTTGCCGTCTGAGGCAGCCAGCTTTCTGTGCGGTCATCGAGGCTTCGAGTGGTCAGGATTCTTCAGGGTCAAGTCTTCAGTTTAGGTCTGCAAATCGGAAGGGGGCCTAGTCCTGATATAGAAGAACTTAACCGTTTTTTTCTTAAATTAACGAATACGTTTTCAAATTTGAATTTGATACACAACTTCACAATCTTCAAGCAGATATCAGAACAATTTGCTTTTAGCCATATTGCGTTCTTGAGTTTTTTTTAATCAGACCCTACACGGAGGCTTGGATATCAGTGCACACCTTAAGCGTATTATTCCTTGTAAATGTTTCGTTCGCTTTCACAAATTCTCTTTCATTTATCTCTACGATACAGATCATTTGAAAAATTATATACTTTAGCCAACAGAGAAGAAATTAATTGAGGGAATGTGAAAATAATCTATTTTATTCCGAAATGTTAAAGTATATCGACGAATAAATAAATTTGAGAAGAACGACATAATGTGATAGAGATGCAGAACTGAGTTTTAATATAATTTTTCAGGACATCATACTTAATCACAATGGCTATGCACTGCTACCAAAACTTAACCTAGTGTTTAACTTAACCCTTAAAAACTTAACCCTTTAATAGATCCAGTAACAGAATAAATATTCAAATTACTTTATATTATTACATACTTGGTTTTCGAGTAATGCTAAAAATAATTTCATTCTTTTCCGAATCTCATCTTTAAGTAAATTTCAATTGAAAATAATTTGTCCCAATCGACTCCTCTTACATTTTCCCATATATTGTATATCAGCATGAATTAGTTCACCTAATGGGGTTTTGAGTTACTTGCTATTAAACTTTTCTTTTTCTGTTTAATAATAACCCTTCATAAAAAATATCATGCTAGGCTTCAATATCTTAATTTTTGAAAACAGACCTTTCTTCAGGTTTCGTAACCAGTCTTTCTTTCATACCTGTTGAAGTATCGCGCAGTGTCGGTGAAAAAGTATTGATATTTCCTTACTATATCGAATGAAAACGTAGTATCGAAACGTCCCTAAATGTCGACCATGCCTATATCGTAAACTTAAATCTAAAATTTAAAAGAATTCATTATAAAATATGTCTGCCTTGAAGATGGAAAACTTGAAATGTTATTTTGTATAAGCATAAAAAAAAAAAGTGTTCTCTTCTTTTTAGCCTCTACCCTTTAGGGTCATTGGAGTTGTGTTCTTTTGTAATATTGTATACTATATTGTATAACTATATTGTAATACTTTGTTTCTTTTAGGTACTGCAATAGGATGACTATTTTTGTATCGTTGTCTCTTAACAATTCTGCTAGAGTTTTGTCCATATTATGTTTGTTCCGGAGATCAATGAACTGAGGATAATCTAATAAAATGTGCTTTACCGTCAGAGCAACATTGTCACATTTTTGGCATGTGGGTGCCTCCAGACCCCTGAGAAGGTAGCCATGGGTGAACTGGCAGTGCCCGATCCTTAGGCGGCACAATATCATTTCTTCTCTTCTTGAGGTTCTTAAGCTTGTCGTCCATTTTTTGCTGTCTTGTTTTATCTCGGCTAATTTTGACGGTTTGTTCCTCCATTGCGATTCCCATTTTTCTGTCAGAGTTTTCTTTAATATAGTTAGCCAATCTTCTGTTGTGATCTCTTTTTAATAATATTACGTGTTCCGAATCTTCTTATCTCGCCAAATTGGTTGCGTGGTCTGAGTTTTCGTTGCATCTGATTCCTCTGTGGGATGGGACCCCGGCTAAACTCACCGTTTTCGCTCTTCATTTTAGCTCCCACCGCATGTTTTTTATATCCCTTATAATAGAATTACTTGGAAATGGGTTTTTTATTGCTGTTCGGACGCTTTTGGAGTCTGTTAAAACTAACCACTTCTCCATTTCTGATTCTCCATTTCCCATCAAATAGAGAGCTTTTAAAATGACCGTTGCTTCTCCAGTAAAGATGGAACATGCTCCAGGTAACCTATATAAAATTCTATTTCGGTTAGTGTATGCCGCGCAGCATATGTTGTGTTCTATTTCGGAAGCGTCGGTGTACATTGTTTCAAAGCCCCTATATTTCTCCAGAGGCTGCAAAAAGAATTTTTGGATTATTAAGGTACATTCTTTAGAATATTTTACCATTGAATAATCCATAAAGGGTCTTTCTTTCCTCCACCTTGGTATATTCAGATTAGGTATTGGTCTAATATTGTTTAGGTCCATGTTTGTATGTTGTAAACAGTTATATATCATTTAAATTATTTAAGAGGAAGTAGCGAGTAAAATTAATTAAAACGTCAAAAATAATGTGTTCATAAGGGTTCTTCCTAAGCCACAGGGGTTAAATGTTGCTAATTATTTTATATAAACAAAATAAAAAGTATACAAAAAACAAAAACCAAAAAGCGAAACCTATACCTCTGTGCGAAAATTGCTCAATCGTTAAAAAATTAACAAACATTATTGCAAAATAATTACAATTTATAAGGAAATATTTAGTTATTTAGAGAGATTCTTTATCTTTATCAGATTATTTGCATTTTTTAAAACGTATAATAGCAACCGAATATATTTCATATAAAATTCTATGTTATTCAGATAATTACTTAAACTTATTTCATCAATACTATATCAAGGTACTTTAAAAAAAAAAAAAAAATAGCTTGTGAGGCCATTAAGGTTATTTTGTTACTTTAAACTCGATGATTCGAAGATGACCTATTCCTATTCAAACAGAGAGGAAAAAACACAATCAGTATTGGCCACAGACCACAGCCTATATTTTTAAGAGCGCCACCGTTATACGGCCGTTGAGAGCATTCCCGGCCAACAAATTCATAACGAAAAGGTAGTAAAGCCATTTTATTGGTAAACAAATTTCAAGCTAATAAAAAAATCCAAATATAATAGTCCTAATTAAATTTTATGAAAAATAAATTATTCAAACTCCATTAAACATTTATTACACATGAATTTTTAATAACCGAAAGAGTAATACTCTTAATTACCGCTTTTAATATTTATCAAATAACAGGCTTCGAAATTACCCAATCAAGTATTTAAAATAATAATCGATCTAGATAAATAATTAGGATGAGTTCTGAACCATTTATGTACAGGACTAACTGCCGCAACAGCCATTTTGGATGGACTTTATAATAATTGTTTCCCTTTCTTTGACTTACCGAGTTATATCGTCCTTGCCATTTCTCTATTGATTATTTTTTTTAAACATTGTAGAAGAGCTGTAGGAGATACTTTTGCAGTTTCTTTTGTCGTTTGTCTTGTGGCAACGGTCCTCGTCCTCATTTCCAGACAATCCTATCCATGAATTCTATAACTCAGAGGCGGAAAACCAAATAAAAAGTACAAATTCGTAGTGACAGAATTATTTTTCATTTTTTTTCTGTCTTCAAATTTTATTTGCGCGTGACACTTATGAAAGACAATCAGCAACTTCAGGGTAATATACGATTTCTTCTGGAGTGTTTAGTCAGTAGGAAAGATAGTACCTTACAGCACATCTTGCTGGTCATAATTCAGGAGAGGACTTCTCAAATCCAGCACCCTATCAATTGCCTCATACGCTACATGTCAGTCGAGCCATGTCGTTAAGGAGTCTATTGTTATGTGCATATTGGTAGATAGGTGAAAATAATTTATATACAACCTGCCTGAAAGAATATTATCAGTATATCGTTTGTTATTTTTTTTCCTATTAGTTCTGGTTGATGACTAAGAAATGACTCAAGCTTTTAATAGTGTTTAGTTTTATTTTCATACATAACCATCCCTAAAGCCAATTCTTTTTATGTATGTACTAAAATATGAATTGATACGGTTATTTTCTAACGCTTAGAAACAAGAAAACATAAATGATAAACAGAAAAAAAGGATAGGCACCATGCCGTGAGTAAGAAGATTACTTAAAAGTTCGCCGACTGTCCGACCGAAGGTCAGCAATTATTTTCATCTGGTAGCAGACACGAAACCTAATTCTTCACAGCAGAGCGAAAATTATCATAATTCCTTCCGACTGAACAGACAAAAGGAAGCGGTCGGAAAAAGTCGTCCTCCAAATAGGACGGATTACACCCTGACCTTCCTTACGTCACACCTCTGACCGGAGCAACGCCACCGCGAGGACGCTCACATCTCACGCTAAATTAGCCACATACAGATCTGTATTAATAAGATTAGAGCTAGCGTGAAAATGTCCAGTCTATTGTGTGGCCTTTAAATTGGTTGTTTGCTCTGCCTTAACCGTGTCATTAGTTTATTGTTCCCCCCTCTACGAATAAAACGCCCAAAACGAATAAAACGCTAAACGTTAAAGCCAGAAATATAGTTATGTTTTCCTCAATGAAAAAGTTTCATTATGCTGGAAAACTATGCCTCAGAAAAATAACAATTCACTACTTTTAAAATCAATCGAAAATAAAAAATTCAATTTTTTAAAAATTAATTATTCAATTTTTTTTCGCACTTGAATCTCTTTTGCTGCATAATTCTGCCTTCATGCTAATATACAGGATGACTCATTGCTTATGAACCCAATTCAAAGACGTATTTAATGCTTACTAAGTTTAGAAATTTTGGAATGTGGGGATTTCAATATGCTTGTGGAAAAACTATTTTACTTCACAGGGTTGTAGGTTGTATTGAAAACTATGTAGCTTTGTTATTTACAGTGAATTTATATATGCGGTTAACCTTCGATTTATCGAGAAACACAAAGCAGTGACAAGACAACCAGGAAGTCTCATTTAGGAATGACCTCCGTAAAGTCAATCACTGTTTTTACAAAGAGAATTTTATTTTATTTACAATGGTTAACTTAATATTCTATTATCTTTATCAGTTTTTGGCAAACTCTTCTTATTCAATAATATAAATATGATCACATTAATAATAACATGATTGGAGCATTCGAAATTGGAACATTTATTCGATTAACTATTTTATTGAAAATATGATTTAGAATTTTATAATTGATTACATTTATAATTGAATCCCCCTGTATAATTTACAAGCTCTTTCGTAGCAATATGCTCCTAACTATCCAATTGTGTTAGAGTGGGAGTTCCATAGGGTAGTGTACTTACACCACTACTATTCAATATTTTTGCGGCAGACTTGCCCAAACACGATCAGATTTTACTAGCTATATCCCTGAATCCTTACATCACATAAAAAACCTGTTATAACATCTTTTATCATACAGAACCATTTGGATTAATATAGTTATTTGGGCCCCCAGGCTGAAAGTATAAATTTGGGGTGAAGAGTGTATTCATTAACTTTACTTAACGTATCACAACGAAAATGCGATCCCTGAGTCCCTAGAATAATGAGTATGACTTGGAGAACCCGCATCGGACTAAAAAAAAAAATGATTTGGATTATTATCTAGGTTACATGACGGACACTTCCAATTACCAATAAGTATCAAACTCACCATCTATAAAGTTCTAATGAAGCCAATATGGACAAACTGGTCAAAACTACGGTGATTTCTAAAGCTCTCAACAATGAATCTGTCTTTTTGTCAAACATATTGAACAAAATGGTAGACGCTCCTTTACTATGACAAATGATTTACTAAACATGCACATGAAGATACCAAAAGTCATCGATGCATCCTCTCGATTTTACAAACTCTTAAACCTAAGATTAGCTTTCAACACAAACCCCATAGCACGGACACTAAGAACTGAAGAAAGATCTTGTTTCCAGCCATAGCGATAGATCCGGCGGTGCCCGAGAGATCTGTTAACATAACAGAAATATGAATCTGTTATGATAACAGAAAACTAAACACGTTTTCCATGCAAATCCTCTGCATGTAATATTTTTATATAATATTATTGTATTATATCATCGCTTAAAATATTTCACAAAAAAAAAAAAAAAAAAAAGGCTTAAAACAAAAACAAATTTATATTGACTGTTTTCCTGCGATTGGGTATTACAAAAGTCTTACTAAAAAAATCGTGTAATTCTTAAGTTGTACTATGACGTCATTACCTACCTAATTTAATTTAATTAACTTAATAGGTGTATAATAGAATGGATGAGACATCTCCTTAAGCCTTAAAAATCAAGGATTAGCTGGTCCATTGAAGTCACAGAGGTTTGATATAGAATAATTAGTAACAAAGTGAGCTGTTAGTTAGATCAGTGAAAGCCATCTCGTTCTGCAGCCAGCTTACCGCTTCGGCAAATGCTCTCATCTCTGACCCCTCGCACTTATCCTTCATAAAAAGATTTCCAATTAGAAATAATTGTACAATCAATTGCAGAGAAGAGCGAGGGCAGTCTAGCGGAGTAGTTGATGAGAAAATTGTTATGATATACGAAAAAAATGGATGCCGATTCCAAGAAAATAATCCTGAATAATAAGTTTAATAAGCATTCGGTTCATATAAAAAAGGGGGAAAAATAATTTAAAGTGAATGTAAACGAAGCAATTAGCGGATTAATTTATCGATATAACTGACATGTAGAGGCATTTTCTTCAATAGACATATATTTAATAAAAAATTAAGGCATTTGTTGTTTTGTCCAGCAGCGGTGTAGTGGTTAGCATGGTAACCTAAAATACTAATTGTCGCGGATTCGCGTCCAGAGGTAGCCCTAGGATTTTTTTATTGGGAGTAAAAAATCCTTGGCTATGCCGTCCCTCGGATAGGAAGTAAAATGGAGGTCCCGATCCTGTACGATGTCAGGTACTCGTTAAAGATTCCTATCCTAATAACACCTGGATAGGCAAAATTTAGGATTTCCACTGTAGCATCGTCCGATTAGCCTTAGTAGCAAAAAAGGACTTTAAACAAAGAAACAAACATCCCATCAGCTAATCTTTTAGCTCAAACGCCCAAAGTAGTCGGCAACAGCTGGTATAAGATTTTAATTTTAGTAATAAAGAATTATTGAAAAATAATCAATTTACGATCATTTTCAATTTACTTCAGAAAAAACTGATGAATATCCTGGAATTATTATAAATGTGGGTATCACTAACCAGCATGATTGTTTCTGTAAGTATAAGGCGGAGGTTATCGTTTTAGGAAATAAAAGTTTTCCCATTATTTATTTCAAGAGCTCCTTTTAATCCTTAATTTAACCTGTTTTACTATCCATAGTGACTTCTCAGCTAAAAATATGTTTCAAAGACAGCTCATATTATTAAATATTTAACAGCAATATTTAATTTAACAGCAACGCTTCCCTCATGTTACTTCTGGGCATGTGGATTTAGGGAGGTTATGTGACAAACTTTCATCGCGTCCTTCTCAGTTTAAAGGAACTTAACAAGAATTTGACTTCCGCTCGCTACTCATGCTCTTCAGCGAGACCAAACGGGTCTTTTTCAGTATAGTTCGGAATCAAACCAAACGTCACCATATTGGCCACGTTCCAAAGTAACATAGTAGAAGTGCTACATAATTAAGTACTTATAGATTATTCATATCCGTTTAATTTTTCATAGTTAGCCCAGGTTTAATCCGTTTCCTATTTAGCAATGTTCCAGGAAACGGAATTAAAAATATTTTAATGAATATTTACTGACTTGTCTCTTTATAATTGCGGTGACAATTGGAAAGGATGAGTTAAAACCGGATGCTTTTATTGTCATTGAAGTTAAAAATGTAAAAACATTTTTAATCAGCATTCTTCATTCAATTGACAATGGAAAAATGACAGCTATTTTCTTTGGTTCGATAATAAACAGGAAGTTTTTGAGAATCCGCCAATTTATGAATTTTTTTTAAATAGCAAATTAAATGCTTACTACTCATTTAACGTACAATTGAAAAAAAAAAATCTTTTGTCTGGCTGGTAAAATTCTGACTTTGTAAGGATTGCTTGATTTTTCAAATAAAACTTAGTGATATACAAACTTTAAAATATTTGTTTATATATTGTTTAATAAATATAGTAAGTGCATACAGATTTATTTAATTTGTAGTAGTTGTTTTTCGAAATTTCTAGGGTGGTCTCTCCTGTGGATGCCCATGCTGTAGATATAAAGGCTGCTTGACATTCAAGTTTTTGTTGTTTAGAAGACAATTTTTTTGAGTTAGGAAATGCGCGTTGCACATATCATTGGGAACCCAAAGATAGCATTACTTCGAATTTTAGATGAGTTCGAAACCCGGAGCCAAGGGAATTTTAACAATACTCGACATCAATCCTCCACCCTTTTCCCTCACTGGGGAAACCCCGTATAGCCTATGAGGCGAGGAAGGGGAGTAACAAAAAAAAAAAAAAATTAAATAGAGCCAAATAATTTTAGGGTTATTCACTAGACTTTTTTTTTTCTATTTCTCAAATTTCTTAATATATACATTGCTTCCTTTCTTGTAAGATATTGTCCAGGATCTAAATTTCCCTAATTTACTTCCTAAAATTGGATCTTGTATAAAGTTTGTTGTTGCTCAGGGGCGAAAAAAACTGCTACGGTCATCAACGCCCATTGGATTCCATGTTTATCTGTCTTGAGGAAACCTTCATAAAGTTTTTAAAGTACATAAACATTTTTACATGCAACAACATATAATGAACCTTCACAGTTTGTTAAATAAACATGATTCTTAAAGCACTTTACACTAGTTTCAGAATCAAGAGAGCTACCATTCGCTAATTTAATGCTTCTTAGGATTGTCTAGACCTACTGACTGAGAAAACGAAAAGATTACATTTTTAACAAATTAACGTGTTACTGTTTTTATTTTATTTTTTTATTTTTTCGCTTTTAAATTCAAGGAACATAGGGGGTGGAGGAATGTTTTGCCATTATTTCAATCTATATTTTTTTGCACCTTTCGTTATTCGAAGTTGTTGAACTGTTTTAATTATAAGTGGATGTCAAGGGTATATATGTATAATTGTCGTCAGTAAAATTTATTGCGGATGGCAAGGATTCTTTATAAATATTTTGGATTTTGAAATTCAGGCTTTATCATAGATTGACATAAAATATGATCATCTTCATCTTACTTTAGGTCAATACAAAAAAAAAAAAAAAAAAAAAAAAAAAAAGTTTACATATATATTTACACATTAAAGCCATAATTTATTTTTGCGTTGTTTGCCATTTACAATTGCGTTGTTTTGAATAGATAGTTAAGCTGAAATAAAATACAAATACATGGTTAAATATTTTCAAAATAAAATATAATTATTAACCATGGAATGAATTTTATATTTCATTTCTTATACTATAAAATCTGTATTTTTAAATATATTATATCCAATACATCCAAGGTTGGCTTGAAAATCAGCGGGATCTATAACAATTTACGGAACTTTCAACTTGCTTAATTAATTCAAACAGTTATTTCAATTTATTGAGTTAAATTAGTAACTTTTACTAATAATTATAAATAAAAACATTATTATATTAAAATTGGCTTTAAAACAATTACCTCTACTTTTAGTACGCGCAAAATCTCTCTGGGAGCCGTTCACGCTGCATGGCCTAAAGGAATAGAAAATATGTTAATGAGCTTTGCTAACAATCAACAGTACAAACTGAGTAATTGATGCTTTTGCTAATTGTAATGTAGTTTGTGCTAACACCAAATTAGGTGTTAATAATTCGCAAAATGTATTCCGCCCACTGTTCCACTTCAGATAACGGGAAGTGAGATCGGTTTTGCAAACAAGGGAGTTTTGTTCTTATTAGGAACTGTAATGTATGGAACCTTATATAATTTTAAGGGGTCTAAAACACCAATTCACGGGTTTGTAGCTTAACCCATATTCTCATATTGTATTTATTTCTGCTTTTATTTAATTTGTAAGGTTTTTAAATTATTTTTAAAAATGCCATTTTTTCTACTATTTTTTTTTTTTTGAAATTGAAAGCTCCAAATTTTACACTTCAGAAATGAAAAATTTGAAGAATCACACACAAACAATGGCGTTTCAAGAATATCGTATATATCAAATTTTACATATATTAACTTAGAAACAGAAAAAAAAGAAAATCAAAAATTCATGTTATATCTACCTTTGTGACGAAATGGGTTAAGCAGTTCATCTCGACCGTTACAGCTTACTTAGACATTTCGATATAAAGCAAATGAATAAGAAAATATGTTACCTTAGTGTTCCAGCGCGTTTATCATTTAATAGGATATATATTTTTGTAAATAACTGTTAAAGTCTGTATGTTTTAATAATTCATCATCTTATGGATATTTTATATACAACTTTTATTATGCTTCTTAAATTGGTATATTTGAATCATATTCATAACTTATGATATTAGTCAAATAAAATTAAAAAAAAAAAGATATCAGAATCCTCATGAAGAGATCTGACCATATATGCTTATTACTCATTTAAGACTAGACAGATATTTTTATTTTTACATACTTACTTGAATATTTATTTATATAACAACTCCTAATCCTTTAAATGGTACAAGAGACATCATAACCAGTCTTCGCGGTTTCCAGTCGCGGTCCTTCGAGTTCATTGACCCTGATGATGTATCAGGTATAACATGGGGGGAAGTGTCCCTTCTTGAAGAGCGCCGCCTACAATGTAGTCCAATTAACCTTTAGTTATTGATCGGAGAGGACTCGTTGATGACTCTGCGGTGAGTGAGGAGTAGTGTGATAAAAAGAGAGAGAGAGAGTGAGAGAGAGAGAGAGAGAGAGAGAGAGAGAGAGAGAGAGAGAGAGAGAGAGAGAGAGAGAGAGAGAGTGAGAGAGAGAGAGAAAGAGAGAGAGAGAGAGAGAGAGAGAGAGAGAGAGAGAGAGAGAGAGAGAGAGAGAGAGAGAGAGAGAGAGAGAGAGAGAGAGAGAGAGAGAGAGAGAGAGAGAGAGAGAGAGAGAGAGATGAAAAGACGACGAGGGAGAGAAAGATGATGGGGAAGAGAGAAAGAGAGAAAGTGTTGCGATAAAGGAAAGGTCAAGGTACCCCTCCGGTAGCTGCTGTGTGAAGGTCGTACGTTGGCGCCTGAATCTGGGCCGGGGATTACTTTCCTTCATGTCTTCAATTTATTGTTTCAAACATATATTTTTATGTTTATTTTCTTATTTACTAACCTGTTTTAAACGTAGAGATATTTTTATTCAATAATTATTCTAACAAATTCTTCTTTATATAAATATATTAATCTCTCGTAATATATAGCAAACCATAATACTTTAATATTAATCGGCTTCCTGCAACTTACGCTGTTGCTCTCTTATTACTAAAGTTTGGAATCATGTGTTATAAAAAAATTTTACTTATAAATCGTGCAAAAACTGATATCTAGGTAAAGTATAGGAGAACAAATGGGAATACAAAGGTTTTACTTATACAAAAAAAAATCGAAATAATAGTTTTGGACAAATAATGATTTCGTTATAGGTTTATTTTTAAATTAAAGTTTAGAATTAAGTATATTAATTTATGTATATATTTTTGTTAGCATCTATGTTTTTTATGTATATATGTACAAAACTTACTTATACATATATTTGGTAGGTACTTATATTCCGACACTTTTGGCATGCGCTGTAAGCCTTGACTAGTACTCCATTGTTAATAAGTAAAGCTCGGAATTTCTTTCAGTAAAAGATTAAATATGTGCATTAAAAACTTACAAAACTGCAATAAAAATTTATTATTATTAAAAATCGCATATTATATTATTTTTAACATTATATTTTAGAATAACAAACGGTTATTTTAGAAAAAATAAATAAGGTATCGCGGTGTAAATTGGATTTTTTATTTACAATATTAGTTCTTGGTAACATTTTTTGTAAAATAAGGATTTTTTTTTATCACTAAAAAGTTAGTTAAGCACTTAAAAATCAAAAGTTGAACTAAAAGTCTTGATATTGATAATTAAGGTTTATAAAAAAGTAGATCCAATTCTAAATTGTATTTTTAGAAATCATTCTTCGTTTCATCTACTTTTATGTAAATGAAATTATTTGCTAATTTATCTTATATTTTTTAAGTGGTTAAGTTGAAAAACTGTTTTGGAAATGTTTTTTTTTTTTTTTTTTCCAAGTTACAAAGAATGCAACAAAACCTTAAAACGAACAATGTTTTGCAGTATAGAATTTCCCATTCGGCTTACTTCGGATTAGTATTTTAACTTCACGTTGTTCTCAATTACCAGTAAAAAAATTCATCGGAACGGGAATCCGAGCTTTACTTATCACTCATCTCTTGCATTTTACCTTAATTTGGTTTGCGAGTTTCTTTTGATTTTTTCTTATAAAGCAATTATATTTTGTTTATTATCACTATTATTGTCATGGAGAATATTTTTTCTTATCATCTCTCTTTATTTATTCATAATGAATGGAAACAATGTAAGATTTGTAATTGTTTTTATTAACAATATCCAGACTAATCTTTAGCGGGTTTTGCTAATCAGGTTTGTTATAGAATAAAAATTTAATGTCATAATAAAAAACGATCGTGAAAGTGAAAAAAGAATGAATTAAAGAAAATTATATTTTGTAAAAATAATCTTATAGAGGTAAAAAATGTCTGTTTTTTCCGATCTCCACCGTAGTCCATTCAACTGCTTATCATTAACATTTTTTTTTTCATGTTTATGCTATTACCACATGAATATTAATGCCTCTATTATTCTTTGGCGTCAAGAGTCACAAATTGTTCGAAGATCGGGGCAATTTGCGACAATCTACAATGAAAACTTCGATATTAAAAAAGAAAAGAGCTTTGGATAAACCTCACTTTTAGCATATTAACTTCCTCATTTGAAGTTAGATACCCTTGGACTCAAAACAAGACGAACGTGAACCTAATCGGTGCGGCTAATAACTACCTATTGATGAGGCAATTAGGATGAATCAGCAGTTCGACAACGTTTAGTCTAAAGAGTGATGGCCTCCTTGATAAAAAGGAAGAGTAATAGTTCAGAGCTGGGTGCATTATAATATGATATAAATGTTAAAAGTCCTTTTGTTCATCTTTATTCCCACTTGAGTACATAAGATAATTCAAGATCAGACAGTTGGAGTTCTGCTACTGACCTAGAGGCAGCTGTAACAGTTGACATCCGGGCGACACATGAAGCACACACGTAGGGACTCCTCGTCCAGAAAAGAGAACCATTCGACACGACAGTCTCCATCTTCAAGAGGGAAATGGACCTCTTTCCCGAAGTTTCTCCGGACGATATACAGTCCTCGCCTCTCGGATTTATTCCATGGAGAAGGCGGTGGATAGAAACCTCTACAATAATAATACACAGAATTTATCGAACCGATGATCATTAAAAGAAAACATATTAGGCCAATAAAATTAGTGGATTCAGGAAGATAAAGTTGTCATCAGGACTAGGGTGCAGGAACTTCTATTATAATCTCCATAATATACATTTAAAATTTACATGTTGAAAATAAAACGGATTCTGCTAAACCTGGCGTCAAAGTGTACCCCGCTTTTTAGAGAATAAAGGCTACTTAAGGAAACCGGATTCTATGTCATCTTAAAAGTCAACTTCTCTCAACTAGTCGGTAACAATAACCACCAACCTATTTTTTTCTAATTCAAGAAAACATGAATAATGTAGGTACAGTGGAAGTTCCAGATTTCGCTGGGCCTTGGGTCAGATACGCCCCAGGGTAGGAAATTTTGAACATAAAATACTTTTACCTCATTTCTTAAAGTTATTTACTAACATCAAAAGTTTCATTGGGATTAAAAATTACAATATTTTCGGAAAGTGCAAATCGTTGATGACGTTGCCCAGTTCGCACTTACTTGAAAACCCCACCGATAAAGTATAAAACAAATAATGAATAGGGGTCAACTGTGGTGTAGTGGTTAGCATGGCAACCTACAATGCTAAAGGTCGCAGGTTCGCGCCCAGTGGTGGCCCTAGGATTTTTTAATGGGAATAAAATCTCCATAGTTATGCCGTCGCTCGGATAGGACATAAAGTGGAGGTCCCGAGCCTGTTCAATGTCAGGTACTCGTTAAAGATCCCTATACTGATTATACCTGGATAGGCAAAATTTAGGACTCCCACTGTAACATCCTCCGAACAGCCTAGTAGCATAAAGGGACCTTAAACAAACAAACAAACAAATAATGAATAAAAAAATCTTATAAATTTGCAGGCACTACTTTAAGCTTCCCCGTACTGTCGGGAAGGTAAAGAAGGAGGGAAAAAGTAAATAGAAATGTGAAACCAATTATATAAACAAAAAATAAGCAAAAAAAACTTTTTCTTGCGATTGCTAATTAAATAAATGCCTAGGAAAATGTATTATTTGCTTATATTCTTTCTTCATATAAGTACTCCTTCTTATAATTCTAAATTATTTCACAGAATCGGATTCGAAACCATAAATCAATATGAAATACGTTACCATTGAGTATAACCCAATCAAGGGGAAAATAGAAAAGAAAAAAAAACATTTCAATAATTTCCAAGCAGAATTAAGTGCAGACACTTAATATAATTACTATATATTATTTAATAAAGTTCGAATACTCGGTCGTTATAATAATGGTTAGTTGAAAAAAAGTGAGTGTGTGTTTTTTTTTTTCTGAATTTCTTAACGATAATACTGTAAAACTAAATTAGTCTTTGAAGTCTTTATTCATCTTTTTTACAGACTCTTACTTTTGTTTTTTTCGCATTGATTTGAGGAATGTTTCAGAGTACACGGAGATGCTCGTTGCTCATTGCTTGGATACAATTATTAAAGATTTTGAACTAACATTATATACCGTATCTGATGACCAAAATAGAAAAGACGGCAAATGATCGTATTCTTCGCGAGTCTTTTAGCCCTCTTTAGATTGTGTTAAAATAGAGGGATAAATATCCTTGCAATGTGCCTTCAGCGGAAGGAAACGCGGCCTTCATGCTGATCAAAGACAATAAGGAAACGCAATCAAAACCCAGGGCCTGACAGATCGTAAAGAAATAACCTGTGATATCAGCCACGACATCGGATCCTCTTGTGTAATCTCAAGACGACATCTTTTGGTTTGGGTTAATGGACGGAAATGGCTGGAGCGAACTCATCACGATTTTCTGATTGAATGTCGCTTTTTTTTTTTTTTTTAAAGCTTTTTATATTAAGAAATGATTTCTTGAATGGCGGGGTGGCTCAATACGCTATTGCATTGTCTCTAACAAAATTATGAAAACCAGAGGTTTACGTTTTGAAGCCTGGACTATATTAATACCATTATTAGGCCATTTCACGACTCGAAAACCGACCTTCTCCGCCACGTAGCCAGAGAAAAAATTTATTATATTTTAAGAAACGAGGAAGGAAATTTCCGGACTAGTAAAACATTTACATCATATGTTTAGAATCATTTTTGTTTGGAATAACTACTTACAAATATTTTTTCCTTCGCAAAAGATTATTAAATAAAATTTTGATATAAAACGAAGAAATGAGTGGTTAGAATTTTACATAGAATCAATCGATTAGAAAGCTCGTATTCCGGGCCAATGGATTATTTTCTATTTTCTTTTTTTTTTTTTTTTTTGTAACAAAAGCAAGGTCTTCATCGGTTTTAGATCATTAAATACCCTTCAATTGTCAACCGTTTCTGCCCAGCAAACATCTCAATGAGGCATTAAATCCATTAAGCTGTGCGAAATCGGCGAAAGGAATCGGATTTTACTAAGGACTGTAGCGGTCTGACGAATGAGGATTTGTACGCTAATTTGATGAACTTGGGTGGTTGGGAGTGGAGTGAAACAGTGCTATAGATTAGGACTCCAAAATATTTTTGTGGTTAAAGTGCCAAGGTACTTTCAAATACCACGAGGCTGCTGCCCTTTTTAACCCGCCAGCGGGCGTACTGTTGTATTAAGTGCTACACCTCAACCAAAAATGAGTCCCTCGGTCCCTCGCAGGTATATTTGGGCATTACCCCAGGGCTAATCCTCCCATAAACCCCCCACTACGTCATGAATGAGGCATTGTGCAGAAGAACCTCAGAAGGTAGTTTTATTTGAGATTTTGAGTGAGTAAGTCGTTTTGTAGCACTGAGTACAACACGCGCCCGCTTGTGTAACAAAATTTTTCAAGGTTCAGCTTTGTATTTCTTCATAATGTAAGTACCTAATTTCTTATATAATTGTGCCATACTAATTATTAACTAGTGTTTTACGAATATTTATCATTCAAGGTCAAGAGAAATTATCAGGGATGAAGATATTCCACGAATTCTTCAAGAGCTCCAAGAACTTTCGGATCAAGAAGACGACAAAGGTGAACCGGAATTGGAAGAACACGACAGTGAATTTAGTGATGAAGAAGTTCAGAACAGTGATCATGAGAGTGATAGTGAACAAGAGGGCAGTGACTGTAAAATTAGTGTAAATTTAGAAGAGGAACATTACACAGGTAAAGACAATGTTTCAAAATGGCGTAAATATCCAATAACGAAACCTTCTAAAACGAAAGCCAAAAACATTGTAAAGTGCAAACCTGGACCCAAAAATATTCCTGAAAGTACAAAATCTTTGTTTGACTTTTTCCACTTATTTTTTGACATAAATATTATTTATACTGTATATATATTATACAGAAAAAAAGAAGAAAGGGACTTGCCATGAATGTGGAAGGAAACGCAACACTTCAACCACTATTATTTGTGACACCTGCCATAAATTCGCATGCAAAAAGCATATAAAAACATCGGTAATTTGTTTCTATTGTGATGTACATAATTTGAATGAAGACAGCGAATAATTGCAAATAATGCAGTCATTACATGTTAATTAGTTTTATTTAAGAATTGTATATTTAAAAAATATATGTGAATAATAATAAATAATATTGATATTTTTATTGATTATACCCGACCAATGAAATTATGCAAAGAGTGAGGGGAACTAAAATATATTGGGCTTGTTTAAGTCTAAAAAAAAAAAAATCTTGTAGAATAATAATGCAGTGCTAAAATATAAACCAAGAAACTGTATGAAAATGAGGATACAGAGACTTTACAATGAGAGGGAAAACCGAGAGGCGTACTGTAGCACAGAGTGTGCTACACGCGCCCGCTCACGTCACAGGACCGGGCGCGCCCGCTCGTGGGTTAAAAGATAATTATTTGTTAATTAATGAATATTATTAAATAAAATTAATAATAAAATTAATTCTTAGAAATCCCAATTTATCATTCGGGAGATGGAACAGGACGAAAGAAGTTGGTAAATCTGATTTTTTTATTCAGAGAGCTTTCATTAGTACCAATTTTTGGTTTGGAACACTTCTGAGCCTTAAGACAGAACTGTTGAGAAAAAAAATCGACATTTTGTGATAAAAATGTTGATAGTAATCTTTTAAATCCAGAAGCATTGAAATTAAAAGAATTGGAGTCTGCCAGTTAGATTGCGCACTAACTGTTCGAATTGCGGCACCCTACAATGAATGTGTTTTTTTTTTTGTTTTTTTCATAAATCAAAACAATTCATCGCCAAGAAAATATTACTTTAATCAGAATAAAACAGCATAAGAGTTAAGTTAATATTACTCTAAAGTGTAGGCGATATGTAGATCATGACATTGTTAACCCCTGGGGCATACTGCCCATATAAATGCTAAAACTTTTTTAGTTGGTTGTATGTTGATAAATCAAACATAATAAAAGTTACGAAGAGGAAATGGTTGGAGTGCTGTCAAAATAAGTTGCACTAACATGTAAGAATCACATATTTTATTTTCCAGGTTTTCGGTCCAAATTTTAGGTCACCAGCAGGGCTAAATGAGAAAAACCAGAAAAAAACCAGTCAGAGATATTATATTAAACAAATATCAATTATTAGTAAAACATTAAACAAAATTAAATATATCAGAAAAAAGTAAAAATTAAAAAAAATATAAGATTATAGTTATTGAAGTAAGACCATAATAAAATTATTAAATGAAAATGAGAAAAATCTCTAAATAGCTTATCTGAGATAATGTGAAGCAATGTTCAACTGTAGGTGAAAAAATAATAATATAGGTTACAATGGTAGCAATGAAGCCTAAATTAATGAGATAAAATATGGTATACAAAATAAGTATAGTTAATTGTGTACCATAATTTATCTTATTAACTCAGGCTTTACTATTACAGACCATAATAACAGTTATTTTTTTTTATAACTCGAAAACGATTCATAGCACAGAAAAATTAAAGAAAGTGAAATTTCGCATTTGTGTTATTTAAAGTTACATCGCTTTAGTTGTTTCATTAAAATAGATCATTAAAAATCGGGAATTTTTATCACTTTAGTGGAAAAAGTGAATGGCGATAAAATTTAAGACACAAAAGAAAAAAAATCGCAGAAGAAATAAAAAATTACAAAACCAATAAACCAAGATATTACAATCAAAATATATTAGGGAGCTTATTACTTATTACTAAAACTTATTAGTAAATAAATTAAAAAAAAAATATCTTTTCTTAACGATACTACTATATTACTTTATTGCTAATTAAATCGAATGTGTAAAAATGGCTAATTAAATCGAAATATTAAACATTAAAAAAAAAATAAAAAATAAAACCGAGCGAAATCACGGCTCTAAGGGTAGGAGCTAGTAATCGGTGATGGAAGTTCGATGAGACCAATAATAGGGGGGTAGGTGCGGGCATATTTTTAAAAATCGGTGTAACCGGATTAATTAATTAATCTTTATATTAATAAAGATTAATCTATAATTATAAATATGTTTTTATAAAATATAAAAATAAAAAAATCGAGCGGATTCACAGCTATAAGGGTAGAAGCTAACTATCGGTGATGGAAATTGAATAAGGCCAAAAATAGGGAGGTAGGGCCCAAAGGTAGGGGGGTAGTCCTTTAATATAAAATTTTATGCCGACTGATTTTGATGAGAATACACTTTTCTTCCCTATGAATCGTTTATTTAGGGTGATATCACTGGTAGACTGTAATTTAATGTTTAGACTTTAATGGATTAAAAAATCGCTATAAAAACTTTCATAAGATGTCAAATTTTTATCTCACGGTATGAAATTCCCACAAAAATTGAATGCATTGTTAGCTGAAATTTACCTCTCAAGATAAGCATGGAATCCAACTCTGCAAACTAGACTATTAGTGCTTTAGACGATTTGCGATTTCTCGTGGAGCTATTTTAATTAAGAGGAAAACATTATGAATAATTTATTTCCATCTCGAAAGAATTTCGCTCTCAAGCATCTCGAACAAGATAATCCGTATCGAACGTGGCTTTTTAAGTCGTTAGCAAATGGAACAATTCGCCGGACGAATAGCAAACGGATCGCCCCTTAAGTATTCCATTTGCCTACTCAGCCATGAAATTCAGTTGAGGTAGTTGTGGCCTTCGTGACTAGAACGCCATTGTTTGTTGCTCTTCATGATCACTAGATCGGGTTTACGGTTTTCAGATTTACCGTTTGAAATATTTGGATCGAAACGTCTCAGATTATATTTAGATATTGTTTGTAAGGTTGTTCTAAACCATATTATATATGTTCCAATTAACCACATCCCAATTTTGGAAGTAATAGATGGTACGATAGTATACTTGTCCTGTCCTTCTGAACTCATAGCAGACTAAATATCAGATGAAAAAAAAAGAGAAAGCAAGAAGTTGAAATTGGAATTTATTGAAGTTTACACCTGTATAGATACAATACTCCATGTAAATGTATATACATATATGTAAGAAGAGAAAAATTAATGTCATGAAAAATATAAATGTCATGTAGAGAAATATTGGGCGATCTATTCTATTCTAAGTATTGGGAGCTCTCAAACAACACAAAAGGTTACGAATCTATTAACTTGATGATTCGCCCAGAAGAATTACCAGGAGGAATAAAGTTGGAAGGGATTTATGAAACATGGACTGGTAATATGAAAGGTATAGGTAGATATCTTCAAACGAATGTATAATACGGTTCTTAAAATTTTATTTATTTAGAAGATTTTTATTCAATAATTCAAATGAAAAACCTGAGAGATCGTCAGTGAGGGTGAGGCTATCAAGTTAACACAAACGTTTCAGCTCATCTACCATGCACAAATGAATAATATGAAAAAAAGTGTTGAAGAATAAATTTTGGTAAATGATAAAAATGATATGTCAAAAATATATAGATCTCAATAAAATCATACTTGATTTTAATCACTATAATAGTTCACAATTGAAGTGTCAAGTGAATGGTGAATGTGATAAGTAATATTGCTTTACTGTTGAGAAAACTGAGTTTGTATCATCTCTATTTACTACACGGTGGACGTATTTCGTAGTGGGAACCTCAATTACTTTCATTATAATCAAATATTCTGTTTTGTCTTTGTATCTTTTCTGTAATATGTAATGTGTGTATTTTGTAAAAAAAACAATAGACTGTTTAAAATGTTACCTTTTCTATGTTGAAATTTAAGCATTTTTTATTTTAAATAATTAATCTACAATTGTTAACAATTTTATAAGCAGAGAAAATATTCAACCACGGGCGGGAATCGTACTTATGTCCTCTGCATGCACCCTGGATAGCTCTTAAGAGCTGTGAATGGCCCACGATTAGCTGAGTGATAAGAGCGCTGCAACGAAAATGCAGGGGGCATGGGTTCAATTCTCGGCAGTAGTCGAATCTTTTTATTATTTCATATCAAGAATGAGGACCTAAAAGTCAGGTAGGATCGCGAAGTGTTGACAGACTGTCATGAAATTTTGCTTCTTTCCAGAAAGCAAATATATTCGGCAAACGAAAAGTTTACGGTTAGCTCGTTGACAAAATAACAATATAATCCTCATGTACTGTGCAAAATCGTATTTTTCTTCCAAAATTATTATTTTAATCCATAATGAAAAGGCTTATTTTATGTATTCCCTTAGGTGTTAAATATTATATTTTTTTTTATTTTTCAAATATTTAGCGGCTGCATTAACATGATATCTTCTACTTGCAATATATTAAGAAAAACTATTTTAACTGATGTTTTCCTCGAATAATTATGAAAATATAAATACTTCAAATTAAATAAATGGAGTTCTTTGCTCTGGAGAAGACCTTGCACGAAGGTAAGAGTGACCCCACCTGTGTAATCACATCGAGTATGCGTGAGTCCCTCCTAACAAGATTCTAAAAATAGCAAGCCGCTTATGTCGGCTTGAATGACAGCATCAGGTGTTCCTCAGGGTAACTTATCTCGACTTTTTTGTTATTTCATACATTCAATAGAGTTTCAAAATTTAAGGTTTATTATTTCCGAATTCATTATTTCAAAAATGGTATCGTAAATGGCAATTAGCCTAACGTCGATTGCGTAGGACATATTAAATTAGTAAATTAATTTTCAATTAAATCAATGAAGTATTCAGTTTCCGCTGAAATATAAATTAGTTTTTGCAATTATAATTTACTAATAATTTCATGGTCTATTTCTAACTAGAACATGCATAAAATTTGTAAGAATGCAGTAGGAGAAAGGAGGCGAAATTAGAAAAGGAATAACTCGTTCAAGGGAAATAATTTTTAAATGAGAAAGAAAAAATCAATAACCGTGAGAATATTAGAAAATTACAACTGTACGTCTCTTGAAACTTATGAAACTTACTTAAAAGTATTATAAATATGAAAGCATGTTACTAATAAGGCAAATAAATTATTTATTATATTTTTTGTTGAAAACATTTTTTTCTTTTACTTAAAGTATTTTTTTTATCTTAAAGTAATTAATTTATAATTGCTTACGATTTGATACATGTGAATAATATATTAGTCAGAGACATTATGGTGATAAGGATATATTGAAAGAAGTAATCCCCATACGGTTTAATTTTAAGGAATCATAAAAAAAATAATAAAAAAATATTTGTTTTAAAGAAAATTTGAAGCTTTCTTCTTCATATCAACCTTAAAATAGATAGGGTTTTTCCGAATTATAGCGTTGTTTAGGATACTTGGTATTTGGGGGTGAGATCTGTAGTATTAAGTACTTAACGAAAGACACTAAAAAAAAAACAAAAAAACAAACCTAATAAAATAATACATATCTTTCTGATATTAGAGTTCTTAATTTAAAGTGAAAAATGTAGCCTTAATGTGTTTATTGTAGGTATGATGGGGGAAAGCACTTGGTGAATACTGAAAAAATGATTTAAAAAATCAGTTGCAATGGCTATATAAACTCTTAATTCATGATTTGCACACGTCTGTTTTTAATTTATTTATTTTGTCTGTTTTAGTGCATAAATTTAACTCTTACTTTCATTACCTGCATTCAACTCATTAAAACTTCACTTGCATCTAAATGCCTCAAAAACTGCAGAAGAACGTGGGTCGTTAACAGCCATCTTTAAGTCAGTGCGAAACATGACCCAGACCTACCTTTCTATTTCGGCGATAAAGTGACCATATCAGCCTATGCTTTAGGATATTACTTTCTACAAGCTCCAATTTCCTTATCGAATTCAATAAAATATCCCATTTGGAAATATTCTCACGGTCCGGTTTTCTCGTTTATAGTCCATGAATGTCGTTACAAGAGGAATTGCTACGTGCGAACTCTATAAGCTTTCGATACTATACCAAATAGTGATGGAAAAATAAACCAAAAGTTTTACAATATAGAATAGAATTTGTACCATTATGAATCTTTAATCTTAACTTCGTCTTAGTAGCAAAATTCGAATCGAAGCACATCCAAATTAAAGGAGGAGGGGGCAAATATCCTTTTTTGCGTTATAAAAATTAATTTTTCTTAATCGCATTATTTACTTGTGGTGCCAAATTTATTTTATTTAAGGTTCTTACTGAGGCCAAGATCATAAAGTACGGATTTTACTTTTTTTTTTAAATTCTTATTACTCTTTTATGTACCTTTTTAATTCTTTTACAATTATTCAATATTCGCCATCCATTGATCTATCTCTCGGATCTGACTTCTATCACTATCTAATTTTACAGAATAAATAAAGGTCTTAGAAAAAAAAAATTGCTAAAAGCAGGTCTAATAACGCATTGTTTTTTATTTGTTACAACTAGCCAAATGACTATGCATGTACATACCTAATCACTAGTAACAATACAATTTAAAATTAATATATTATATTGTTTCGATATAATATATAAAATATTGAATATATTCCTATTTATTATAGAGATAACCTGAATAATATTTATACTGCATATAAAAATATTAAAATTATCATTATGAAGTACATTTAATATTTATACTTACACAATTTCCGATATCTTTGTGAACTATACTAATGGACTTTGATATCTTGGAGTGTCTTTAATGATGTAAAATTCGTTTTATAATTACATTTTAGGTATCGAGCCTAATACAAAAAACGTTCATGGGTAGTCACCGTATTAATTGTTATACAATTAATTCGGTTAGTTGTTGTATGTTAGTTTGTTATACTGTTAATTATAATTCATAATTTTTGTATGATAATTAACAATACAAAAATATACCTTCACAAAAATATTTGTAAACATTTCTTTAATTTTCCATTTAGACTTATCTGTGAAATAGTATAATAATATACTTTGAAGTATCTATAATAAAATTCCTTTGTTTTTAAGTATAATAATATTTTTATCTTAAATATTTAATTTTTTTTAGAGTTTTTAAATATAATAATAAGTTGGACCATATTTTTAATGCTTGTGGGTGAAACAAGGAATTTCCGAAAAACAACGGCATGCTTGGATTTTATTTTGTTTTTGTTTTTTTCTTTAGAAAGTTGTTTACTTTAAGCCATATTGGATTAAAGTTACCGTAGCTTTCAATTTCACTTCAGATTTTCCTATGCACGAAGGTCCCATTAACCTTTAAGCGTTTGTTCACGACGGAGAAATTTCGCCGGAACGGCACCAAGTCGGATTGAACGTATGTTTGCACAGGCTTGAGGGAAGAAAGTACATCGCTCCTTGGAGAGATAAATACATCATTAAGAGCTTTAATCGCCGCGAGTCCATCTTGCGAGCGATCGCTGCTTTCAAGTGCACTTTATCGTAGCCGTTGCATTCCTCGGCCTTACACGTGACCGACGCTCCGACCATCACGACTTGGAAAGTCCGAATCATATCTCATTATGTGCCCCGGCACGCTAGCTCCCGTGATGTGTTGCCTATGACGCGGGGACTCAACGAGCGGTATTTGCAATTCATGGAAATGGCATGTCTTTGTCATGTTTGTTCGTCGTTCAAGGGTATGATGCTGGAGGACACGTAAGCTTGCTTAGTGGTAAACGTGAGCAAACACTCCGATTACTCAATGATTGAAAAAAATGTATATGGAATAAAGATAAATTTTTAATTTAGAAATGAACCACGGAAGGTTTCAGATTTTAGAAATTATTTTTTATCGTAGTTTTATGAATTTCGTTTATCTATAGATCGTTGTGGAGCCCGAAAGTTCTGCTCTGTATGCCAGAATAGCTTTTATTATGGCGTTGGTAATTTGTTTCGCAGTTTAAGAGATAATCAGTCATAAATTTATTATGCATTCATTGGTTTCCGGGGGGGGGGGCTATTACATTATTGTTTGCTATTAAAAAACATCAAGTTTTGTATCTATATCAATAATATACTCTAATCTATCGAGAATTTAAAAACGTAAATTGACCTCGATTTGAGCTCGTATTAGTCTAACTATAAACCTATCCATTAATTAACCCACGACATCTACATTATAATTCTATTAATTTATATTTTGTCTCATTTGTACCTGCGCTATAGCACATCTGTTGTTAATGTATACTTGACTGTCTTCGATTCGCGTTACCAAAATCGTGGTTGGAGCACCTCTCGACCGAAGCAGTTTTAATCTTCGTCGAACAGCTTCAAAACCAGCTTTATAACGAACATTTCAAAGGTTTTATGAAGCTTAAGAAGAGCATACGATTGCATTTATTAATTTAATATGTTTAACTTTACATATATTTAGTTTCATTTAAATAATTAATTCATCGTATGACCATGAACTTCATTGTTGCCCGTCCGGAAATATTACACAAAAATCTGGCGCGTGCGCGCAACACACGACTTTACTTACTTACCAACTTACTTAGATTAGATAGAAATTAATGCGTTTTGTTAATGCCACTTCTCAAAGTTACACATTTTTCCACATTCATTTATTATTTTTATTTTCACTTGCTCTATAAAAAACACTAATTTATTTTATTATTAAATAAAAGTTTTTACTTCTAATAATTCGGCAATGCAAGCATAATACTCCAAGTCGTATAATTCCCTAAGTACTTGTTGAAAATTTCATTTAGTTACCATGAAACAAAAAATGTCCATTAAATGAACAGAACGGCTTTAATTATGAACAATGGTCTGTCATTAAAGGCGTACTACGCATGTGTGGGCTCAACTTGTTTTTTGAGTTAACTGAATATTTTTCTTTATTTCTCCCCTATATGTTAACTTGTTTTTTATGATACCTAATATTTAGCCATTTCTTATTTTTAGGCGTAACGAGAGACAGTCAATTTCTCCATATAAACAAAAACAAAAGTACCTTATAGGAAACAAAAAACAGCCCCCTCAGAACATTTTAATAATGATAACGCTTACAGGATATTAATGGACACTTAGAATATATACATTGTTTTTCTTGGGAGTGACTGGGAGGAAAAAAGATGAGGAATGGAGTGGTTGTGGGTTGATCAGTAAAAAGTGACGTATTTGCCGCAAATATATGATTTTACCGTCGGAATGTCAATATTTTTGATATAGTATTTTTAGAAATGAACCACGGAAGGTTTCAGATTTTAGAGGTTCAGATTTTTTATCGTAGTTTTATGAATTTCGTTTATCTATAGATCGTTGTGGAGCCCGAAAGTTCTGCTTTGTATGTCAGAATAGCTTTTATTATGGCGTTGGTAATTTGTTTCGCAGTTTAGGAGATAATCATTCATAAATTTACTATGCATTCATTGGTTTCAGGGGGGGGGGGGCTATTACATTATTGTTTGCTATTAAACAAATAATATATCATTTATATAGTAACATTTTAATTTTATATTTAGATGAATAATTTTATCTGAGTTGGTCATGATCGTGATTCTAAATTCATTTAATTCCAATAGTCATTATCTAAAAAATGAGAAAAGAAAAGATGGATAAGGTTGTCTTAGTTGAATAAGGTTTATTTAAATTTTGTTTAGACTATATTTTTCTTGTTATTTGATGCATTAAGCTTTGGTTCATAAGAGCTATTGTTGCTTAGCAAGGCGATTTCACCGCCAACTGATAGTGATCTGAGATTGTCCTCAATTATAAAAAAATTGCCGCTCTATTCTTGGAAGTGAAGTTAAAGCAAATGTCGGCTAGATTGGCAAGCCATTTTTTAAAAATAACCAGGTATAAATTAAATTAAAAGTAGTTGAATATTATTATAAGGAATTCTGTTTAAATCTATATAAGTTTATATATTTTACAATCTATTAAAGAATTCTTTTTCCATTTTAAAGTATATGTTGACCGTGGAACCCTGTTCCTAAAGGGGGGGGGGGGATATGCGAACGTAGGAAGGAGGCGGTAAAGTGATTCCCGCCATAGTTTGAATTCCAAAATAATGTATACAGTTCCAAAATACCTCTCAATTTTGTTTTGTTATAATTTATTTTAATAATTTATTTTACGTAGGTGGCGGGATGGGCTTAGGGGGCTAACGCGATAGGAAATACAACACATTATTTATAACCCGAAGATACCCAGTGGACATTTAATAATACTCAGTATTAATTCCTCACATTCTCCGTGGTCAGGAAAAAACCTAGCATAGATTAAAAAGCGAGGAAGGGGAGGACCGAAAAAAAGTGGATTTAAAGTAATTATGAGAATTTTTCAAAATCTGTTGCCAAACAGTTAACAGTATATAAACGTAAGCCAACAAATAAGAAACTATAAGAAGACTAGTGTTCAAGTTACAATACAATGGATAAACAAATATCAATGGATAAACAACATAATTATTAAACTAAAACTTTCATTTATTTAATTATATCGTTGTCTCATTTATATAAAGGAAAATTATAAACCAAAAAAATTATCACTGATATTCGGACGGATTGGTAAGAAATTGACACTAATTAAAAAGGATCAAGGATCAGCCTACACTATATGTACTTGCTTCCATCTTCTTAGACATTGTTGAGACGTTTAAGGTTTTGAATTTTACAGTTTAAGTTAGAATAGAATATCTCGGTTTGACAAAATATTAAATGGCCCCCTTTCATAATGCTTTTTACTCGAGTTTAGTAATAAAACACGAAACACTGAGTCATTGGCGACCTTAATGCGCGGCACCCTGAGTGGCACAATACCAGTCAGAACAAAGCAGGTCAGTGCCTACTGAAAAATGCTTTTAGCGTAATTCAGACGACTCAAGAAATTCATTTCTCAAAATTATAAAGTACCGATGATTTTCCAATATTTTTTTTCTTAAATATATATATTTTTTAAATATAAATTTTTTAAGTGGTACTTAAAAAATATATCCTCTCAACAATATATAAATAAATATTTTAGGTCTTGTTATACCTATAAAATATAATCAGCTTTGAACAAGAAATGACATTAAAAGAAATTCACAATCGTAACAAATAAAAGGCATCATAACTGGAGTGTACAAATGGAATAATTGTCTCGCTAACCGTTAGGGTTTATATCGGATTATTTAACCAATTATTGATGATTAAATGTTCTTGTTTATCTTAAACAGAAAGCGTTTTTGTAATGTATGTTTGTTTTCCTCGTTTTATCCACACAATCGTCGGAATATAAGTAAGACGAAGGAGAAAAAAGAAAGATTAAATTCTAGAAAATATCAAGTATCGGAATACGGTACATGGCTGCTGAATAGGCAAATTCTCTCCTCTAAACATTATTATTGAGCCACTGTTATTATTGAATAGTAGAGCCTATATGAAGCAACGTCTTATTAAAAAAAAAAAAAAAAAAAAAAAAAAAAAAAAAAAAAAAAAAAAAAAAAACAACTCAACTCTTGGCACGTTACTTAAATGTGTATTTATGCCCGCGTTGTCTGTTTTTTCTAGTTGTCAAGACATCAGGATATAGGTACCGACAAAGGATCGAAAGTTCCGACACCATTAAATTGTACAGACACTTGGACAAAAGAACTTGAAAATTGAATGCGCATCGCTTGGTAGGGTGAGGAAATATGCTTTCGACTGCACTTAAATCCAACGTTTGAATGGCTTAAGACTTTATGACCTGTTTGATTTTTGTGCAACGACTGTTCAAGTGCTTTAGACACAGTCCAAGGACGAAGTCACAATGCACCTACAGTCCAGTCATGGTACCCACCATTGGATCCCTTCACGCCCTTGAAAGCGTCAAAAGTCATTAAAGTTTGGTATTAGTCATGAAATTGTTCATAGTGGCTCTTCTCAAAGACTTTATTTTACTGTAAGTTAATAAATGAAAAAAATAAGTATTAACGAACTAAGTTAATTTGGGTTAACCTTGTGAAATTCCTGAGTGACATTCAGTAAGAACAACCTGCGGAATATGATGGGTACCAGAAGGGCAAGGAAACAATTGTAAAAAAAACTATTCCTACTTAAAACACCTCTATGTACGGTATACATGTAGCTTCTATGTATAAATGTAGCTTCATATAAAAAATGTTTATAATTTAAAATTGAATCACACAGTCCTTTCAACGAATTCCTTTTTTTTTTTTTTTTTCAAGAGAGTGAATTTTCAGTTTAACGATAGACTGAAATGTGTTCTGAATAGATATAATATTTGTATAGAATGGGTACGAATGAACTGTTTTGTTTTTATGTTGCTCATTTTTATAAAAGCACATTATCACATGGCCTTTACACCAATTTTATTTGCTTAAGTAGAAGCCTAAAAACTATTCTTATGGTATTTTTCTCTCAGTTAATGACAGGTACTCAAAGTTCATAAATATTATGTTATTAGTTAAATAATAATAAAAGAGTTTCGAGGTAATAATTTAATAATGTTCTTAAAAAGGATTAGTTAATTTTCAAATAATACCAACAAACACTTTCTTCTGGTACTTTAGACGGCTTCTTAATTAAAAATATTTAAAATACGGGCATATTCCTTCATTAAATATTATTAATAATTATAATTTATAATTAGTAGAAGTAAAATAGTCTATTTATTGGTAAGAGATTCCAGGTCAGCTCTGATTGTATGCAATACAGGCAATTTCTTTTCCCCCAGTTATTTTTAATAGAAAGGCGATTCGTAACGAGAAAGGATCTCGTAAAAGCGGAAAATATTTAAATGGATCTTTCAATTCCTTTGTTTAACGATATTCACGCGAATTATAATTCCGGACGGCAAATCATTTTTGTTGTGAGAAAAAAAAAATATAGTAGGTAAGTTAAAGAGCTACATCATTATGGATCTACTATCTGAAATAGATAAAAGTGCATACAAAATAAAGCAATTAAACTAATATGATAAAATTAATAAATTAATAATAATATGATAAAACAAATAATAATATAATAAAATTAATAATATGATAAAATAATTAAACCTTTGACTATCATACCCACTTCTTTCACGATATCCAAAATTTGAAACTTTTTTTGCAGTTGATCAACTACTAGTCATTTGTACCTAAGCTTAGAAAATGTATACGCTAGCCAAAACAGCCTACATAGTAAACTAACTTTCTAGGATGGTAGCATTAATTTATACACATATTATAATATATATATATATATATATATAAATGTACGGGTGCCCTGTGGGATTCCAAAACGCTCCAATCATTATGTAGGCTCTTCACACTATTTTTACTTCCCTTTCTGTTTTTAAAATTAATCTTTAAAAATTAAAGAACTTTTTTTCCATTATGACATTTTTTTTTTTCATTTTATTGGAATGTACCTATCGTTAGTATCTACTTTATAATGTGTTTATTCAAGAATTAATTTCGCTCCAGTTACTCACTGTACTCATCGTTCTTTGTTGATTTTTATACACAAATAGAAACCTAGGTATATAAATAATTGTTATGACTTTAGAATTAAATGCTGGCTGTGCCCAAATAATCTATTCTTGCTTCTGGACAATCGAGTTGCTGACAGTTTTACCATGCCGTGATTAGTAATCGATAAAGCAGCACTATAATAAAATGTGTTGCTACTTAATTTTCGAAATTGATCGTTTGGGTATTTTTCGGATATAATAATCTTACCAAGTAGGTAGGAACAGTTAATGTTTCAGTTATTAAATTAATAGTTAAGAAAATAGTGATTAAATTAAATTATATCCATCATAAGCTAGATGTTATAGACTATTTTTATGATTGGTAAGCATTCGGGCCGCCCACAGTTCTTAAAATTCCATTGTAACATGAAATAGAAAAGTTTTAAGGTTTGTAATTGAATAAGTTCTCATTTAGTTTTGTGAAAGTTACAATTATTACCATGGAAACCAATAATTTCCGTTAAATTAGAAATTATCTCGTTGTCCACATCAAATACCATCTACGACTTTCTAAACTAAATATTATTCTTTCTGCTGGGAACAAATACATTTTTCCCTCTTTTATTTGATCATGAATTTTTTTCTTATTTTATATTTAGCTTTTTCTCATCACTATGAATAATAATAGACTGTTATTTAATCCAAATAAACGAAATCAAAGTTGTTATATAAATATTAAACGAAATTTAAGTGTTAATTTAATTTAGTTAAATTTTCATGAACCTAATATCAATCGCATCAAAACCATCCTTTTAACCAACAATTTCCCCCTCACCTCATAAAAAAACTTATAAATGACCACAGAAAATGTTTATCCTCAAATCCGACAACCACCCATGTTTCTCCAAAACCCAATACGTCCTCTATATATAGATCTTTACCATACATTCCCACACTTTCAGACAACATTCAAAAATCCATACTTACGCCTCGCCTTCAAATCTGTTAACAAACTTTCAAAATTATACACCCCTGTGAAAGACCCTATTCCTCCTACACATCGCTTACCATCAGGTTGTTTATCATATACCATGTAATTTTCCGAATTGCAACTCCTCTTACATAGGCCAAACTAAAAATCTCAAAGACCGGACCACCCAACACAAATATTTCCATTTCCTCAAAAAACTTTACGGCTTCAAAACTTTCGAAACCTTCATTGACTCTCAACCATTCATTTGCTTTTGAAAAAAAATTCTTTCCTAGCAACTGTTCGTAACCATCAAAAACGCCTCATTACTAAAAGTGTCTTCATCCAATTAGATCCAAAACCCGTTGATCTCATCACCGACAAACAAAACTTATCCCTAATATTCAATTCATTAAAACATCCATATAAGTATATATTCCATTTTATTTCATATACATTTTTAAACGTTATTCCACCACACAAATACATTCCAAATATTTTATATATTCTTTTTCAACTTCAGTACCATACCAACATATAAATTATTCAACATGTTTAAATGTATAGTGTACTAATACATTAACTACAGAATTAATGCCAACCACCTCTTTGTTATTTTCATATACATTTTCATTCACCGTTATTTTTAATAATATAAATATACATTCAAATAGTTTTTCTCTATCAATGTTCTTTCACCACTACCATACCATATGTTAAACTTTACATCCTATAACTTACATTATACTAGATATATCTCATGTATAAATAAGAAAAATTTCAAACTGATTACATTTTAAAAAAATAATCGTAAATTAAAATAAAATACCCTTTCTTTGCATGCTTCTAATTAGAACCTCTCTTGCAACAATAGGAAGCGAATGGTGACAAAAACCAAGTTCTGAAAAAACCCAAGAGCTCTTTACCCCATTACCTACCTATTCCTCCACAGTCACATTCTCTTAACTTCTTTGTGGTTAGATTCACCTCTATATTTTGATTTTTTTACAGTTATATATTCTAAAATTATGTATTTTGTATATTTAATTTATTGTTAAGATAATTCTTAAAATTTTACCTAAAGAACTTATATAATTTTATTTTGATCTGTTCGTTGACTAGGTATAGGACATGATTATGAGATCTAAATAATCTTGAACCTTATTTAAACATTTAAAACAACAGATCAATACTATCTCAATTCCTCCGCATCAAACCTATTAATTTATTTTGGATGAATTATGGTCCAGAACTGCGAAATTCACTTAATAATAATAAAATAAATTAGTGGTACTTAAAAAATATATCCTCTCAACAATATATAAATAATTATTTTAGGTCTTGTTATACCTATGAAATATAATCAGCTTTGAACAAGAAATGACATTAAAAGAAATTTACAATCGTAACAAATAAAAGGCATCATAACTGGAGTGTACAAATGGAATAATTGTCTCGCTAACCGTTAGGATTTATATCAGATTATTTAACCAATTATTGATGATTAAATGTTCTTGTTTATCATAAACAGAAAGCTTTTTTGTAATGTATGTTTGTTTACAACAACAACAATTAGCAAGATCTAATAAAATAGTCAACGACCTCCTTTTTAAGCAGTCATCAGACTTAATTATAGCAAAATTTCTAATTGCACAGTGTGAACTTGTTAAGATAAAAAAACTATTAATAGAATAGATCATTGAGGCTAATCTTGTGAACTATCAAAACACTTTCCTAATAGTCATTACCAGAAAATAATGTCTTGAGATGAATATCTCTTGAATATAATTTCCTAGTACCTAAATGATTTTTCGTAATATTATGAATTTTCGTCTTAATAGGCTTTTCAATTTTTTCCAGCTCTTAATAGGCTATCAAGCTTGAATGGAAGTGACTCTATTTACCAAAAACGATAGGATGCGCTTAATCTTGACTGTTTAAAATCAAAAGATTAAAAGTTACTTATCATTTTTGACAAAAAGAAAAACCAATCCCACCAGACTAATTTTATGGTCGCCTCTAGTATAATTGGGAAATCTGTATGCAGGTTGAATTAAATAATTCACATAAAGTTAAAATCTTCGTGCATTTTGTTTCATACGGCCTGAAAAAACAAAACAAAAAATACTTATAATCATTCGATCTCTTTTTTAATGACAACGTATTTCCCGAAAATGTAGGCTGCTACTATGTGCAACTGTTACTTTCCCACGATTTGTAATGCACATTCTGCTTCCTGGATACAGACCATCAAAGATTAATGGGGAAAATATAATGTGAGGTTTGTTAGAAACTTCAAGTTTAATTATTCATTAAACCTAGGTTGTTAAAAAGGAGAAACTATCACCGTGAGGATTGTAAACGATCGGAAACGAATTGAAACAGCAACTTTAGAAGTGTAGGCGGATAGATGTATATATAGTTAGAGTAGTTAACATAGTCAATTATACAGGAATTATACTAATTTAATTTTATGAAATATACCAATTACGCAGAAAAATATAATAATTCTAATTAATTCCCTCAATCCTCCACTTTTCTTGAGTGCTATGCAATATCCTATTTTTGGATTGAAAATTATTTTATACTACTGAAATGAAAATTTTAGGAAAAAAAAAATTATTTATTAAAATATTCTTTTAAGGGAGTATTGCTGTCTTTTAACTGTAGTAAATATTTTATTATGAGTAACTTCATATGACATTTTGGGTCTTTTTCGTTTAAAGCACGCCAACCGAATCTACAGTTACAAATAACACAACACATGTTTTTAAAAGTAACCATTATTTAATAACTATTATTTTATTTGTCACTTTATTCTAACTTCCAAAAATTACAGATGTCTTCCAACATAACCTCGAATAAATCTTTATTTATTTTGATTGATTTTGGAAATTTAGAACCAGTAAACCACGTGCCTTCTCTTAAGCCAAGTTCCATACGACAGGATCTATTATTACATCTACATCTGAATCTATTCTCTCTCTTGATTAATTTCATGTTATGTCCATTACGGTATATCCTGTCTTTATGAAGTTGACCTTTCTCCTGTAGAAAATCTACAATTTTATCTAAATCTTTGATTTGGTCCTGTAACCTAAACAAATCCATGTTTACAATAATAACTAAATATTTTAGTCATATGTTGTAATTGTAAAGAACCGAGTATTGCGTAACCAAGTAACGATATCGCAAATAGTAACGTAGTAGTTACCATATGTTCATATTTGTTCCTGTAAATTAGCTTGGCGTGCTTTAACCGAAAAAGACCCGACATTTTTATATTCTATATTTACTCCATATTTTTAAATATATTATTATTATAGGAATTTTATCTTCTTCCTGGAAAAATTGAGGGAAAGTAGACGATTGCAAATATTTAAAAAGTTTCCTACAATATTCCACAATCGTCACTCTCTCTCAGCCTTATCCTTTCTCGAGGTCTAGTTCTTTGCGCTACCTACCTTAGAAATAATTTTCTTAAGCAGCTTTAATTTTTTTATTTATTTTTTTTTTATCAAGAAAGATTATATAGGGAATACCTCGAAGAATTGTGACATTGACTATATCACAAATGAAATTCAAATAAAATGAGAAATCGCAGAAATGTCCCTACTGTGGTATCTTAACATGGATGCACGTTCTTACTTACTCTAAAGCTCATGATTCATACAGATCCTCTAGAGATCTGAACAAATTATACAAGAAGACTCAGAAACATACCAAAACATATGCAATTTCTCAACAATCACCCGATATTTTTTCACGGATATGCATAACTTATAAGCCGCAATATGATTCGCGAAACAGTTCAACAATCGGCTAGAGCAGGTTACGAATATCAAAAATAAAGAAAAACAAGTACTTTAATTGATCCTCCTCTGAAATTGCTTTTTCTTAATTGGACTAATCTGGTGAGTGTTTTATAAGAAAAATACAAAATCTACACATCAATAAATTTTGTAAGTTTTAAATGACGTAAATAAATAAGGTAACACTTTGATAAATACAAAATTATTAAAATAAATCCAAATGAAAATAATAAAAATGAATGTTTATAATTTTTTTTTTTTTAAATTCATTGTGTTGTTTCATTATGTATATATTTTTTTTTTTGTGGTTTTTTCAGGTGAATGAGTTTTGTTCAAGATTCCTGACACATTCTTTGGTAAGTTAAGATTTATTAAGATACCTTTTAGCTAAATTAATTTGTTAAATATTGGTTTTATATGTTAGTACGATTAAAAAAGCGCTGGATGAGAGATCGGCTCTCTAAGACGGCCAAGGTAATTGACTCAAGCCAGGATTATTAGGGGGTGCTGCTGGGTGCTTTCCCTCCCATGCCTGACATGTCATTACTTCCTATTACAACCATCTCATTTGCTGATTGTCAGCACCTTGCTGACCGGTGCGAATCAATAATTAAAGGGTATTAATAAACTATCATTTATGTTTTTATTCTTTTAAAAAAAAATCTTTTTTAATAAATGAAGAAAAAGCATTTTTTAGCGTAGAGATTATCTTGTATTATATTACTGATTCATCAGGACAGTAAACATTAAAACACAATACCTGCACATATAAAGGTTAGTTAATAGAGATATAAAAAGGGGAAAAAATCTTGTATATATTGATTGAAAGAATGGAAATTAGAAGAACTTAATCTAATGGCATGGGAATAACATGGGTGAACTAACATTCCCGTCGTATATAGGCCAAGTAATCTGAAAAGGTACAGATAATTACCTCAAATACGAAAAAAAAAAAATATTTGTTTCGAATATGGAGCTGTAAGACCTGTTGGTCATCAATGCCGTAATCATATTTTACAGTTTATGATTATTGTGCACGCCAATTGACCGATTTGACCGTTATATCTGAATTACCAATGTAATTGAGACAAGGCAGTAAAATCGAAATTAGTATAGTGATAAAAATTTCATTTTATATTCGAAACACTATTTTTGTTCAATGTTTAATTATGTTTAGAAATTATCTAATCTTTAATCCTCGATATTTATTGATTGGTCCTTTCAACTATAAAATGAATAAATAAATAGCGCAGAAGTGTGTATATAACTAATTAAGATTTATAGATGTGTTTTTAGAAGTATAAAGTGATATGAAATGATAAAATTTGGGTGCAGAATTCTTCTGCATTCTGATTATTGTGACGAAAAATCAGATAAAAATTTAAATAATGTATTTGATTAATTGAAACTTAGCCTTTAAAGTTTCAATTTGAACTTTATAAATTTAACGCATATCCATGCTGAGTTGAGCCCATTAGGTGCTGCGTAACACGAACGAATGGGACAGTCAGAATAATCTGTTTACATAAAAGTATTGCACCCGTCAACCCCTTTTTCCTCTCTTATATTTCCCTATTTTGATTATGGCTGTCTTGTATACGGGGGACTGTCTGGCTTACACGAGACGAGGTTGAAGAGGCTGATGAATTGCTTCATTAGATTTATCTTTGGTGTCCCCAGGCGCTCCCACGTCTCAAGTTACTATGCCGAATTGAAATGGCTCTACCCAGTTTTTCGGCGGCAATATTTCCTTGGTTTATATCTTTTCCGAACGTTCAGAATTAAGAAGCCTCTGTATATCCTGAATTTATTTACACCTTGTTCCTCCATTCACTCCCTAAATACCAGATCCCAAACCTTAAATCTGTACATCCCTTCCTACCGAACTGCCTCCTTTACAAAATCATTTATCATCCGTGGTGCCTCCTTTTGGAATTCTTTACCCGTTTCTATCCGTAAAAATGCATCCCTTACATCTTTTAAAACCCAATTATTCCTCCACCTCCTTAATCTTCAAACTACCGCAACTATGTAAAATAATGAAACCTGTTTTGATTTGCAATACTTATCTGTGTTTGTATACATAAATCTTGTTTCTCTTTTATTTATTTTTTTAAGTTCAAATGGTTGAAAACTAGTCAACTTATATTCTAATTTCTTATGCTATTGTTTTTTTGTTCAATGAGACTCGCTTTAATTTTATTTCTTTAATTAACAACTTTGTTCTAAATTAGCCAGACAAATGACTCTGGATTTGTACATATATTGTTATTCTTAGGGGACATGACGTCCCAGAATAAAAATACTTTTTCTTCTTCTACTTATTCTTCTAAAAGTACCAATAGTCCATTGAAAAAATTCCAGATTTATCAAACCAATGTTTCATGATATGATTTCTGTTGCATAATGTTTTATCCTGAGCTTTTCTTTTGCCTATGTTTAATAAATACATACGAACTAACTGCTGAAAACATGTTGATAACCTATATGGACAGACTGACTCACTAAAACTATTAAAACGGATGGTCATTACCGAATTTCTCGAGAATCTCGATGGAAACTCAAATGAAAGGCAGTCTTTCCGAAACTGTGAACCGCGGCGACCAGGGGTCGTGAAAATTTTCCTACATAAAATATTGTGTTAAGAATATTTTTGCTTTATAAAATGTTTAGGAAAGCACAAGATCATCAATCCCTTTAATGTCAATATAATAAATTATTTGTGAATTCGAAGTACGTGATTAATTTATTTTTAATGCAACCAAAACCGTACCAATTGCAGTTTTATCTGTGTGTTGGGGAGTGTATAATATAATAATGGAGTGTATAATCCATGTATAATGGAGTGTAGTTATATAATAATATAATAATGGTGTATAACGAACCTATGGTATAATGGCTTACAATACTAATAATCGCGAGTTCACATCCCGCCAGGTAACCCTTTTACTCCGTTTAACAAATTCCTAGCCTACGCCGTCCTTTGGATTGGAAGTAACCTGGAGTTCCCGAGCCTGTGCGATGATAGTTAAAGAACCCTATCCTAATTATAGGTAAAATTTAGGAATCCGTCTGCTGCATCGTCCGATTAGCATTAGTAGCATAAAACGACGTTAAACTAAATAAACAAACTGCGTTTTGTGGCTGTATTAATTATATTAAAATACAACCAAGGCATCGATGGCTCTTCATTCTCGATGTAGATATAACCGAAAGTGTTGAAATGTATTTTTATGTTGTTTGGAAAAAGAATAGTATTCGCCATAAATTTATCACTACTAGTCGAAATATTAAAGTCAGCTTTATCAATTATATACTGAATAAACAAAAAACATAACAGGTATAGATAAATCAATCCGCATTTGAATTCGTTGTAAAACTTAATTTTTACTCTAACGTATGACATAGGACACAAAAGAATAATTCTGGTATGTTTGAAGAAAAAGTTTGGGAACCCCTGGGATAAGATGTGTAGTCAAGACAGTTCATTCGTAAACCAGTAAAAGTGTCTGGAACATTCAGCTGGCGTTCTGTTTGTTCGAGGTCTTGTTTGGTGAAAGCGATAGTGTCGCTCTTATTTGGAGGTACTTTAGCTTTATTGTTGGACTTGTTTGATGTTCTTACTTTATAAAAATTTATAATAATCAAAATTGACAATGATTGTGTTTGCAGTAATGTTTCCTTGCGAAACTGCAGTTCACGTTGTTTCGTTTTTCGTTTATTCCAGAGATTATCTGTTCAAATTAATTATGAATACAATAAATACGCGCTAATAGTAACTGGGAGTATATTTATTACTTTTGAGTATTAGACAGACATGAATAAAACAAAATAAAAATAAAAGATATATCGCTCACTCATACTTATCACAAAAAATTACCTAATTTTCGTTACGACTGTCTTATGATTGCGGTAGAAGTAAATAAGAAAATCATTAACTCAATCCAATCAACATCATCTATGATAATTGATAAAAAATTCATAAACAAAAAGTAATTGTTTACAATTTCATTTGTTTTTTAATTTATTCTTCATCAAACAGAGGAAAAAAAGAGATTCATTATATAAAAGGATCTGTTGCAAAGGTAATTGTTAAATTAGAGGCTTGATATCTATTCTGAATACATTTTATTCAACTTTTAAACTTTATACTCACTTTTCTGATCATCGTAAAAGATTCAAGTTTTGTTAGATACGTTGAATAGAGAAATGAATTGTAGATTTGCAGAATGTTTCGAAAATTCAGGTAGTTTCTCTTGTGATTCATTGTGTGATAATAAAATAGAAATATTACATAAATTAAAATATGAAAAGTAACAAAATAACCAGTGGAAGCCATTGTTGATAGTAAAATATATACTAAAAATAATAGAAATATTAAAAAAATCAAAATATCTAGAGTAACAAAATAAACACTGGAAGCCATTGTTGAATAGATGAGAACGGTTCCTCGGTGTCCAGCTATGGTCACTCAACTATCACTGCAGTTTCTCTATTTCTTTCAAGCCCGACAGTTACTAACCTATTTTCTTCTAGTTTTTGAAATATTTTTCTATTCTATTTATATTTACAAGCCTATAAACAACAGAATTTTTAATTTATTTAAGAAAGCCAATATTATAAATGATATGGCATGATGGTGGAAAAATATGAGTAAAATTTAGAATAAATCTAAAAATTAAAAAGAAAAAAAGTTAAAATTACCAGAAGGATGTTTAATTCTTATTTAGTTAATCAGTTTATGTAAAAATTAATAACTGAAAATTAAATTATTGTTGATGAATAACTTTCTACAATAACTAAGCTACTACTAAAAATAGCTTTAACAATATTTTCCATACCCATTATTGGATTCATAGTCAAAGTATTTGATGATTTAATGTATACAAGCCTAGAATGAAAGGTCAAGTATAAAAAAATATGTAAACCAGTTTCTATATTTCCATCATTTCCACAGCTAGAGTAGTCTTTTCCACGTCAATTGTAACTTTTTCCAAGTCAATTATAACCAACCATTTCCAAGTAAAATGTAAACTATATCCATATCAATTGTAATATTTTTTAAGTTAATTGTAATCCTTCTCCGACTTGAATAAATTCTTGAGTATTATGGGTTATTTATTTATTTTATTTAAAAACAATCATTTTAAATTCTGCCAGGACCTTAAAAATAATTTCTCCTTTTATATTTTTTTCATTTTTCAGATAGCTTTTAAGGTAAATGATTTAAAACTAAGGTGGACAATTTTTTTTTTAAAATGTACTCGTTTGTTAATAATTATTTACTTTTTAAAAGAGAAGGGGGGGGGGGTGTGGGGGGATTCGATCGATTGAACGATTGTTCATTGAGTGCTACACATCGTTTGATGACCATTGTTGACATTCACTATCTTTGTATGTCATGCCGTCTCTACAGTTAATATTAAAGTTTGGTACAATTTAGAGCTTTTTGGAGAAGTTTTGGACACTGATTCTGATTTGAATATCAGATTTTTGATCGTGCATGCACATTTTGATTTAGTGTTATTTTTTTTTAATAATAACACTAAATCAAAATGTGCATGCACGATCAAAAATCTGATATTCAAATCAGAATCAGTGTCCAAAACTTCTCCAAAAAGCTCTAAATTGTACCAAACTTTAATATTAACTGTAGAGACGGCATGACATACAAAGATAGTGAATGTCAACAATGGTCATCAAACGATGTGTAGCACTCAATGAACAATCGTTCAATCGATCGAATCCCCCCATACCCCCCCTCTCTTTTAAAAAATAAATAATTATTAACAAACGAGTACATTTTAAAAAAAAAATTGTCCACCTTAGTTTTAAATCATTTACCTTAAAAGCTATTTTTTTTTTCAGTGGACTGCTGTGCTTAAGGTCCCGAGTTCGAATCTGACATGGCTTATGATATCTTTATTATTTGCCACAGTTCGTCTCGTGGGCCGAGAGACCCTCCTGGGGCAAACCCAGCCTCTATAAAGTGGGTACCCTTAATTGAAAAATTAAGGGGAAAGAACCTGGCGGTTGAGCGTGATCACGGTCAAATCACCTCCTTGCACGACCTCTGACCAAGAAACAGTACTCTTCCTTACATAGTACTGCACCCAAGACCCTTTATGGGTTGTAGTGGTACAGGTTATTTTTTTTTAAGTTTTCTTTGCAAAGAGGGTCGTTTATACGATTTTAGGAGACGCTGATTGAGTATAGCGAAATTATTTTAAAATTCCTTATAGAATTTAAAATAATTATTCTTAAACAAAAAAATATATTTTTAAATAATAATAATAATTGAGAATTGATTCAACCTTGAAAAGGGTTTCCACTCACTTGGAAAAAGTTACTATTGAATTTTGAAAAAGTTGAATTCGATTTGGGAATGGTTACAATCAATTTTGTAAAGATAACATTTGGCGTGGAAAACGTTGAAGTTGACGTGGAAATGTTCTTAGCTTGCTACATAGATATAATTAAAATGATGAGTGATAGTTTATATAAATTTAAAAAAATAAGCATTGGAATGCATCCTTGCTTCTTATTTTCTGATTTTATAATTCCTTCATATAAATATTTTTTATTTAAACTAATTTTAAGTTAAAACGTAATTATATGTGGTCGATAGTTATGAAACAAATGGGTAAAATATATGTGTGAGTTAAAAAAAAAAAAACAGATTTTATTCAGATGGAATTGACCTAATTAAGATCTACTTTTACCGAACGAGGAAAAAAAATTATCACATGATTATACCTAAAAAATATTTATTACATGACGTGATGTTTTATAAATGGAGTCGTGATGGCAAATAAGCAATTATGACCGGTAGAAGATGCTAGTAGTAATTATGAACATGTTGTGAATGGGAACATACGATTGTTATCATTGGTAAAAGCTCCTTGTAGTGCATTTATTGCTGTCATTAAGGTTTAATTTCACCATAGGCTATCATTAAAATTTATAATAACCTACCGGTCTTACTCATAAATCACAGACTGAAGCAATAATTACTCTATACGATCCACTTATTGTTAGTAAAATAGGTGATCCACTTATACTACTTTTCATAACATAATTTACACTCATATTTCAATCTATCGGAAACAAGAAAGAACAAAGAAGTTACAGTTCAAAGAAATGCCTGTTTCAAATGTACGAACAATGGAGGTAAACGGAGAAAAAAAAACATAAAAACTTTGCTGCATTTTACAAGGGATCGAATATTATCCAAACGTCATTAATCCGGAAGTTCAACTATCGGACCCTTTTTGTTCAACTTTTAATTAAATTGATGATCTAATTAATTACATTCATTGATAAAATTTAAATAAAATTATTGTTATTAACAAAAAATTTAATGATTTTCTTGTTGATCCACCCTCAATTATTGCTAAAAAACTGCTCTGTGGAAAATATATTTCTTATCGGTATTCATATAAATAGCTGTCATTTTTTGTGTTTCAATGAACTTAAACCCATAATTAATCTATAATTATTTGTTTACTTTGAACAATGTACATATACATTTATTAATATTTTAATGAACACTGATTACATGAACCACCTCTGACAACGTAGGTTCCGATAGAGGATGCTCTATTGTAATTATATGGTTGAGTAGAATATTTTAAAACTGATTTTGTAATAATTAAATGAAAGTAGTAAGTAGAAAGTAGAAAAAATATTTATTTAGTCTGTATGGAATGTACTGTTCCAGAATTGCACAATCTTATTCTGAAAACACATTTAAATAAATAAATTAAATAAATATTGTTTATCACCAACCTGCAGGAACATTTTTCGCTGAATGAAGATAGACATTTTCGCTCAGATTTAGTAGGCAAAGAATAAAGTAATAATTGAAGATATTGAGCATGTTTTCCTCTTAGTTTTTGGGGTAACTTGAAATGAGCAATTTATATATTATTTCACATACTTACCTACATATTTAATTTTTGTATTATGTACATAATTATTTCAAATAACTATATAACTAAAAAAAGTTTACCAATAACAACAAAATAGCATTTTGAAATAAATAATTCCGTTCAGATTACAAAAGGCATTTGCTAATGAAAAATGTTTCATGGGGCAGCTTATACGTAATCAGAATGTTCCCCTTTGTAAAAAGACGTATTTCTATTTTTGGTAATTTTTTAAAAATATCAAAAATTTAAATATTATTATTTTAACAGGAAAAAATTGACTGATTAGGATAATACATACGTTAGCTGTACCAAATATTACAACACTAGAGAAAAATGTTTTTTTTTTTTGTTTTTTTTTTTTAATCTCTATTTATTCCAGCTCGGCTTCTTAAAGCCATACATGGGTTTATATAACAATTATATACAAAGTTTAACAGTTGGATATGTGAGGGAATGGTCTCACGCAGGAGACACCCTTAACTGATCAAATTTATAATACATCAATATTAAGTAAAACTCGAACATAAACGAAAGAAAAAAAAAAATAATAAAAGAAAAATAAATAGATAATTATAATAATAAAGTAAATATGCACATGCTATAAAAGAATGTCTTGTAAAAGTCTTGGTTTTAGCCTACGGGACGTTGTTGGTTTCCCGAGGTTAAAGGCAACAGCTCTCTTAAGAGACGGCAGCTGGGAGTGAAACTTTCTGAAACGATTTTTTATAAACTCGTCTATGTGTTCTACCTTGAGTTCTCGGTGGAGTTGTTCATTTCTGATAAACCATGGGGCATCTACTGCGATTCTTAAGATCTTGTTTTGGAATGTAGAAAAATGGCTTAAAACACATGAAAGCAATGAAAAGTGTTCTAGTTGATGGTCATTTAGAAATCCTTGTTACAATCACTTACATGTAAGTTTTCATGAAAACGATTGTAAAGGATCATTTTATGTTGGCAAACTGTTAAAACTGTTCTGTTCGGTACTGTTCCAGGAAGTAATGGTTCTTGTTCAGCGGCGGCGCAAGGAGGTGATTTGAATGTGAACACGCTCAACCAGGGTTTCCCCTCTTTAATTTTCCAATTAGGGGTTCCCATTTAATATAGGCTGGGTTTGCCCCAGGAGGGTCTATCGGCCCACGAAAGGAACTATGGTAGGATTCTAACGATACCCTGCGAAAACAGATTCGAACTCGGGACCTTATGAGCATATCAACTCATTGTCATAGGAATGAGCTACTATACAAATTACAATAATAAAATGAATAAATAAATTGTCTCGCGCAAAACCGGTTCATCAACCCCTGCTGTATCTTTCTCTTGCTGACCCGCAGTGTACGTACCCTCCACTCATTTACATCCTTGTCTGCAGAGATCATCTCTCACCGGAGGAGAGCCAACATTTTATTGGACCGCTGAGGTATCTGCATTTTTCTAACTGCTTATGTTAATTCCACTCGCTATCTCACCCCTGCTTTCTATTTAGTTTAGATTTTGAATTGAGATGAGCGAGAGAAAGAGGAGCGTTCCCATCCTTGCCCAGATCCTCTGCTCTGATTACTTCCTCATCTGGCTCAGTATTACGGAAATTACATCCACGTAAATTCGCATCTAATAAACTCATCATTCCATTTTAAGATATAAATTTCAAAATAACTTTTAAGGAATATTTAATTCGATATTACTCGATAGTATAACATGAAATGTATTTTTAAACATTTTTTCTATGTCTACTTCTACAGCTGGAACAGACTGTTCTAGTATATGTTCGTGAATAATCTACGCTTGTCTGGAATCTTCTAGACTGTTCCAATTCAGACTAAATATAAGGAGCGATGAACTAGAGGGTTACTCTTACTCTGAAGATCGAACGAATATGGTTGCGTTTGTGTTACAGTGTCGTTACACACTTACTTTTTGCAACCTTGATAAAATTTGAGCTCTTATTATTTGCCAGACATTGTGTATTAATATTTTCTTCTAATAAAAGTTATCTAAACCCACATAAGGGTCACAATATTTTACTTATCTGATTGAAACGAGTGACGAACTATTTAATATTTTTACATATTATTATCCTTTTATAATAATATTTTATATCTCAGAGGCCTAACATTGAATATATTTTAGTCTGAGAATGACTATAATAATTATCATAATGTCAATAAGAATATGATTAGGGAAATTTTAAAATTGAAATGAATCAGACAGCAATAAAAAGTAATGAAAAATGTTATCGTCTTGGTTAATTTGACAGAATCTGGTGCGATGCGCGCAACACAAAACTTTCATTTACCGACTTACTTGGAGTAGAAATTTACCGTTTTTTTTTTTTTTTTGTTTTATTTAAAGAGATCTATATCATTCAGCAACTTCGCAGGAAACAGCTTTGTCATTTATTTAAATTTTTTTTCGTTATTATCTTTAATAGATAGAATTTCAGGATCATCGCAAAACTTAGCATTCGTCGGTACTTTTTAATTCAGTTTACTTTATTTATTTATTTAACTTAAAGCAAAAAAAAAAATCCTTAAATCTAGAAAATACGAGTTTTAAACCGTTAATTGCCGATATATTGTTAACGGGAATTGGTAGGAAAGTTATTTACGGCTCGTAGTAAATAGAAACCTAATTTTTGTCTCAGACGCCTTTCGAAATACCGGTTAAGAAACTATTACTGTTCTAGCAGGGCTACCCTTTATTTCATCCGAACAATCTTATGTGGAACAAAAATTTGTATATTGCACATGTTTTTATCCCCCTTCCAACAAACCAAAAAAAAAATAAAAATAATTTGTAACGTGTTTTTTAACCCATTTTATAGTTTGTTTTTTTTTGACAGCGAAAATGCAAAAGTTAGTTATGAAAACTTCACTTAGTTTATATGGAGTTTACAAATAATTTCCGTTAAATATCAAATATATTTTTTTTTCTTGCATAATAATCAATTAAAACCTACTACCCCATTATTAACTAAATATTATTCTTCCAGAAATTTTCTGCTTCCCAAGGATATATTATACTGCTCTCAATAATGGATTAAATTCCATCTCTTGAGGAAACATTTTCCTCTTGTATATGTTCATGTTATATTATATATTTAGACATTTCTTATTTCAACGTATAATTACTAGGCATAGATATTCTTAATTAATCCACATAAATACAATAAAAGAAAGGTAATTCATAGGAAGAAATGTTCCGTCACTATTTAAGCTCTACCAGAACATTTCTACTATGATGAAAAATACCTGATCCTAAATTAAACTCACTTCTCGTTAAACACAAGTTTTCACCAATCATTAGAGCCCTTGTTGAGAAAGTGAAGATAGAAATTTATTATTGAAATTTGAATTGCCCCCTCCGATTACTCAGTTTCGACAAAACCTTTGTTAATATATCACGGGGATATACCTGTCTTAAATACCAAGTTTCTGTTGCATAAGGCTTATCGTTTTTTAACTAGTCGGGCCACACACAGACCATTTCGCGGGTCTAGGTTTAGCGCGGAAGATGAAATTAGATCACGATCGTTAACACTTTCCCTTTTTTATTTCAGATGTGGGTAAGTAAAGTAAATAAAAAAGTATATATAAGACACGAACGTAGATATGATGGAAGACAATGAATTCAACATGAAAGACAAAAAAAGAAAAATCTGTGATAATTTATTATTTTATGTTCGGAGGCTATTCTGTTAGCTATTTCAGCAGGAACTTAAGTAAAGAAACGTTAAATATTCTAAATGGTGCAATATTGATTTATCAGAGAATAATACTATAAATCATTTTTAGGCGTTATCTTAACGTCTATTAAGATAGGGGTGATGATATAATTAAAGCTCTATTTTTTTAGATACATATTTATTTTAAAATCTATTTCAACTAATTTTATATAATTTGTGTTAATTTGGAAGACATAAAATAATAAATGTATTCCAGTGAACTCGTTAAATTAAGAAATTATTCAAAGCTCAAGCTTTCTTTCATGGGTTGGACAACGGAAAACGGATTTTCTTCCGGTAAATGATGATTTACCCCAGAAACTTCTGCATATCATTGCACTAAACTGCCGTAAGAAAGTGGCCCAGAAATGGGATGCTGTGACCCAGCGAAACATATCTGTTCCTTTTTTTTTTTTTTTTTTTACGTCAGTTGGCCATAGTCGTTTCTCTCTTCAGCGACACGTTTCTTGAAGCGCTGGACTCCAGCGGGGAGAAATCCCGGGACTTATGGTCTTAGAAATCGCTGGGTTTTTTTTTTATCTACCCTTCTCCCATCAACAGGAAAAAAATTGCATATACCTAGCTCCTGTCACTTATGTGAGGTGCTCCCAGCTGATCTTCGAAGCATTATCTGTAGGATTCTATGAACGTATTGTGTCACTGACATAGCCAGTATAACAAATATTTTTCCTTTAAATTATAAAAATACTTTAAATAAGTGTATATGGGTCAATAATTGCTTACTATCCAAGTAATTCTATGTATTAACATTGCATATTTCATATTTTCTTCATCATATTTTTTGTAATCTACTTACACAATCAAAAGAACATTTGTGAATTAAGATTTGCTTTTTTATTGCTTATGATAATGAATAGCGACTTTTCTTTTTTTTTTTTCTTTTCTTTTTGGAAAAATTCCTATAAAATATCATTGTAGGTATGTGTTTAACAGTGTCTACGTTGTGTGCAAATATTTTTCTATCCATTTTTAAATCTAAGTCATCTAAAGTCATATCTAAAAAAAAAAAGAAAATGATTTTTCATGAAAATATAAAGTTTAAAATACAATAAAATGTGTTAAGAATAGATATAGAAATTTAACATTTTACTCTGCAGAAGATCCTTTTATATACTAACTGATCTTTTTTTCTCTTTGAAGAACTATAATATGTTTGAATTTCAAAATTCAATTTCTTTTGATTTTTGACGTTCTTCTCAATAATTTCATGGATGTTGCTTAGAATGAGTAAAAATCATGCAAGTATGTAGTACTCTTTCAAAGCATTCTGAAAACAGTCAAGAATAAAAGTAGACGATTTTTTCGAGATAGGTACAACGTTTTTAAAAGGAGTGAGTATTTAAAGATAAAATAACTGTTTTGTTTTAACAAATATAGAAAATTAGTATATTTCTTTATTTGAATCCATGCCTCTATTGCTATAGATAGGTAGTTGAGCAATGTTGATGCAAAATGGGATAAAATATCCCAAGAGATTTTAGAAAAATATCAGTTGAGCCTAATTATTTCAATTTTCAATTGTTTAATTATTTATTTAAAATATACGTTTATTTTTAATTGTTTGGCTATTGATGGGTAAATAAAAACATTAGGCATTAACGAGCAACTCTTTGTAAACGTCACTTGCTCAAGCAACAGAAAATACTTTACCGGACAAAATTTAACTACACACAACTGATTTTATTTTAATTAATCTAATCTTAATTTGTGGCTGACCACCATATTTAAATTATTTTTAAATAATTTATTTTTTGAAGAGAAAAGATTTGGCTCCGCCGGGAGTCGAACCCGGGTCTCCTGCGTTACATGCGAGGATGCTAACCGCTACACCACAGAGCTCGGCTCAAGGCAGAGCAAATCCTTCCTCTTCACTGATACCGACTCCCCCTATCTCACAAGTTTTGCGAGTAGTAGCGGGAGGTGGACAAATTATGTCCAATTTATGATATTTTATTGACTTAAGTCAATTTTTTAAATTATTTTAATTAATCTAATCTTAATTTGTGGCTGACCACCATATTTAAATTATTTTTAAATAATTTATTTTTTGAAGAGAAAAGATTTGGCTCCGCCGGGAGTCGAACCCGGGTCTCCTGCGTTACATGCGAGGATGCTAACCGCTACACCACAGAGCTCGGCTCAAGGCAGAGCAAATCCTTCCTCTTCACTGATACCGACTCCCCCTATCTCACAAGTTTTGCGAGTAGTAGCGGGAGGTGGACAAATTATGTCCAATTTATGATATTTTATTGACTTAAGTCAATTTTTTAAATTATTTTAATTAATCTAATCTTAATTTGTGGCTGACCACCATATTTAAATTATTTTTAAATAATTTATTTTTTGAAGAGAAAAGATTTGGCTCCGCCGGGAGTCGAACCCGGGTCTCCTGCGTTACATGCGAGGATGCTAACCGCTACACCACAGAGCTCGGCTCAAGGCAGAGCAAATCCTTCCTCTTCACTGATACCGACTCCCCCTATCTCACAAGTTTTGCGAGTAGTAGTGAAGAGGAAGGATTTGCTCTGCCTTGAGCCGAGCTCTGTGGTGTAGCGGTTAGCATCCTCGCATGTAACGCAGGAGACCCGGGTTCGACTCCCGGCGGAGCCAAATCTTTTCTCTTCAAAAAATAAATTATTTAAAAATAATTTAAATATGGTGGTCAGCCACAAATTAAGATTAGATTAATTAAAATAATTTAAAAAATTGACTTAAGTCAATAAAATATCATAAATTGGACATAATTTGTCCACCTCCCGCTACTACTCGCAAAACTTGTGAGATAGGGGGAGTCGGTATCAGTGAAGAGGAAGGATTTGCTCTGCCTTGAGCCGAGCTCTGTGGTGTAGCGGTTAGCATCCTCGCATGTAACGCAGGATACCCGGGTTCGACTCCCGGCGGAGCCAAATCTTTTCTCTTCAAAAAATAAATTATTTAAAAATAATTTAAATATGGTGGTCAGCCACAAATTAAGATTAGATTAATTAAAATAATTTAAAAAATTGACTTAAGTCAATAAAATATCATAAATTGGACATAATTTGTCCACCTCCCGCTACTACTCGCAAAACTTGTGAGATAGGGGGAGTCGGTATCAGTGAAGAGGAAGGATTTGCTCTGCCTTGAGCCGAGCTCTGTGGTGTAGCGGTTAGCATCCTCGCATGTAACGCAGGAGACCCGGGTTCGACTCCCGGCGGAGCCAAATCTTTTCTCTTCAAAAAATAAATTATTTAAAAATAATTTAAATATGGTGGTCAGCCACAAATTAAGATTAGATTAATTAAAATAATTTAAAAAATTGACTTAAGTCAATAAAATATCATAAATTGGACATAATTTGTCCACCTCCCGCTACTACTCGCAAAACTTGTGAGATAGGGGGAGTCGGTATCAGTGAAGAGGAAGGATTTGCTCTGCCTTGAGCCGAGCTCTGTGGTGTAGCGGTTAGCATCCTCGCATGTAACGCAGGAGACCCGGGTTCGACTCCCGGCGGAGCCAAATCTTTTCTCTTCAAAAAATAAATTATTTAAAAATAATTTAAATATGGTGGTCAGCCACAAATTAAGATTAGATTAATTAAAATAATTTAAAAAATTGACTTAAGTCAATAAAATATCATAAATTGGACATAATTTGTCCACCTCCCGCTACTACTCGCAAAACTTGTGAGATAGGGGGAGTCGGTATCAGTGAAGAGGAAGGATTTGCTCTGCCTTGAGCCGAGCTCTGTGGTGTAGCGGTTAGCATCCTCGCATGTAACGCAGGAGACCCGGGTTCGACTCCCGGCGGAGCCAAATCTTTTCTCTTCAAAAAATAAATTATTTACAACTGATTTTATTTATCGCTTAAGTATAATCGAAACGAAAACCAAAATATTATTAATTCATTAATATTTTTTTCGTCCGTACTTAATCGCTCAAGTATTATAATAATTTTATTAAATAATTAAACACCTAATTAATATGACAATAGATAACAATTAAAAGTTAATATATTATAATAGAGAAGTAGCTACAGGCCGGAGCGCGCTAGGCATAAATGAGAGCTTTTAACGTCTCGTGTGCTTGCATAATTTGACGTTATATGACTTGAGAACTTTTCATGAAGTTGCTTGACGTTTATGACCCCATCAAAGTTCTCTCGCATACGGCTCAATAGCAACTGAGATAAGCGTGAAAGTGACCCTTCAAGTGGATTAGTCGATAATTGTTAACACCGCTAGTCTTGTTGTTTTGTACAATTTGATTAAAAATACTTACTGCTAGTGAATAAATAAATATAACATGGTGTAATTAGTGTTTACAATATTTTTTCTTTATCATCCGACTACGTATCCAATCTTTCCTATCCATCAAATCATTGTCAATGGAACTTCACAAACGAAACCTTATAAGCTCAGTTCAACATTCCACTGTTCCTTGACGTTATCTCATGTTAATTCTCAAAATTTCTTTGGAAACCTAGCTAGGACTCTTCAACTCAGTTTCTATCATGGATCCAGCCATCCCTTAAATTCACCTCGAAGATTGAAAAGGCTCCACAAGTTGTATCGAAACGTTGGCTTTCCAAAATAAAAAAAAGGATTTTAACTGAAAATCCTGATAATCATTTAAGCTATAGAATAACAGTTGACTATCTCTCACATCTTTTTTTAATTTTCTTTCAGTTTTATCATAGTATGTATATAAACTATGTGGATGAGTTTTTATATGTTTGATATCAATTCCCAAGAGTGTTAGATTTTATTTTTTCAAGAAAAAAAATATAATAAATATAATAGTCTTTATTACCCTCTGACTATATAACATATTGTAACACTTCTGTGGGTTAGCAATATTTATTAAACGAAAATGTAGCAATAGTCAATGCCACACGAATTGTAACAATTCAAATATCAAAGCAGGTTACAAAACTTATCACTTTGTAACAGATCATATGGCTTGAGCTTCGCAATCAAGACAAACACTAAGACTAAATGTCCAGTCACTCGCTCCTTATATAGAGTCGTAAAAAGATTAGCCTGGAATGTTCCAGATTGGGGTCGAAAAATCTACTCCCGGAAACGTGCTCTGACGGTTCGCTCCGACCGCTAGTTCGTTCCAACAAAAGGTCTGGGATTTCAAACCATATGCTTTTTTTTATTTAGCGATTTAAAGTTAAAATATATATATATGCAGATAGACTATAATAATAGGAAATATATATGTATACATATACTGTATCACATTAGTTTTTAACACTTATTTCATTCCGTGGGAAAGACTTTTCCTTAAAAATTTATTTGAATATTTTAAATTGAAATCTCAATTACAAAAGCTTTATGAGTTAATCTGGTCAATCATGGCCATGGGTATTCATCATGACCTGATTTGATTCAGAAATTAAAAAATAAACTGGTGCGTGCGCGCAACACACAACTTTCACTTACTATCTTACTTAGATTAGAAATTAATGCTTTGTGTTAATGCCGCTTCTCAAAGTTACACATTTTTCCACATTCATTTCTTATTTTTGTTTTCATTTGCTCTATAAAACACACTAATTTCTTTTATTATTAAATAAAAGTTTTTACTTGAGATAATTCCGCAATGCAAGCATAATACTCCAAGTCGACTGATTTTATAATTCTCTATGCACTTGTTGAAAATTTCGTTTAGTTACCATGAAACAAATAATTTCCATTAAATGAACAGAACGGCTTTAATTATGAATACTGGTCTGTCATTAAAGGCCTACTACGCATGCGTGGGCTCAACTTGTTTTATGAGTTGACTGAATATTTTTTTTTTTCTCCTCTATATGTTTACTTGGTTTTTATCATATCTCATATTTAGCCATTTCTTATTTTTAGGCGTAACGAGACAGTTAATTTCCCCATTTAAACAAAAACAATGGTACTTTATAGGAAAAAAAAAACAAACAAACAAAAAAGGCCCCTACCCCATTTAAGCCCCTCAGAAAATTTTAATAATGATAATGCTTACCTGATATTAAAGAACACCTAATTTTCATTAAACATGGCGAATTTGATGAAAATCGTTAAAGCCGTTTTTGAGATAATCGAAAAAAAGGTAAAAATTGGAAAAAAAGTTATGAAATAAAGTGCCCCCTCCGTTTGACCAATTTTGATGAAATGTTGGCTATCACATCTTTGGCATATACATACATCAAATACCTAGTTTGATCAAAATCGTTAAAGCCGTTTTTGAGTAAATAAAAAAAAAGGTGAAAATGATAAAAAATTTACTAAGTAAAGTCCACCCTCCGGTTAATCAATTTTGATGAAATGTTGGCTATCACATCTTTGGCATATACATACATCAAATACCCAGTTTAATCAAAATCGTTAGAGCCGTTTTTGAGAAAATCGAAAAAAACTTAAAAAGTTATAAAATAAAGTCCCCCCTCCGGTTAATCAATTTTGATGAAATTTTTGCTGTCACATTGCGGGCATATACCTACACTAAATACCCAATTTCAGGTTCGCACGGTTTATAGTTTTTGAGCTAGTCTGTTCACACACACACGCGCGCGCGCGCGCAGACCATTTCGTGGGACTTGGTTATTGGACCAAAACGTGTATTTCCGTTGAAAACCGGAAGTCGAAATTTTTCACGATCGCAATACTTCCACTTACTATACATATCATAGGTAAGTGAAAGTGAAAATATAGCTGTATAAAAAATTACATTTTTGTCCTAAGCGTACAGATAAACTTAAAATTATAATCTACTCATTAAATAAAAAACAAATGCCCTTCATTTTGAAAATTATAATTTTAGTTATTACGGTTACGCGCGTTTTCAACTTGGCTGTCAATATAGTCATTTAAATAAATTAATTTAAATATTATTATTTTTCGATAAAGTTATCCACTTTGTACTTTTTTATGCTCAATTTGATCGAGTTCAATTTGCAGAAATCACAAACAATAAAGTCTTGTTTAATGTATAAAAAACCATTTACAATGACAACTTTCCCTTCAGTAAGAAAGCGAACAGTTTCTACTTTATAGTAGATAGTTGTACGAAATTCATTTTCATTTGACCTACCTTAGAGGTATGTTGGATTCATAAAAGTTTATTATTCAGCGATTCAGAAGTCCTTAACTTCTTATACATCGTTAATTGAAATTTAAAATCACTTTAAATCAATACGAATTTATTTAATGTTTAGCTTTTGTTTCTCAAAC